>OY986043.1:92687769-92745269 GCA_963920215.1 Nineta flava | reverse complement strand
TCAGTGAATTTGTTTTGAAGGTAGATTTCTCCTGACAGTTAAATAGTATAAAATGTAAACTTATTATGCCTAGTAAACATGTCTATTGTAACAAATATAGTGTTTTAACATTTATGATAGAATGCACAATATGTTGTACTATAGCTGTTGACAGTGAATATTCATTATTTTTGGGGTCGTACTTTTGTCGAACTTTATGAAATATTCAAAAAAGTTTTCCCGTTTTCCCGCAAAAATCGGGTGTGTGTGAAAAATTTTCGTATAGAAAATTCTTCGCAATCCGTCAAAAATAACACTAAGCCCATTTTCAATTCCATCAAGTTTTTAAGAAACATCAGTTTACGAGGAAACTACGTTAGCCAAAAAGACATTCAGTTAATTATTGCATACTTCCTGGGTGGTTTTTAAGTCAAATCAGAGTATCCACAATCTTAAGTCTTGTTGGAACAATATATTGGAACAATATGAAAATATATTGACAGATGTCTAAATCCATAAAATTTTAATCAATGACCGCATAATGTATTTCTGATACGGTCCTGATACTTCGACGTAGGAATAACATTTTTAAAAGAGAACTAATTTTAGGATACCGTATATGGATGGCTGCTTCAAGTGGCAGTGATATTGGCGGTCCCGAATAATTACTGTGGCACCCATATTGGCTCGTTTATCGGTTATGGCTGTTTATTATTTTTTGGCTGTGACATTAATTTTTTTTTTGAGATAAAACTCAAGAATTTGTGATAAGTCTCCACATTTACAATTTGTTATGGTCAAGATAATCGATCATGCCTTTTTATAAGATAGTCAAACTCTACCATTCCCAGTGTTTTCTATTCTTGAATGCGTCATTTATTTTAATCTAATCCATGCCTGAACAACGACATACTGATCAAAATACTAAGCAATTAAATTTTTTATATTTGAAATATATGTAACCAATTTTTTTTTTGTGTGTCATGTAAATTTTGTATGAATCGAAATCGAATCGTAGCGCAAATGTAATCAATACTTTGAATAAATAAAATTTAATTGGAACAAACGTAAAACCGTGTTATGTAGATTTGGTAACGAGTCATTTCAAATGCATGTTTGTGATAAAACATAACAAAATGATACTATATGTACTTAATTAGTCAAATAAGTAAAATTAATATCACAATATGCAAAAGAAAATAATCATTACATTTCTATGTGAGACCCATGAGGTCCACACAATCCATATTTGTCTTTTTCTTCCGAATAATTTTTGTAAACTTTTAATGTCCATTAAGCTAGCAGAGCAACCTGAGCAGAACACAAGTTAAATGCAAGTTAATTTAATATCAAATATGATTAATTGATATTTTAAACATTGCTCTGCTAGCTTAACATTAAGCTAGCAGAGCATGCGGTTACACGATACAACAAAGAGCATTTAATTATTAATTAGGGCATTTAATTCGCATTTAATTAGCGTCTAATTATGAGACAATTATAATTGTGTTCTCCTCAGGTTGCTCTGCTAGCTTAATGGGCATAAACGGTGGGCATAAACATTTAACGGTGGTTATGTTAAAATAAGTAAATATTGCTCATTTAACTAGTACTAAGAGAGTTATTTCAAACTTTGTGTTTCCACGCTGAGCCTCACTTTTCCCTTAACTGACTAAAATCTTCTTTCAGATCATATTGACGTTAATATGCTTCGAAGAAATCACAAATATCTCTATTTAGATTTGTATTTGTTACATTTATGTATTTTTTTTTTTTAAATTTTAATATCATTTTGCTATCGACGTCACAATTCATCGTTTATAATATCCCTACACAATTTTCTCATACTTTTTAATGTAATACCAATATACTTTGTTGTAGCAAATGAAAGTAATATTGGTACAATGATAGTGCCTTAATTAGCATTTGTATCGTTAGTGGTAGTATATTCTCTATACTGCATTAGCTATTAGGTAGTTTTGTGTGCTATCAAGATATGTTTCCATCTGTAGAGTATGTAGATAGGTCGGTAGGTAGGTATATGGTACTTCGATTCTATTATATATGTGATATACAATCACATTGTCTTTATTTTAAATCTATTCAAATAATACTGATACTGTCTGGTATCTATCTACTACGTATAATAATTACAGTGTTCTATTTTTTATTTTAAATCATGTAAATTTAATTAAAAATAGATATTTCTATCTCTTAAAAAGAGATATAAATTGAACTCACTTACCATATGGCCATGCTACAATTATTGTATCGATAATACGTGAGATTGTATATTGCCTTGATTGAATGACAACGTGGATAAAAGACGTTGAATCAACGTTGTTGTATTGTACAATTTAAGGACGTTCATTTGCTAGAGTCAAATGAGTACTATCTTTCATAAAATTTATTTAGGGTTTAAAAAAAGTTGTAAAGTGTATCAATAATCTTATAACGATTTATAACCTTTTTTTTTATTTGATTATTTGAAAAGTATTTATTGTAAAATATCAGTAAATGTAAATTAGAAATTGATTTGATTTTGATTTGACAGATCTTGATTTGACAGAATATATGTGTATATGTATGTGAATAGTTTTTTACAGTACGCTGTCGCCAGTTTTCAAAATATGGTGGCAAAAACAATCCTAACAAAACAGTTTTAATTTTATTAAATAATTAATTCAAACGTTCGTCAACACCATTTTTTTAATGCAAATATATAAACTGCGTATTTCAAAGAATATTTAAAAACATTATTTATTATGGTGTTTACTTAAATAATATAGTTATTATAATTTTAAGCACAAAAAAATTATGTTCTCCATAAGACGTTGTGTTTAAGGTTTGATTTTTAATCGATAATTACTTTTTGAAATTATCGTAAACAAGTTTTAAATTTTTGAGGGATGATAACGAGTTAGAAAAATTGTTTAATCTCATTTAATCTTTATGTACGAACGTCCTTAAATATATAGATAGATATAAATTGTGATAGTGTTTGTCAGTTTTGTCACAAAGTGAAGAAAAAAACCCGAAATATAGACTTTTTATGTATTTTATTAGACAGGTTTTAATTTCCAAAATTCAATTTTTAATATGGACCACAAAAGTTGATGTCAGTTTTTAAAACTAGATCAATGATTTGGGGTCGATTTATTGAAAAAATACTTCAGCTTAAAGTTGTTTATTAGAAATATAGTAACAAATTTTATTCGAATTTTTTTTCGCGCCCAAAAAATCCATAGACCGGGATAGATGACGAACAGCGCTGACAAGATCAATTAACATGCTGTCCGCTTAACTTATAAACATTGAATTAGGATCAACATTGAATTAGGATGATAATCACTTTGATTTGAAAATTTGGCTGCCTAATTGCAATTTTTTTTCTTAGCTCCTTTGCTGTTTATATTCAACATAGTTTGTGGTTGTTTTCTTTACTTATATGATAAATTTCGGGATATGATTATAGCAAATAGTAAACATATATTGACTGAGACCATATGTAAATAAAAATAATCTCTGATTGGGTTTACATAGTTTAAATATTTTATCAACAAATATTAATTAAATTCGTTGAACTATTCGAATAAATAAAATTCATCAGAAATAGAAAACTAAATTCGAGTAATCTTATTACCAAATTAGTATAACCCTTATTTGCATCAACAAATAAGGCGTAAAATACTTGATTACTCCTCTAGATGAAATTTGAATGACTGGTAACAGGTAGAAATATTCTACTAATATTGTAGCGAAAACTAACCGAGTACTTAGAAACTCAAGGGTGACTTTAAATGCTTAAGTTCGTATATCGAATACATTACTATTTGTGTTAAAATTGAATTCTAAGTAAAAGTAAAGATTTCTATACCATTTCTTGAAAAAAAAAACCAATCTAATTTGTGCAAGTAGAGTCCAAAGCCTTGGTTTAAGGTCTCTATAACATTTTATTTTGATATAGAACTGGAATCTAAGGGTTAAGAATTTATAGCACTGTAGTGCGCCGTTATCAAAACAATTTCTATCAATTCCGTATACACATAGTAGCTTTTTCAAAATTGTATATCTGATTCGTGCTTTATACATTTGGTTTTCGAAAAAAAGCTTTGAATAAAAGTTGTTCATTATAAATGTACCAACAACTTTTATTCGGTACATTTTCCCAAAAAACGAATGAATAAACCATAAATAAATTATATAATTTTGAAAAAAGACCGCTACTTTTATGGATCATAGTACATGCGACGATTCTGTAATCAGAGCCAGGGATGTTGCGGATGCGTAAGTTTTGTCAACCGTGGATGCGGATATCTTTTTTAATGAGATAGTTAATTTAGATACATGAATAAAGGAAAAAGATGGTAAAATTTTTAATAATCTTTGTATTATAACCCAATTTTTCGTAAAAAAAATTTTGTAATAAAAAGCAATGTCGCTAAACAAAAATGCTGAAAAAACCAGGCAGCAGTTGCATCCGCAAACGATCCACAAGGACCATTGATTATTGCGGATGCGGATGCTAAAATTAATGCAAAAGCGGTTGCGGTGAGGATGCGAATATCCGCAACATCCTTAAATCCGACTTGCTTGGGAAATTTTCCAATTAAAATTACCGACCAAATTTATAATACAATTTTTGCTGGTTTTTTTCAACTCTTCTAAGGTTTTGAGTTTTATTTCTGTAAGAAACGGTACATACTATGTTATTAGAAAAAACTCTCAAATAATATTTCTCGTACTCGTATAGGTTTTCCACATTACATGGATTTTATTTAAACTGTTAATTGGTTTAATGATTCTTGAAACTATCCCAATTTAGAGTTTGGGGTAAACCATACATTATTAAACAAATTTCTAGAATAAATATTGTTTAAACTTGGTTGTGATGGTAGAGTAGTTGTTATATGTTATCAATAATATTTCAGATAACATCAATTCTTGTTAAAATATTTAATAAACATTTATTACGATTCAAAATTCATGATACTTTACTGCAACTATGATTCAACTCTTAAGGATGTTCCAGCATACTACCACTTTTCGACAGATTTTGCTCATTTTTTTTTCACAGGATAAAAATAATGTTTTCTAATAAATCCCGAAGATTCAGAATTTTTGACCGTTTAGAACGCGAGATAATTAACATCAAGCTACCATATTCTTTCTCACTCTCTCTCATTAGAAGCATGTGAAACTTTATGCCTGCCCAACTATTATCGGTTGTATTAGAAAAAATACTCGACAGAATTAAAAAAAAAATACTAGGAGTGTAAAGATAAATATTTATTATATAAATTTAAAAAAATAAATAAATCGTTTGTTACCGATTTGTTTTCGAAATATAACATTATTTTGTATATATGAACAGTGTATTTGTCTATGTGTTGTATATGTGTGTTTATGTATTTGTGCTATAATAAAATCAAACCGGTTTGTTGTACTGATTGCATAACACAGTGCTGGAACGTCCTTAATATATATTTTCGGTGGAATATAGACTTGCTTATAAACACATATACAGAGTGTAAGAAAATCGATCGCTGTTGGTAGATAGCTCACTAAGAAAATCCACTAAGTATGTACAGTGGAACCTAGATAACTGGATTCATAAGTGACCAGTTTTTTCACTTTAAGAGGTATTCTATTTACCCAGTTTCTATAGATCCAGGTAAAAAACATTATTTGTCTTATTTATAGAGGGTTCCGCTAGTAGAGATTGGAACAGAAAATTCAGAACACAAAAAGTGTATCACAAAATATCCGAACAAGAGGATATTGGTCTCACTAATAGAGATAATTCGATCAAAAAACGTTAGGGTGTTTGCATGTATCTTGTGCAAAGTGGTTTTCTATAGCCCCAGTTTCCTTCACAAACTCCAGACGAATATCGACATAGTTCCTATCAGAGTCGGGAGCAGCCGCACATCCTGCCAATTCCTAGACTACACACAAAATTCCTTCAACTCCACTCACATCCTCACATCCTTAGGCATCACAATGGACATTATGGGCAAAGTGATCAGGGCGAAGCAATCTTTTTAGACATGATACAGTCGTAATTTTCGGTTTCCCTTGTTGTGGATGTTATGTGAAAATACGAAAGTGAACCATTTAGATATAGGGCTAGAAATTTCGAGTGAAATTCCAAGAATTTCAGGAATCTTATCAAGAATTTCAGGAAATTCTTGATAAGACATACTCAACAATACATTGAACATGAAATTTTGAGCATGTTCTAAAAATTTTCAATTTTAATTAATTTTTGAGTATGAATTTTTGTTTGCAATACGACAATGTATAGTCAGCCGATTATTTGTTATACACTGTACACTAGATAAAGCTAATTTATAATGATGACACAAGCTAAATTGGATCAGACATGCTTCATTTTTGAAATAGACCATACTGACAATGTGGTTAAAAAATACTTTTTTTCTGGAAGAAAAGTGGATATTATACGTCAAGGATTGACGGTATTTATAAATAATGAAAGTTTTTATCAAATTATCGATCCACAATACTTTATTTACAAGAGACAGGAATTTGAAGGAAAACAATATTCTTTCCATTTATATTCTTTCCAACAATATTTCGAGGCATTTCATATCTCGTAAGCAAAACACTGCCAAATTCTAGTTCATATGTACTATATTACGTCTCTAATTCACGGAACTATATTTTAATAATCAGGAATTTCCGAACCAATACATGAACATGTTTTTCTTCATTGTGATGAGTTCCATCACTACCTGAAGTAATGCAAATTAATTTTTCATCACTCTGTAAATGTATTTTCATATAACAATGCGAGAGGGAAATAATATTATTTTCAGTTTTCACCTTTTTGCGGGTTTGATAACAATATATCGTGGTTGAAATAGATATAGATATTTACTCCATATATAATACTCAACGTATATACATATATATATATATATATATATATATATATATATATATATATATATATATATATATATATATATATATATATATATATATATATATATATATACCTACGATGAATACACCAGTATTTACGTACTGATTGAAAAAATAAATAATTCATTTCATGTTGGTTGAATATTATTGTGGGGAAATAGAAAAATTTATTTATTAAAAACAATGTCTACCTGTATAAGTCTATCTGAATGGGCTTTTAGGATGCATATTTACTGATATCTGACATCCAATTCCGTCCCTTTAGGGGAAAAACAAATTGTCTAGGTGGATTGTATTTGGATCAAGTTCCTTCGATATGAAAAATTTCATTCTCTTAGAATTGATTTTTTTTTAAATTGCCAAATTGTTTGTCTAGTTAATACCTAAAAATAGTTCTGTTACTGTTTTTCTGTCAAATTCACAGTTTTGTCGCTATCGCTCAGAAACCTGTTTTTTTCCCGTTTCGCGGAACTTTGAACGCGTGGAAAAAAATGGGTGGTGAATGGGTGGTTGGACAATAATAGGTCTTCTTCTGGGCTATCAGCCCTTAAAGAATATGTAATTCGTAAATTTTACGGAGAAGTGTCATAAAAATTCCTGTTTTTGAACCCATTTCCTGTACTAATAGTTTTAAACATTATATTATCGAATGATAATTAGTGAGAACTCTAGGTTTTTGAAATAAATTTGGTGACAATTTCTCCAAATGTGAAATTGTCACCAAATTAGTAACAAGTAACATATCCTGCGACAATATAAGAGTAATTTTAATAGGAGTAAAATTAACAGGAATAAATGTGAATAAAGGAAATTTTAACAAGAGTAATTTCAATATAATTTAAAATTTATTATATTTTAAATCCAGTATATTTTAATTTAGTTAATTTTCTATTAATTTTTATTTTTGTCTATTGATCTCGACTTTATATCTATTTCTAATTGTCAAAGAGTAAAGTACGACTAGCTAATTTATACTGATGATAACTACATTGTAGTCGAAATACGTATTTATAATACAAAAAACTGATCTAGGTAAAGGGGGCGAATTTGAAATTTTAATAGTTTTAAGTCTGTTTATATGAAACGAACAATATTTTTGTTATGCGTGTATCTATTGTGTTCAACAGAGATATATAGATAGCCTGTTCAATGTCGTTTCTATATCATTAGTTCACAATATTTATTTATTTCATTATTCATTGAACTCTCTTCAGTTATGTTTTGCATATTCGTTCATAAATATTTAATACAGATATTATGTATATTTATGAAAATTTTTTGATTTCACAAACTGATAATAAATATTTGAAATTTAATTCACAATATATAGTATATTTATTATTGATGTAAGTAGAACATTAAGTTCGAAAACTCATTTATGAATATTAAAAAAATAAAATAAATTTGCTCATATATATATATTCATATGACATATTTTTAATGTTCGCGTTTTAATCAAATTAAATTGAATTTTGAAATTTTGAAACTTTTGTTGTTGATTTGTACCCAATCTACTTGGATTTCGATTTTTGTTGTTCACCTTAAAAACTAAGAACGCTACTTTTGTGGCCATGTATACAAATGAACATTCAAATTATAAACAATGGAAATAAAAGCAATTTATATATTGTTATAGAAGTTGAAATTTCGTTTATAATATGAATAAAAAGTTGCATTTTGGAGGTACTAAAATACAAGCCTTTAGTAGAAAATAAGGAACACTTTATAAGAATAAATTTAACTTACCAACGCTTTCATTTTTACTGGCCCCTTTCGACAACCATTAACTTTAAAGAATATTATTCGATCAATTAGCAAAATTTGCTTTTATGTATTTCTGTAGGAGGTGTTTGTACACATGGCCACAAAGTAGCGTTCATTTATCAAAATTTTATATTCGAATTGTGACTTATTCAGACGGTTTACGAACCACTTTTGTTTGACTATTTTCCGCAAGACCGAATTGATTAGATACAAATCAACTAAAAAATTTTGAAAAATGAGCTCTGTTTTACGGTATTTTGTACACCCTGTATACAAACGGTATTAAATCAGTAAATATTGTCTCATAAAGGCTTTTTAAATGGTATGGCGAATACAATTATAAATATTTAAATAACTATATATATATATATATATATATATATATACATATATATATATATATATACATATATATATATATATATATATATATATATATATATATATATATATATATATATATATATATATATATATATATATATATGGATACTATTGGTATGCAAACATAAAATTAATACCATTACTTTGGTTTTATAGTCATAAATTTTTTGAATTATTATTCCCAATAGCATAAAAATAATTTTTGGTCTATACATTATATATATTTTAATATAATGGAAAACTAGAATTATACTACTAAACTTGTGCTTATTTATGCACGCAAAAAGTATAACGAGCGTTTTATGGAAATTTGTACAGTTTATAATAAGAAAATTAATATTATAAACTATTTTGAATCGGATCAAAGTAACGGTGTTGTTTTTGTTTGAAAGATAAACGGACTTAATTAACGAATTTTCAACTATCGAAGTTCCAAGACGATTAAACGACGTAGTTCATATTTTGTTGCTTTGTCAACATAAAATTTCCATCATATAATCAATTCTGTAAAGAGTTCTATCTTTTAAATGACCATAACAATTTTACTATATTTTTCAATTTTATTTTTTGTTCTTTCGAAAATAATTAAATAATTAAAGTTTAATTTAATCTACATATCACAACTGGGCCCGAAAGTTATTAAGTAAAGTGTCACAAATTGTTAAATTTTTCTCGGAAACTTTGTCATAATTGTCTTATTATGTTATGTTAAATTATTTACAAAGTTTGTTCAGAATATCGTCACAGTTCATACGGAACGCATATGAATAAAGTTATTATATAAACCATATATTTGGTATCTATTTTATATATACCTCTAAAAGCTTTAATGTTATGTAAATATGGTACCATTTACCTTCATAACTATGAGCAAACAGTATTCTTACATAAATATAATATTGTAGCTATATTATTAAAGCCATTTTATTAGACTTTTAGTAAAATTATGTATTAAATTACTATAAAATTTCAAATTCGTCCCAATACCTAGATCAGTTTTTGTATTATAAATACGTATGTCGACTACAAAGTAGTCATCATCAGTATAAATTAGCTAGTCGTAATTTACTATTTGACACTTAGAAATAGATAGAAAATCGAAATCAATAGACAAAATAAAAAATTAAACAAAATAAATTAGAAGATTGAAACAAACTTGATATTAAAATGTTTCTAATTAAAGAATTGTTCTGTTTTTTTCTTAATTTTCAGTAATATCTTATTTTGAATTTATCGCGCCTTATTATTTCACTAATTTAAAATAATAAGTATTTAATAGTTTGTAACACTGGTTATGCAACAAATCAACTTCATATCAAAACAAATTATTGTCAAAATTAAACAGCTGACTTTCAAAATATAACAAATTGGTTAAAGAAATATTAACAAAAAGAGTTTTAAAGAATGGTATATTTAAACAAGATTAACAATAAACATTTAAACGTATAATTACCCACAGATTATTAAACATAAATTTGTAACAATACATATAACAATTTAATTATTTTACTAATTTCGAATATTGAATTTAAATATTCTTCGAAATAGCAACTAATTTAAATACGTCGTATATGCGATGCAATTATCAAGAGAGTGTAATCGAATCATTATTTGAACCAAGGTAAGCTTTGTTGTTAGGAATATCATCTAATTGACGCTTAAAGCTCAGCAAGAACCCATATGTTGTAGGATATCGGCAATAGACATTATTCCGACATATCCAATGCCGGGGTGAGTGCCACTTTAATTCAACCATATTATTAAAACCTGGTGAGATTAGTCAACATTCAAATAAACATCTGCATCTAAACAAAAATCGTTATTAAACTGTGCCTTCATCCCTTCATTAGAGGTACGTGAATCAAAAAATGTAAGATATTAAATATTGTGATAATTCAATATCGTTACAAGATAGATAATAAATTTTATTGAAATTACTCTTGTTAACATCACTCTTATTAAACTGTCACTATTTCACTGTCATCAAATTAGCAACAAATAACATATCCTGAGACAATATAAGAGTAATTTTAATAAGAGTGATGTTAACAAGAGTAAATTGAATGAAAGTAATTTCAATAAAATTTATTATATTTTAATTTATTTTGTTTAAGTTTTTTTTTAATTCTTACTTTTGTCTATTGATTTCGATTTTCTATCCATTCAATTACTGATGAGTGACCATTTTGGTCACGACGTCTTGATGGGGGAATAAAACCAAATTTTGTGTGTAGTATTTTCCCCATTACATATGAACAAAAGAGATAACATCCGAATTGTTTGGAGAAAATTATAGGAGATAGCGAAATAATGATAAGAGAACGCCCTGAAGTAAATTTTTGTAAGGAAACTTTATTAGAAGTTCAAAATTCCAAACCGTTCTAGAGTTATAGCTGTTTTCTAACCGATCCAAAGTTATAGCCGGCCCAGATCTTTAATATAGTTTAGTTTCTATAGAAATACCTACATACAATAAATTACATGTCAATATATTTAAAATATAAAAATTAGCATTTCAAACTATCAAAATTTAGTTAGTAAACTATCAAAACTAAAAAATCACACATAATGAATAACTCTTTAGGTTGCACATAATAAACAGCTATATTTTTTATCCCCACCCTCAGGTTAGGTCTCATAAGAACCTTTTTATTGTTTTTACCTTTTATTCTATCTCTTAAGGTTTCGTAGATGGATATTATACTAATCCCTTGGCAGGAAGATGCATGCTCCGATTTTGCCTGACCTCAATTTTTAGCTTTAAAACGTACACACAAAATTCGTTATATTTTTTCGAGTTATCGTGTCTACAGACAAACGGGCAGACGAGCACATGCAGGACTAAACTTAATATTCCCGGGTATGTATTACTTTATACTAGCAACCCGCTCCGGCAAAGAAAATGCGCAGGATACAGTGGCAACATTGGCTAACATTAATTCATTTATAAAAAAATTTAATTTAATATAATGATTTATAGTGTGCTAGTATAGTTTATAGTTTCTATGGAAATGACAATTAAAATTGACATTTCAAAATTGAAACAAAATTTTAATTAAATAATTTTGTGGTTATTTTTTAGAAGTATAGTTTCTGTGGAAATGACAAACCAACAAAATATTAATAAAATATATAGCTCTTTCTCTCTACTTCATATCTTTCTTCTCTCTCTTCCGACTTCTTCAAGTTTCATCGTCATATTTCAGCCAATTTACACAAAACCTCAATGAATTATACACCTAAACCTTCCTCATGAATCACTCCGTCCGGTTGGTGAAAACCGTATGCAAATTTGTTCGGTAGTTTTTGAGTTTATCGCGTACAGGCAGGCAGACGCGACTGGGGGACTTTATTTTATAATATAAATAATAAGGAAAGGATATGTCAGATATAAAAATGCAATTCTAAACGTGATAGTACACTCCGTAATCCATATGGAATAATATTACTACATCAATATATATATATATATATAACTTATTATGTGATACATAAAATGAAAATTGCAAACGTAAGCAAATCGGAAGTTATCATGATAATATGAGTAACCAGACGTAAATACTGTATGATGTGTCTTCAAAGTTTATTTGAAACTTAATACTTGTTTGGTAACAGTTGCATCAGCAATTTACACTTTTAAAAATGTATTTTGTATGTATGTAGAAATGGCTGTGTATGTATGTATGTGTGTGTGAGTGTCAGTGAAGCACAAACTAGCACTTAACGAAGGTATATATCGATGTGTGTCGGTCGTATATATACAGTATGTGTTGGAAAGCATTGCTAATAGAGAATCAATGTTAAATAAATAAATAAAATATTTACTATAAAACTATACATACACATACATCTGGCTATTGCTTGTGGTGTATGGTGTTTGTTTGATGTCATCTAAGAATGGGGGGTGTCGGTCGTATATACAGTATGTGTTGGAAAGCATTGCTAATAGAGAATCAATGTTAAATAAATAAATAAAATATTTACTATAAAACTATACATACACATACATCTGGCTATTGCTTGTGGTGTATGGTGTTTGTTTGATGTCATCTAAGAATGGGGGGTGTCGGTCGTATATACAGTATGTGTTGGAAAGCATTGCTAATAGAGAATCAATGTTAAATAAATAAATAAAATATTTACTATAAAACTATACATACACATACATCTGGCTATTGCTTGTGGTGTATGGTGTTTGTTTGATGTCATCTAAGAATGGGGGGTGTCGGTCGTATATACAGTATGTGTTGGAAAGCATTCCTAATAGAGAATCAATGTTAAATAAATAAATAAAATATTTACTATAAAACTATACATACACATACATCTGGCTATTGCTTGTAGTGTATGGTGTTTGTTTGATGTCATCTAAGAATGGGGGGTGTCGGTCGTATATACAGTATGTGTTGGAAAGCATTGCTAATAGAGAATCAATGTTAAATAAATAAATAAAACATTTACTATAAAACTATACATACACATACATACATCTGGCTATTACTTGTGGTGAATGGTGTTTGTTTGATGTCATTTAAGAATGGGCAGTGTTGCACATTATAATTGATAATATTTATCATTATTACGTATGTGAATGCATGGGAAATATTTGGTTGTGTGTTTTAATGGTATTGCCGTATTTCAACAATGGGTTATTACACAATAATAGAAAAAGTGCAAATTATTAAATGGTACTCTGGGGGACATTCGGCAATGGAATGTATCAATTGATTTATTGTGGCATTTGAGGATAGGTAATCGCCAAGCATTCGAACAGTTACTCATATGATTAGCTGTTTTGAAAAAAACAATTGTGCGAATATTTCCTCGTCAAGTACTAGAAAATACCCGAGTAGATTTCTACATTTCGACTCGGATATTGTTTAGCAAATAATGGAGGAATATTTGAACCGTTGGTTTAACTTTTTTTTTTGTTGGAATTCTATTATTTTTTTTCTTCTTTTTGGGGTTCTATTTTTGTTTTAATTTGTGTGAATTGTTGTTTTATGTTATACCGTTATTAATAGAATACTATCATTTATTTTCAAACAGTCCACATACAAATAATAAGGGATATTCAAAAAAAAAATTTTCAATTGTTAGAAGTAATGCTAAGCTTAAGAAGACAGTAATGAACATATTTAACCCACTCTTATTACATGTTAATGCACTGAGTACAAAACAATCCAGCAAGCATACACAACAGACACACTTAAGAGTACCCCCATTATTTTTATATTTTTATTAAGCATATTGTGTGTAGTTATTATAGTAAATAATATTTAACATTGATTCTCTATTAGCAATGCTTTCCAACACATACGGTATATCGTTGTGTGTCGGTCGTATATATGTGGTTGAACGTTGAACAAAGTTTTATATATTCGATTGGAAATTGTCTTCATATAAACTTAATAGTTTACTTAGTTACTCGTTTAATGCAACTGTAAAAGAAAATTTTTGCTTGTTATTTTTTTTTTAAGGATAGTAAAATGCAATTTTTGCCATGGTCCGTAGGCTAAAACATACATTTCAAATTTTGCCCCAATTCCTAGAACATTTATTTGTATTTTATAAATACCTATTTCGACTACAATGTAGTCATCATCAGTATGAATTAGCAAATCGTAACTATTTCTGGGATATGGAGTCAGAGATATGTTGCTTGTTGCTAATTTGGTGCGTGTCTCACAATAATATTAAAAACGTGATGCCTTTTATATGTTCTGACTGAGGTAGTACCCGAAGGATTGTCAGTCAAATGAGTATTTCCTAGTGTTATCATAATGGTATTATGGCATCGTTAGATCATAAGCCTTCGAAACCTCGATAAATTTGATTGATTGTCAAATGAAAAATATCGGTTGATTCGAGATGAGTATTTCAACAGATGTATTTGAAATAAAAGAATAGTAGGAGAGCAATTCAAATTCATACATAGAATCGTATAAAACGTGATATTTGTACATACTTGACGAATTTTTGTATTAAATTTAAGAAATTTCTAATCTAACCACAGGATATGTGAGATGTCTAGAACATTGTTTGCTATTGAATAACCTTATGTAAAACGTGTTACAAGAAGCATTATATTATGAAATTCCGAGCAGTATATACTTTTTGACATTATCATTCTTGTGCTAATGTAAAATATCATTTGCTTAACGATTGCTGTTTATATGAAAATAAAAATTTCTGTTTTTGATAGATAACTCGATAAATCCTTGAAATTATTTTTAAAAAATATGTCACATATTTTCTTCTCAAAAGAAAATTAAATCCGTGAACAATTTTTTGTTTATTGTCATTTGCAATAAACCGTTTTTGAGATAGGGAGAGTTTATAAACATTGAAGGTACTTAGATAACCTTTTGACCTTTTACGAACAGAATTATTACTAGACTACAAGAAGAACAATAATTATTTTGAAGAAGATACATTTTTACGAGTGAGTTTGAGTGAATTGATATCCATGAACTTATCGGCGTACTTTAAGGGGTTCCCTGCAACACCTATATATCCAACAAGTTTTTTGATAGTTTGTTTGCCATTGTGGAACCATTTTTAAAATTTGTGTCAGAAGCACCAAGCAGCCAATCGACCTAAAAAGCATTCAATATTCTTTGAGGACTTGTTGGACATATTTAGTGTTTATAACGTTTGAAATAAAGTCCAAGGAACTTTAAAAATGGTCTAACAATGATCAATAAACGACCAACGAACTTGGATGGGTTTGGAAGAAGACCGCTTAAAGATACTGCCTTATTGGATATTACTAATCGTCCTTCTCGAAAACTGCAAGGATTATCGCAAACATATTCAGTAACAAAACCAAATTATTTTAAATTTTGTATAAAAATGTTTTCCAATATTTTTTGCTAAGGATAATATTGATGGAAAATTTGGAGAGGGGATTTTTTAATATATTTTCTCAAATATGTTTATTTTCGAAACGAAGAAAGATATGGTGGTGAACATATTTAACCCCAAAAATGGACATTTTGGGGAGACTGACTCACAGATTCACTCATCATCAATATTCTAAGGTACTTGCAGTTGTCGTAGAAAGGTATATGACTTTTGGAAAGACATATAGTTCTTAGGCCAAAAAGCAATTTGAGCATATTCATATATACCAATCATTTTCTCACTTTTCTTTCAAAATTTGATAACCTTATATAGATTTCACAACGTTTGAAGGCGAACATGTTTGTTTTTACTTGGACATTAATACTTTATCTATGCGAAAACTTGGTCGCTCTCACATTTATGTTTGCCGGATTATTATGTAATCATTGAAGGGTATTAACAATCTTCCGTCAGTTTTCTTAAAATTGTCTGTATGAAAAAAAAAAAAAACCTCGTTTATTATTAAAATTAAAAAGAGTATATTAAAATTGGATCACAAAAAAAAAAAAATTTTTTTTAATAATAACAAACAAATATTATGTTGGATCGACCTTATATAACATAATAAATAATTTAGTATACAGAAATACTCAAACGACTTGGAGATAAATCGAATTTTTCCAGTCAGTGTAATTTAATATAATTCTTTTATCTCAATTCGCTAGTGACGACACAACACAATCTCTGTGTATATTTATATACACGATGTTAAACAATCTTTTAACGAATGAAAATTTTCATGGGTAATTCATATTCCAATATGGACTCATCGATATTCTGTGTATGCATGCATATGAGTGTTTGTAAAATAGGTAAATTTATATACAAATAAAATTAAAAAAAAAAAAAAATCAAACAAAAAACGAATGTATGTACTCGTATATATTGAACAGAATGAGAATATATTCACATCATGATTTGCTTTGTACAAGTTTGATAAATAAAAATTGAATCCATATAAACCCATCTATTAATATATATTTCACGGAAAAATCTAAGAAAACATAACAAATTCACTAATGTCTGGGTGCCTGGACATTCAGGAAAGGATGAATTAGCCAGAATGGTTGCTCAACACCGTAATCACTGGGAAAAAGTACCGCGGCAGAAGCTTGGAAAGGTACTGCTTCGGAATGTACCCAAGAGGATATCTCTCGATGCACTGAAGCTGAACAATATACAACTGCGGAAGGTTACCGGTTTCATTACCCGGCATTATCTCCTGAGGAAGTATCTACACACAATGGGACTCCTCGCCACACAGATTGTGTGGCGAGGAGGAAGAAACATCCAGCCATATTATTTTTGACTGCGAACCTATGGGCTACAGCAGATACAGGATATTCGGTGCATCTCGCTCCGAATATATGAACCTTCAGTAAGCAAGCTCCTGGCTATTGCCAAAATATGGGAGACGCGAGTCTCGTCAGGCTGAGGTAGAAGGGGGAGCACAATGGACCATAAAGTCAAAGTGCAATACTTTTTAGACCCCAAGAATCTGTCTATCTGATGTTAGTGCCTGGACATTCAGGAGAATCGATGAATTATCCAAAATGGGTGCTCCTGTTCCACTTAACGGCCCAGAACCGTTTCTTGGGAAAGCACAATAAAATATAAAATAAAAGAATAGGCAGTACACGAATCTATCCGTTCTTGGGTAAGATACTCATTGGCCAAGATCTTGCAAAGGCTCTTATAAAAAGCTTCTTATGGAAAAAGGCCTCTGAGTGTTTACAACTAGGAAGAAACCTACATAGGATATTTACTAGCCTTCTCACTGGTTACTGCAAACTCAATAAACATCTGCACAAAATCAATGTCACAGAGAATGATCTCTGCAGATTTAGTCATGAATAGGAGGAACCCAGAAGTCACATTCAGTGTGAATGCGAAAGCGCCTCATTGAGATGGACAGTTCCTAACGTTTATCAAGACTAAAGGACTCCTGCAGAAGCAGCATTGACGGAAAGCAGGTACGACTAACTCCTGATTCGAATGGAAATAAGGATTCGAATGGTACTATATTAAATATAGTGACGGTATAGTTTAGTCAATTAACCGCCCCTTTTTTTTCTTAATAATTGACAAACTGCCGATGACGGGATTTGAACCCATAACCTCCCAATTCCAAGTAGACATAACGACTTAGTTAATTTGTTATATAGTGTAATTCGAATCAGATCGGTACACTTTTGTTGCAACTCGTGTGTACATCAACAACAAGAACATATCGACGTTAATAAATTTCCCGTAACACCTACACAATATAATTCCGTATACAATAAGGTACTAAATTCACCTTCTTATTTCATTGCTGCTGCTCTCAATACAAAATAATAATAAAAAGAATATGTGTTGTTTGTTTGTTTGTTTTGTTTTGTTTTGTTTTTTTAAGATATCATCTACCTATCCTACATATTCATCCAAATGTACACATGATCACAAAAGTAGCGTGTTTTCGCCCCTCAAGATTTTCTCATTGTTTTGTGCCTCATTTTTCTTCAGTTTTTAGGAAATTGTTCGGAATAAACGATGTTAGTATATTTAAAACAGTGAATTAACTTTTATTCGAATCATTTTTTCGAAAATTGAATGAATAAGGACACGAATCAATTTTCACATGATCCGTAGACGATTGGATTGTCTCTGGCCGCTGTATGCCCGATATGCTAGCGACATAATCGCTTTATGCCATCCTTTCATTTTTTTCGCACTGTCGCATCGCTCGCATTCATTTGGCACTGGACTTTTTCAACTCGTTGTATTTCTTTCGTCGCGAGCTTTCTTATGATATGCATTTTCTATAGTTCCGAGTATATTTACGAGTCGAATTGACACGAAATCTTCAATTTTTTGTAATTTTCACTTATATTCTGACGGATTTTCGTATTGTTTCGCTTCTGGCCGCTGTTTGCCCGATGAGTCAGTTATGTAATCGCTTTGCGCTGTCTTTTAATTTCCTTTTTGATGCTGCAGTAGTACTCTTATTGGCTTGCTACTGGATTTTTTAGGCTCGTAGGATTCCTTACGACGTGATCTTTTCTCTTAAATGCTCTTTCTTTAATTCCGAGCATATTTACGAGGCATATGAAACGAACTCTTCAATTATTTTGTAATTTTTTATTTAATACCCATTTTCACATGATTTTCTAATGACACTAGAATCAATGTCCTAGCTAAACGCGTTTCTACGAAGAAACTAATTTATAACCATTCATGCGCATGCCCCCACATTAGTAAGCTGACGTCTTAGGCAAAATAAATACGCGACAGATACGTAAAGAAATGATCTACCTGCGGTATTTTGTCACAGAAGAATGTTCGAGCAAATAGACGTGTTCACGTTCAAAGGAACGCTACTTTTGTGGCTATGTGTACATGCACATACTCGTAGACTTGTGTGTGCGACGAAGATATTAAGTCGTGCTACGAATGAATACGCTGCATGTGTTATGTCTACTCACACGGTGCGCGATTGTGTAGTAAGTATATAAAACATTGCAGCAGAGCAATAAGCATCAGAGGTTAAAATGAGACATGATAAGAAAATACACAGACTCGTTTGTATTTTAGAGTGTTTTTTTATTTTAGAGAAATTTTTGTGTTTGGAAGAAATCGGTCAAGTATATAAAATGTTTTGTACGCAGCATATCTTATTACAAATAGAGTGGAATTTATTTTATAATGATGTATTTAAGGGCGTTGGGTCTTGTACTTCGTTAAATATGATGAAAATTATTTAACCGACCAATGGTTAAAATTCTTGATATTAACATTTAAAGAAAATTTTGTTAAAATTTCATAATAGTAAGTTGGTTGGGAAGATCAATATCAGATGGAAAAATAGTCTGAGTTGTTGTGCTCAGAACTGGAAGGTTACTGGTTTGATTCCCAACGGCGGAAGTTTGTCAATTAAATTAGTTTAAAAAAACGAATAGGGAACGAAGAACGAAAGTAACCGGCTGTGCTTGTGAAGGTTTGCTGTAATTTCTTTTCACAAACTCTAGATGAATATCGGCATAGTTCCTATCAAAGTCGGCCGCAGTCGCACAACTTACCAATTCCTAGTCGATATATAAATTCCTTTTCCTTTAGGGGTAAATAAAAAAAGCTTAGAAAAGTCTACTTACCATGTTTTGATCTCCCCTCCGTTACTTCTACTACTACTGTGAGGAACAATCCATATTATTGCATCATCAAATTACACTTAGTTTTATGGAATTGGATTATATCAAAATATAATTCTGATATATTCGATCCTTAAATCTTGGATATCTGCCATCATTTGCGCAATGAAAAATTCATACTACCAATCCTGTTCATATCATATACACTTTTATTTTCAATTTTATTCTATTATCTAGAACATGGTAGTTAAATTATTCCAAAAAAAAAGTGCTAAACATGACATCTTTAGTAACTCTACAAAATATACAAGAGAGCCACAGTAATCTATAAATATATCACTCAGGATATCATACTATTTTATATCTTATGCTAAAATTCCGTTCTTATAGTTTATCCAATGGAAACTTATGCATGACAAGGTATGTAACAAATCAATTTTATTATGAACCATTTATTTGAAAGTAGGTCAATGGTGTGTGTGTGTGTGTGTGTGTGTGATGCTGCACTCTGACCAATATGATGATAACATCCTGACATATGTAGTGGTAATACAAGGCTATTGCGGTTGGAATATTCTACATAGTGGAAGTCAATTAGCATACCAAGCAAGTTTCACATAAGAATCATGTGAAAGTTTTAATTTCAATTTAGAGAATATTGGTACAAAAGTTTACATAAAAAAATGGATGTGGTTGTGTCGTGGACAGGGCCGTATGTTTTACGTGAATACGTGTACGTAATAGGTAACGTAACGTAATACGCAATCGATAGATCTTGACGAGAGCGGATGATTGAAACTCAAACAAACGTCCTAGCTTCTCCGAGTTAAAAGTTATACTAAACAGAAATATGTGACGCAGCGAAATGATCTCAAAATGGCGACGCTTTCCCTGCACTGTGCGTCACAGTCCTCACTCAACATAATGAATTCTTTGATCCTTTAGCTATCGAGTGTTGTAATTAAACTTTTCATGTAGATGATAGATATGCAACACCAAACTCCGTGCCCCGATTTTGATATCATCAGTTTTCTGAATTGCCACCCACAATGGAAGCAAATTTAAAGACATCAAAAGACGTTTTTATTACGGTATATATTGAATTTATGAAAAAAAGTTGTTGATTTAAAAAAATAGGAACATTTTTTGTCTCTAAATTCTTGAAAGATGATAAACCGTGAGTTTTACCTTGACATTTGTTTTTAGCTCTTGTGTTTTCTGTTTAATACACATAAGAAATTTCAGCTCGCTATCTCTTTTCGTTTTTGAGTTATCGTGTTTACGGAGGGACAGACCGAAGGAAAACTTTGCGGAAATGGGCTAATTCGGTCATTTTATGAACACATACGAGTATAGTCAAAATTTTTTTCCGCCATCAATATTTTCACCCGTTACAAACTTCGGGACTAAAGTTAATATAACCTGGTTACCCTGGTATATATTATATACCGGGTATAAAAACGTGGGATAATTTGTGCTGTAAAAAAATTAACTTATCATCTTTTATCAATGGTGTCATCAAATTTGTAATTTCTATTTTGTGGCACATCTGCAAGCTTCTTCATCTGCAATCTTCGAAATCGATTCGGCACTTACAAAGTGGCTGAAAAAGGAGTTGTATGATTTGCTTACAAAGTTGTTACCAGTGAGTCTCAACATCTTACAGTTTACAGGTAGGTAGAAGCGCGCTTCTTAAAAAGTGATAGATTTAAATTTTGCTCTCGTTAAAAGTTGAATGAAATAATGTATCAAATCATTTAAATATAATATTTAATTGTAAATATCCTGTGTATTTGTTTGTTTTTTCGAGCAACACGCAAAAACTACTAGACAACTTTTGATGAATCTTTTTCTGTTTAAAAGCTTATGATTCGACTGGTATGTATTTTATGTTGCTACGAGAGATAGAATTCAAAAATATCCTCTTGAAATAAAAATATGGTGGAAGTGTCGATAAATATTTGAAGTAGTGGGAGCGATGAGAAATTACATTGAGATTATTAGTCTTAAAATGACAGGAGCCGGAAATATAACAATATAACGTGAATGAAGCTGCAGATATAAGCTAGTTATTTAATAAACTGATCAATCAGTTACATAGCAACTACTATTTCGTAGAAAAATATAGAAGTATGTGTGGACTAATAATTTATATAAGTAATTAATTAAATAAGGACTTTTCTTTTATTTATTTTAAAGACGATAGGATGTAACATTATTATCGGAAATACATCAATATGTCAGATTTAAATTGAGATAATGGAAAATGAATGAAAAATTAACTACAGTAATTAACTCGGATGCTATTAACTGTACCATATAACGTCATTTAACAGGTGTGGATCCATAATTATTTCGTGGGATGAACATGTACTAAAAATTTATTTTAGATTAATACAGTTTGACAATACATATATTGAGCCATTTAGTCTCTAGATGTTCATAAGACCTAGCGTTGGGGGGAAAATCGAATTTTTAAGGCAAGTGAAAACTATTGAACTCCACCGAAAACTAGATAAAAGGAAAAACATATTGTCGACAATTGAGAACTACATGTCGAAAATCTTTGATTTTACCATTTGGAATACGAAAAACGCGATGTTATACTTCTTTACTTATGTTCGGAAATTTGTAAAATAGACAATGACTGAGGAGAAAGACGAATTGTCCATCTCCTTGGTGGTTTTGCAGCTATGCTAATTAGTCTAATTTTCAAAATAAAATCAATCTGATCTCAATTTTGTTAATATTAATAAATAAAGATGAATATATGATATTACAGTATACCTACATATTATTTTTAGTATAGGCATAGCAATATATACAATATATACAAATTTCAAATGGAAAATAAGAAAGTACTTTGTAATTACATGATAAAAAATTTTCTTTTCCTTTTAAATAGAGAAATATTTTACATTTTCTTTTAGCTTTTAAGACTCTGAGATGAAATCTCTATAAAATTTCTCCTCCAACCAAGGGACATGTTTTAAATATGATTAAAATGAGTTGCCCTTCTACCTGAAATATTTTCCCCTTACGTGCATATAAGGATCAATACATTTGAATTTGATTCCAGCGATGTCTTCGGACGATTTTGAAAGCCCCCCTACGATATTCAGCTGAAGCACTCCACAGAGAAACTGGGCACCCCACAATCAGAACCTTCATCCAAACCATTTCGAAATCCTATTTCTAATCATCCCGAAAAAATTCTTTCCCGGAAATCAATGAACTGGGTCAATTTGATCCGCGTACGTTGCTTTTCAGGAAACGATACCGCATGCCACATGATGTCGATTGCAACTAATTCGGTGTAATCTAAATTGTAAATATTTTTCTTTAAGGTCTAGTTTTAGGGACGGCTTATCCGTCCAGCTTAGGTTAATTTTAGATATCAATGTTTTTTTTTATATAAGATTCTTCCATTTAAGAAACGATGTAAAATGATTATAGATTTCGATGTATTTATTTAATAAGATGATGTATTTTAGGTAAAGCTTAGGCTAGGTACTATAGATTCTAAGACGTATTGTATTGTATCTTCGTAAACTGACGATATTAATAAATAATTTTCAATTCAATTTGATTCTAGTAGTACACTGGATACACCACTGACAAATACCTCTCTCAATGTGATATAATATACCATTTTCTGGTACAACATTCTAATAACTTATTCTGGTAATAATAAGTATAATGCTTTTAAGTACAAATAAAATAACACAAAACAAAACAGACAAACAAACAAACTAACATACACAACAATAAGTATAATTTATATTTAAACTTGACTATTATTTTGATAGTATAGTTTAGTCACATTTTACTTACTTAGATACCTGACTTGTATAACTTTTATCAATTTTAAAACAAAAAAAACCTGTTGGAAGCATCACATTACCTCTATATACACCTTGGGGAATGTCTCAGTGGAATATGGAAAATTTGGCTGTTTGGATATTTGATTACGTTAATTACAACAAAAATACTCTGATAAAAAACAAACAACTGCCTGGCTTATAGATTACAAAGTTGAAAACTATTGTTACAAATGTATTTAACGACGTTCATGCATGAGGCTTGATAGTAGATAAAAAATTTTTTTTAGTGAATTGAATAGCTCAATTCAGTAGTTATCCTCCCTCAAAAATTTAAAACCTGTTGACAATCATTTCAAAGAGTAATTATTGATTAAAAATCAAATTTTGAACACAACGTCTTATGTAGAACATAACTGTTTTGTACTTGAAATTATAATAACTATATAATTAAAGTAGATACCATTATAAATAATGTTTATAAATTTCAAATTGTTTTTTGTAAACTAGCGTCTAGTTATTTCCATTGTTAGTATGGTTGCCTTTCGGTTATGTAATACCAACGGAAGCGACTAGCCTTTACTTACTTTGACATTTAAGTAATATGTCTGAACATTGATAACATTTTTTTGACATCAAATGCTTGATATGAAAAATCATACACATTTAAGGATGGGGATCGAACCCACGACCTCTGGCATATTCTTTGAAAGATGTAGTTTATATATTTGCATTAAAAAATGGCGTTGACGAAGGTGTGAATTAATTATTTTTAAAATTAAAACTGTTTTGTTAGGTTTGCACCATATTTTGAAAACTGGCACACATGTATACTGTGTATGCCATAACAACAGATAGTTTATTGTCAGATCTGTTAAATTAAGTCAAATCAATTTTTAATTTACATTTACTGATATTTTACAATAAATACTTTAAAATAATTTTTAGCACAAATAAAAAAAAGTGATAAATCGTTGTAAGATTATTGATATGCTTTACAACTTTTTTAAAATCCTAAATAAATTTTATTAAAGATAGTCATTTGATAGTACTCACCATTTTAATATAAATGAGTGAAAATAACAACTAACTGGATTAGTTACCGGATTCATTATTGGGCATTATTCCCTGCGGAAGCATTTACATACACACAATGGGACTCTATAACGGGTCCATTGTGTGCAGATTATGTGGCGAGGAGAAAGAAACATCTAGCCACATCATCTTTATCTGCGAACCTCTAGGTTACCGCAGATACAAGATATTCGGTGCATCTCACCCCGAATATATGAATCTTCAGGAAGATCTTATCAGTAAGCTCCTGGGTATTGACAACATATGGGAGAAGCGAATCTCGTCAGACTGAAATAGAATGAGGATCACAATGGATCATAAGGTCGAAGTGCAGTACTTTTTAGACCCCTATCTATCTATCTATCAATGTATCTATCCATCTATCTATCTTACATAGAGGTTAAAGTATAATGTACTACACAAAGGTAGCTTAATGTTTATATCATAACGTTTTGTTCTCATTTTATTTATTCTTATTTCTTTTCCAGTGTTCATTTTTCAAGATTATTCTAAATTATTTAATTTATATTAAATTTTCTTTGCACGTAATCGAAACGAAAAAGTTTTAAGAAAATTTGTGTTGATATAACTTTTGTTTTTGTTTTTTTCCTTTGAAACATGATACTAAGTTTATTTGTGTCATTAGAAGAAAAAAAAAGAATATATACAAATTTTTGCAGTAGATATGAATAGAAAATTATTTCATTTGTCGAGGAATTCGTTTATTTGGGACTTAGGAAATGTTAGGAAACAGAAAGTGGAAACAGCTCCGTATCTATTTTTTAATTATAAACACATTAAAGGAGATAATTTGCAACTTTGACACTAAAAGTAATAAATAAACCCTATCAACACAAGTCTTGCATAGTACATTATTTCGTCAATGTTACATCATTCTATATATACTCACCACAAAACTTGATGTCATTTAAAAAAAATGTATAGCTGACTTGTGCTTTATATATGCAAACCGAATCAATTAAGCACAAATCAATTATAAAATTAAAAGAATAACATGCACTTGTGTGGTCCATTATACTAGATTATCTTTAATTGTGCATAGATGTAATACGTAAGTTTATTATACTGAATTTCATATGTTTTTCTTCGACTGTCACGAGTGTAACTTCTGTAGATGACTAGTGATGATATAACCAGGCTATATTTAATGTATCATACAATATCATTTCTCTAAACGTGAATATTGTAATTGAAAAAGTATTATATTACATAACATAGATTAATAAAATTTATCAGATGATCTGATTCAGACTCCAGGGATGGTGGTATTTTCTATTGTCACGTTTTGATATTTTTTTTAAATATTCCATTCGAATAAGAGATATATATCAATGATATCAAATATAATCCTAAATTTGAACATAAACATATTTTTATAGACTAACCTTTAATCGAGGTACAAAATATGTAGAACTTACCTGTTACGTGATATCTTATATGCTAGTTAGAAAACTTCGAAAAAGGTTATTTGAACGGTATGTATGAAAGTATGTTCATTTTTTTATTTTTGAAATATATCCCAGGAAAAAGGTCTTGCAAATCCTTAAATGGTCAATTTAAATGAAAAATTTAGTAGGAATAACCAAAAAAGTTGTATTATATAGCATTTCAATTTTGAGATATTTCATTGCAAATATGGCCGATTTCATGAAAAATCATATCTTTAAACCTTTTCAAACCTTTTGTAGAAAATAGTATATCGTGACACTTATTGGTTGTTCTTCCTTGAGGCTACGGCATCTGGTGGCAAGAATGAGAAACAAGGTAGTCAGATGTTTAACTGTGATAATTATATATGCACTAATAGGGTTATGTTATTCATATAAACAACAAAATTTCAAAGCCATTTTTTACTACTCAAAATTTGCATTCATAGTATTATAAGTACAGCTAATCGTTGAAATGCAGCCTGATTAAAGCTGCCATTTTGGAATATGTAGAATTTTGTTTTAGTTTTTTCGATTATCGTTACTTTTAATTTTTTTTAAGGTATTAAACTATTTTTTTAAGCTAACAATTGTGTTATCACCTTATTTTTAGAAATGAAAGAGTGATTAAAAATGGGATTTTTGACATTAGGCAGCCTCAAAACGTACAGATTCGGTGACAAAAGCATCCATTTTGAAAACATGACCTCCTGTATATGATATACGTCGTATACTATTGTATTTGCATATAAATATAAGTTGGTGTTTGTTCCTTAGGACTGATCATCTGGTGGCAATTATTAGAAACATAGTAAACAGGCTCAACTGTGATAGTCACAAATGCGTTAATTTTAAATGAAAAATGTAACTAATCGTTTATTTTGGAATATGACGTCATGAGTAACTTTAAGAATACTGAAATAGGATTATTATTGAAAAAAATAAAAATAAACGAAAAAAATTAACACAATGTTATTTTTAAAAAAACGATGGAAATTTTTGTTTGTTTTATTCAATCAATATGTACAATATGTATTTACATAATAATATCTATTTAATAAATTTATTATGATTTTCATTTGTATAATATTATGTTTTTTTTTTCTTGCTCAAATAAAATATTTTATAATAATGGGAATTATTTTATTTAATTTTTTTAAATTTGCAGGATTTTAATATATTTTCTATGTGAAACATATAATAAATGAAATCTGCTTTCTTTTCTTCGGAAAAATATTCTTTTTTTATTTTGTTTTGTTAAGTAGAATTAAATATTTTTTTTATTTCTGATCAACATATTTTTCTGCATTTATTTTTAATTTTTTTTTACAAAAGCTTGATCAACCGTTTTATAATTGTAAAATATAATTGTTATAAAATTGTATTGCAAAAAATATTATTGTTGTGTATATATTCAATAATATGCGAGAAAAATTGAATTTTCCATTGTATTTGAAATGTGGAAAATGTTATTTTTATCCTTTTTTTATTTTAAATTATATTTTTTCTTTGCATTATTTTTTACCACAAAAAAAAAACATAAATTTGAACGTGACAGACATTCTTTCACATCAAATGCTTGATATGAAAAATCATCACCATCTAGGATGGGAATCGAACCCACGTCCTCACTATCTAGATGTCAATGTATTATTAATTTAGTTTCTTTACTATTTTCATATTAGCGAATTTCCTGAAAGGAAATAGAGCTATTGGTCTCGTACCGACTTCAAAATTTTGCAAAAATTTCTTCAAATGTCCATCGATCCTACCTAGTAGATGTCGAAAAACACCATCTGTAAAATTTATATATATATATCTATGGACATATATATATATATATATATATATATATATATATATATATATATATATATATATATATATATATACATATATATATATATATATGTGTCTGTAATCGCTCTAGCGGTCACAATTTTAATCTGATTGGAATGAAGTTTGATATTTGAGACGCTTTTGGTATTCAAAAGGTCAAGTTCGTTAATGGGTAAAATCGGTCAAGGGGAAAGGGGGGTTTAGAGGGAGGGGGAAACACAAAATATGACATATCTCCCTTAATATTCGAAAAATCGAAAAATTTATAAGAAGTAAAGTTGTAGGTATTAAGTTTTACTATAATTTCGTTTCTTATCATTTTTTATGTTACCCTAATATTTACAGAAATATTGACGGTTTAAGATTGAAAATAAAATTCCTCAATATCTCTGTACACATAAGAGTTTGAGCAAAAATGATAAGGTGATGAATTGTAGCAAACATGATTTTCTACAACTTTATACCTTACACATTTTTTGATTGTTTTAATATTAAAAGAGATATTTAGTATTTAGTATTTTGTGTTTTCTTCTTTCATTATGCCCCCATTTCCCCTTCACTTATGACATTTATTAATAAAATTGGCCTTGCAAATACTAAAATCATATACGACATTTCATTTTGATCAGACTAAAATTGTGACCGCTAGAAATTGATTTATGTATTTTAAGGAAATTCGCTAAGTTGAAGCAGCTCCTGCGTAACGAATTTTTTATTAATTATACCTGCATGGTCATCTATGGTCAATGAAAGTAAAGAATATTTTTTCATCACAACAATGAATATATTCCATATTTTTACCCCATGAGTATCAGTCAAAAAAGACACGGGAAAATACAAATAAATATTTTGTTATTATAACAATATAGGGTATGTACAAAAAAAAATGTCTTTTTCTCTTTTCAGTTAATTATTTTTTATATGTAGTCGGGTTTTTTAAATTTTTTTACATTACTTTTGTTTATGTTAATATATTCCATATTTTTTAAAATATTATTTAACAAACGAAACAATTCTATAAACAGCTGAGTGGCTCGCTACAACCCTTGCATAAAATTATATCCTTTTCTTATATAGTAATTAATATAAAATAAAGTCCATAAAAAACACTATATAGGTAGTATGTACGATTGCTGCGAGTGTAGAAAATATATATAGTAATGTTTTTAATGTGTATACGTTTTCTTTGATAGAACTTTCGCAAGTTAACTGCAAGTATGTACTTCGAGGTATATAATATATATATATATATATTTAGAGAAAAAAAAATTATATATAACTTCACATAATTTATAAAACTGAATGTAACATAAAGAAAATTCGATTAAGTCTGAGTGAATGCTGTTTGTTACAAATGTGGTAATAGTCTTGTTGTTTATAGGTGGTGTATCAATAAAATTTCAAATTCGCCCCCTTTACCCAGATCAGTTTTTTTATATTATAAATACGTATTTCGACTACAATGTAGTCATCATCAGTATAAATTAGTGAGTCGTACTTTACTCTTTGACAATTAGAAATAGATAGAAAGTCGAGATCCATAGATAAAAATAAAAATTAATAGAAAATTAACTAAATTAAAATATACTGGATTTAAAATATAATAAATTTTAAATTACATTGAAATTACTCTGAACTCGTTAGTATAACATAATCGAACAGCAACCCTACTGGATGGATAAACGCCAGTTTTCAAAAACAAAATATATAAATACATCATAATACATCTATATCAAGATAGTGAAGAATTATATGCATTCCACGGTGGCATCTTATGGCATTGAGGTAGAAAATTTCCCACCCAAGATGTGTATGTTCTATTTATCAAGCATTTGATATCAAAGAATGTTACCGATGTTCAGACATATTACTTAAATGTTGAAGTAAGTAAAAATAGATAGTCACTTTCGTTAGTACAACATAAAATACATCTAAATATGTATATATTATGTATTTGTTTTCTGCGATACTATTAGCATTTAATTTCAGGCATTTTGATACGGAACTTTGATACGGAGCAAAAAACTAGAATGTTAAAAGTTTGTGATAAGTGATGTTATGAAAATTATACTGCATGAGTATGCAGGGTTGCTGTCGTTATGCAAAGCATTTCATTTTTTTTAATGCTTTTTTATTAGAAAAGAGGAAAAGTGAAGCTGTTAACAAATATAGTTCCTTTTCTCAAAGTTAAAAAATACTGATTGTGTAATATACATGCAAGTGTAAGTACAAAGAGTTTGTACAACAATAAGGTTGTAATTTTATTTATTGTCTTGGCAGATTTCCTCCTATAGCCCGTAGAAAGCTAACAGGATAAAAACTTCATATAACATATGACATTCTATAAATTATACCGATTCTACAAACTCGAGTATTCCTATTGGACCAAAATCCATTATAATTATTAATCGGAAGCTTTTTATTTTCCACAATGGAAGTAAGAAAGTGTTGTAACCGTCAAAAACACCTAGCTAAAACCACCACTTCATTGGGCTGATTAAAAACGTTTAATTATGAAAAAAGTTTTATATTTGGCAATCCATTCCTAAAATATTAGACACTATTTGCAATACTCATTGTATGACTACAAACAGATGCAATCAACTCTCACCTTAATCGTCCGTTTTATCTTTCCTTAAGTATTTATCAATTATTAATGGAAATTTATTTACGGTAAATTTCTTATACATGAGAAATTATGTATTGGAAATTCCTGAAAACTTAAAACATTCTGACAGTCAACAAACAATCGGAAGCGTTTCGCAGATATTATCTTCATTCAAAGGCCCCTCCATAAGCAATATTGTAGCAGCCATTATAGGGAACTGCCTGGGACGCAAACTTGCCTAATGCCTTGGCCTACCAGTGTACCACGACTATTGCCGGAACAGTCACTGTGAAGAAGAAGAGGAGACTGTGGCCCACGTGGTCTATCACTTCCAGTTCTTGCTATGAAAAAATTGAAAAAATCGACAAAATTTTTTTGGCTTTAAAATCGATGATCTTTATTTTTTAAAGTAATTTGGACCCAAGAACAACGAAAATTTAGTCAAATTTAATGTTAGGCTCGTTGTTATCAAGATATAGAATGTAACTTACTGGTCGATTCCATGAATTTGGGTTTAAAAACGTATATTGCTAATTATTTTGAAAACCATATAACTAATCAAATTTTTAAGTGAATTTTCATAATTTGTAGATCAAAATGACGCGAGTTTTTTCAAAAGTACTAATTTCAAAAGCCTATTTTAATGAAACATTTTCCACAATATTTTTGAATATACACAACAGCGATTTTTCTACATACGGATGTTATTAAAATCCCCATTAATATTTTTTTTTAAAGAATAATTATTATTTGTTTGAAATATAATTGAAAAAAAAACGAAGTTTATTTTATAAAGAAAAACAACATTCAAGAAGAAAAACTGTATGAACAAATTATTATACGTTTTGCAAATTATCTTAGCAAAAAAAAAACCGATCCGGTATACGATATATAATATTTATGTATAGATAAAATTTATAAATGCAAAAATAAATATTTAAATATTGTATTTTCATTTAAATTTGCAAAATAAATACACATTTGCCATGTGCTTGCTGTTGAGTTGTGAAACTGAGTTTTATATTTTATTATTTACCAATTTAAGTAATCATAAAATATGCATAAATTTATTGGTAGATTCTTCATATTTTATATTTTAGGTGTTCAGGTTTGATTGTAATAGTATATGACCCAGTCAAAATAGATATAAAGTGTTAGGAAAAATTCACATAGAACTGAAAATTGGTAAATACGATATTACAAATGAAATATTAAAAGTCCCCCCCACCGATCTTATTTCTGCTAAAAACTTTATTCAAGGTCTATATATCTCTTGAACGGTAAGTGATAGCGCAAATAGATGCAATACAAGTTATAGATCATGCAATAGGGAATATGCATGGAAATTTTTTTTCACATTTATTTTCAGAATATGAAAATACTGTTAATACTGTAATAATATTTAAAAACAAAATGAAAATTCGACAAATATCAAGGAAGCTATAAGCTTTTAAAGATTATTATCTGTCTCTTTCTTGCAAAAATACTAAGAACGGAGTTTTAAGTGTATTTTAAATGGTGAAAGTGTAATATGACGTCACATAACATATCAAGAGGGCTATCACCCTCTTTGTCTAATCGGGAATTTCAATCATTCATATCTCGCTTATTTTTAAAGTTATTTAAAAAGTAATTTTATTTTGATATTTGTCAAGTAAAAATGCTTCAATTCAAGTGAAAAAAAATTTTCATGCATATTCCCTATTGTCTACAAAATTTGTTAAGATACTTTTTTTCCTACGAATCACCATTCCTGAGATATCGTGATTCCAAAAGTTGTAAAAGTAGTATACAGCATAATATGTACTGGGAGCCTTTTTTTAATGTCGTTTCCTCAGTACCACGGTAGGCATACTACACGATCTATTGTGATGAAACTTTGATCAGACAGTATCCTATTGATTGGAAAAAATGGCACTATTGCAAATGTTAAAAATGGAACGGTGACTTGTACTTATTTATATCTCTATGCGAATTTTTCCGAAGTTACAATGCGTTTTCGTTTATTTTGACTGGATTAATATAGTATTAAGGGAATGGTTTTTGTGTTGGTATGTATATATACTTCATTACTATTTTAAACAACAAACACTGTTGTGAAAATTTACATTTATTTATAGAAAAACGTTGAAAATTTAATGTTATATAATTCAAAAATAAATAAACAAGATTATATAATACCTTCATTTTGTTTATCCACATTTTTCATCTCTTTTTCTGATACTCGAACAGAGTGAATGAATATTTACTGTTTGAATTTCCAATTGAAAGAGCTGTCAAATTTAAATTAAATCTTTTATTTTAATATGTGTATGTATTTAGCAAGTATAATTCAAATTGGGCAAATTATCATATGGCTAGACATATTATAGTCAAATCGAATCATATCATAGATTTTGCCTAAATTATTGCATATTAAATCTAGCATAAATGAGAAAAATTTCTAATAGATATAAGTCGAAATAGCTCCAGAACCTTGCAAAGAATTTCGTTTAAAGGAAACATAATATTTCGAAAAAAAAAATTCAACATAAGTTATATAAGCATACAAATAGGGAATATGCATGAAAATTTTTTTTCACATTTATTTTCAGAATATGAAAATACTGTTAATACTGTAATAATATTTAAAAACGAAATTGAAATCCAACAAATATCAAGGAAGCTATAAGCTTTAAGCTTTAGCTATAAGCTTTTAAAGATTATTATCTGTCTCTTTCTTGCAAAAATACTAAAAACGGAGTTTTATGTGTATTTTAAATGGTGAAAGTGTAATATGACGTCACATAACATTTCAAGAGGGCTATCACCCTCTCTGTCTAATCGGGAATTTCAATCATTCATATCTCGCTTATTTTTAAAGTTATTTAAAAAGTAATTTTACCTTGATATTTGTCAAGTAAACATGCTTCAATTCAAGTGAACAAAAATTTTCATGCATATTCCCTATTTCCTACAAAGAACTTTTTGAAGATTTTCTCGATTCGTCAATTAGTTTGCTTAGGAAAGTGTCAACCGTTAATTCACTTTAAAAACATTAAAATTTGTCTAGACAATTAATCATACTTTAAAATTCAAAGATAACTGCGCAATATTTATTCAAACAATAAAATATGATTAATTCGAGATATTTTCTGAATGAAAATTTTAATACTTTTAATAACATGCAAAAAAACATTGAAGAAAATTCATTTTCATTCATTAATGACGATAATTCAAAGAATTTTTTTTAAATGAAATATCAATCAATATTTTCTTCATTTCCCTTTTAATTGATGATTTGTTTTTTTTTTTTTCTTACTTCAAAGAAAAATGCTTAATCCCCACTCAACGCGTATTTAAGGCAAGAAAAATTTATATATTTGATTATCTGTAGAAATATTTCATAAATTTAATTCAAATTTTTTTTAATATTTATTATCAAAAGGACAATAAAGAATGTCAAGAATCTCGTTTTTTGGAATAAAAAAAATAGCGAAATTTTTGTATAAATTATATTTTGAAAAATATTATTTTTCATAAATCATTTCGATGAAAAATAAAAAATAATAATTTGTGTCATGAATAGTAGAAAAAATTCTTAAAATTCTTTCTAGATATTTTTCGAGGAAAATCTTTCAAAATATAAATACTAAATAGAAAAATAACAAAAAAAAAAGAACAGATAAAAATGCATGGAATTTTTTAAATGTAGGTTTTTTTTTTTTGTAGATACAATTTTTTCTCCTTTGTTAATAAATGTTTTTATTTCTTTTGATGTTTTAAAGTTTAGGAAAAGTAAAAGAAAAAGACACAACCTTTTCCGTTTTTGTTGTTGTTTTGTTTGATGATGTGTTTTTAAATTGCTCACAAAATCGCATGATGATGTTGTGTAAATCAAAAGATCAAATACAAATTGGGAGTTTAGTAAAATTACTGACTAATTTACTAGCCATACAAACATTTAACCCGTCCTATAAGGTGTTTTGAAATATCTTCGAATGAATAATATTTATTTTTGATTTGCAGATGACTCATTCCATCCAAGAAAGATGGAAAATCAAAAATTTCGTTACGCAGGAGCTGCTTCAACTTCAGCGAATTTCCTTAGAATACATAAATCACTCTCTAGCGGTCATAATTTTAGTTTGATCATATCTGATATGATTTAGGTATATGCAAGGTCAATTTTATCACTGAATATAGGCCAAGGGGAAAAGGGGAGCATAGAGAAAGCAGAAAACACAAAATATAAAATATCTCTTTTACTATTAGAACAATCGAAATATGTATAAGGAGTAAAGTTGAAGAAAATCATGTTGGCTACAATTCACTTCGCGATCATTTTTCTCAAACTCTAATGTGTACAGAGATATTAAGAATTTTCACTTTCAATCTTAAATCGTAAATATTTCGGTAAATATTAGTATAACAGAAGTGATGAGAAACAAAACTATTGTAAAACTAATTACCTACAACTTTACTTATCAATTTTTAGATTTTTCTAATATTAAGGGAGATATGCAAAAGTTTCCTGGAAATAGAAGTTCGACTTTGTGAAATTTGGTGTTTTTAACCATTTGTTTAGAAAGAACTGACCTTTCTAAGGGTTCTTTTTAATATATTACACCTGACACCTGTGATATGCCTTTTTTTGCAATTCTTTGCTTGATCTATTTTGCCCACTGTGTCTAACCGTCATTATCTAACCGTCCACTTTAGGTGTCTTTCAACCAGAGAAATTTTCACTATCTTTGACTTTTATTCTATACTTTTTTCTAGTAATGTTGGGTCTGTTTTGAATCAGCAGTGTACACACTCCCATTAAACTAAGAGCCTTAATTATCAAGTAGATTTAGTTATTTTCCGGAGAAACTACTACAAAGTTAATCACTTTATGTTTTATGCAAATGCAATATACAGTCATCTTAAATAAAGACTAGTCAAAACATTATTTGCCCAAGTTTTTGTTTGCCTGTCACTTACATAGTGTTCTCATCTAATATCTTTTTCTATACAGATTCCTGACCAAGTTATTATCGTAACAAATTATTTTATATCTTCGTGATTCGTATACACGGTTTAAATAAAACAATTTTTCACACGTATAAGAGAAGATATATAGTAGACGTTTTATGTAACTCAATAATAAGTATTGATCTAACGAAATAATATAAACTGTAACGTTTTTATTTTATACAGGATGTAACCCTAAAAACGTGCAGAAAATACAAGAAGTGACTTCATCGGTTATTTTATGAAGATTAGCTTTCCCCATTAGTTTTTTTTTTTAAATATCGCTTTGTCAATACCTGCAAATCCTGTAGAAAATGGATTTAGTTTCTTGGGTGAAGATTTTATGCAATGAAGCCAATGAGTTGATAGTTAGGTGTGCACATTTGTCAAATAATTAAATTTCAATTAATATATTTTAAAAGTAATAAAACTTATAAAATATATATTAACTCATTGGAATAAAAGAACCACCAAAAAAATAATTTAACCATGGGCGTCCATTTTCTGCCGGACATTTGATAGCCGATTTCACATATTATAAACAATAAACAAGAATTATCGTCGCCAAATTGAAGTATTTTACTGAACAAATTATTCTTTGAAATTTTTATAATGGAATCTCAAAGAAACATCTCATAATGAGGATCAAATCACGTTTACCATGACGTTTACTATTGTAATATTATGGGTATAAATAGTGTTTTTTTCTTTGGACACTTCTATTTTCTTGTATTTCTGCTACAAAGTTATATTTGAAACATTAACATTAACGGTGCTCTGCTAATCTTCATAAAATGACGGAATTAGTTGTTGAATTTTCTCCACCGTCTTTAGGTTACACCCTGTATAACTATGGTGCAGGTTTATAGAAACTAACTTTAAAAACATTTCATAAAATTTATTGAAATAAACGTAAATGAATTTACTGTGTATTTTATAGTTTTATAGTTTTTTTTTTAACTATTATTAAATTTTATGAATGTTTGCCAACTTTTTCTGCAGAGGTATTAAACCTACAGCAAATTTAAAAGATATGAAATTCTTTCGTTTGTAGTATCATTTATTTTCATTTTGCCAATATTCATAGCCAAAGAGCTGGTAAGCAAAAATGAATATGTTTTCCATCTGAAATATTTTCTTTATCTTTTGAGTTGGTAATCCTTCAAAAACTTATGCGTAATCATAAAGTTTCATCGCCGTTTTATGTACCGCACATATGATTTGTTGATCAACCCCATTTAGGCATAAAACACTTTATCGAGGCAGACAAAATTTTAACATAATGATAAATAGCTTTTGATGTGAAAACATATAGCGAGACTAGACAATATTTCATATGGGTAGTGAAATTAAATTTCAGAACATACAATGTCACATTTTTTGTAACGATCGGCGATATGACAGTCTATTAATGGTTGTTAAACATTGCTTGACCAATCATATTGTTCATAATAAGTACGATATTAATGTTTAATGTTTTCACATCATATCTGAGTTCGGGACACAAAAGGTTTTTTTTTAAATATGCAGCCCTTTCAATTTTAGATTTCAATGTGTGGAAACAATTGAAATATTTCAATTTTCGTATCTATAAGAGAATAGAGGACTAGGAGAATTAATTAATTAATTAAAATCAATTGAACGTTTCGTCATTGATTTATGACTTCCTCAGGAACTAAAAATTAAAAATTAAAACCAATAAATTTTTACAATGAAAAGATATTGATTGACTTTTGCATTCATTTTGCATTTAAATTGAAAATAGTACAAACAGGTCAGTCAGACTTATTTCATGACAGTTAGACTTACATGACAGATTATATTTTAAATGGTGTGACATTGGTAAAAACTTTTAATTGACAAATAAGTTCGAATTAAATTATCCAGCAATTATATTGAAATCAAACTATTGCAATAATGATGAGTCATAAAAATATGGTATACACTCTAACCTTACTTATGTCTTAATTACAATTATAATTTCTTTTCATTGTAAAACATTTATTGGTTTTAATTTTTAAGTTTTAGTTGCTGAGGAAGTCATAAAAAATGGACGAAACGTTCAATTTATTTAAATTAATTCATTTATTCTCCTAGTCCTATTTCTATTATGAATTAATTATTAATTGAAATATTCTTACGAAATGGTATACAAGAGTAGAAATTTTGCGATGGAGACTTGGAGATGTAAAATAACAAACAATTAAAAAACAAATCAAAACTTTGCATAAATGATGAGATATTTAATAATGATATGAATTGAATGCGTTAAAAATGTTTTTTTTATATTTTAAACTGGGTTATGTTTTACTTTCGACTTTGTGTGTAGTATTTTTACAAAAATAATGATAATATATACTTTTTTATTAGGGATATTTTTATTTATTTTATTTATTATAGAACTAACAACTATTGTATTTTTCATTTTTTTTTTAATTAGTTTAAAATTAAATAATTACTATTATTCTTTATTTTTTATTATTATTAACTAAATTTTTATAATTAATATAGAATATATATATATACTTTCTTTTTGAATATACTATAAAAAGTGTTGTTTTTTTTTTTTGCAAATTTTTTTCTATTTTAGAAAAAAATAAAATAAAGATTAATATTAAAAAAATGGTTATGTGGTAGGGGGAAGGGGAGGGGGTTAACGTTTTCTATGATATACTATGGCTATACGAGAAAACATGGCAACATTACAAAATATTGTCTTTTCTTCCTTAAATGGTTCCATGACTATTTGACAGAGTCATTCAACTGTAATTGGGTAGAAGTGATTTTAGAATGTATGTAGTTTTATTTAAGCTTATAGTTTAGTTTTTATATTCACGGTATTTCAAAATTTTCTTTTTCTATTTTTTTCTTTATACAGATAAATTAAGAATTGACAGGTAAATTGACTCAATTCTGGCCAATTTAATCAATTCTGGTCAATATTTGGTGTTGTATCGTAACTGAAAACATACCCAATGTATTACTTACATGTGTAAGGTTAATAAATTATTTATTTAAATAAATGTATCTCGCCTTAATATTTTCTTCTTTTTATTATATTTCTCCAAATATTCTGAACGAACCTTCGAACGAGCACATTCAATATATTACAGTCGATTTGTGACGAGATCATTCGATTTTCGAAAAATGTTTAGAACAAAAGTTGTTACTATTCTTATAAAGAAGAATTTTAATTTCATACATTTTTTTCTAAACCTAATGAATTCGGACCAAATCGACCAGAAAGTTTGAAAAAAAACACGCTATTTTAGGAGTTGATTGTACTCTTTAAATGCAATTAAAACGCACCAGTTGAATACAGTCTAAGTAAATATTAGTATATGGTAATACGTAAACTTAAATTGCGTAAACTTAGATAGCGGAAATACACTTGAAAATTTTAAAAATATGAATGTAAACATACATTTTTACCATTTCTAATATTAGAAAGATGTGGATGGAATAGACTACCATGAATATAAAAAATAAACTATAATATTTAAGTACATACGATTGTCAACTATGAAAATCTATTTGTTGGAACTTGATTAAAAATCTTTCCATAAAATTCACGATTGGAAAAATTTGGAACAAACCATTGAATGAAGAAAAAACATTACACTAATATTGAAAATTATTATTCAAGTGTTCAAAAATTAATGTATTACACAAGTCGTATAATTGTAACAAATTAATTTTTGAACAATACTTTCTCTATCGACTAAAAATAAAAATTTCCAAAATGAATCCAAAAAAAATTAAACAAACTCACGCGTCCATTTATAAAAACGTACCCGTTACGCAGTATGTAGTACGTATATTTTTGGTACAAATATTTTCGGTTGATTTTTATATTATTATTATTATTTTTTGAACACAACATTTAACGGGGATAATATGTGTGACGATGCCAAGCAAAAACAAAAAACCCGAAAAAAAAATATATACCGATATCAAAAATTAAACAAAAATAAATGATGGACCACCATTTTTATTGCATGTTTTTGTTGAACATTTTGGTTGATTTTCATAACCGAAAATTTGTTTGGCATCGTTTGTTGTGATTGCTGGCGGTTGTGTATTATGTATAGATGGGTCATGTTGTATACGAATCCATTTGCCATGACAGTGCGGTGCAGATAATGCACTCCAACGCGTGCTACGGCCTTCAACTCCATGTCCTTGACATCGCCAACCAAGGTATTTACGTAGTGCTTGCGATTCACAGCGCACACAAACACGTTCACCTGAAACAAGCAAATCAGACACATATTGTATAAAGCTATGCTAAGATGATCTGAATAAATTTGTCATTATTTTCTAATTTATATACACTCCCGTTCAATAAAATTGAACCAACCTGAACCGAATCAGTCTCTCACAATTTTGATTATTCTTGAAGTAAATGTTTTTGACAGATACAACATTTTATTTAAATTTTATACGTAAAAGGGAGATATAACACTTAAAATGTATTTACATAAATAAAAAATATAAAACTTCCATTTCTTTTTTCACATTTAAAAAATATACTAATTATCTTTGTTTATAAATAAATAATATATAGAGAGTTACAAAAGTGAGGAGTTTTATGAAATGTAAGAAAATTCACATTTCAGGTTGGTTCAATTTTATTGAATGGGAGTGTACATCATCTTTATCACAGTCATAGTCAATTATTTAAACTTAAATGCAAAAAATGTTCTCAAAAACTGAGTTCAAAATATTTGTAATCAATGACCCTACAAAACCTACACAATTTGTCTATAATAGGGACACACTTTTTCTGTCGAAATTGGTCGAAGTTAAACCTGTAGGGTGACACGGGGAAGCAGGAATCTGATTTAGATGATCTTGAAGTCCAAATAAATACAATATTAATTAAACAAAAGCTTCGGAAAGACAGTTATTTCTAGGAAAGACAGACCCACAATGATGAATTCATCCTGAAGAAAAAATTTTCTAAATAAAAATAAAAGAACTATTACCGTGTAGTCCTTGAACAGCAATCTGAATTGCATGGAGTGAATTGCAGATCGTAGTCTCTAGCAAAAACTGCAGCACAAGCATGGATCTTTGCAGCTCATGGAAACGTTGATACTGAGTCACTTTGCCTTGCGTAGAAAAATCCCTCCGTTGTATTCTTTCCTGTGTTTCACAGAAATGTGCTAAACTGAAAACTTCTAAGCAACTGGATACAATGGATGGCAGTTTCGCGTATTCAAGTCTTTACAAAGCTTTGTATAGTTATGTCTAGGGCACCATTTTATAAGCTTAGCTTATTTTGTAATCTATGCAGAGGTACGGAATGATTAGAGTAGTAGGATATAAAATAGCTTTTTCTGAAAATATCGAAAAAGATGACGGTTGATCAAAAACACAAATTTTGAACGAATATATTATCCTACAATTTTTTGCTGAAATCGATAATTGAATCTAAAAAGAAGTGGGTTTGATTGAAAACGTTCCTAAAAATTGGTGAATGGATTAATTTAAATTAATATCAAGCGCATTTCCACCCATAAACTATCATTTGGAAAACAGTAAGAAGAAGATCGTAATCCTCAGTCGTTGTGCCTTATACAAATTTGAAAACCGATTAGATTTGACGCAAATCGATTGTAAAACAAATATAAGGTGGAACAAATTACTTAGAAAGATAGATAGATATATTTTGGGGTATAAAAAGTACTGTACTTCGACCTTATGGCCCATTGTGCCCCCCCCCCCTTCTGAGATTCGCTTCTTCCAAAGCTTGGCAATGGCCAGGAGATTGCTGATTAGGTTTTCCTGAAGGTTCATATATTCGGGGTGAGATGCACCGAATATCTTGTATTTGCTGTAACCGAGAGATTCGCAGTTAAAGATGGTGTGGCTGAATGTTTCTTCCTCCTCGCCCCACAGTCTGTACTTAATGGATCCGTTATGGAGACCATTATATGCAGATGTTTCCGCAGGTGATAATGTCCGGTGATGAATCCGGTAACTTTTCGCCGTTGTATCCTGTTCAGGTTCAGTGCATGGAGGGATAGCTTCTTGGATGCATTCCGAAGCAGAGTTTTCCCAAGCTTTTACCGCGATATATTTTCCCAGTGATCACGCTGCTTGGAATTCATAAAATAGGCTCTGCCCCATGATGGGTATTCCAACTCCCTTTATTGCTAAGGTTTCTGCTTTTTCGTTTCCTCCGAAACCGCTGTGACCTCTTACACAGATCAATTTAATGTTCCGTTTTTTCAGCCACAGCAGTTCCTCTAGACAATCCTTACCTACAAATTTCTTAAGTAACTCCTCATAAAAAATTGTATACTCGGGTAAATTTTTTTCGAAAACCCATAATCGATCATCTCTTTCGAAACATTGATAGTAACAGAAATATTTAATTAAAAATTAATTTACATTGAACAAGGTATAAAACAATTTGTTCGCTAACAAACAAACAAAACAGAAAAAACCGTATTCTATTCGATAGATATAATTTGTTTTCCGGGCATTTTTTTTTTTTTTTTTGCAAATCAGAAGAATATTTGATTTATTTATTGAACATTTACAAAAAAAAAAAAGGATGTTTGCAAGAGAATTAAAAAAATAGTATGAAAAAAAAAACGGCACACAAGTATTGAAAATTCAACACGAATCGAAAATAATTTTTAAATATCTCGTTTGTATGTAACGAACATACAAACGAGAACGTTGTTGCACACAAATCGAACGTTTTGATATAAAACATTTAGTTTTAAAGAGCATTTGGCACGATATATACATACATATACATTTCATATACTACGAATATAAAAGTAGCTGAGCTAACAGAGCTTGGAAAAGTACTTGGGAAAGAGTGCTCTAAGTAATAAGTACCAATTATTGATGAAACAAAAGTACTTGGAATGAAATCCAGGCACATTTTAAAAAAAAAATCCAGTTCATAAAGGACAATAGACGTCAAAAGTTTATGTTAGTTTGTAGCGAATGTCCTGAAAGGAAATAGAGCTATTGTTCTCATATCGATTTCAAAATTTTGCAAAAATTTCTTCCAATGTCCATCGATCCTACCTAGTGGACGTCGAAAATCACCAATATATATATATATATATATATATTTAATTTTCTATTTATTTTCAACCTGACTTCAAAAGGAGGATGGTTCTCAATTCGTCAAAGATCAAAAGATTTATATTTTATAATTTATATAACATTTATATTTTATTCATACCCAAATATATTAAAAAGGTACATTTTATGCCCCAAATTATCACCAGCCCAAAATTCCAGAGTATGCATTCAATGTATTGTATGTATTGTATACTTTGAATAATAGTGACCATAAAAAATAGTTGGTATTATTATATTTTTTTCAGAAAATGTTTTAATTAAAAAAAGAAAATAATAATAATTGGTAGGAGGATATCCTATATTTACTCTATCTCTCTTCCTACCTCTCACTCAGAGCTGAGTGCAGTCAAGGTCTGTCCACCTATGCTGTGGACTACTTTACTTAAAATACTGCCCAGTTCTGGTAACTATTACTATCTACTACGAACAATAGGTAGAGATATATCGTACTATACACGTAACAGCTACGAAACGTAATATATATTATCGACTAGACACACTGACGATAACGAAGGTGTTTACCACTTTACGATGTGAAACATATACATACCTATCTATCTACATACAAATAACAAACACAGGAGCGAGCGAGCATTGTGTTGTGTTGCAATAAAATGCAGAAATCACATTTCATTAAATTTATTACATTTTGTGTTGTAGTAGCAGCTATTAAGATAATACTTAATGAAATTAATATATGGTAGTAGTTAGTGGTGTCTGTATGCGGTACCATATATATGAAAATTTAGGGTTTTGTATTTAGGAGGTGCTGAATTTACGGTTTGAAAATTCCACCAGTTCAAGTTATGTCTGCGCAGTATGTCTACTTGGAAACTGTGAGGTTATGGGTTCGAATCCTGACATCGGCAGTTTGTCAATTATTAAGAAAAAAAAGAGGGCGGTTAAATGACTAAACTGTGGGCGTATGGACAAGAACGATGTAACCGGCTATGCTTGAGAAGGTTTTCTGCAGTTTCCTTCACAAACTCCAGATGAATATCAGCATAGTTCCAATCATAGTTGGCTGCAGCCGCATATCCTACCAATTCCTAGTCTATACACAAAAATTCCTTCCACTCAACTCACATCCTCACATCCATAGGCATCACAATGGACCTTATGGTCGAAGTGTATACGGTCCAGGGCAGCCTCTACAAGGAACGCGAGTATTCCTATGATATAAGATGAAATCTTCAATCATTTTGCAATTTTCAATTTAACACCCATTCTTACTTATATTCTGGTGAATATTTTCATACGCCGCATCGTAGTACTCCACAAATCTTTCACCAACACACCAGAATGACCATGGTATATCAATTTATAACTTTACACAAAACTGATTCGTAACCATTCACGCGCATGCGCATATACTGATGTAATGACGTCACTGGCAAAACAAATACAGTACGGTAGATACGTAAAGAAATGATCTGTTTGTTGTGTGGCTTCAACCATTGTAAACGCTTTAGTAGATTTTTAGCGAAACGCTCGAAGATTTTTAGCGATTTCTAATACCTTCGATATTTTGTAACAAACAAACCGACCGACCGCCAACGTAACGAAAGAATAGACCTTTTCACGTCAAAATTAACGCGTCTTTTGATAGTGCATTAGAACCTTTGTCATGGCTCATATTCTATGGCACACTATAATGCTTTCATTTTCATGGAAAATATTCTTTGAATGAGAAAAATAATATAAAGCAAATGCTATAGTCGGAGTTGCTATTTCATTCAACTAATGAACTAATATTATAGCATATGGAAAAAAGAATATCATGTTATGTTTCATTTCAAGAATAAAAAAAATAAATCAGAAAAATTTTGTTATACTTCCACACTTACCTTCACGTAATGCACTATACAAATTCTCTTTTCGACAGGCTTTTGATGCTTTTAATACTTCAAATTCAACACAATAACTGAAACAGATTAAAAAAAAACAAACAATGAATGTACTGTCAAAATCATCATAATTGGAAAATGTAGAGTTTTTTGTTTTGTTTTGTTGTTAGATTTTTAGTTCGCTCATATAAACTGTCAAAAAATATTATAAAATAGTGATTGACACATCAATGTAGTCAAGAAATATAGTTTATTTAATATATATATATATATATATATATATATATATATATATATATATATATATATATATATATATATATATATATGTTACAGTAAATGTACACTCTTGGGAAATGGACACTTTTACCGTAAAATGTGTACATTTCCCAAAAAGTTAGGTATATGTGAACTGAATATAATGAATATGCACATTTCCCGGCAAATGTGTACTCTTGCCTTCAACTTTTGGTAAATGTATACTCTTACCTTCATATTTTAAGAAAAGTTGGAAAATTTTGGCACGATTACGATAAAAATATGCAAATTTCCAACAGAGAGAGCTAAAACATGATGAAATTAGATGATAAAATATATACCCAACCCAACCAGGAATAACCCAACTTGACCCAACCCAACCAGACCCAACCCAACTCGACCAAACCCAACTCGACCCAACCCAACCAGACCCAACCCAACTCGGCCCAACCCAACCAGACCCAACCCAACTCGACCCAACCCAACTCGACCCAACCCAACCAGACCCAACCCAACCAGACCCAACCCAACTCGACCCATATCGATATCTCTATTTCGTATTTTGCGATTTCGTATTTTGTATGCTCACATTTACCAAAACGACATGGTCATTGTGAATTCAATGTACATTTCCCTTTTTTGAAATTGTAAATGTTAGTTGAATGCACATTACCCAAACGAGGAGGCAAATGTGCACATTTACCGGAAAATGTGTACATTTGCCGCAATATCTACTTTTACCGTGACATATATATATATATATATATATATATATATATATATATATATATATATATATATATATGACAACTAACTTAGAGATAATTGCTTATATAGTGAATTTATGAAAAAAAGTTTCAATCAAAAGTTGTTTATTTAAAAAACAAAAACATTTTTTGTCTTTAAAGTTTTGTTCTACCTATTACGGTTTCATAGATTTTGCCCGTTTTGTCCATACATGGTCTGATTTTGTCAATTCACTTGACCTTACTTTTTAGCCCTAGAACACACATACGAAATTTACGCACTCATTCATTAAAAAAATAAATTTTTTATGATTCTATGGCATATGCTAAACAGATAATAAACTTGAAAACAGATATTAAACTTAAAAATTGTCATACATTTCATAAAACTATTAAATTTTTCAATATGAAATGTCTCACACAACAAACGTGAGAACAAATTCTCACATTAAATGAAAGAATCGTTAGTTTACTCCAAAAAAAAAAAAAATATAACAAACAAGTTTTCTTATTCTTAATGAAATGCAAACTAAAAAAAAAAACGATGTATCAAATCATTAACAATAAATTTAATGCGACAAATTGAACAACATTAAGAGGAAAATACTGAAAAAAAAGAAAGAAAAAAAACAAAAGAATAATAATACAAGTCACGCTTGTCAAACTGAACGCTTGTCAAGAGTTTTCATTCGTCTCAGTAAGTTCATTTATTTTCATAAATTATTATATACATATATACAGACAAATAATGTTTTGAAATGTATATTTCATTATTTATTTCCGTAAAGGAAAATTAATTCACGGTACTTGTATACACGGAATCATAAATACGAAGTGTCTCCAAAGAATACGATATCTGTAGACATATTAAAATATTCTTGTTTCTTCGGTTTTATACCTGGTATTCAAATATATAAAAAGGTATTATAAGTTTATTTCCGATCTTGTAAAGGTTGAAAATATTGATCACGGAAAAAAAAATTGATATATATTGGTGTTCATATAACGATTAATTTGTTCATTTCCGCATGTCCGTCTGTCCGTAGACAAGATAACTCAAAAACAAACCCGAGCTGAAATTTTGGGTAGACAAATATCACCCTTTGAAACCTTTTGAGATAGTAGAAATGTTTAACGCAAAAAAAGTTTTTTCTTTTTATAAATAAACAACTTGCAAATTTACCCGAATGCAAAAAACCGCATCTTTTTAGGGTTATATATTATATGTAAACTAATGTCAATATGCATTAAGGTTAAGATGTCTTTCTTTGTAGTATTAAAAAATCCTATAAAAAATTGGGAATTTTATTTATATTTCAATGATCCTCCCCTTCCCCCGTTCAAGAAGAGGGGTTAATTATAAATAGCTATATTTATATCACAATTTACACGAATTTAATATGGATTATCATATCTTATATACACCCCGTATATTTTTATGTATTCACATTTTTGTCTCATATTCTATAAAAAATATTTTTCTTTTATTTCTGCTATACAATTTTCTTTATTATTTAAATAAGAAAAGTCAACATTCTAAGGATTCAAGTAAAGTGTCATAACAATGTTTCTACTTAAATCAAACTTACCGGTTCATGACTTGAATACGGAAAAATAAAAATATATAAATTAATGTTTGAAAAAAAAAAAACAACCGTATGTTTTATGTATAAAATATTGCCTATAGGAACAACAAATGAATGGTATTGTTGAAAAATGTACGGCATTTAAAATATGTTTTATTCCAAATAACTTGGTTTTGTATTATAGTTTTTCAATTTTAATTGCGGTTTGAGGTTTGAGGTTTATTAAGCCATAATAAATGTTAAACTTTTATAATAAAGATGCTAAAGATTATTAAAATTAAAATAATCAAAGAGAACTCTAGGTTTTTTTGAAATTATATTTCAAACTTTTTTGCCCCTATTCCTAGAACATTTGTTTGTATTTTTTATAAATACGTATTTCGACTACAATGTAGTCATCATCAGTATGAATTAGCTAATCGTAACTATCTCTGGGTTATGGATTCAGAGATATGTTGCTAATTTGGTGCGTTTTCTTTTTATTGCAAGCTTTTATGTAATTTCCGTTGTTGAATACATAACATACCCTTTAGAAAAAATCGAGAAAATCAAGAATTCTTTTAAACTCGATTCTGTTTAAAATCATATTTCTAGGTGATTTTGATCCAAAAATTATAAAAATTCACTTAAAATATGAACATAAATAATTAAATAATTAGCAAAATAGTTTTCGAAGTCATGGAATTTCTAGTCACTAGTGAGTTTTACATACTATATTTGAAAAAACAACGAGTCTCACATAAAATTTGACTAAATTTTCGTTGTCCTTGGTTCCAAATTACCTTAAAAAAACCATACTCATCGATTTTAAAGACAAAATAATTTTGTCGATTTTTTCAAATTTTTTTAAGGGGTACCCCTTAAAAAAATATAAAAAATCGAAAAATAATTTTTGTCTTGGATTCTCTTTAAGATCGTGTTTCTAGGTCATTTTGATCTATAAATTATGAAAATTAACTTTAAAATTTGATTAGTTTTATGGTTTTCAAAATAGTAAGCAATTTAGGTATTCGAAGCCAAAGTCATGGATTCGACAAGTGAGTTACGTGCTATATCTTAAAAACAATAAGTCTAATGTTATATTTAACTAAATTTTCATTGTCCTTGGATCCAAATTACCTTAAAAAATGATGCGCATCTATTTTAAAGACAAACAAATTTTGTCGATTTTTTTAAATTTTTCCAAAGGCTCTTAAAAAAATCGAGAAAATCGAAAAAAATGTGCTATCTTCAATTCTGTTTCAAGTCGTGTTTCTGGGTCATTTTGATCCAGAAATTATGAAAATTCACTTACAAATTTGGTTAGTTATATGGTTTTCAAAATAATTCGTCAAATAAGTTTTCGTAGCCAAAGTCATGGAACTGACAAGTGAGTTACATGCTAATCTAAAAAACAACGAGTCTAACACTAAATTCGACTAAATTTTCTTAGAGTTCTTTTAGAGTTCACTTTATTGGAATTAATCTTTCGCGACACAAACGACACATCATTTCCCTTGAATACTTCTTTGTGTATTATTTAAAGAATTTCGAAGAAATGTTTAAATAAATAAAATATACTGATTCTTCGTTTTTTATTATTTTTGATGATTTTTTTTAACGTTCACAATGTTTTTAAAACCGGGGAATAAATGAAGGAACAAAATATATAAGAAAAAAACACACTCACAAATACTAGGCATTTCAATTTCACATGGGAAAAATTAAACATTTTACCGTTTTGCTCTTTCACGTATGATAGAACATTTCATCGTTTAACCTATACCAACAACGGCGAAGGATAACGACACTACCTTCCTGAATAAACACAAAATAAATGTGTAGAAATCGAATTCCTAGGAGAGATTAGTATGTAATGAAAATCTATTTTAAAGGTTTTACACAGGACTTACTTAAACGTATAGACGTCTATTTTTTGTAACGTTAAATTTCCTCGTTTATTATTTTTGTCATTATTGATTTTACATTTTCACGTGTTTTCTACGTCGAAAATGTGTGGTACAATTGAAATGGCATTGTATTGAAATGTACAAGATGTATCATTTTGTTTGATTAAAAGCATCGGAGCTCTAGTTTAAAGCTCCTTAGAACTAGTGAAAATAACAACTAACGCAGTTAATTGTTTAAATATCCGGTATATCCTGAATTTATGTAAAGAAGTTCATAATAAAGTGGTTTATTTTAAAAAAAACGGACATTTTTGTCTTTATATTATTGTTGTATCTTTTATGGTTTCAAAGAATGACAGTTTTGCCCATTTTGCCCAAACATGATGCGATTTTGCCCATTCACGAACTTGAACTCAGTTTTTTACTCGACATATCGGCACACAATGGCCGAATTAGGCCATGTTATGAACACCTATTTCAATCATTTATGCTTGCGATCAATATTTTCAAGCGTTCAAAGTCGGGACTGAACTTAATATACCCTTGTATATTTACATATACCGGGTATAAAAGTATTCCATACGTGGTCCCTAGATAATTAGTTTTTAGGTTAAATTTACTCACTAAATCTTCTAAAGAACACGATTTTCGTGGTTTTTGAGTACAGTGTACACAATAGTAAAGAGGTCCAATCTTTAGGCGATATAGCAACTGGGATGAGAAATCTGATTGCAGTGAAATTGCTCATTTACAGCATTTCTTCTCTATTTTGTTTGTGGTTTTATTGAGTTAGTTAGAAAGACTTTCTTGACCAAAAGATAGATCGATTGTATAGGCTGTCCTTTGTGTGTACACTAGGAATCGGTAGGATGTGCGGCTGCGGCCGATTTTGGTAGGAACTATGCCAATACTCATCTGGAGTTCGTGAAGGAAACTGCAGAAAACCTTCACAAGCATAGCCGGTTACTTCGTTCTTGTCCGTACGCCGACAGTTTAGCCTCCTTTTTTTTATAATAATTGACAAATTGCCGATGTCGGGATTTGAACCCATAACCTCCCAGTTCCAAGTACACAAAACGTCTTTCCAAGTGCAGCTACTTAGTTGGTTTCTTGACCAATAGTCTTTATAAGTAAAATTGATCAAAAATAAATAAATTCAAACATCAGTTTTTCAGATACCATTGTTATTTTTTTTTGGTTATTATATCTTTATAAAGCGTGTAACTTGTGAACGACTTGATTGAGAACCCGATTGAGAACATATTCACACAATACATTTGTTTTGTAGATACGATATTTTATAGCTCAGTCTGATAACCCGTAGTCAAGTTACTTACAAATTATATAATTTGGAAGCAAACTAACATTAGCGGAAGCGCCGGCAAAAATGAAAAAGAATAAATAATTCAGTAGGCACTATCAATTCCAAAACGGGCTTTGCTTTTTCGAACGCTGGGGAAAAAGAGTACCACGGATCATTAAATCTGTACAATCTGTTTTAGATTGCCGGCATTCGCAACCAAATTGATGGGTAAACCAAAGCAATAATAGCTTCGCCAATCAAAATACCGCTTGCAATCTGATTACTTAGTCTATTGGCTAGGTGCTTAAGTGATCATAGTTTTCTGAAAGCTCTCATGTAATCATTAGAAATGTTCAACATAAAGTTGAAAATCTCTCGTTTTTATTAACTTTTTTTATATTTTTTTGCTGTTTAATTTCTTTAACCTATCTTTGCACAGATATTCTTTGGACTTACTACTACCTCTACGAGTATTTTTATGACCTCAAAGATAATAGATAAATTTAAAAAGATCTTTCTCAAATAAAAAAATCATTTCGTCAAAAAAAAAGACTAATAAAAATAAATTTTTTAAATTTTACAACCTTACAAAAGAACGAAATAAAATTCGAATATAAATTTAAAAGCATTTAAAGTTGTCGTTGGCTAATGACTTTGAAGGATAATATTTTCAGTAATAAAAATACCACTCCACTAGTATTTGAATTAATTTTGTTGCTTCAAGGGAAATTCAATTTGTTTTTAGCAATTCAACCATTTAAGAAGTCTTTCAACATACATATGTACGAATTAGTAATACTAGACAGACAGACGATGGTTATCTTTTACACTGAGTGTTTTAACTGATTTTGGAAATATTTTTGAATGTAAATATTCTAAGATGACTGATATTCTAAGTTATTTATAATGGTCAGTATTGTATTGTGTTTAGTATTTGACACCAGTCCAAGTAGCTGAGCGGTCTAAGGCGTTATGTCTGCGCAGTATGTCTACTTGGAAACTGGGAGGTTATGGGTTCGAATCCCGACATCGTCAGTTTATCAATTATTAAGAAAAAAAAAAGGACGGTTAATTGACTAAACTGTCGGCGTATGGACAAGAACGAAGTAACCGGCTATGTTTGAGAAGGTTTTCTGCAGTTTCCTTCACGAACTCCAGATGAATATCGGCATAGTTCCTATCATAGTCAGCTGCAGCCGCATATCCTCCCAATTCCTAGTCTATACACAAAAAATTCCTTCCACTCCACTCACATCCACACATCCTTAGACAGCATAATGAACCTTATGGTCGTAGTGTAGCCCGTCCAGGGCAGCCTCAACAATCTATCTATCTATCTAGTATTTGTATTGCGTCTCTAAACAATACTTCTCCAATTCCATTTAGATTACGTAAGAAAAATATGAGAGAACTGGCGTATAATTTATAGACAAATGTCATCGAATTTTTATCAAATATTGAAAAGAAAAAATTAATTTGTCAACCAGGAATCGAACTTCAGCCCTCTGGGTATCTAGTTCAGCGTGCTACCGCTACAATAAAGACGATTCTGACGTAAGAGCCAACTTTTTCATATCATTGACATTTGACTTTCGTTCTTAAATATCAACATTATTATTCATACATTTATTATTTGTGTATACTTAATACACGGAGAAAAGTAGACGGTAAGCAACACTGTGACAAAGAGTAATCCCTCCTCCTCATACTTAAGTTAGGTGAGGTTTGTTTGTTTTTATAATCTTGGTCATTGCCAAGAACTTGCTTATCCGGTAGTCAAATGATGAGCGAAGTTCTATTACGTTTAGGTCCATTAGTAATAGAGAAAAGTTTGGTAAATATTACGATACCACATAGTACCACGAGCAAAAGTATTGTAAATATTAGTATTCTTTCTTCCTTTTCGAGGTAATAATTGTTATTGCACACTTCTCCCATTAAATGTTTAAAAAAATAGAACTCTATTTGTTTTTGAAATATTTAGATTTGTATTTTTTCCTTTATCACATTTTGATTAAATAAAATTCAAGTTTTTTATTTTAAGAATTTATTGTTAAATGTATCTGGGAAAAAACAACGATATAAACAATTCTATAGTATGTACATGGACGTCGTGTAACATTCACGACCTCCATTTCTTTCTCAGTAATTGTTATTTCTTATACTTCACACAAACATAGTATATGATAATAATTAAAATAACAAAATTAATTGAAAACAATATCAGCTAAATGAAAAATGATATTAGCTCACATTTATAACCGTATAAAGAAGTAGCTCGCCTTTTTATCATTACACGGAGAAAAGTGTACAGTAAACGTTAATTACGATTATAAAGAGAAAGTATAGTAAATATTACTCTGCCACATAGTAATCAGTCCACGAAAAAAAAACTATGCTGTATGGTGATAAAAAAGTCTCAATTGTCCTTTGCTGTCAAAAGATTATCACAATACAGTTTAGGATGTGTAACTCTTGAACGAGACTAGTTCAAAAGGTTGGCACACATGGGCAGACTCGAGTGAAGTCATTTAGCAATTGAAAGAATTATAGTTCAGTATTTCATGTCGTATTGAATATATTGCACCAATCGGCAAGTTAACAACAATAATATGCTCTTCATCACATTTGCTGAAGAATTCTCCGCAAGGTAGCGGACGTTGAAGTTGTAGCAATAACGCTCCTAAAATCAATTATGCTCTCTCTTAGAAATCATTGCTCCTCAATCATATCCTCCCCAAGTTACCACGGTAATCCAAATCTTTCTAAATTTACACGATTCTTTCCAAAGAATCTATTTACACAATTCTTACCAAAGAAAGTATATATCCAAATATAGTATAGGAAATTTATGTCAATTAATTATTTTTTTCTAAATTTTGACAATTGGAAATGTCATTTCTTTATTAAGATTTTGTGAATGACATTTCTATGGAAACTATAAACTATACTAGCCCACTATAAATCATTAATATAAATCGTTAATAATAATAAATTGGTGTTTTAAAACGTGGTACTTGAAAGTGGCTCATAAGTAGAGAAATCAGTTGGATACTTAATAGGTTAAACTAAAAGTACAAACCCTAGTGTATTGTAAATTTCTCTCCGTGTAGATAAAGCATCTCGTTTTTTATCCATTATTTGTGTGAGTTTTAATGTAACATGTTATATAAAAATGGACAGAAGTGAATAAGTAACAAATTGATTTTACACAACACACAACACAGAACATTTTAGAGATAGGATATGTTTGTGACATTCAGTAAAACGTTCACATAACTTGAACGACATCTTTTATTAATGGTCACCAGAGAGTGTTAATATAGCCTGTAACAATTTCGTTAGTTCTCCATATATCTATTATTATATATAAATTGTAACTACTACTACTACTGCTAATACTGCTCTAGCACTAGTCTCTCTATTAAAAGATAGTTGTAGTTTAGTTGATGCAGAAGTTGGAGTACCCAGTATCGCTTCAAGTACACTCACTTCATGTATTCAGTAATGTTTAAAAGCTTACATAGAGGATTTGTTTAATTTTGAGTATAAAATTTACCTCATGGTTTAGAAATTATACGAGACAAGATGTACTCGTGACTTCTTTCACGTAAACATCACTTATATATTAGATTAATATGGATCGAGATGTCGTGATATCTTTCTGTCTTGTTATATATATCTTATGTAACCGATAGGTCGATAGACAAAGTTCCCTACGCATTTATACTATTAGTATGGATTTACAAGTTTCGGTGGACGAATACGTGTTAATAAGGTAATCAACTCGTAGATTGCAGTCAAGTTTTAAATAAAGATCAAAGATGTTTATAACATTGGGATTTTTTTGTTAATTCAACTATTTCCCAATCTACTCGAAATCTAAAGTATATTTTGAAACTACAAAATATGAGTTGGTCCCACGATATTAAGGACGATGAATTAGAAAATTGTGACTAAATGTGAAAAAGTCGTATAGTGGTTAAATTCATTGTGCATATTTTTTGTTGAATTTCGCATCTGTACTTTCGATTTATGAAATATTCAAGTTCCATTTCTCTTTTTGTCCACATCTTTAATGGGTTTTAGTTTATCAGCAGAACACAAAAAATACATACGAACCTTCAAATATGATAATCTGTATTCACACTTCCCAGCGCCTCCATTTGTTTAAAGCGCCTCCAAAATTTAATGGTTTGCTTAGTTGGTAGAGCATTGGAACTCATAGAGGTCTTTCTACCCAGCCAATAAGTGTATGATTTTTTTATGTCAAACATTGATGTCAAAACAATGTTAATTATGATCAGACATACTACTTAAATGGCATATAAATCAAACGCTAGTCACGTGCGTTAGTATAACATAACTGAAAGGCAACCATACAAACAATGAAAAGATAAACTATCGACCAACCAGTTTACAAAAACAATTGTAGCATACGATGAGTTTATGTACCTATCAATGGATGGAGATGTATGTAATTTTTTAAAAAAGAATTCAAATTCATTGTTAATTTTATAAAAAATACAAAATTATTCCAACTTTTAGAGAAAGGTGAAAGATATTTCCACAACGCTGTATTAAACTACAGTTAATATCAGTTTATTTTAGACGTAATTTCTGGACAAAAAGAAGACTTGCTAAATATTTTTTTCAAAACAGTTAAACGATTATCTGTTAAATAAATAAATGACAAATCTGACAAATATTATTTCGCCTTTAAATGAATGATATTATCAAATGAAATGTTAAAGTAGTAATCCATCCTATCATTTTTTTACAAACTCCTTGTATTTATTGTATAGTTTTGTTGTAATACATCAAGAGACATTTTAGAATTAAATATTTTACTACTGCATTTTCAAATTGAGTTTCACTTACATTTTGTTGTTGGTTTATATACAGTCATGTTGTATGATATTTACCATTGGTGAGATGAGGTGACGTAAGGTGGTGATAGTGAATAGTTTGCTTTTCTCTCTATATATAAGTAATAACACCCATGTGTATGTAACTAATACTTACCCTAACTAATTACAAAACCCATATACATTTCTAAAACTATTTAATAATAATAATTGTAATTGAATCTAATGTTGGTAATTTTTTTTAAATGTAAAATGTTTGTTTAAACTTGACGCTTTGATTTTAGTATATTTAAATTACTGTTGAATGAAAATATTATAATATCTAATTAATAGAATCAAGTAAGACAAAAAATTGGCTGAACCTCGGAATGACAGGTAATGAAAGCTGAAAATTTGCATAGAACTTTCTTTTTTTTTGTATTGAATGGCTCGTTATTTGACAAAAATTTATTATAATTTGCAATATTCGTATCCATACCATATAATAATAATTACTTCGTAGGAAATAAGACTAGGAGAATAAATGAACTAATTTAAATAAATTGAACGTTTCGTCATTTATTTATGACTTCCTCCGCAACTTATTTTTATAATTCAAATATCTAACATATAGAAACTATGGAGAAAGATCTTATATATTAATTTTATTGCCATAATCCGACTCATCATTATTGTAATAGTTTGACTTTAAAATAATTGCTGTTAATTTAATTCAAACTTATTTGTCAAACTTTTTTTAAATAATTGACAAACTGCCGATGTCGGGATTCGAACCCATAACCTCCCAGTCCCAGGTAGAGCGCCTTAACAAACGCGACTCCCGATTCTACAATTAATGATATTTATCTATCCAAATGGTTGTTAGATTGGAATTCTGGAAGTATACAAGGGAGATATGTAGAATATATTTGAATACAATATTAACAAATTAGCCAAAGGATACCATTAGGATATACTCCTTTTTAACGAAAATAATTACCAACACAATGTCCTACAGTATAAAACTTTATTGGTCTAGAATTTTCTGTTCTGATGTTGATTGTTTTATACTTTTATTATTAAACTATTTTAATTACAACAAAAATTTTTGTACAAATGAAAATTTCTCATCAACTTTATGCTTAAAAAGAATAAATTAAAACAACTAAAATAAAACCATGCAATACAAATGAAATAAGCCTATATATATATATATATATATATATATATATATATATATATTTCATATTATATACATAATATCGTTGAAAACCGATGAGGATATTCGATGTCCGGTGTCCAAAAATATCTCAACCATTATAAGGACAAGAAAGTAGATAGATAGATAGATAGTAGTAGAATAAGTATATTTTTGCATCAATATTTTACATAACTTGTAGTACAACACATCTTAAAGTATAGTTCCTAGCCTATGCTTTACCTATAATATATCATCTTATTAAATTATATACATCGAGATTATAGAATCGTTTTAACATCGTTTAGAAATGGGAAAAATTTAATACAAAAACCATTGACATGAAACTTAACCTAGGTTGGATGGATAAGCCATCCCTAAAACTAAACTTAAATAGAAATACGAAAAGAAAAGAAAATATGTACAATTTAGAAAACAACAGAATTAGTTGTAATCGAGATCATGTGGCATGCGGAATCTTTTCCCGAAGAGCAGCGTATTCGGGTCAAATTGACCCAGTACGTTGATTTCCGGGAAAGGATTTTCGCGGGAAGATTGGAAAAAGGATTTGGAGGTAGTTTGGATAAATTTACGGATGGTAGGATGTCCAGTTTCAACGTGGAGAGCTTCAGACGGATATCTCAGGGGTTTTTTCGAAATCGTAATAGATAGATAGATACATCTTGGAGTCTAAATAGTATTGAACTTTGACCTTATGGAGTCGAAGAATGGTGAACTTCGATGAATGAAGTGGAAGGAATTTTTGAATATAGACTAGGAATTGGTAGGATATGCGGCTGCAGCCGACTATGATAGGAAC
>OY986043.1:92115269-92682769 GCA_963920215.1 Nineta flava | reverse complement strand
AAGTAAAGGTTGAAGAAATGAGACCTACAATACGAGATGCAAATTTTACATTGACATGTTCCGAGCGTAGGAATCCCAGTCCTAGAAATTTTCTGAATTTTTTTTTTGTACAATATTTGTTGGTTTACACACAGTTATTCCAAATCATGCGTTCAGCAGTAGGTTTCTTTCCCAGATATCCTATGAAACGTTGGTAAATTATCAATTTATCTCATCAACCACATTGAAATTAAAAGATGCTTTAACTCTTTTCTGCCAAAGTCAATGGCTAAGGTCATACGATGATAATAAATTGCGATACCAAATGCCAGAGTTGGTTCTTTCACATTTTTCGAAAATGTAATGAAAAATCAAGTACAAACATTTTACAGATCCTTTGTTAAAATTTCGTCAATGTAAGGCGTTATCCCTAAACTAACATCGCATACAAAAATTTAAATAAAATAATATTTGAATTCAATGGAGTACGCTTTAAACATGTCATCCCTTGTTTTGATAAAAGGACACTACTTTTGTTAGGAAAATGGAAGATCAAAGACATTTATTACAGAACGAAAATTTAATTTTTGTTCTAAAATAAATGCTTGTAATTTTTAATGTGTTTTTTTTTTTTTGTCGAGCATAGATAAAAGCAATAAACATATTACGTTATTTTAAGTACGTTAATTTTACGTTACGTTTTATTATACCAATCTTTGTTTCATGGTTGTTTTTTTTATTATTAAAAACATTCTTTTAAAAATCTCACAAATATTCATTTTATAAAATGGACTTATATTGTTTTTTTTTTTTTTTTTTGAAATAAAATACTAAAGTGAATTGTAAGCAGAGCATAACGCTTCTTATACGCTTGTTTATTTATTTTTTACAATAAGAAAACAATTTTTGATAATAAATTAAAAAAATCAAGGAAATATAGGCGTTTATTTATTTATTTTATGTATTTTTTAAAAGATATAATCGTTAAAACGAACCGTTTAATGTATTTATCATACCGACAAAATTTTAATTATGATAAATAGTTACTAATATATCAATAGGGAATATGCATGAAAATTTTTTTTCACATTTATTTTCAGAATATGAAAATACTGTTAATACTGTAATAATATTTAAAATTGAAATTAAAATCCGACAAATATCAAGGAAGCTATAAGCTTTTAAAGATTATTATCTGTCTCTTTCTTGCAAAAATACTAAAAACGGAGTTTTACGTGTATTTTAAATGGTGAAAGTGTAATATGACGTCACATAACATATCAAGAGAGCTATCACCCTCTTTGTCTAATCGGGAATTTCAATCATTCATATCTCGCTTATTTTTAAAGTTATTTAAAAAGTAATTTTACCTTGATATTTGTCAAGTAATCATGCTACAATTCAAGTGAAAAAAAATTTTCATGCATATTCCCTATTGGCTATTTCAATTTGGTATAAAAAAATTTAATTTATAATCAATATTTTGGCTGAACTAATTTTTTGATAAATCATTAGTCAAAATATCAAAAAAAAACATTGAGTTCGATCAATATGAATATCTCGCACAAACTTATTTATCACGCGCATAAAGTGTTTTAGAATAAATATGCTCACATATATTTGAGATTGTTATATAGGATGGCACATAAGTAACGTTATGATTGAATTAGTGAGTACATTTTTGAACGTATTTTTTTCTTTTTGTTTCAGAATTAACTTTGAAAAATTGGGAAATTTATGATGGAAAGACTTAGCATAGAACAAAGAACCAAAGTAGTTCAATTTTATTTTAAAAGTCAGCATTCGATTATTCAGACACAAAGATCATATCGAAATTTCTTTCATGTTCCGACAATTTACCAATTGGTTCAGCGTTTTTGGCAACATGGGGCTGTCTGTGATCACAGTATGGTGTGGAATAACTTCAGAAAGGATCATTGGACCATATTTTTTCGAAAACGACGAACAAGTTGCGCGGTTAATGTGAATGGCATTCAATACCGGGCAATGATTGCAAATTTTTACCAGCCAGAGGTATAGAGAACAATCCAGAATTGCGGTTCCAACAAGATGGAGCCACAGCTCACACAACTCGTCCAACTATGGCTCTTCTGCGCGGCGATCGAATAATATCGCTGGCGTTTTTCTGATTTTAACTGGCCATCGTGTTCGCCCGATATAATGGCTCCCGATTTGTTTCTTTGGGGCTATCTAAAAGGTAAGGAGCCAAGAACCATCCAAGAGCTTAAGGCCAATATTCGAGAAGAAGTGAGGGTGTTGGGACCTGAAATTCTAAGACAGGTTATGGAAAATGCTCTGGAAAGAGCACGTTAGGTCGAAGCAAAGAATGGGCGCCTTTTGAAAGATATTATCTTCAAAACAAAATGTGAACATATTTCCAAACTGTAATATAAATTTTAATAAATGCCAACGTTAAATAAAATCAGAAAGAAAAAAGTTATTCATTAACTAAATCATAACGTTACATATGCGCCATCCTGTAGAAAACATTGGCTCATTTCATTACGTATATAAGTTTGCCTATTATTTTGTAGCACTCTGTATATTATATATTAATTCAGGATAGTCTTGTGTGGTAAATAAAATGCTGGTTAAATGGTTAGTCCGATATGATAAATTTACACCATTCATCCGCATAGGAGAAAAGTAATGTTTGCATCTTATATACCCGCACTAAACTATTATAATATTAATTTAATATACATCCTCATAAATTTATATGCGAAAATTTTGTAGACAGTTCTCAGGGTATATTAAAATGAATTAAAAATGTGCGTTAAAGATGATATATTATCATATAAAAAAAAATTATGATAAAAGGTGGGACGGCTGGCAAGACAAAGAAGAGAAATTATAAAGTATGATAACCAAACAAACAAACAAAAAAAAACAGAAAAAACTGTTAAAATGTTTGTACAAAAAAAGTTATCATTTTTTAACCAGTAAAAAATATTTACTGTTATAATGAAATCTGTATCACGTGACAACTAAAGTTGGAGAGAGAAACACTGATTCTTAAACGAATTATGAAAATATGAGCGCATGTGATTAATCATGAATCAATTATTTTATCAGATTTGTCCAATAGGGAATATGCATGAACATTTTTTTTCACAGTTATTTTCAGAATATGAAAATACTGTTAATACTGTAATAATATTTAAAAACGAAATTAAAATCCGACAAATATCAAGGAAGCTATGAGCTTCTAAAGATTATTATCTGTCTCTTTCTTGCAAAAATACTAAAAACGGAGCTTTACGTGTATTTTAAGTGTAATATGACGTCACATAACATATCAAGAGGGCTATCACCCTCTTTGTCTAATCGGGAATTTCATTTCATCATTCATATCTCGCTTATTTTTAAAGTTATTTAAAAAGTAATTTTACCTTGATATTTGTCAAGTAAACATGCTTGAATTCAAATGAAAAAAAATTTTCATGCATATTTCCTATTCAACATAACCACTGGTCGAGGTATAATGTAAAACCAATAAGTCAATTTACAAAAAAACAATTAAAATATGTAAAAAGTCAAGTAATAATATATCGACATGAAGATAGTGAAAAATTATATGCATTACACCAACATATTGCATCTCGTAGGTCAGAGGCAGAGCGTTGGTCAAGAATGCCAGGGCTCGATTAATATCAAGCATCATATCAAGCATTTGATTTCAAAGAATGTTAACAATCAACTTCTTAAGGACATTCCAGCACTGTGTTATGCAATCAGCACAACAAACCGGTTTGATTTTATTATAGCACAGATACATAAACACATATATACAACACATAGACAAATACTCTGTTCACATACCCGAAATTACTCGAAATCTCAGTTTTTTTTCTTAATTATCTTTATTGTTAGGCCCGGTATAACGCACCTATTTAAATTTTAATTTTAACTTACCAGACAAAAAATAATAAACATTATTGTGGATTTTTATGAATGTACTATTTAATATTTTGAAGAATTTTATACATGGACAATCCATCAGCGCTCGTACATCCTTAAACAAAGTTTTTGAATGTAAACGGATAATATATTTTTTGTGAGTTTCAATCTATATAGAAGCTCCGTTATACATACGGTTCTACAATCTAGCTAGACTTGGGGGTATTAAACATTATTTCATACACATCTATAAAAAAAAAAATATTTTTTTTACGACCTTCATCCATCATGAATAAAAACTATTTAGATGAGAAAAGAATCGGAAAAAAATTGTGTGTGAAGCCCATATATATATACACATAGCGAGCACAGTCAAGTAACATATTTCTAGAGCTTTTATTACGATATGAAATGAACTTTACTATATATACATATATATAATATATATTACAAAATGTATCAAATCATAATTTGTTATGTAAGTGTAGTTCACCGTACAGCACGTTTTTTTAATGATTAGTAACAGGCTACGTTAAATGGTGTCAAAAGGTGTTATGTATTATATGTTTGACAGTAATAAAAATTCTAACATACTATCCTTTACGTTTCTGGATAATCTATGTGATTCTAACTACTAATAATACACATATATAACTTCTTTTTTTTTTTTAATGATTAGTAACAGGCTAAATTTTTGTCAGTAGCTTCCTTTCGACGAAACGCCCAACTTTTCTCTCGCAAAAATTTTCGATAATAGTGACTAACGAAACGCGTAAGAGAGTAACTTGTTTGTTTGACGATAGCAAAAATTTTATCAGTAACAGTTAATTTATTAGTTAAATTGAGAGATAATGTAATAAAGACTTCAAAAAAGCATGTGTCTTATAAAATGGATGGTGTGACAGGCAGGTTCTCCACCCCCCAACATGTTCAAATAACGGGATATACATAGTTATTCGTATCAAGCTGATTTTTATGCTGTTAATTAATAATGGTATGTATAAAAAAAAGGCCACCTTGTCCTACAAATTCAGTGGTTCAATTTTCCAATCCTACGCTCTGAACATGTCAATGTAAAAAGTTTCATTTATAAATTAGAAAAATGTTTTCTTATTTCAATGACACACAACGTTTATACATATTATAGGTTTCATTTCTTCAACCTTTAGCTCATAAAAGACTACTAATATTGTTTTTATCGTAAATACACTCAATCGCGCCAAGTAACGGTGATTTAAATAGCGCCAAGTAATAACTATGTATACCCCGTTATTTGAACATGTTGGGGGTGGGGGACCTGCTTGTCACACCATCCATTTTGTTGAGCAAAAGTTTTTTTGAAGTATTTATTACATTATCTATCAATTTAACTAACAAATTAACTGTTACTGATAAAATTTATAAACATTATTTTTTATGGTGACTAATAATATAGTTATTATAATTTTTAGTACAAAAAAATTATGTTCTCCATCAGATGCTGTGTTAAAAGTTTACAAAGAAACAACATACATGAATATGTCATACATGACATGAATACATTTTTCTTTCTTACATAACACTCTTTTATAGTTTACACATTGTAAATATATCTATATATCGCATGTAGGTACATTTTTATTATATATTATTTTCGTATTTTTATTTATATATTATGTATTTTTTACCTTTTTTTATAACTTCCATTTACTTTATAGTCATACAAAAGTGATTTTTTTCCACATGCAAAAGTGTATATTATATATACATGAATATATCTCTATCTACCTAGGTAATATGTAAATGTAGCAGAAGAAAAATTTTTCCCTTGTTAGAAAAGTTAGAAAAATCTTTTTATTTTTATTTTAAAAAAAAAGTTATATATGTATATTATTAGTAGTTAGAATCACTTAGATCATCTAGAAACGTAAAGGATAGTATGTTAGAATTTTTATTATTGTTAAACATATAATACATAATACCTTTTGACACCATTTAACGTAGTTGTCTTGATACAATATTGTCAAAAAGTTGTGGATCGTATGCGTATAGAAAGTGTGAAGGAAAGTATAGCATAATAAGCCATCATTTTTGTCCAAGACTGTACCGGTAGACTCGTTACACATACGATACTTATCTATACATGTATACAAATACTATCTAACACGTATATTTATTTATAAAATGCTTCACTTTGCGTTATTATAACTAAACAATGAGACGGTCAATAATTGTCGTGTTTTTTCTGAAATACGCAGAACAAATCGACAGAACAAATAATTTATAGCTCTTTTTAATAAGATTCTTAAGGCATTTTCAAACTATTATTAGGTTGTCAAGAACTTCACGAAATTCACAATATTAGTAAAATGAATCCTCAGAAATCAGCTGAATTTTTTTCAGAATTTATCATCATGGCATTTTGAGAAAATCGTTATGTAAGTTGGAGAAATTTAACATATATCTTCATAAACATGGTGAAATAAAATACACGATTCCGACTGTTTTTACTTCGAACTCTCTCAATATAGTCACTGTTGTTCTGAAATTTGATACAAGCTTTTCTCAATTCCTTAGAAATATTTTTCCTTACAACTTTCGGAGAATGATCATCGGGTTGTTAAGTTTTTTGATAAAATATGCATAAAAAAGAGCACGTCCGCAGCATATGGTTATTTTTTATGGTTCAGTTGGCATCCTGAGTACCGGCGCGCTGTTTGAAAGTCATTTGAAATTATATACTAGTATATGTATGATGACTAGTATATGTATAATTTGTTACGTAAGGAATGGGAACACTGCCGACAAAGGACAGCTGCTTTCAACAACACCGCAGGAGTACCAACATATTTTTTTTCCGCATATAATGTTTTATATAATTCTCTTCGCTCGGGTACCCAATCAGCTGATATTGTTTGGAAATACCTGAAGTGTCGTTTTTTTATTACAAATAAAAGAAATGGTAGAAATACTGCTTAATATAATTAGTCTCCATTGCTCGCCATGTTAATTATTCGAACTTCAATTAAGTTTTTCTCGAGCTTGAGACGGTCAATCGATTTCAAATTGTAAGTATGAGTATATAATAATACCCTTAACAAATGTGTACAAATTTGGAACACTCTATAGTTATGCCCATTTACACGACAAGTAAATTAACTACCTTAATGTAGGTTAAGTAAAAAGTAGTATATAATTTGGTTTAGTAATATTTTTAGTACCGTTCGTTTTTTTTACTATTACTTAGAGTCTTAGACGATAGGTTTAATATGATAAACTTCTTTTATACCTACTCGTTTAGAAGTTTCTTATCGTTAAACTTGTAGCACATATTAAGTTCGTCATCACAATAACAACATGTTTGGAACTACAAACTTTTAATAAATTGTTATACAGTGAAGGGCATCTATAACGCCACAGCTTATATCTATAAGATATATCGACACAGGTTTTAGGGATAAAACAGACTGGGAGCAGACAAAGCCGGATAAATAAATACTTCATAAAATTATTGGATTGATTGATTACTAAAACTTGTTTAACAAAAAATGGTTTCACCTCTATTGTTTTTTTTTTTGGTATAGTATAGACAATATACTTGCAATGATGGCTTTTTATTTTATTATGGCTGTTTATTATGGCTTTTTATTATAACAGTGACAGTTTAATATGGAAAACAATGATGGCTTCTTACGTTTATCATGACACTAACGTTATCTTTTGTGTGTTTTAGTATGCTCTGTAATAGTGTTTTAGTATGCTCAAAATATGAATTAAAAGGACTAACGAAAATAGATATTTGTTTTTTGACAATTTATAAGGATACTAGCATTACCCGTCGCAGCTTCACCCGTAGTAATTAAACGAGATTACAAGCAGATGCACTGGAATTGCTGCGCATCTCGTCAAAGACATTAAATTTGACTCGAACTGTATGTAAGTAAAAGTAAGATTCAGATGATAAAATGAAGAATCACTGTTGCTGAGTGCTGACACGTCATATGAGTTGATGGTTTTTGCTTATGTTACGTTTATTTAATGTTAGAATTTGTGTCAATTTACATAGAGAAAACTTTTATATCACACAATTATTATTTAATTTATAAAGAAGTTTATTGTTCAGTTCAGAGTACCTACTTACCTTACCGAAATAAGTACTTTATAACAGAGAGAGAGAGAGAGAGAGACCGTTTTATGTGTCTTTTATTATTATAGTGGAAAAAAAAGTTTTGCTACATCATCATGTGGATAGGTGATAAAAGCGTGGATATTTCTCTTAGAAATCGAATATATATAAAAAAATTTTCATTAGAAATGTGTACACGAGTTTTGGGAAATTATAATCGTTTAGGCTGATAAATTCTCGATACATTTATATTTGTGATCGATTTCAAAACAGTGAGAAATATAATTGATAATAACTCCAGAAATATTTATTTGCAAATACATATATATTAACGACGTAAGACGTTCAATTGTGATCCTTGATGTTAGTCCAATTTTACACATGTAACTTTTCAAGCAACTATTCATAACGCATATTGTGGTAAGCAAGCGCAGTAGTATTTTTTGATGAAACTATACAGTTTCAACACAATAGACCTGGTTTCTTTTTCGATGCACTTAAATATGCACCTTCAGATGTAAGAATAGGGTGATTGGTTTACATCCTTGTGATTGGTTTACTATGATCATGTGACTGAAGTGGTTTACAAAGAAAGAAATATTTAGCAAGACGAGACTTATAAGCTGTTAACAAGACATGCGATTGATATATGTCTGCATGTACAAAGTGATGTAAGTTTAGTTATTTCACATACATTTATTGCGATTGAAAACTTTTACGTGTAAAAACGGGCTTAGATAAAACGTTTAAACTTTGATATCTGGCAAGTTTAATCACGTAATTACGTTTCCACAAAAATTCACAGTCACTTATCGATCATTTGAGTGAACATAATTTTTTATATTTCATCATGTAACAACTATGTTAATAAATTATACACTGTAAAAAATATGTATTAATTGTAGAAATTAAAAAAATGTGTTATCTAACGTTAGAATTAATTAAAATAATTACAGTTTTTTTTTCGCGCTAAAAATTAAACACGGTTATACAAATTTACTAGAAAAAGAAAATTAAAATAATGAATTTAAATGTGAATTTACGATAAAACATGATAAACTAGATTGTGAATTTTGTAGAACTTGAATGAATCATACTATATCTAGCACATGGACGTCGTTCCACTGTTTTACGAGTTCAACAAATGCGTGAAAATCAAAAGTGAACCATAAATTCTCTTCATAATTGGCGTTTATGCACCATTTTTTTTAAATAGTAGTAGGTACATAATTTCTTCTGTAATGCAATTTTTGAAGACTGCCTTCTTTTAAGTATGGTTTAAATTCAACTAAAAAAACAAAACGTTATTCGTAAGTAATTTTCAGTTGACAATTTTTCATGGGATTCTCTTGAACTCCCAGTACCTACATATTATTTATGGGATATTAAAAATTTATGATAATTTTATTTATCGCTTAAAAAATATTGTAAATTTCTAATGTGATGAATAAAAATTTACATTTTATTATTTAAAGGAAATATTTAATACTTACAATGTGTTTTTATAATTTTATATTAAAAAAATAGAATTCTAAGAAAAACGAGGGAGGGGAATTGTGTAATGTTGGAACATGATTGTACAAAGCAAAGTGGAAAAAGTACATAATTTGTTTAAATATTTGATCCATTTTTTTACATCGTCTATTCTGTAAAAACTTACTGAACAAATAATACAGCCATTTGAATAGACTGTGAAGGGGTGCATCGATAATTAAAACTTTCGATTTGTAGGTGAGAAAAAGTCACCAATTAAAAAAAACTGTGAACTTTCTCTGTTTAAATAAACTAATATATAAAATTGTCATAATTTTTTTTTGTAGATCATAAATTTTCTTCCAAACATTTTTCAATTTATTTCATGGCAAAACCGTAAAAAAAATGTGAAAAAATGTCAATTTATTTTTCTCGTGTTTGAAATATTTTAATCATATGATCGAAATTAGTTATAAAACGATAAGACAAAATTTATGGTCATTTATGGGAAACTTTAAAAATGTTTCAACACTACCATAAAGGTTACGAGTATTTTTTTTTATTATGTAGCCTCATTAATAATTTAATGGCGAAATAGAAAAAACTACACTGACACCGTAAATAAATAAGTCTCGCACGAAATAAAATCTATAAATCTATACTGCAATCTAGGCAGCAACAATTAAAACAGAAAATATTTTCAAAATAATACAAAATTTGGTTAATATTGTGATTCAAATACTTGATCCGAAATTAACGATTACTTAAATACAAATTCGTGGACTTTGTACCAATGTATATTTTTGCCTCAATATTTAATAATCACATACAAGTTTGTTGATAGTTGCGAGGTGTATCTTAAATATTGTCTTGATAAGTCCAAGATCTAGAAGCGAGTTCACCACAGGTTGATTCATTATTGAAATAAAGCTACAGAAAATGTTCTTCACAAATGATAAGGACTTTATTTAACTCTGATAGTTTTAACTTTGATATGTGAGACTCTATAAAATCAAATCCACCCAACTTGTCCATTCTTTGAGAACATGATACTACACATAAATAATGCATAGATGATTTAAATAATAAAGATAATTATAGAAAGATATACAACATACCTTTGTGGTGTAATATCAAAATTCCTGTACCAGTAAGTAGTATCCTTTATATAGGTATGTAATAATATAATTGGAATTCTCAACTATTATTTGTTAAGCACTACAGCCAATTATTTGTAACATAAAAGCGAAATATTGCACAAAAAGCTTTGTGTGTATGGTATATCAACAAATAAATATAATCGTATATATATCTTATTTGTTCAAATCAATAAATATAATATAATAATATATCGGAATTCTATTGTAATTTCAAAATTTTTAACAATACATTTCTATTATATATCTGTATAATATTATTATTCATGGAGTTTATAATATAAAATATTATTATATTGATAATAAAATGTTAACAGTTGAAAACAGTTGAATCCTGTTGAAAAATTAGCCGGAAAATTATGTTCTACATTGATGAAATTTATGTATCGGAATGTTTGAAGTCAATTTTAACCGACTTCTAATTGTCGTATCGAAATGAAACTTTGTATGTATATATAGTTTGGATGATAATGCATTTTTATGGTGTAAGCATGACCGGAATTGGCAAGGGGGATTTAGAGAGTGGGGAAAACACAAAATTTGGTATATCTCTCTTAATATTGAAAAAATCGAAAAACATATCATAAGTAAAGTTGTAGAAAATTAGTTTTACTATAATTAAGTTTCATATGACTTATTCTGTTTCATTAATATTTACAGGGATATTGACGGTCGGCCGTCGCAAATGAAAGGGCTTGATGAGCGAAACACAGTAAGTAAAGTGACGTCATTCTAAATCCAATATATATTTATCTTGTTTAATTTTTAAATTAGGAATTTGATCTGAACTATAAAATGGTGTTCTCTAATGTTCTAAATAATATTATTAGATTTGTATTTAGTATTCAGACATAGTTAGTTCAACAAAAAAAATTAATTTGTAAGTAATGCACACACTGAGCAATTGATGCGATAATTTGGTCAGTGAACCATAGACTGATCGATAGATACACTAGTCGTTTCATTATTTTTTTATACCCGGTATATATAATATACAACATATCTTAAGTTTAGTCCTGAATTTGTCATATTGATCGCAGAAAAAAAAATTTACCGCATAGGTGTTCACAAAATGACCAAATTAGTTCATTGCTTAAGAAAATGCAGTTATTGGTTTTTAACCGATCAAGCGGTATTTTCGTAATAAATATTATCACCAATATCACCATAGTAAATTGATTTCATATTCATTATAGCCCCTTCCTCCAAGAACAATTACTGATTCTGTGATGCAGGATCCTATGATTGATTTGCAAAATCAACTTCCCTAGATTATAGATTTTCAAGTATTTCATGATCGTACAAATGACATACAAGTCAATTATATTTAAAGATTTCCGGATATTTGGTATCATCAGAAGTATACTATTACCTTACTACTTTCCTTATACCTTATATACTAAAGAATTATTTGATAGGAATTGGAGTATATAAGTGTATATAGTAGTCGTATCTATACATATATACATACTTATAGAGGTACTTTACATGAAGGATGAAGCAATGTTCATTGAAATGGAAATAATTTATCTATCTGTTCTATTTGAGAGAGTTTCAAATAATAATAATATGCATACATGAAATACAAGGATGAGACACCAACTGTAAGGGTTTACTGTATTACTATATTATATATACTGTAAGGCAGAGGTGGGCAGGAGTTGACTCGGCCAAGCTCTGAGTGAGAGGTAGGGAAGAGAGATAGAGTTAATACAGGGTAACCTACCAATTATTAATATTTTCTTTTTTTAATTAAAACATTTTCTGAAAAAAATATAATAATACCAAATGTTTTTTATGGTCACTATTATACAAAGTAAATAATACATACAATCATTCAATACATACTCTGGAATTTTGGGCTGGTAATTTGGGTCATAAAATGTACATTTTTAGTATATATCATATTTGTGTATGAATAAAATAAAAAAATAAAAAAAATATATATAAATCTTTGGAAACTTTAAGTTTACCGCTGGACCATTGTAATAAAAGAGGGAAATTTTTGCAAAGGATAATTTAAATAGAATTATAATTTTTGGAAATTCCAAATAATTTGTTTAAATATTTTACTATTCATATCCGAGAACTAATAAAGAATTATTTACCTGATTTAATTATTTTTTCTTCGTATGGAGTATGCTTAGTATAGTGTCATGGGAATTTGATGAATTAAGTTAAATTTTACATAAAGTGGGAATCCATCAATTATTATGTTATTATTTATTATTTATTATTTATTAGTTATTATGTTATTATTATTATAATTGTTATTATTATTATTATGTTTTTTCGTGTATCTCTCCATACTGTAAAAGATATTATTTAAACAATAAATATTTTATAAAACTATTTCTAAATTGATTGAATAAATTATTGGGCAATAATCGGTAGGACAACCTGTATTGAAACATCGTTCCGTCTTGCTTCAAAACATACCTTCTTTACTTACTCTCACCCAGCTTATGGAAAGCCCGTAAGGCTCAGACGAGCTGTCTGCGCCCACCTCTGCTGTAAGGTACAAAATATATAAAATATGTACATGATAAGAGGGGGGGGGGGGGTGCGCGCGGCATAGGGTGTATAAAGTGATTCGATATAATTGATTTGACAATCAATTATATATCAAATAACAATATAAAGATTATTAAAATAATCAAAGAAAACTGTGGGTTTTTTGAAATTAAATATCAAATTTTTTAGATAAATTTTTTTATAAATACGTATTTCAACTACAAAGTAGTCATCAGCAGTATGAATTAGCTAATCGTAACTATCTTTGGGATAAGAAATCTAAAATATGTTACTCTTATAATTAATTTCAGAGATATGACAGTGTTTAATTTTATTTAAACACTAACTCCTTATATAACACGATAGTTGTTTTTGTTTGTTTAATAAAGGTTCAAAATAACAGTAAAGACATATATATATATATATATATATATATATATATATATATATATATATATATATATATATATATATATATATATATCTATATATATATATATATATATATATACATATATATATACATACATATATATATATATATATATATATATATATATATATATATATATATGTAATAAATATTCATTAATAAAAAAGTTTGCAATAATCAAATATGTTGCTAAAATGTCAATTTAATTACACGTTAAGCCACGTCCAGTAGTATGACATAACCGGAACACATCGATGGATGGATAGACATATGAAAGTGTACTTTTGAAACATTCTGTAAATTGTTATAATTTTATAGAAATAGTTTTAGCACTAATACTAAAGAGTAAGTTCATTTAATTTAACCACAACATCGTTTATTCTTCTGAAGTGTTTTGGTTAAAATGTTTTACTTAGGTCGTCGTCATCGATAACTATGGTATACCTACTACCTATACAACATCATCTCGACCTTTGTATGACATATTTTAAGTTATTATTCTAGAGAAAAGGTTTGAGAAATTATTACTATTTACATACTCAATTCAATTAAATAAATTTTTGAAACAATTTGAAATATGTATATTTAATTTGCTTGGATGCATCCGAAATTCTAATAATATTGCGATTGGAGCATTGAATAAACTTGGATTTGAAAGCATATTTGGATCATGAATGCACGAATAGTATATTTAAGTTCTGTCCCGACTTTTAGTACGGTGCAATTACTCCAAAGAACGGCCTTACCTCAACATCCAAAGTAATAGTTTCCCTCCAGCTCCAAATTGTTCTATACAGTCCATATATTTTTTGATAAAAAGTTACACCATTTTAAGCGTCAGGTTTGGGGGGAGAAGTTGGTAAATTAGTAGTTTTTATCAGTTTTTCCTAAATATTTAGAAAACTATTCGGTTTAGCGCGAAAAGTATCGTATATAAAAATAATCTACATTAAATTGCAAACAAAAATGGTCCCGTGCATAATCTTGCTAAAGTGAACGGTTCCAGATTTACGGAGAGTGTAAAAGTAGAAATTTTTCGTATTTTTTAGATTTTTTGTAAAAGGTTGAGCCATATACTGACATACATTTGAAAAGAAAACTTATCCAGCGTTATGTTAATAGCTTGGATGAAATCAAGCAGATGGCACAGAACCGTGTACGGTGGAAGGCGTTTGTGGCTGCCCTACGCCCCCCATGGGAAAACAGAAAATAATTGAATAATTGAATGGTAATAGCTTGAATTTTGCATTTTTACCAGGGAAAAGAAGTGTGATTTGTTTTTCTGGAGCAACTACTAATATTTTATCATACAACTGGTATAGAAATCGAATCTCTGATAATGAAGCTAGGTGTCTTTAACCAATTAACTCTGTTTGTTGTATTTGTCTCCTGATCAAGTTGAACCAAGCCATTGAGAATAATTTTTAAATAAGTTACTTAACATTCATTTACATCAAATTCTTGGTAAATATAAAAAAAAAACTACACATCTAGAATGGGAATCGAACGCACGACCACTGGCATTCTACACCATGGCTAGATAGGCGCTTATAGGTTTTCAGCTTAAAACCCAATTTTTTTCCAATATTATTATTATAATGTGCGTATATCAAGGTTCAAGGAACAAGAAAGTTCAGCGTTCTGTATATTTAATTTTTATTTTATTTTACATAAAAATGAAGCCAAATGAATTATAAAAACTTTTTTATACGAATTTTTATTTTTCATATCCACATATATTTAAACTTTTAAATGAATAATAAAAAAAAAATATTTTTTTAATTATATTCTTTTGAAAAAATAATAAAAAATAAACGGGAAGTTTAATATAATATTTGCATAAAAATAAACTTTTATCAAATCATAATTTTATTTTTAAATTGCTTTTAATTCTTATTCCATGTTTATAGAGTACTCTTATATAGCTAGCTACTAGCTATTGAAAATAAACATTATTGATTTTTTGTAATTATTTATTTTCTTATAAATTATGAATTTGTTATTTTCGTAATAAACATTTGGGAACTTAGTTGGAAAGAAAAATACATTTTCTACACAGTATCAAGTTATACGTGATCCTATATAGAGAATATTATGTATACAGGCTGGCCCGTAAGTCACGGACACAACTGAAGGTATGGGGTAAAAAATTGAATTCTGAGATGAAAAGTCCTATACCATTTTTAATCAGATGTACAGGTAATTGGTTATTAATTAAAATAAGTAACCAATTAGAGGCACCCAATAGCGTAGTGTGTGAGTGAGTGTTTGTAAGTATGTTAGTGGGGGAGAATGCACCCAGTGCGCGCCTCTGATTGGTTACTTATTTTAATTAATAACTAATTTCCTGTACGGCTGATTAAAAAATGGTAAAGGATTTTTCGTCTTAGAATTCAATTTTCTATCCATACCTTCAATTTTGTCCATGACTTACGGGACATCCTGTATAATATTTAGGTATATTCAGTAAAAAATTATATCATCACAGTGACATTTTGTACTATTAGTATTCTTTTATTAAAATACTGCAATTTGGTATGCGTAAAAATGTTTCCACTCAAAGTTATTCGTCATATAAATCATAATGCATTTTACACTCGGGAAGGGCACTCGGCGAATGTCCTGGCAAGATATTCGTAAGGTGAGGAGCAGCGAGTGAAGCTGTTTACACTCTCGCCGAGTGTTTGGCCGGCAATACAGTTCTCGTCAGTTAGTCAACGAAATTACGTTTGTGTACCTGAAAAATGACATTATTACATTAAAATTTACGGGTAGTAATTTTTTTAATAAACTATTAAAAGTAATTATAATTCAAATGTGTAATGAAGGACACTAAAAGAATTGCTCACGCTGAAACTGAAACGGTGAAACTGTCACCAAATTAGCAACGAATAACATATCCTGAGACAATATAAGAGTAATTTTAATAAGAGTGATGTTAACAAGAGTAAATTGAATTAAAGTAATTTTAACAAGAGTAATTTCAATAAAATTTATTTTATTTTATTTTAATTTATTTTAATTTATTTTGTTTAATTTTTTTATTTTTGTCTATTGATCTCTATTTTCGATGTAAATTCGATCTTTAAATTACGACTAGCGAATTTATACTGACGATGACTATTTTGTAGTCGAAATACATCTTTATAATACAAAAACTGATAGATCTAATTTTTAACAAATTTCAGAAAACAAATAATTCTATATTTAAAAATACAAAGAAGTTCTCGTTGAGTGTAAATTCTTTTTATAAAAAGTAAATTCATTCTGTTTTTTATTTATAAATATATATTTGATATATTTGATTTCTGCGTGTACTTTTCGGTAATATAATAAACCGTTTCAATTCAAAAATTTTTATTAAAATTTTACAATCTTAAATAACGAAGTTCCACGAAATCGTATTTTAATACAAAACGAACATGATTGAAACATAATTGAGTGTTATCAGGTAGAAAAGAAAAGAAATAATACAAAAAGAAAACTTAATAAATCATAAAATCAAATAAATGTGTAAATAAAATTTTGTACTTACGAAAGAGACAAAAAAAAAATCATATTATGTGCATATTCACATCATATAAAATATAACAGGAAAATATATAAGAAAATTGTACATACATAGTGCACACACTCACACACATGTAAATAGATGTGTGGCTTTTTATTGTACAGCATGTTTCAGGTGAGAAAGACATTTAAGGATGTTCCAGCATACTACCACTTTTCGACAGACATTGCTCATTTTTTTTTCAGATTAAAAATAATGGTTTCTTATAAATTCCGATTTCAGAATTTTTGACCGTTTAGAACGCAAGATAATTAATATCAAAGTTCTCTCTCATTAGAAGCATGTAAAACTTCATGCCCGCCGAACTATTATCTGTTGTATTAGAAAAAATACTCGACAGAATTTTAAAAAAAACTAGGAGAGTAAAGCTAAATATTTATTATATAAATTTAAAAAAAAAACATCGTGTGTTACCGTTTTGTTTTCGAAATATAAAAGTTTAATTTTCTTCAACATAACATTATTTTGTATATAAGAACACTGTTTTTGTCTATGTGTTGTATATGTGTGTTTATGTATTTGTGCTATAATAAAATCAAACCGGTTGTTGTACTGATTGCATAACACAGTGCTGGAACGTCCTTAAAGATAGTAAGCGTGTAACTTCTAAATGACTTGATCGATTGAGGTCACATTCACAAAATATATTTGTTTTGTCGAGATTATGGTTCGAGTTCTGCTGCCGGATAAACCCGTTGTTGTTATTTACAAATTATACAATTTGGTAGAGGTTCTGGGAAGCAAAATAACATTAGCAGAAGCGCCGGGAAAATCATTATGTCTACTTGGGGACTGGGAAGTTATGGGTTGGAGTCCCGACATCGTCCCGGCAGTTTGTCGATTATTAAAGAAAAAAAAAGGAGGCGGTTAATTGACTAAACTGTCGGCGTATGGGCAAGAAAGAAGTAACCGGCTATGATCGGCAAAGTTCCTATCAGAGTCGGCTGCAGCCGAACATCTTACCATTTAACTAGTCTACACACAAAAATTCCTTCCACTCCACTCACATCCTAACATTCCTTAGGCATCACAAAGGACCTTATGGTCGAAGCGTCCTATAAAAATCATTGTCATTTTGTACATGTAAATCTGCTTTGTATTTGGGTATCTACTAAGAAAAAAAGACATTACACCGCAAATAAGGATTAGATTTGGGGCAAAAAACGTTCGAAGTGTGGATAAAATCTTTAAAAACCAAGCGCGTCTCACATAGGTCCGATGAAACCTTCATTGAAAGCTTGCACGGGCAAATAAGTAATACGATGGAAGATAAGCATAGGGACAGTAAACATATGAGAAATACAAAATACACACTGAAACTCTCAGTACATATTCTTTTTATCAAACCATAACTGAAACGAATAAGAAAAAAGGAATAAAGGCAATACATAAATATAAATTATATTGACTAGAACAAATCTTTCATTGCACGAGTAAAATTGCCTTTAGCACAAGACAAGACTAGCTATCTAGCGTATATATACACATACATACATACATACATACATACAGGCCTTCCATTCACTAAAGATATTTCGATCACGAGAGGTAATTTGTTCGCACATGGAAATGAGGTTCTCTTTTTTATATTCCGGTTACGATATTGACAGTCATATTTGTCTATGTCGGGTGGTTGGTTTACCACCATCGCTCGCGTACGGTAAGACTGCTAGTACGTTTAGTTATTTCGTAGGAGCAAAAAAAAATTGAATGTAACTATATATATTTTCCCTCAACCCGTTCCCGTTACACATATATCACGATAATAAATATCTCTTTATCAAAATGTATGCCATCAGAACGGGGGAAAAAAAATTTGCATTGCAAATGGTGAAAAAAAAGGTTGCAGACTGAAACAAATGTTCGGATTACCTTTCTCACGTATGAGAGAATGATTGAAGGTTGCATACGATATTAAATCGTTCAAAATTCTAGATCTACTATTTTATAAGAGTTTGACAATACAATAGGGAATATGCATTAAAATTTTTTTTCACTTGAATTGAAGCATGTTTACTTGACAAATATCAAGGTAAAATTACTTTTTAAATAACTTTAAAAATAAGCGAGATATGTATGATTGAAATTCCCGATTAGACAAAGAGGGTGATAGCCCTCTTGATATGGTATGTGACGTCATATTACACTTTCACCATTTAAAATACACGTAAAACTCCGTTTTTAGTATTTTTGCAAGAAAGAGACAGATAATAATCTTTAAAAGCTTATAGCGTCCTTGATATTTATCGGATTTTAATTTCGTTTTTAAATATTATTACAGTATTAACAGTATTTTCATATTCTGAAAATAAATGTGAAAAACAATTTTCAGGCATATTCCCTATTACAAGAACGTTTTGTTAGTTTGTCAAAAATACGATGAAAACTTTTTAAAACCAAATATTGTGGATGTTATGATGAAAAATAAAAAATTAAAGTTTTTTAACGTTGGTTAATTTAGAAGTTGGGTGGGAAGAAAAATCCATAGTATTGCTACCATATTAGATTATCAAAATGATAGTTAATGAGAGCTGTAGGTTTTTGAAATAAAATTTACAATTCGCATCAATACCTAGATCAGTTTGTGTATTATAAATACGTTTGTAAAATTGTCACCAAATTAGGAACGATTAACATATCCTAAGACAATATAAGACTAATTTTAATAAAACTGATGTTAACAAGAGTAAATTGGAATGAAAGAAAATTTTAACAAGAGTAATTTCAATATTTGAGAGTAGTGGAGTTAAAAAAAAACTTGTAAAAATGCTAAAATCAATAGGACTTTATTTACATCACTCACTGTATATAAAATATTGAAATGGAAATAAATACAAATTTTTATAAAATTTGTTAATTTCCGTCGGTATTGGTACAAAAATATTTTTGTATTTTTATGAAATCACGTAAACTTTTAACTGTTTTTCTTCACATAATAAACATTAAAAAGTAACGTTAAACGTGGAACAATTTCTAATTTGTTGTTTTTAAGAATAAAATTTTATATACAATCATTAATGTTCACTTGTGTTACTTTTTTATATTCAAGCAGTACGATCCCGGGCGCTACAAAATGACACAGGTTGAATATTTTTACGAAGTGTAAAACCATGTGAAGATCAATTAAATTTCAAATTTTGCCCCAATTCCTAGAACAATTATTTGCATTTTATAAATACGTATTTCGACTACAAGGTAGTCATCTTTAGTATGAATTAGCTAATCGTAACTATCTCTGGGATATGGAGTCAGGGATATGTTGCTCGTTGCTAATTTGGTGCGTGTCTCACAACAATATTAAAAAAGTTTTTTCTCTTATATGATCTGATTGAGGTAGTACCTGAAGAATTGTTTGGGTTGTCTGACCAATTAAGGGACTAAGTGTGTGAAGAGTCCAACCCATTTATTGGCGGTAAACTTTTTTGTCCACGCGGAGTTGTTTTTGTCAATAAGGTGAGGGTGTTGATCGAAGCTAACCATGATATTCAGGTATTAAATTTTTTAGAAAATGGTTTAATTTTATTAAATCAGAGTTTGGAATTGGGCCATTGTCTAAATTCATTATCTGTTTTCTTAATTTGTGTATGTAGATACTTTCGTATTCATCTAATTCTGTGGGGTTTTGTGGTTGTTCTCAATAATTGTGGGCAGCTATACACAATTTTTCGTCATCGATTCGTCAATTTGCTTATTCTCGCGTATGTAAATCCACTAAGTAACATGTTTGTACTTCCTTAAAGCTTCAAATCTGTATACAAGCATCTGTTAAAAATTGCTTTCAAAATTTGTAAAATGTGTACATGGAAAATACATCTACATGTATGAATCGCGTATTAATCTGAATTATAGATATTTTGTCGACAGAAATGTAAACAACGTCAAACATTTCGAAAACTGGCACCATTAAAAATTGATTCGATAACATGGAATACTTAGTTATTCTCATGCACGTATTTGTAGTAAAATATTCTCTAACAATAGCTCTTGTGATTTTATCTACTATGAATATCGATAAAATCGTTTTATTGCATTTTCGTTGAGTATTTGAAAAGGCCTTTGCATCTCTATATACACGATTCGAAAGTTATAGGCGACATTTTATATCAAATTGGTTTATTGAAACTAAAACATTTTAAAATAATATTAGTTAAATATTATCGTCACCGAAAAATAAAACATTATTTAGTATAAAGTTTATAAATGTATGGAAAATTTAATTTAATTTTCATCTTAAAAAATACGTTTAATTTTTAAAACGACTAAAATCATGATTTTATTATCAACAGATAACGCACAGTGTTTAAAATTTTTTAAATAGAGTTCGTTAGTCTTGGCCAATGAGAGTCTTTCTTGGCTAAATACTTTTGTGATTCTTTAGTCAAGAAAATGACATTCTTGTAAAAAACAAGTATTTTTCTTTTCAAGAAAAAAATAATTCAAAAATAGAAAGTTTATGCAGCTTCTTTAACTGAAGTATATACATTTAATTGAAGTATATCTCTCTTTAAAAAGTTTTAATTGTTTGTAATAAACAAATGTTTATTTTGGTCCGAAATGTTAGCATCTTGGTCCAAAAAAATCATTATTTCAGTTTAAGAATTTCGAAGTTCTTGAGTCAAGAGTCAGTATATCTTTAGTTAAGATAATTTCCTCAAGTCAAAACTATAGATGTCAAGTTACTTATTTTCTTATACCAAATGCATATTATCTTACCTATATTTGGGAGCAGAAATTCTTGGTTTAAAAAAATTTTTCCTTACTGCAAAGAATTACTTCAGTATAAACGATATTATATGTTTTGTGCCATCTTTTTTCACTAGGGTTAAACTGTTGTTTGAAAACGACAACTACAGGAGGCATATGGAGGCATACTATAGATATACAGCTTTAAGAAAAAATAACCTTGACCCATTTCGAATGTTTAAGGGTATGAGAATAAGTTCTAACTAAAAAAAATATTTTATCTATCCAAAACAAAAACTTTGAAAACTACTTTATTATTCCGGAACGGTTTATTTACTTAATTAAAAATCATAACATGGTTTTTTGAAATAAATTAAAAAAAGTTCAAAAAAGAAAGAAAAGTTTAAAACAAATAAATCAATAAACAAAAACAAAAACAAAAAACAACTATTTATAAAAAAAGTTTTTAAACGACCCAAACAAAAATATTATTACAATTGTGTTCCTTTTCATTGGTAGGTTATAATATACATCGTCGTTTTTCATTTCGATAAAAGAAACAATTTATTTGTCCATTTAGTTAACACGAATTTAGTTCTTGTCAGTTGCATTTGTTTCTATATGGACTTGTCAACTATAAGATAATGTCCAAGTGGAAGGTGCAATGCGTGTAGAAGGGTATAATATTTATTAAATAGTAAGTATCTCCCTCTAACACAATACTACTACGCAGTTATCTCTTGTTCATTTCTTATAAACAGTCTCAAGAATGGCTTAAGCAGGCTACAAACGCGGAACATTGTGCAGCAATCTTGAACTCCTCCGCCTTCAAAATATTTTGCCTACAGACGTGCAACCAAATTGGGAACATTATTTTATTACTTGATTACTCTATTGCGGTTTCTCTTCAATGAAGTTAAAATATTGGTAAGGGTAAAGTGCGTAGGTACTTACTTAAATCGTAACTAATCGTACTTAAATCGTAACTAATTCAATTTAATTATTTTATATAATTAATTTATATAATATAATTTTTAGTGCGTGATAAAAGCATGTTTGTTAGTTTTTTTAAAACTACATATTTGCATTTACGTAAGTTATCTTACTAATAATATTAAGAAACAAAAAATTCTAAAATATGCAAATTTTTGTGAACCGTTACAACCTTTATGGACTCGAAAATAATTTAAAATAAAATTTTATAAAAGATATTATTATATACAATCGAAAATTTATGTTGTACAGAAAACATTAAAACAACATTAATTATATTATTATTAATATTGTTTAAATGTGCTCAATGAAAATAAATTTATTATAGTTTTAAAAGTTTAAATTATGGTTTATAGCACGCTCAAAAACTTACTTTACAACTGAGAACTATGTTGTGTACGAAAACTATTGTGATAAATAAGTATATATATATCTATATACAGCTTGCGTATAAAGGTTTAGTTAGGCAGGTATTATATGTAATAAACTATGTACTTTAGCATATTACAGATAAGTAATATAGTACTAAGTGTTTCAGAATTGTTGTATTGTATAGTTTTATACGCTGTGTATTATACAAACATATTGATTCACCATTGATTTAACATTGATTCTCTATAGGAAAAGCATTCCAACACAGTCCGTATATGTGAGAGTATTATACGTTTAGTCCTAAGACGATAGCAAGAATTATTTTACTTCTAAAAAATTTTTCCTGATAAAAACTTTTAGTATTTGATTTACAAAAAATTCGTTACGCAGGAGCTGCTTCAACTTCAACGAATTTCCTTAGAATACATAAATCACTCTCTAGCGGTCACAATTTAGTCTGATCAAAATGAAATGTCGTATATGATTTTAGTACTTGCAAGGCCAATTTTATTAATAAATGACATACGTCGAGGGAAATGGAGGGAGGGGGGGTATAAAGAAAGAAGAAAACACAAAATATAAAATATCTCTCTTAATATTAGAACAATCGAAAAATGCATAAGAAATAAAGTTGTAGAAAATCAAATTAGCTACAATTCATCACCTTATCATTTTTGCTAAAACTCTAATGTGCAGAGATATTAAGGAATTTAATTTTCAATCGTAAACTGTCAATATTTCTGTAAATATTAGTGTAACAGAAAAAATGATAAGAAACAAAATTATAGTAAAACTTAGTACCTACAACTTTACTTCTTATAAATTTTTCGATTTTTCGAAAATTAAGGAAGATGTGTCAAATTTTGTGTTTCAATTATTCGTTTTGCTTTCAATTATCTTGAAGAATCTTCAATATTTAGTATCATAGTTGAATTATTAAATAATAGTCTAGCAGGGAGATATGTCAGTAAGGGTTCAAATTGAATTGACTTATTTGGTTAGTGATTCCTTCCAAGTTTAATCTTCCTTTCTTATGGTAAATTCAATCATCTGTTAAAAAAAATAGTACGCATTAAGTCAAATAATTAGTCAAACTATATATCATAACTTAAATTTGCATACCATACAATAAGATTGAAATCGTCATTTGATAGGATAGTTTTTTCCTTTATAGTGAACATTTATTGACTATAAGTAAAGCTTTCCATGAGACTACCATTACAAATGGAATCCCCGATCGAAATTGGGAAACCGCATTACATGTGAGAAAATGCGAATAGAATCACTAAGCTTAATATTAATCTTACTCAAATACGATAAGCCTGCTGCCCCAGCTCTTAGACTATAATATTAACAGTATTCTGATAAAACCGGTTTGTGCGCTTAGTCATTGAACAAAAGGTGACAAAAAGTTACTTGAACTTACTACAGCGTATAATGAAAACAAATAAAACAAGATTATATTTAGGTTGGGTAATATCCTGATGTATAAACTATACTTAAATATGTTAAATTTAAGTTTATATACTAGACTCTAACTAGAGGATATATCTTATCATTACTACACCAGTCCAGTTTCAAGTGTGATCCGGATGGATGACGTATGTTATAGGAATTATTTTATTGTATTATGTTTTCATCTATAAATCTCATAATATATAAACGAATAATAATTCGCTCGACAATGCTGCACTTCAGCATTCGTTCGTAGAGAAAGAATTAAAACTTCTGTATATGTTATGGATCAAGTGATTGATTAATAGGGCATTATTCATAAAGTCCAGGCAGTTTGAAAAATGTCCAATATGAGTAGACAATATGATAAAAACTATTAAAATAATTAAATTGATCGGGCTTTATGAATAATGACCGTCACTTATTGGACAGAGTAATAAAAAGATGTGTCTCATTAAATGTTTATTAAATTATTTTAATGTTGACATGCATTATTATTATAAATTGTTACATAAATTTAAATAAATGATAATCATTTCTCTTGTAATGTTTTTTATAGTGAAAATTTAACTCGTTTTCCATTCTGTTCCTTTCGCCATGCGCCCAATTGCTAGATGAGTGTCATATAGAATCTGAAATATTTCACCTTGATGTACATAAAACCTAATGACACTATCTTCGTTAACTGAAACAATCAATTTTTCTGTTTCTCCAATAGTCATAACGTCTATTAATTTTTTAAAGGCCAGGCAACGCTGGCTATTTCAGCTAGTAGGATATGGTTTCCCATCAAAGTCCCGGGATCAAGAATTTTTTTCAATTTCCGTCGGTAAATATACAGTAATAGACTTGATATTTTAGTATATTTAGTGCATTGTCGATTTTCGAACATGTATTTTTGTTTTTTCATATTTATATAACGTAAAACATATAAATGGAAGCGACATATTTATCTTAGAAAAACAATCCAGAAAAGGAAAGAAACATGTTCGAAAATGAATGTTCATGTTCGAAAATGAATGTTCATGTTCGAAAATGAATAAATCAATTATATATATTGTGGCAATTTTCAAAACTTCACAAAAAAACTATAAATTTTTATATATTATTTTATTGATAATGAATTTTTATAATTAGTTACAAATGATTCATCTCAAGGTCAACAGCCAGTATATGATGTAGTTACTAATCAAAGATTATGATTTATGATTTAAAAAACAATATAATATGCAAAAAAAAACCCAAATCTAATGCGAGTGTATTTTTTTTTGGTATGAAATCGACAGTATATGTGGGCAAACAGATTGAATACTATCAAAGTGAAATAACGTTCTGTTCAATTACAACAATGATAATTTTATACTTAATACTAGGCTTTATCTGTTCTTGTACATGTGCGACAAAGGGATTTTGGTGGGTCGATAAAAGTCAAAATTTTTTTTTGTATGATCCATGTGGTATGGAAAACAAACATGCTGAAAAAAGTGCATGTTTAAAGAAGTGTAAGTATGAATTCTTTTTTTTTTCTTTCATTTTCTAATTACGATTAACGAAAGTTACGAAAATAAAATCAAACAAGTCGTGGGGATGGATTTCATTCACAGAGTGTCACAGCATGCTATAAAATATTCATTGGGTACTCGAAAAATCTAAAAAAAATGTTTGTTTCATTAAAAAAATTGCAACGTTTCTTCGTTGATTATATTTCAACTTCATCATACAAATTTTAAAGTCAACACCTTTATAATCATTTGTGTTTATCCATTAATTTGCCTGATGAAGATGAAATATAATCAACGAAACGTTGCAATTTTTTAAATCAAACATCTAATTTTTTTTAGCGGTCAGCACACTGGCCTAGAAATTGAGAGATCCGAGGTTCGATTCCTAGTTGATTAATATTTAATACAAAAATTCAATGACATGTTTAGAGAAACCCGTGAGCGTCGACATATTTTGATAATTTTTCATTGAAATAAAATAAGACGAAAAAAAAAGTACGCAATAGAAAATAGAAATATTAGTAAAAAGATTGATCTATTATAATTCCGATATGACGAGCCTAAGAAAAAAGATATTTAAGAAAAAAAAACTGAGATTTCGGGTAAATTTTATTTCTGACGGCGGTAGCTTAATTACCCGAAATCTCAGTTTGTTTCCTTAAATATATTTTTTTTCAGCCCGTCTTACTTAAAATAATGAATCTTTTCCATTAAACTTATGACAAAAAATAATAAACTTTATTGTTGACTTTTATGTATAAGATTTTGAAGAATTTTATAAATGGACTATATCTAGTGCTCGTACATCCTTATATACATTTATTTTTATAACGAAAATAAAAACTATATTGATTATGAATTGATTTTAAGTATTGAAATAGATTATTTTTTAAATTTGTTCCAGTTTGTCGCCTACGACCAAATGAAACTGTTGGCAAGATTAATTGTCAAACATATTGTGATCGAACTGGACGAATGATTAGAAAATCTTGTTCATTAGAAGCTGGTCAGGAGGGATGTGTCTGTAAGAAAAATTACTGTCGATCTGATATTTATGCTAGGTGTAGACCTATACGCACACCAGGCTGGTCATTGCTCACGAATGCGAAAATTGACAGTCCGCCTAGGTGGAGAAAACCCGAAGAAACCACCGAAGAAGTAACTGATGATATAATAAATGGAAAAGAGATAAGTTTACGCGAATATGAGACAGGAGAAAAAAGAGATTCTGGTCCATTATTTTATAATGAATATGAAAAACGAAAAGTGATTTTTTTTATTGGAAACAATACTAATGTGTAATATGTTGTTGACGTTGAAGTGTATAGTATATGGAGGTTAATATTTTTTCTTATCACATAAAATTTTATATTAAAAGTACTTAAAATTTTTATTTCGATGATTATTACTTTCGAGAGTAAAAGTAGGGTTATAATTTGATTATACAAATTTTCTAATTATATGTAATAACAGTATGTCTTACATAAAATTTAGGGTTCTGAGAAGATTTTCTCAGAATAAATATAGAACACCAAATAAATTTCCTTCCAATCGGATTAAAACAGTGACGTCCGATCTAAATGAAATTTCGTATATCTGATATGCTTTTGATATTTGAAAGAAGGCCAAGTTTGTTAAAGAGTAGAATTGCTCAAGGGGAAGTAGTTATATTAATTTTCCATAACTTTACTTCAAATACATTTTTCGATACTAAGAAGGATATCGCAAATTTTTTTATATGGTCAAATAGATATATAAATATATATAAATCTTGGAATCTATGGCTTTGCCTAAGTTAAAAGTTAATTCTGCTGTTTTATCGTCTGATTCCTCTGTTTTTAATTCCGAGTAAAATTCAGACAACTCTCCTTGGGGGGGCTTTGATTCGTAAGCGAGTTCATTGAGCTTAACCGAACTGTTTTCATTCAAAATTTGACTAATTTTACTATTGTGATATTGTTTGAGAAAAAGTTCATTGTTTTCGATTTGTTTTCAAAGATATGATTTAAAAATTCTAACAGTTCTAGTGAACTAGTCCATTTCAGTGAGCAGATTTATTGAACTATATCAGCGAAATTGAACCTAAAGTGTCAATCTTAATTTTCTATTGTGTCTGGATAATTTACCTTGCCACAAAGATTTTAATCATTCAGTATTTAATGATTAAAAAAGAATTATATTTCGTGGTTTTTTTTTTGCTTCATAAAAATTTCAAAATATCAAGATGAATCTTTAAAGTACATCATCCATAATATTCTCCTTCAACTTTAATATTATATATACATATATATATATATATATATATATATATATATATATATATATATATATATATATATATATATATATATATATAAAGTATATATATATAAAGTATATATATAAAAATATATATATATAAAATACAATTTTTAATTAATATGGGGAAAGATGAGAAAATTATGTGAAGAAAGAGTAAAAAAAAAAAACCTGTGAAGCATAATTATTTAAAATGAAAATCATCGTTGAAAAACAAATTGCAAATTTTTTTTTAAAAAGAAAATTAATTACTAAAAGAGGTTGAATATCGTCTTTGCAACAGCAAAAAAAAAACAACATGTATACATTATATTATTATATACACTATACACTTGTGCAGTGATTTTTTTTTCCCAAGAAAAGTGTATATTTTCTTTAACTTATTATGTGGTAACAATTTTATGGGTTGTGCATGTAACAACAGCATTGTATCTTGTAAAGGATAATAATTAGTTTATGTAAACGGGGTTATGATAATATATTAAGGAAACATAAATAAATGGAACTTAATATCATGAGTCGTTATTTTTTTTTTATACAGAAAATTGTATAAGAAAAACATTGATGTATTAACCTAATAGCTGGGTGTGTTAGCAGTCCAAGTAGCCGAGCGGTCTAAGGCGTTATGTATGCGCAGTATGCCTACTTGGAAACTGGGAGGTTATGGGTTCGAATCGCGACATCGGCAGTTTGTCAATTATTAAAAAAAAATGAGGGCGGTTAATTGGCTAAACTGTCGGCGTATGGATAAAAACGAAGTAAACTGGCTATGCTTAAGAAGGTTTTCTGTAATTTTCTTCACGAACTCCAGATAAATATCGGCATGGTTCCTATCATAGTCGGCTACAGCCGCATATCCTAACAATTCCTCGTCTATACAGAAAAATTCATGCAACTTCACTCACATCCTCACATCACAATGGACCTTATGGTCGAAGTGTAGCCCGTCCAGGACAATCTCTACAATTTATCTATCTATCTATCTAGCTCATATGAAACGGATTTTAAAATATAACTACAGTAATAGGGAATATGCATGAAAATTTTTGTTCACATTTATTTTCAGAATATGCAAATTCTGTTAATACTGTAATAATATTTAAAAACGAAATTAAAATCCGACAAATATCAAGGAAGCTATAAGCTTTTAAAGATTATTATCTGTCTTTTTCTTGCAAAAATACTAAAAACGGAGTTTTACGTGTATTTTAAATGGTGAAAGTGTAATATGACGTCACATAACATATCAAGAGGGCTATCACCCTCTTTGTCTAATCAGGAATTTCAATCATTTATATCTCGCTTATTTTTAAAGTTATTTAAAAAGTAATTTTACCTAGATATTTGTCAAGTAAATATGCTTCAATTCAAGTGAACAAAAATTTTCATGCATATTCCCTATTATAGATATAATAGTGGTATTTTCTTGAACCAGTCTACACATTGTAGTCAAACAATACTATCAAGCATCTTAGTAAACGAAACGGACAAATCAGACAGACTTTTTTATTAATTTATTACATGTCTGATAGAAATTACTAGATAAAAATTACAAAATCCCATCAATAGATGTTTTTTTATAAAACAATTATTTTCTTTACTTGTTTATGTGTACTCTGGATAAAGACCATGAAAAAAGAAGAAATTATTTGGTGTAATAAGATTTTTATATTTTGAAATCCTGTTCAGTTGTTAAAATGACATAGTTAAAATAAAATAAAAAAATACGAAATGGGTGTTTTCATATATAAAATGTAGATATAAATAAATTTTTTATAAACATAAGTTTTTCAATTATGTAGATATTTTTCAAATATCCATAACATTACAAAACTTGAAAACTATACCATATGTATTTCTATACATTTCACTTTTCTTTTTGTTTGTTTATGCAAGAAATTACTCTCCAAAGGATTCTTACAATATTTTATGTAAACTTTTTACATGTAAAAAGGCATAATATATGTGTATTTGTACACATATTATATGATATAAACTGCAGAGTTGGGCGAAGGCGGCTCGCCGGAGTCGAACGGACTCTCCATAAGCTGGGTGAGAGTAAGTAATAAAGGTATGTTTTTGAAGTAAGACGGAACGATGGTTCAATACAGGTTGCCCTACCGATTATTGCCCAATAATTTATTCAATCAATTTAGAATTAGTTTTATAAAATATTTATTGTTTAAAAAATATCTTTTACAATATGGAGAGATACACCAAAAAACATAATAATAATAATAACAATAATGATGATAGCAATAACAATAATTACAACAACAACTATATGTTTTCCCACTTTATGTAAAATTTAACCATTTAAAAATTAGTAACAATTTACAAACTCTCCCCCCCCCCCCACGCAGCTTTATCATTGGCATCTTTTTTGTATCCATTGTCATCAAATTCCCATGACACTATACCCCCTACTAAGAAAAAATAATTAAATCAAGTAAATAATTGTTTATTAGTTCTTCGATATGAATAGTTTAGGCAAATTATTCGGAATTTCCAAAAATCTAATTCTAAAATCTAAACTAAAGCTAAATCATCAAAAAATTTACAAGCGGTAAATCACCAGCCCCAAATTACCAGCCCAAAATTCCAGAGTATGTATTCAATGTATTGTATATATTGTATACTTTGAAGAATAGTGACCATGAAAAATAGATGGCATTATTATATTTTTTTCAGACAATGTTTTAATTAAAAAAAGAAAATAATAATAATTGGTAGGTTACCCTATATTTACTCTATCTCTTTTCCTACCTCTCACTCAGAGCGCAATGCAGTCAAGGTCTGCCCACCTATGATATAAAGAACGTACTTACTGTGTTAAAGAATGAATATATGATTATATTCGACATATTATTCCCATGATAGGTATTAATATATGTTGCTGGAGAAATAACTATAAACAAAATGTTGTTTCCTCTCAAAGGGCTTATTATTTTGTCATATCTTTTAAAGTTAATAAATATATTTTTTTTTAGAATTGATTTAAAATTTTGTACTTTTTATCCGCGATTTATGTGGTATCAGATAAAGGTTTGATGTATGGCTTGATCGAGCCTTCAAGTTTGTGCCATGCATTCGAGTTGAACCGTAAGTTTAAATGATGGGATCAGTCCAATTGGCCAAGCGGTCTAAGACGTTATGTCCGCGCAGTTTGCTACTTGGAATTTGTGAGGTTATGGATTTGAATCCCGACATCGGTAATTAAAAATGGGGGCGGTTAATTGATTAAACTGTCGGCATATGGACAAGAACGAAGTAACCGGCTATGCTTGATAAGGTTTTCTACAGTTTCCTTCCCAAACTCCAGATGAATATCGGCATAGTTCCTATCATAGTCGGAATGCAGCCTCATATCCTACCAATTCCTAGTCTATACACAAAAATTCCTTCCACTCCACTCACATCCTCACATCCTTAGGCATCACAGAGCTACAATCTACAATCTATCTATCTTAAATGATGGTCATTTTCGACTTCTACTTGGTAAAATCGATGGACTTTTGGAGATATTTTTACAAAATCGATTTATCGGGTTAAAAAAAGAGCTCTTTAGTTTGATCTTAGTTCAAAACAAGCGATTAGAGTGATGTTGTATAAATTTGGTTTCTATAGCTGAGTGTTTCTCACAGTTCATACATTATTTGAAGAAAAAAAACGTTGGACCGATCTATGTTTCCTCCTAGTAGACAATGGTTGGAGCTTATTTTAGATTGATACCATATTTGGTTTGTTAGATCTCCTGAAAAAATTATTCCACGAACGCGTATTTTGGTGTACACTTGGTCACAAAATTTGATGCTTTTTTAAAAAATTTTATACTTGATTTGTGCCTTATTCATTCGGTTTTTGAGAAATATTTTCGATTAAAAGTTGTAACTATATTTATAATGAACATGTTTTATTCGAAGCATTTTTTCGAAGTTCAAATCAATAAGGCACTAATCAATTATAAAATTTAAATAAATGACATCAACTTTTGTGGTCCATAGTATCACAATTCGGGTCAAACCTTAAAACATACATAAATTTGCGTTTATGGGCCAATAAGTAATTCCTTCATAAACAAATCGAAGTTCGTAAGATATTCTACATATGGTCCTTCGAGCCAGATTTCTATTTAATTGTAATTTTTTTTATTTCTGTAAGTAGAGTGATAAAATAAATTTCGTTCTTTATTTGTTTTTCGCTGTTTAAACACTACAAAATTACTTTTATTTTATGGCCATGATGACCCCAAAAAAATACGGTTTTTATTCAAAGCAGAGTTAAACAACATGTCATAAAAACTCCAATAGAAAACTAAGTTAATTAATTTTATTTATTTATTTTTATTTTTTTCACCCCAGTTAATTAATTTAAAAAAAAAAAAAGAAGCGTGTAAAAAGATACACCATTTGTTTGCATTTATTTAAATTACATTTTAAATATAAATTTAATTGAAAATGACAACACAACAAAACTTTAAACGGCTTTTACTTGACTCTTATTTGACTACTATGCTAACACTAACTGTGTGCTTTATTATATTCTGTGCAAACTTCTCGAGCTTGAAATACAGACTAACAAAACACACACACACAAAAACACAAATAATATAACAACAAAATATAAATTTTCTATATAATGTGTTGCGTTTAGTGTTAAATGGTGTAAATGAAATAATATAGAAAGTAAATTATAGAAGCACAACACATATAAACACGTCTAATTTATTATATCTTAGAAAATAAGTATATTCATAAATATATTATTTAATTATAATTATTATACTTGATTATTGTGATTTTATTGTGGCTTTTTATCTCTTTATATACAGCTTGGGTCGTTGTTTTTGAAAGCCACTTTTGGGTAAAATTAAGGACGTTCAGGCATGAGGCTTGATCGTATTATTAATTAAGTAGTTGTTCTGCCTCAAAAATTTAAACCTTTTTGATGGTAATTTCAAAGGGTAATTATCGATTAAAAATCAAACTACTATATTAAAACTACTAAATTCTACTATAAAAACTGTACCGGATTTGAAACGCATAAGGTTGACTTGAACTACGTTAATGGTGGGGAGAGCTCGCTCCCCTTACGTATCTCTGGTGCCGCTGCGTTAATTCCCCGCCATTTCTTATTCCGTTAACGCGCTTCTCTAATTGGTTACTTTATTTAATTAATATCTAATTAACAATGGGTCAGGTGCAAAAATGTACATGGACTTTTCATCTTAGATTTTCATCCCCTATCCACCCTTTCAACAAACTCCATGACTTTTGACTCATCCTGTATATATAAGTATAATAATTATTTTTGAATTTTCATCTTCCAGACCGAATCATTTATAATCGGTAGATAGCTATTCAGCAACGTCGCTTATATTCCGCCAATTGATATACTGTTTGTTTACATACATATACTCAAATAGTACAACGTATAGTGACGTACATTGTTGTCAAGTTGTATCTGTTCAGCATGCCAACACGTGTATTATTATATATAAAATTCTTCACTTTATGTTGTTATAACTAAACAATGAGACGGTCAATAATTCTCGTTTATGATTTTTTTAAATACACAGAACAAATCCAATAATTTATGGCTATTTTTTTTTAAAGATTCTAAGTGTCGTTTTTTTACGAAAAATAAAAAACTGGTAGAAATATTACGTAAAATAGGTACTCGAATTTGAGACGGTCATTCGATTTCAAATTTTAAATGTCTCTTAATAAGTGTGCAAAAATTTCAACAACCATAAAACGATTTAAAAACCATAAAAATTATCAAAATATATGAAAAAATTAAGTTATAACCGCTTTAAAGAAAAAAAAACGCCTCATAAATAACAAATTTCGATTTTGCCTAAAAGTTTCATTTTGCTTTTGTATTTACACCCAATAATAAAATAAAAATAATTTATTTGCTACCAATAAAACCATTAACGGTGAAAAATAGTTTTGACAAAAAACCAAGGTAAACAGGAAAATCTGTATATAAAAATTTGTTGAAATTATGTTCATATTAACAATAAAATATGATCATTATTAAAACAATAATAAACAAACTTTATAGTAGGTAGGTACTCAATATAAATATTTTTGATATAAAATTTTATAAAATATGATTAACGATTATTGTCATTCGACTATATATATTCGAACATGTTTTCAAAACAACAATCATATCTTCTTTTTTCGTTTTATTTTTATTTTTTTGCAAACTATAATATTTTTTTCAGTCATGTATTGGCTCTGTCGGTTTTTTGGTTGTAAGCACAAACAAACATATCAACGCTGTGGTTACAATATTATATATATATATATATATATATATATATATATATATATATATATATATATATATATATATATATATATATATATATATATATATATAAAGATGTATATATATATACAGTCGAACCTGGATAAGTGAGAGCTCAAGGGACCGCAATCTCTTTTTCGCTTATGGAGGTTTCTCACTTACCCGAGTTCCAAGCTTATAGAGGTATAGGAGTTCTCACTCATGGAGGTTAATAATCGATATAACCTCAGATATCTGTGCATGGATCTAAATAATTGAGACTGCTACCTATCTGTTACTCTATAAAAGACAGTCGAGCATGTATGAACACCTGCAGCTGCTATTTATGACTCATTGTTAAGTTCACAGTAATTTTACAATGTGTCATAAATAGAAGCTGCAGGTGTTCATACATGCTCGACTGTTTCCTATAGAGTTATAGATAATTAGCATTCTCAATTATAGAGGTCCACGCATAGATATTTGACGGTCCACGACTCTCTCTTTTTTTTCTTTCTATTTTTCACTCATAGAGAAAAAAATTACAGGACCAGGCAATTACTCTCATTATTAGAGTTTTCTCACCTACTTAGTTCTCACTTAATCAGGTTTGACTGTATATACGTTTTCAAAAACATAACTATGGTGTATCAATTTCTATAAACTCATCACCACAGTGGTTGGAATATAGGCTAAACGCTGAGAGTTAAATTTGTGAAACTGATAATAACCCTGTAATATTTGCACTTGGCAATGTTAAGATCGCAGCGTCCCTGTGGCAAAACTAGAAACATGTTTGTCGATCAAACAGTTTATTTTCACTTATTGTGACGGCCATATTCTGTTTTTAAAGTAAAAGTTCGAGCATTTAGTAATAATTTTTCAGTTTGACGTATTGCATTGTTCTTTAAAACATGAAAAAAATAAATTCGAATCTGGCCATTTTTCGATTTTAATATTATTTTCTGAGACTATATTTCAAAAACATAACATTTTGTATTATTCATTTTAATGAATTCTACCCGCTTCAAAATCATGGGACAGATTGATTTCGAAACAGTTTTTTGAATTTTATTGATCTTGAGTATAGAAATACTGGCAATAATAAAACACCAAATTGAATAGCAATGTTTGTTTCCTTCTTTAATTTTTTGGACATCTTTGAAGCTGAAAGGACTGAAGGAGTGCAAAAACAGAAAGAAACAAGAGTATTAATTTTGTAACATTCTATATACTAAAAATATAGTCACCAGCTCTGGGCCTATAACATTGGTGGTTAGTCTCTATTCACCGTTAGTTCAATTTTTGTTTTCACAAAAAACTCATCATCACATATTCCCTACAACCTGGGGTTCTATGACCGACACAAACACATCCTTCTTTCTAAAATATATAGACATTAATAAAAATGTTGTTTTGTTATATATTATAATATCGATTACGTCATCACATTTTTGTTCACTTCATCGAACATATCTTCCCGTTTATAATAGATAGATAGATGTATTTGTGTGGTGTTGTTTTGTATTAAACAGGGTGGTACACCTTTTTACATACTGTAATACATCATTTAACATATTTTGATGTAAACAAACATGTCATACTATTTTTATATTTTTGATACTTCCATACAAGGCGTAAGGTTGCACTTGGCCGAAAGTCGAACGAATCACGACTCTTGCCATCAAATTTACATCTGTCTTTTGCTTCGAAGATCTTAAGGAGAGCTTTCCATATTTTGTGCTTTTCGTAAGGGAACAAGAATTGAGGAAAGGAACTCACCGCTCACTAGATCGTTTAATAATGTGCAGTTTATTTTACGTATGACGCCGAACATTCATCGAATTCACGAGTCGGTTTCAAATTCGCACTCGTTTTCCATTTTAATTAATTTCCTACAGATCCTTGGCTCTACGGTCCATGAATAACTTTAGTCTCACTCAATAGGATTTTCCAGGCCTTTCTGTCCTGGACTTTGGCTTTACACTTCCCGGATCCATTTTGGCGTAGATCCAAGAGGCTAAAGTCCAACCATCGAAATCTTGGTCGTCCTACTTGTCTGGTGGTTTTTGGGTTGTTGATGTAGATCTTCTTAGCATCTATTTCATTTGATATTCTTTCCAGTTATCTCAACTAGCGCCATCTCCTTTTCCTAATTGCAGTGACAATGTCTAGGTCCTCGAATCAGTCTTGAAATTCGAGCATTGTTCTTATCCTCCATACTCCATTGTCACAGGTGGGTTCATAGATTTTTCTCAAGATTCATCTTTTCCATAATTTTAGGCTTTTCCTATCCAGAGCCATACATTACTACAGGCCTTATTATAGTTTTATATATTTTCTTTTAGGTTGTCTTTTAGACAGTAGACTACTAAATGTCCTATACAAATTTATATGTCGTGATTGGAATTTCTGTTCTGTACGAATTTTGTAAATGTGGTTAGTAGCTTCGTATTTCAATCTCCATAAAAAATTTTCTACGGTCTACGTTCAAATTCCAAAACCAGGTTTTTCTAAAATTTTTTTGTCAGAAACATTGCTGCAACTTTAAATTCATGGAAGTTACTTGGTTATCGCCCAACGATTTTTAGTTCGAACACAAATTTTTACACTTTTACAAAATATACAACAAAAAAAAAAACATATTTACATAGAAAATTTTACCTGAATATTATTTTTGTTTGTTTTGTTTACTGCAATATAGTTTTATCAAATGCTTTGGACAGGTAATTCTATAGAGATTGCGATAAAATACTTGGACTTTTATTCTCAGGAAACAATTCCATTGGAATTGAAAAATAGTATCTTTTTGAAATTAGATCAAAAAACGTTACCCTAAATTGAAAATTTTTCTGATATATGCAAATTAATTGTAAAAGAAAAAAACGAAAGGTTAACTGATTAAGTCTTTTTCCTTTTTAAGTGCCTATTTTTTTTCTTCTTTTTTTAATCAAAGAAGTGTGTTACTTTTGTTAGAACAGTTTTTATCGTAAATACTTTTGATCAAGAATATAAAAGGAAGTAATCAACAGCATTTCATAGTATTTGAATTCAAGGGTTTTTCATTTCAAGAGATGCAATAAACCATTTATTACAATTTGTTACGTTTCTCTAATGAAGATGGCAGAAACTTGAACTGATTCTGAAAAGTTGATTAACATACAAAAATTTAATGTCTTTAAACACTGTTAATATCTGTATTTAAATCAAACCTTACACCAGTTACTTTGTTTTGTATCGAATTACTTGTGTAAGAATATTTTCTAATAGCAGCAGAACAACATCTTATAGTAACTCCGGAAGATGAAGTATAGTACTTTTGACTATACCGTACGTGTTGAAAAGTGTTGCTAATAGAGAATCAATGTTAAATATTATTTACTATAATAATTATACACACTATGCTTAATAAAGAAATAATAATAGTGTGTCTGTTGTGTATGCTTACTGGACTGTTTTTTACTCAGCACTGCATTAACTTGTAATGAGTGTGGGTTAAATATGTTCATTATTGTCTTCTTAAGCTTAACATTACTTCTAACAATTGAAAATTCTTTTTCTTATTATTTGTATGTGGAATATCTTGTTGATTTTTTATCGTCAATAAATAATAAACTACAAACTGCTATATCTCTCTCTTCATTTTTTTGTTCAATGCTTGGCGATTGCCTATCCTCAAATGCCACAATAAACAAATTGACATATTCCTGTGCCGAATGTTCCCCAAAGTACCATTTAATCATTTTCTATTATTGTGTAATAACCCATTGTTCAAATACGGTAATACCATTAAAACACACAACCAAACATTTCCCATGCATTCACATACGTGATGGTAAATATTATCAATTATAATGTACATCACAATACCTTCCCACTCTTAAATGACATCAAACAAACACCATACACCACAAACTGTAGTCAGATGTATGTATGTATGGTTTTATAATAAATATTTTATTTATTTATTTAACATTGATTCTCTATTAGCAATGCTTTTGAAAACGGTCTGAATATTCTGTATCATAATTAACGCAATGATTTCTACACTGCAATAATGATGAAGTAAATGCAAATAATTTGAAAGAAAATCGATCAACTCATGTTAGTACCTTAATATTTAATGGTTATGTAAAAATGGCGTTAAAAGACCAGCTATCATTCCGCAATTTTATTTAAAGCAAAAAATTTTTCTGAATGAATTTCTGATCAAAAATTTGCAAAACACAAAGTATTATTGGCTTTTGTAAGTGAAGTCATAAGATAAATTATTAGTTATACTGTACATACAGTATCTGAATCGGAATAAATCTCTAAAGATAAATGCGTATTGTCATATTTTATGAAATATGTATTGTATTCAAAAATATATGACCATATTTCTTTCGGAGAAAAATATGTATAAATCTATCATAGTGGTACGGCATCTTAACATCGAGACAATTGTTCGGTTTTGTATATGCGCTTTTGGTGGCACTATGATGCTTTTTATATGTATATGTATTACTTATATATAACTATGTGTCATTTGTCACAAAAAAAGAACACAGTATACACAAGCGACGATCATTACAGGAAGTAAATAAACCTTATAAAAGACAAACGCTATACAGAAAACATTATGTATAGTATTTACTAAAAGAATCGTCAACTTGTAGTTTAGATTGTCCTGTTTGAAGGAAACATTTTTATATACGAACCTTCGTATATAGAAAGATTTTATTCGATTTAGTCAACTCAGTTTACTTTAAATTATAGCGGTTTCGCTTCATCATTAAATTATTATTATAATTTTGTTCATCATTTTTATCTGTTGCATAACAACTATAACTTCCCTCTATTATCACGGTTGCTTTGAATGTTAACAACCTTGGTAATTTACATATTAAAATAATAACATTTCATAAATCAAATCAATAAAGATCAAATATATCTTTTATATATATTTATTATTTATTTAAATAATAATTATTTAATATAACTATTATATACTTTACAAATACATATGATCCTCTTCTCATTAATTTGTTAAAAAATCCAAAATATTCTTTAGAAATACGTACTCCTCCGAATTCTCTTTTTAAGGTTTATGTGGAGACTTCTTTGAAAATTCCCAGAATCTTCGTACCTGACATTGATATAGAAGATGTATGGAAGGCTGTCCATAATCTTGGTCATCCATCAATTAGACAAACCTTGAAAAAAGTACGCATATACGCATATATCACACATATACTTTACAAAATAAACGTCCAAATAATTCTTCATTCTTTTAAAGAAATTTAATTCTAAAAATGGAAATTTCACATACAATATATTCCATTGTCAATGATGTTACAAAATTAACGACGGATTCACGAATTATGATCTGTGAAATCATGGAGGTCAGTTTTTAACATGCAAGTAAATTCTCTTTACAAATAATGTTAGAGAAATATAGTTTAATAAGTCATCTTTTAATTTCTACACATGATCGACCTATTAAAAAATTTATATTTTGTCAAGTCGCGAGAAACAAAAAACTCGAGACAAACCCAAATCGTATTCTTAGAGTTATAATACTGAATATTACTATTGGTACCATTGTAATTTGGTTTTAATGTCACTCTGATTCCTTTATCCGAGATAGTTGTGTTTATACGTCACAAATTTTTCCGTCATAAATGTCGGATATTTTATGGAGTAAATAAAATTGTATATTTATACATAATAGGAAAAAAATACCTACTACCATAACATCTTAGGTAGCTCAGCGGTAGAGCATTGGCCTAGAATGCCAGAAGTTGTGGGTTCGATTCCCACCCTAGATGTGTATGATTTTTCATATCAAGCATTTGATATCAAAGAATGTTACAAATAATTAGTACTAGTAATGAAGAAGCAATTGAATTAGATATTTATTGATTACCTTTCGATTTTTTTAAACAACTTCACCTAGGAAAATAAAGGAATGATGAAATTTTCGATTTTTGGACTAATTTAAACGTTTTTTATCACACAGATCAAAAATAATGACGAATATTTATACCAATTTTTATATTATAATGGGAATTTTTTGGCGTGAACCTCATGGATTGTTCAAGCTCACATCACGGCTTGTTGATTTCCCGAATGAAGCGCAGAAAGTAGAACATTTTGATAATTCGATTAAACAAAAATTATGATTAATTTTAAAATCATCCTTGTTAAAAACCAACAAAATGGGTCACATGTCTATGATAATTTATGGAACATACCAAATAAATACATTGAATTAAACTTTCATAAAAACAATAAATTTTATTTATATGCACATTTCATGTCAATAAAATAAAATATATAATGAACAAATAATATATGTAATAATATAATTTATTATCTATTACTAATACTAAATAAATATTTTTGCAACTCTTTAAAATTCCATTACTCATATTTGTAATATATATTTTTATTACACATGCATGCATGTTATGTGAACATTTCAATAACTTTACTCTAGTGCTCCACACTAGAATGGTTTTTTAAAAACCAAAAAACTAAAATATTTTTCTTTTATACAGAACAGAACATTAGATATGTTATATATATATACAGAGTGAGTCATTTTAATTCATCCAGTTAAATATCTCGATTTTAATCAGATATCTATTTTACCAGTCCAAGTGGTGTCGGAACGGTCTAAGGCGTTATGTCTGCGTAGTATGCCTACTTGGAAACTGGGAGGTTATGGGTTCGAATCCCGACATCGGCAGTTTGTCAATTATTAGGAAAAAAAAAGTGGTGGTTAATTGACTAAACTGTCGGCAAAAAACGAGGTAACCGGCTATGTTTGAGAAAGTTTTCTGCAGTTTCCTTCACGAACTCCAGATGAATATCGGCATAGTTCCTATCATAGTCGGCTGCAGCCGCATGTCTTACCCATTCCTAGTCAAAATTTCTTCCACTCGTGAGTGGAGTGGAATCCTCACATCCTTAGGCATCAAAATGAACCTTATGGTCGAAATGTAGCACGTCTAGGGTATCTATCTATCTATCTATCTAAATATCTTGACAATTAAGCGGAATCGAGAAATATGTTTGAAGAAAAAATTGCTCAGTTTAAAAGGGAAAACATAATGCAATAATTAATATTGTTGTGTCATGTATCTGTGCTCGCGTGGTATAACATATCTTTTAAACAGTGATAAGATACGGAAAATTTTTGAATACAAAATATGTTTATCTCATAAAAACAAACAATTTTTTCCCCATATATTCCACAGTTTTGCTGTAAGATATAACAATACGAATTCTTTTAAACCGTGCAAGATAGGAAAAATCTTTGAATACAAAAATTTTTTATCTCATAAAGACAAACAACTTTTGCACGAAACTTTTACTTATACATCCCATAGTTTTGGTGAAAATTTTGTATTTACACCAGACGTATTGGAACCCCAAAAAATTTAATTGTATTTACTTCAGAAAAATTTATGCCAACATTTATATCAAAACTATACGATGTATAAAAAAAAGTTTGAAATCAAAGTTGTTTGTTTTCATGAGATAAACATATTTTGTCGTGAAAGATTTTCGATATCTTGCACCGTTTAAAAGATATGATATACAACGCGAGCACGGATACATGGCACTAAAATATAATAATTTTATTATGTTTCTTCACTTTAAAGTGTACAACTTTTGCTTCAAACATATTTTTAGATTTCGTTTAGTTTTTCACATATTAAACTGGATGAATTAAAATGACTCACCCGGTATATATGTGCATAAGTAGAGATATAGATGATATTATAGTTTTGTTGATGTAGGATAGAACTTTGAAGAGAAGAGTACACAATATTTATGTTGTAGGAAGTTGTTACAAACTATTATAGAAAACGATGCATCCACAACTATATATATGTATATATGCGACGTGTGTGTAGAATATTATACACAAATACACATTGTTTGTGTATATTATACTCTTTGGAAATGATATTACACAGGATGTAACTGAGAGCAGGGAATGGGGTAAAATGCTCATCATTCCAAAAGTTCATAACATTACTCATTAAAACCTACTTGTCATCATTATGCAATTTTTATTGACTTGTATCGAGTTATAACATAGTTATAACAAAATAAAGTTATATCACAATAAAATTTCAAATTCGCTCCCTTTACCTAGATCAGTTTTTTGTATTATAAATACGAATTTCGACTACAATGTAGTCTTCATCAGTATAAATTAGCTAGTCATACTTTACTCTTTGACAATTAGAAATAGATATAAAGTCGAGATCAACAGACAAAAATAAAAATAAATAGAAAATTAACTAGATTAAAATATACTAGATTTAAAATATAATAAATTTTAAATTATATTGAAATTGCTCTTGTTAAAATTTCCTTCATTCACATTTATTCCTGTTAATTTTACTCTTATATTGTCGCAGGATATGTTACTTCTTGCTAATCTGGTGACAGTTTGGTGAAATTTTAACAAGAGCAATTTCAATATAATTTAAAATTTATTATATTTTAATCTAGTTAATTATATATATATATCTAGTATAGTTATATTTTAATCTAGTATATTTTAATCTAGTTAATTTTCTATTTATTTTTATTTTTGTCTGTTGATCTCGACTTTATCTATCTATTTCTACTTGTCAAAGAGTAAAGTACGACTAGCTAATTTATACTGATGATGACTACATTGTAGTCGAAATATCGTATTTATAATACAAAAAATCGATCTAGGTAAAGGGGGCGAATTTATATCACAATATTCGAAAGAAAATGGTATTTAAGAAATTGTATATTTTAATGTGTTATACGGGAATTTAACTACTGACGACAATTGCATTTCAATCTAGACGTAAGTTTTATTTTTTCAATAAATTTACTGACATAGAATTCTATTTTATTTATATTGTGTTATAAGTTTTTCATCACTACTTCTACATATCATTAAGTAAAAGTTTTTGTAATAATCAAGAGAAATGGGAAGTTTGACAAGAAAGCTTACCAGGGCTTTTTGGTAATAATTTGTCATTTGTTCACTAGTTTATCCCGGCTCTATCCTTTTATCGATGTGGACGTTCCTTTTCTTTTTTTTTAACTTAAATGTAGTTCCTCATTTTATTGCTTAGTAATTTCTTGTTACTTTCTAATTTTCTACTCATCGATTTAGAGATATCAGTACAGTGTATCAGATTCCATATTAATGCTTTCATTCTAGCAGTTTCCAAATATTTGCTATATACGAGCACTATCGAGAAAATAACTCTTGATGAACATATTTACTGATGATCAGTATCTAAGCAAATTTCTTATTCTTGCTTCCATATTTTCATATGAAAGTAAAAACCAGCCCTGGAATAACTGTTCACGAAAAATGCTCCTCTTCAGACCATTTAGAGTCGTCCGTAAATGACTGTTTAAAATAACTCCACAGATTTCTAAGGATCCGCGCTCAGGTGTGTTTTTTTTATAACATAAACTTTACGATATAAAAAAAGTTAAAAAATTAATTTCCGTAAAATGGAGAAAATACAATTGAATATGGCAAAATTTCATAGGCTTTTCCATGGGTTTTTCTATTTAAAATCTCTTTTAAAACCGTTTAACAATGAATAAAAAGTAGTATTTTTTCAAAACCTTGAAAGTTGATTGACTCCTCATTAAGAATTATATCTTGGTCAGTGTTTCTTACTTGTTGATTTGAAGTCAAACCTAATAAATTGTATATCTCACTTTGACCCTCGTGAACAATCTCAACTTCAATATCCTCAATTAACATCTAATGATTAAGATTTGTTAAAAAGCAATTGAAAAGACTTCAATCAGTTCTTTTTAAATATTCGATAAACTTCTCCCTATATAGGGAATATGCATGAAAATTTTTTTTCACTTGAATTGAAGCATGTTTACTTGACAAATATCAAGGTAAAATTACTTTTTAAATAACTTTAAAAATAAGCGAGATATGAATGATTGAAATTCCCGATTAGACAAAGAGGGTGATAGCTCTCTTGATATGTTATGTGACGTCATATTACACTTTCACCATTTAAAATACACGTAAAACTCCGTTTTTAGTATTTTTGCAAGAAAGAGACAGATAATAATCTTTAAAAGCTTATAGCTTCCTTGATATTTGTCGGATTTTAATTTCGTTTTTAAATATTATTACAGTATTAAAAGTATTTTCATATTCTGAAAATAAATGTAAAAAAAATTTTCATGCATATTCCCTATTGTACATCTTGTATGAATACTCCATACCGTTCCCATTCAACATTGTGTCACCTCCAGCCCTTTAGCTATATACTATGAGACTATTATGCATAAAACAATGGCTGGTGCACACATTAGAGACAGAAGTTGTATATTTCAAAACCACTGAGTTAAGATAGATAAATATAATAGAGCTATACAACATATATATGAGTGTAACAATATGAAGAAAAGAAGTGAATGATATTCTTCTCACATATTAAAGACAGTCTCAATGCTCTACCACTTAGATCCTACTATTAGTGGTGTCATTGTTGTATGTTTTTTTAGGTCTATTGATAACATCATCACCATATTTTCGAAAGTAATGACAACAGCAACCAGTAAGTAATGATAACTATTATATTTTCTTTCATGTTTTATGGATATTATTGTAATACGAGTGTTTGAAACTGTTCAGGTGAATGTTCAAGGTATGTTCGAGCACATACATAAGTTTGGAAAACACTCAAAATTTACATGACACAGTTTTTATGATTGGAGTAAATAAAATTCAAGTATGTTCGTTGATGTGAAAGATATGATTAGCTGAAATTATACAGATATAAAATAAAAACTTTTTAACAAAAAATAGAACCGACGAAAGAAGAAAGTAATTGAAATATAAAATAATAACTTTGTAACAAAAAATTAAACCTTCGAAAAACGAAAGAAAAAAATAAAAAAGTGACTTTTTCGTCTAACTAAGTCCTACACTAATGTAAAGACCTAAATAATTTTGAGGCGACGCTAAACAAACAAAATGTAAAATTTACTTTTACCCATTTTGATGGAGATTTTTTGGCGCCGACTCAAAATTATTTAGGTATTTACATTATTATTTTTTGCTTTTCAATACTTTCTACTTTTGTCGGTTCTATTTTTTGTTAAAAAGTTTGTATTTTTTTGTGGCTTATAGTGTCATTAGAACTACATATGTGTGTTTAGTTTCAACAGAATCGGTTCACAGATGAAAATTCATTGGTGAAAAATCAACCTCATCAATTCCCTATTTTTCTACCCTTAAGGTCGAAATTTTTTTTCAAATTTATATGGTACCAATTTCGCAGTATACCCTATCCAATAAAAAAAGAATTATCGAAATCGGACTACTCTGTAAAAAGCTATGCGTGTTCATACATTAAAAAAAATATAGGGGTTGACTCGAGAACCTCCTTCGTTTTTGTCGTCGGTTAAAAAAAAATTCAAATTGCGCAAAGATATTGAGTGCTTTCAAATAGTGTTCACACAGAACATGTATTCGATATTTTTCTTTAGTGGAAGCGCTGGAAAGTCTTTTTTTTTTTTTTGTGGCTAAAATTTGAATTTTTATTTCAAATTTCTCGTTAAGATAATCAATATTACGGAAATGCCCCAATGATATACATATTTTATACATACATATTTGACATTTTTCTGCATTGTTTTAAAAACGTCATACATACATAACCTCACACAAACACATACCTCACACAAACACATAGCGCCTCATAGATATCTCCAAGTAATACAAACGATATAAACTTAGCCTACTATATATGTACGATACATACCTAGACATTCGTTTTGTTGGTCTACATATGTATTTACAAGTATGTACAATTTACAACAATGATAAAGTTTTGTCTTTAAACATAAATTACTGGCCAACAAACAACTCACATATCGTACAGGAAATAATTTGTGGCAGACACAATGCCATCTGCCTTTAGGGATTTTGTGTTACAGATATATATATATATATATATATATATATATATATATATATATATATATATATATATATATATGTGCATGTATGTGTTATATTAAATTTTACAAATCAGTATGTAAAGATGGATTCTTGGATCAATATTACCATATACGTACATGACGGTAATCGGATAAGTAATTGCAAAGAATAAAAAGATTAAAAAAATGAAATTTGTATGTCTTAACTATAGTTTAGTTTTAACATAAAACGCTCACAGCTTCAATATGCTTTTGCATTTTAAATGTGCTTTTGCAGTTTTTCTTAAATTGGCATCATCAAGTATCTATTTAGTGGCATATTATCCGAATTCTATCGCTGTATATATTTGCAAAGTTACTTATCAATATGATAATTGAATGGTGTTATGCAAAAAGGGTTGAACCCACCATACATGAAAATTATTAGAGTTATCCCATACAAGTGGAAGAAAACGTTGTTCCCTACAATGTGCAAAAATGATTCAAGCCCAATCAGCTGTTCAAAATCTAATAAATTAACAAAAATTCTAAGATGGTATTACATTTATCAACTATCATATTACTGATGTTTGAAATCAATTATCTCAAAACCAGCCACCTGCGGGTTAATTCTTTTTTGGTGGACAGATTTGTCTAGAATGAAACACACAAGTAAATCTATTAAATGGTTTTTTAAAGAAAGTTTTTGGCAAAATTGGTACTATTGGATAGTTTCTTGGAAAACTATGGAACACATGATATTTTTCCGTTTTTCATTCCAATCAATTGATTTTCTCGAGTTTTATGACCATTTCCAGACTTTTTTCAATCAAAAATTTGTAACGGTTGACTTTGTTACGGGAGTACCTACACTTTCTGTATGTTTTGTTTCTTTTGCTTGGGAATTATTTATTTGTATTTTTAGTGTGCTGGATTATAAATATATATATATATATATATATATATATATATATATATATAAATATATATATATATATATATATATATATATATATATATATATATATAAATATATATATATATAAATATATATATATATATATATATAAATATATATATATATATATAAATATATATATATATTTTTTTTTTTTGGTTAGTTTGTAGAAGTAAATGATAGTTACGATAAATAATTATTTAAATAAATAATAAATATATGTGAAAGATATAATTGATCTTTATTGATTTGATTTATGAAATATTATATTTGTTTATATGAAAATTATCAAGGTTGTTAACATTCAAAGCAACCGTGATAATAGGGGGAATTTATAGTTGTCAACAACTAAAAATGATGAACAAAATTATAATAATAATTTAATGAAGAAGCGATACCGCTACAAGTTTAACATTTTATATTTTATTTTTTACTTTAGTATATTGATTAAATGACACATTTAACAACTTTTTTTGAAACTTTTTTATACACTCAGTATATACCGGGTATTTAAGAAATTAACTCAGCTAGTTGTTATTTTAACTTATTTTTCTTATTTCTGATACGTTATATAATATTCTTGATTTAAATAATTTGATGAACTATAATTTTGCAACATCACATATAGTTGTTACATATATCCTTAAAAGGTTTTCTTTTAACATATCTTCGGTTGTACACCAATTAACGAAACCATTCAATTGTTGGTGATTTAATAGACTTATTTAACAATACATATACACAAGACAATCCAAATATCCTGGCACAATTGTGATTTAATATATATCACTACATAATATATTAATGCGTCTTATCGAGAGAGCTATTTGCATCTTCCATATTGGTAAGGCATATTATATGGAGTACATTATTTATGATACAAATTGGAAGTGACAGTAATCAATCAATACGTACGTACATATACAATATTGCTTAGATATAATATGAATAGTAATGACTATTTAATATATAATTTAAATTTGGTTGTACAATTTAATTGAAAATTATCGAGGGATTACTGTTATGGTTGATTGAATATGTTTTCAGTAAGGTAATGGTATAAGATTGAACTGGCTACATAAAAGTGAACTGATAAAACATAGTTTACAATTTTTTGGTCATTAGTCGAATTTTTAACTTCTGCAAATTTGTAAAAAGTCTACTTGTTTACTTGCAGTAAACAAATTTGCAGAACTATGTTTTATGAGTTCAATTTCAAAGTTAACCACTTTAGCGCTTCTGAGAGCGGTTGGGCCTGAACCTACACTTCTGGGAATATTTTCTTTCAATTTCTATTTTCAATATGTAATACAACACCAATTTTCAGAACTGCGTTCGATCGTTTTTTTTTTATCAAAGCTCTACACGCTTGACCCCCCACCCACACTCTCCACCTCACCTGAGACTTCTGTAAAATGCAGCTCTTGCTTCGACGATATCATAGGAAACTTATGAGAAAAATTCACGACTATGTTTTATCAGTTCACTTTTATGTAGCCAGCTCTTCGCCTTTAAATATGTTTCAATAGGTAAAGTAGATTATTGATCTAGATATTTTGATATTCCGAAGTAATTGGAGCGTCTGGGTGACCTTGAACACGTCGATAAAAGTTTGCCTGAACATGTTTTTCTTAAATTTATACGCTCCACTAGAATATTGCGATTTTCCTGGTTCTACAAACTTGAGAATATGTTCTCGATCTTCGATTAGATAGATAGATTGTAAATGTCGAAGAACCAGGAAAAATATCGTTCTATAAAAAAGGTTAGGTTGGTCTAAGATTCGTTTTAGCAAGGTAAGTAAACTTAAAAAAAGTAAAACACATTGTAATGAATGCACTTTAATATTTATTTAAAAACACAATTTAAAAATTTACACAAAAGCATATATATATGATATACGATTTCCTCGATTTAACAAACTCTTAGAAATCCCCTAGAACTGGCTGTAAGACTTAATGCAAAATATACCTTTCAATTACGAATAACTTTTGTAAAAACCTCTTTATAACGATTTTTCAATCATTGCAAAACATAAATAGAAAGTATAATTAATCTCTGCATAAGGTATTCTACTTTATGCAGAGGTTAATTATACTTTCTTTTTATGTTATAAAGAGGTTTTTACAAAAGTTATTCGTAATGTAAAGGTATATTTTGCATTAAGTCTTTCAGCCAGTTCTAGGGGATTTTTAAGAATTTGTTAAATCGAGGAAATCATTATATATATGCTTTTGTGCCAATTTTTATATTGGCACAAGAGGTTTTTACAAAAGTTATTCGTAATGTAAAGGTATATTTTGCATTAAGTCTTACGGCCATTCTAGAGGATTTCTAAGAATTTGTTAAATCAAAGAAATCGTTATATTGAGGTTCGTTATACTAAGGTATATACATTATCCATATATATATATATATATATATATATATATATATATATATATATATATATATATATATATATATATATATATATATATATATATATATATATATATATATATATATAATGAGTAGTGTTTTTAATGTTTAAAAGAGTACTTACTTCTGCATAACTTACCTAGTAGAAAGTATATCTTCTGTATATGATTTCTACTATTTGCTACCATATGAATGAGAGAGGATATGAACTCCTTTATAGGAAGCGTATATTATTATCATCATTATAGCATTTTGAACGAATCTGTAGGAATCTTTTCATGGGAATATTATTAGTATATATAACATCAAATATACCCACTCGCATATATATATTTGTGATAAAATTCATTCATTTACTTTTTGTATGAAATAAGAGAAATATATATGTTTGTACTAGAATATGAACACAATTATGAACAAAAAGTGAACCAATATTTTGTATTCACAGATGTTCCATTCCAACTATTGGTGGTTTCTTTCGCATGATCTTATAGATTTGATTTGATCGGAAATTTATTGTTAAAGATATTATCCAACTTTTATTAGGTTTAATTGTTTTTGTAAGGTTAGTTTCAGCCACCAATTAAATTATTTTTAATTGGTAACTATGTCACCAATTACCAGCCAAGTAGCCGCGCATGTAAAGTCGTTGAGTGTATTTGGAACAGGGAGGTTATGGGTTCGAATCACGCATCGGCTTTGTCAATTATTAAAAAAAAAGGAGGCCGTTAAGTGAATAAACTGTTGGCATATGGAAAAACGAAGTAATCGGCTATGCTGGTGAAGGTTTTCTGTAGTTTCCTTCACGAACTCTATATCAGTATCGGCATAGTTCCTATCAAAACCGATTCCTAGTCTACACACAAAATTCCTTGTCCTACACTCACATCCTCACATCCTTAGGCATCACAATGGACCTTATGATCGAAAAGTGTCCCTAGGATTTCCTCTACAATCAAATCTAAGTCACCAATTAAACTTTATTTAATTGGTTGCTTTCATAACATCAATACTTAAGACAAAAAATCATACACATCTTTGTGGGAGGCGAACTTTGGACAACCGGCTTTCCGGGATAGTGTATATAATTTAAGCCACAGTGATACTATATATAGGATGTATATATTATTCACTATCTTGACATTGCTTATCACTACAAATAATGTTCTTGCTGCTGTTTTCGAAGAAAAGGTTGTACCAATTCAATATTTTTGAATCGCAGGGTGCTCCAACTTTATAATATTTGCTATTTCAAGTATAAAATGTAATATGTTGTGTATATGGAGTGGTAATATTAAACTAGCAATTGCTTACAAACATTTCGTCATATAAATAAATTGTTTATTTGTACATAAAATATTGAGTATAAATAAATATATATTAAATTGAACAGAAATTGTAAATAATAATTTCGAATTTGTTTCGTTTAAAATAAATATAAATTGTTCGTTCCGAGAAAATTTTAATATTTTTTTTCTTTCATTTCGGTACAGATTTTTACCAGTACGCTATAAGGTATTTTTTATGTCCATTAAGCTAACAGCGAAACCTGAGCAGAACAAAAATATAATTGTCTCGTAATTAGACGCTAATTAAATACTAATTAAATGCCCTAGTTAAAAATTAAATGCTCTTTGTTGTATTGTGTTACCACATGCTCTGCTACCTTAATGTTAAGCTAGCAGAGCATGTGTTTCTTTTTGTAATTAGATTGTGTGCTGAGGTCTTAAAAATTATTTAACAAATTTTCATTATAACAATATTGAATAAAATATAATTAATTGATTTTTGTAATATTGCTCTGCTGGTTAAGCTAGCAAATCAGACGTTATTCGCTGATTTATTCTCGGCTTGTCTTGTATCTCTAGTCTCTTGGTCTTAGTGTATCTTATCCAAGGCAGCCGCAACAATCTTACCTACATCAAAGAAAGATTAATTCATTGTAGACATAAGCTACTACTCTCTGACTAATGGGAGAGAACTGGCCTCATATGGCATCGGATTTCCACATGTATGTCGGACTGTTAAGTATCCGAACTGTCAAGATTGTATGACAATACACCAGGACACCAAGTGAGTATTTAGGTTTCTGCATTTTATGATTCATATAAAAAGTAAACTATTGTTTACATCAATGTTTTTAAATACATAAAAAATTTAAATAAAAAATTTAATATATATTTTAAAGTATATAATAAATAAGCTCAATGGACAAACATTTCATATGAATGTTGTCGTCTATCTATGGTACACCACTTCTGATATATGTGCTCAAAATGAGAAGAAAGATTCATTCATTTTCCCACAGAAGAAAAGACATGTTGTACACATGGTCACAAAAGTATCGATCATTTTTCAAAATTTTTATAATTGATATATGATTCAATTGAATTTCGAAAAAAAGGATTCCAATAAAAGTTTCTCACTATAAATACACAAACAACTTTTATTCGAATCAGTTTCGTAATCTAGAGCACGGTAGTGCGCAAGGCTGAGTTTAAGGGACACATAAAATTTAGAGTTTAAAAAACCAAAAAAAATATATGCTTTTATTGGAATATGAATTAAAAAATGCAAAATAATTTAAAATAGAAGAGATTGACAACAAAATTGCCACGGTCTTCCAAGCAGAAGTCTACGCCATACTAGCTTGCGTCTGTGAGAACCTACGCAGAGGCTACATTAACCAGAACGTATGTATTCTTGCGGACAGTCAAGCTGCCTTAAAATCCTTGTCTGGAACTGAGATCTCCTCAAGGGTAGTCAAGGATTGTTTGGAAGAACTTCTGAAACTGGCAAAACGGAACAATGTTAAATTGATCTGGTTGCCGGGTCCCAGTGGTTTCGAAAGAAACGAAAAAGTAGATACCTTAGGCTCACTGGCTTCGAGCCTATCTTAGAAATTCCAAGAACTGCATGTAAACAGGTGATCAACGAGTGGCCAAACGCTAAACACCATAATCACTGGGAAAAAGTACCGCGGCAAAAGCTCGGGAAGGTACTGCTTCAGAGTGAATACCTCACGGTGTTTAGCATTTGACCACTCGTTGATCACATGGTTTACATGCAGTCCTTGGAATTCCTAAGATAGGGTCTGAGCCAATGAAGAGTATTCCGACGACCTTCTTTGGGAAGGTATCTGCGGTTGGGGATCTATATTTTATAATATGTAAGGATTTAAATTTTTATTTTTATATATTTTTTGAATATTATTGTATTGTCATTGGTTCTTAATACGTATGAAAAATTTTTAGGTTATTCAGACGTCCGGAAGTGTGTGAAAACTCCATTAAAAAATTCCATTACATTAATACATAGATAGATACATGCATAGAAGTCAGGCTAATAAAAGCATGTTTAAAAAAAAGCGGAATGAATAAGGTAGTAAAATATTTGAGCATACTTTTGTGGCCGATAGTACGTTCTATATAAATGTTATGTTTTGTATACTTATGGAAATTTATATAAATAAATAGTTTTTCATTGGTGTTGGTTTAACATCATTCTTTTCATAGTGATTTCAATAAAATTTATTTTGTTCGACTGGTATAGTAGTAGCTTAGCTATTACTTGCAGCAAGACTTTCAACATGTCAACATTAGTATTACAATAATAATAACATATATATATATATATATATATATATATATATATATATATATATATATATATATATATATATATATATATATATATATATATATATATATATATATATATATAAGTTACTGTACAAATATTTAGAAAAAGTTTTGCCAAAGAAGAGAAGTCATCTAATACTTATACTTCAGAGTTTTGAGGTCATTTATTGAAATGCAATATAGAATATGGCTGCAATATAGTAAGTTGTATGCAATGAAATGTACAGATTGTTTGTACAATTTTGTTTTATAGAATAAAAGAGTACGAAAGAGCTCATCGAAACGGAAAAAAAAATCCGTAATCCACTTGCAAAAGCTTTGTTTTTGAAAATATTGTTTTTTGGTGAATTACAGTTTATCTGTCGGTTAGAATCGAAAAAAGAGAAGGAAAAAAAACGATATTGAAAGTCTATAATTCATATCTTTATGTGATAGCTCATTTTTACTTAAATTATAATTCTAAAGTATAAAAGTAATTTTAGTTCTTTTTTTCGTGGAAATATATTTTACAAACCTTTCTTATCACATAAAGTTATGGAACTTTGTGTATTCGAGCTAAATTTTCCTGACGACTAGTCTAAACAGTAATGAAGAGGAGCTTAGTTGGGAATCCCATCGATGTTTTTTCGAACGACATAATAGCCCGTGTTTATACGTAAGAGTTACACTCTTCTTTAACCTGGACCTCAGTCGAAATAAGGTGGTGGCGATAAGAAATTTAAGTAGATAATTAAAAATTATAAAATAGTGATTTATATTTTCAAAAAATTAGAAATCCCACTCATGGACATAGGAATAAAGAGACTGCAGGAAATGCTGTTTGGAAAATGCTAGTTTGAAGGAAGCTTTCGGAAGGGGTGGGTGGTGAAAAAGCCGCATTCAAATATAGATAGATACATATATAGATAGATAGATACATACATATCAAGCTAGCTGGACGGGCTACACTTCGACCATAAGGTCCATTGTGACGCCTAAGGATATGAGGATGTGAGTGAAGTGGAAGGAATTTTTGTGTATAGACTAGAAATTCGTAGGATATGCGGCTGCAGCCGACTATGATAGGAACTATGCCGATCTTCATATGGAGTTCGTGAAAGAAACTGCAGAAAACTGTCTCAAGCATAGCCGGTTACTTCGTTCTTGTCCATACGCCCACAGTTTAGTTAAATAACCGCCCCCGTTTTTTTTCTCTTAAAAATTGACAAACTACCGAGGTTGGGATTCGAACCCATAACCTCCCAGTTTCCAAGTAGGCATACTGCGCAGACATAACACCTTAGTGCAAACATATTAGTCAAATAAATACGTATAATTGGCGTCAATAGAGAATTTACTGAGAACTTACTTACGCCTTGGAACGGCTACTATTCCCTCGTTTAACGAGGTAGTTTTCCTTCCGTCCCTTTATTATTGTGTCTATGATCTTCCATTTATGAGTTCGATAGTAGTTTTAACACATATAACGATTTTAGAATTGGTATTAAATTATTTTTTATTTTTAATGTCTGATCTTACAAAAGTATGTTTCGCATATTTTTTCAAACTATAAATTACATTTCGAAAAAGTTTGGTTAAATGTGGTTTGTGATTTATTTGTTATAAAAGTCTAGTAATTCTAATAATTAAATTGTTCACTCATAGTAAAATTAATTGATAAGATTTTTGTAATAAATAATTTTGATCTTGAGTATTATATTTAAGTATTAAGGATTAATAAAGTTTTTCTTTGTATATAAATATATATATATATATATATATATATATATATATATATATATATATATATATATATATATATATATATATATATATATATTATATATATTAGTGTATATATATATATACACTATATATAAGTTGTACACTATACTATACGATATAATGAATAAGTTTTGTATGACTTTAAGACAAGCGTTAAAAGTAAGAAGTGGCTTGTCCTATAAATTCAAGATACACTATAAATTATATTCCTAAGAAATGAAATAATTTTATAAACTCCTTTATATATATATATATAATATTCGCATCTCTTCGTAAATATATATAAAATCTGGTATGTGAATTATTGCATAGAAACTGTCATTTACAACATGTTTGTATATATACTCGTATAAATAATGCTTTATATCACTTAAATTTATTAAAAAATGTGTATATATGTATACTTTTATATAATATATATATAATATATATATATATATATATATATATATATATATATATATATATATATATATATATATATATATACGCACTTATAAACACATTTATAGAATAAAAAACATAAATTTAGTTACAAATGTGTAAAATAAATATCAGGCTATGCAATGCTTGTTCTGTTGAAGATCCGTAAAGAAATTAATATTGGGGAAGCATCATTTGGAGAAGCATGTAAGTTACAAAAAATCGAAAAAACATTATTTTTTGTTGATAAGTTAAAATGCCTATGTGGGTGACGTGATAAATGTCACTAGAAGGATTAAGTGTTGCCGAAATGCGAATGCCGTCTCGTTTCGGTTAATTTACTTGAAAAAAGATATCTCTTAAATATTGAAATGAAAAAACTTTGAAAAGTATCATTTAAGGTAGTTGAACTATATGAATGGACTGAGATTGAATACTATAATTTTTTGATTAGAAAAATTCCCTTTTGAAAAATGGATTATTCTGGTTTTTAAAAGACTCAGATGACAAATATATTGTAAAACATTAATTTAGTATAAATAAAACCCATTTTGACAAAATGGAAACCCGACTTCAAAAATCAAATATTCTATAACAAAAAATGCATTAAAAAGTAAAAAAATATTTGCATATTCTTGTGCCAATTTTAGTTCACCTAAGCAAAAATTTTTTAAATATATATGTACAATTATTGTTATTTTTGGAGGCGGTGTTCAAAAGTTATGTGAATTTCTCTATGCTGACACCGCCTCCAAAAATAACAATAATTGTACATATATATTAAAAAAATTTTTGCTTAGGTGAACTAAAATTGGCACAAGAATATGCAATTATATTTTTACTTTTTAGTGCATTTTTTGTTATAGAATATTTGATTTTTGAGGTCGGGTTTCCATTTTGTCAAAATAGGTTTTATTTATACTAAATTAATGCTTTACAATATATTTGTCATCTGAGTTTATTTAAACTGATACAAAAAAAACAACATCTTTTAAAAACCAGAATAATCCATTTTTCAAAAGGGCATTTTGCTTATAATCTATATAAATTTACAAAAACAAATTTTAAAGGTTTTTGAGAGTAAGTAGACGTTTAAAAAAAAGTATATTTCACGATATTTCTTTGTATTTTTCAATGTTTCATAATATTATGTTTTTCTTCACTGTTAGTAGCAAAGTTAAAGAAGATATTGTCTGTCATATGTTTACCATCATAAATGAAGTGTACGTTTTTATGCTAAAATCAAGAGGATCAACAACTGCCACGTTTTCATAAAATACACTTCAATGCATCAAATAATGATCCACCCTGTTCTCTCTTATAATCATTAAAAGGGCGTAAGAAAGTGGGTTAGGTTAGACTACGTTTATGTAAAATAACAAAATGAACATTTTTCTTCAAGTAACGATTGTACCTTAAAATAAGATAAAAACTTCCAAAAAATTCCAAAATATTGTTTCTTAGAATGTTATAGAATTTATTAAAATTGCATCATTTTATTTTTTCTCAACAACCGTTTAGTGGATGTTAATAAAACTGTACAAAGTTGTTTCTATAGAGTTCAAGTTATATGAAAACAAGTTATGTAATAACTAACTGAGATAATTGTTTGAATACCCAGTATATATTGAGTTGATGGGAAAATTTATCAAACAAATGTTGTTCATTTTAAAAAGAAGAAGTTTTTTTGTTATTAAATTTTTGTTCTATCTCTTACGGTTTCAAAGATAGGCAGTTTTGCCCATTTTGCCCAAACATGGTCCGATTTTGCTCACTAATGAACTTCATCTTACTTTTTTGCTCTAAAATACACAAACAATTTTTCAGCTCGTTATCTTTTTTCGTTTTTGAGTTATCGGGTTCACGGCCAGGCAGACAGACGGGCAGACGGACATGCGGAAATGGACTAATTAAGTAATTTTATTAACACCTATAACTAAACCACCCTTGGAACTAAACTTAATATACCTTGTATATTTACAAATATATTGGGTACAATAATTAGGGAGGCTTTGTTGTCTTTTTAATGGTAGTTGAAATGAATTTAACTTTTAAACGGTCATATAAATCATTTTGACAGAAGCTTTAGCATTAACTGAAGAACATTCTATTAAATTTTCGTTCGTTTCGTAGTATTTTGACATACCTCCTTAATTACACTTAGCTAAAATGTCCTTTTTGATGTAGTGTGATTCAATTTTGTTGCACGTAACTGTATCTATAAATATGCAAAGAAAAAAAAAACATGATTTGTTATTCAAATGATATTCACCAATCAAAGTGAAAAAAATATCCTTTTACACACATCATCTTCAACATACATTTCATACTTTAATCGTGGGGTGGGTGGGTTGAGGTGGTGTTTATTATTTTTATTACTGAAATGTGACAGATTTTATTATAATTTATTTTTTCTTTCACTGTGAGTGAAATCATTCATTCAATTTAATGTTTTTGAAGGATTTGTATAATACAATTTTCATTCTAGGCTGTGATTATGATTTTCTTTTTATTTGAATAGATGTTTTATTACATTTGTATAAATACATAGAAACATATGTCTGATAAAATTTATTATATATTGTGAATTTTAATATGTTATTCTGTAAGAAGCAGCCGGGTTTTGTGAAATTGACTGGCAAAAAGTATGATTGTTTAATTTTGTTGTAATTTTATTCGTTTTTCAATTATGAATTTTATTTTTCGTTGCTGTAATTGGAGGAAGAGTCGATCAAAAGTTATCATGGAATGTATAATGCTGCGCTCATTTTAAAAAATGAGCGCGGAACTTTTTTTTCGAAACATTTTTTCAAAAATAGAATGAATTTGTACCTTAATCCACTAAAAAATTTTGAAAAATGAGCGCTACATAGTATACGCAACTCAAAATCTGCTTTTATGAAGCTTCATTAAATGTTGATACAATTTCTCTACAAAATTGTCACTTCTAAAAATCATTAATTGGTAAACATATTGTTTGTAAGAAAATTGCACACAGAAAATTATATACTATTAAAATGTTCTACTTTATTTCAATTTTTAACCCTTCACATAAATCTAAGGACCAAAAATCTGAACTTTAAAATGAAACTGAAAATCTGTAAATATTATTTATTGAAATTTATTAAACAATATTTTTTTGTAACTTGGTTACAACAAGGAATACATATGTAACGAGCTTTTAAACTAAGCGAACCGATACAAGACAATCATTTTCTTGGAAATTTATTCTCACTTTGATCTACCTAGATAGCGTTCGAATGATTTCAGAGACCAAACTAACATAGCACCTCAGGTAGCTCAAAGCCAGAGCGTTGGTCTAGATTCTAGAATGATAGAGGTCGTGGGTTCGATTCCCATCCTAGATATGTATGATTTTCATATCAAGCACTTGATGTCAAAGAATTTCATATTTGAACCATGATCTGACGATCAATAAACGTCACCATAATTTTTTTTCGGATTTAGTTACTATATTATTTTTGATCGGTAAAAAATTGATTATATTCATATTCGTTGTTGCAAAGAAAATTTTTAATATCTTAAAATATCTTAAACTGAATTACTTTTCATTGTGAAAATCTAACTAAACCATTTACACACTTATTAATGGCCTCCCCTTGAGTTTGATACCTCTGTGACGTTTGATATTTCATCTTTCCTTTGAAGTTTGATACGTTTATGAAGTACGTACATAATAGAACTAAAGAGATAATGGAGTACATAATTTTCAATTTTTTATAGCTTTTTTTATGCGATTTTATCAGTTTGTACAAGTTTTGTTAATAGAAATTTACGATCGAAATTTCTTCTAAAAGCATAATTTTTTACATTATATGTTTTTTTTTATAAACTTACAGAGAGATTTTTCGGTTGCATAATTTCATAATAGTCTCACAAACACTATCCTATTTTCTTGAATACATCTATAAATTTCATCAAACTACTTTTCCGTACTTAGTGAAATGAATATTTAATTATTATTAGAAAATTTTGTTATCTAAATAGTTAATAACGCACGTTTAATATTTAACTATATACCTAAAATATGGTTTCTACTTTCGGTTATTATATAATGTATTTTAGGATACATATGGAGTGAGTGCCCCGCATTTATACTTCAGTGTATGCGACTAATCCCTTTTCTAATTTCCTTCATTATATTAAGAAAACATTCATTGTCTGTGTGGGTTTTCATATAATTGTTTTGATAAGAAAATAAATTTTAATTGTGCGTCTAACGAAAAGTCCAATATCAGCTTTAATAGTATTTAAAGTGGGATATGAAACGTTGTTGTACATTGAATAAGTTAAGGTTGATCGTTGTATAGGTAAAATCGGCAATGTATAAATACAAATCTTAATTTTTGTTATATCTCATTATACATATGAAAAAAATTTTTTTTAAAAATCTGATGAAGGGTTTTCATGTAATTTTAATCATTAAAAATTGGAATTTTAACATGTTGTCAATAGCAAATGTTGAATGAACGCATACATTTTCGATAATGTTACTCCACCTTTTATAGATTAAAAAGTAAAACACTTCTACTTTTATCACTTAAATCTCGTACATTACGTTAAAATTAAAAAAAAAAAGTCTGACGAAGAGTTTTGTAAATATCTCAATTAAAAAGATAAAAATTCATGAAAATTTTCGTCTGCCATACTTGATAGAGTCAAAAGACGATTATTTATTAATTTTAGTAATAAAATTATTACATAAATCCGATTACTAGTGATGGTACATGCAATTAAATTTAATTAATTTACATTTAAAAATTTTTAATTTCTGTTAAAAAGAGTGTTTCTGTTTATTATGAAATGTACTGCACTGTTCGGTCAACCTTAATATGAGAAGAAATAATATCTCAAGCGCACCCAGAATACGTAGTTCCGATATTAATGAAAATTTCAAACAAATTATATCATTAAATGGATGACCAAAATATTGGGCACATATGTGAAAGGATTTTCATTAATTTGGTAATCGTGTTATGAACAGTTTTTTATCAACATTATCAAAAGGGGTACCCCTTAATAAAAATCGGGAAATTCGAAAAAAAAATTGTATCTTCGATTCTGTTTAAAATCATATTTCTAGGTCGTTTTAATTCACAAATTATGAAAATTTACTTAAAAATTTGATTAGTTATATGGTTTTTAAAATAATTAACAATATACGTTTTCGAACACAAATTTATGGAATCGACAAGTGAGTTACATGCTATATCTTAAAAACAACGAGTCTGACGTTAAATGTGACTCAATTTTCGACTTTGTTGGGTCCAAATTACCTTAAAAAAATACTACTCATCGATTTTAAAGATAAAAAATATTTTCGATTTTTTTAAATTTTTCTAAGGGGTACCCCTTAATAAAAATCAAGAAAATCGAAAAAAAATTTGTATCTTCGATTCTGTTTAAAATCATATTTCTAGGTCTTTTTAATCCACAAATTATGAAAATTTACTTAAAAATTTGATTAGTTATATGGTTTTTAATATAATTAGCATATACGTTTTCGAACCCAAATTTATGGAATCAACAAGTGAGTTACATGCTGTATCTTAAAAACAACGTGTCTGACGTTAAATGTGACTCAATTTTCGCCTTCCATGGGTCCAAATTACCTTAAAAAAAATACGACTCATCGATTTTAATGATAAAAAATTTTCTCGATTTTTTCAAATTTTTCTAAGGGGTACCCCCCTTAATAAAAATCGAGAAAATCGCAATAACTTTTGTATCTTCGATTCTGTTTAAAATCATACTTCTAGGTCGTTTTAATCCACAAATTATGAAAATTTACTTAAAAATTTGATTAGTTATATGGTTTTTAAAATAATTAACAATATACGTTTTCGAACCCAAATGTATGGAATCGACAAGTGAGTTACTGCTATATCTTAAAAACAATGAGTCTGACGTTAAATGTGACTAAATTTTCGTTTTCCTTGGGTCCAAATTACCTTAAAAAAATACTACTCATCGATTTTAAAGATAAAAAATTTTCTCGATTTTTTCAAATTTTTCTAAACATAGCTTCGAAATATTTTAAGAAAATATTCATTTAACATTAATCTGATTTTTTAAATTTGTCATTTCATTCGAAATAAATGTATTTTCATGAATACTTTTTAAAATGTCAATGACAAATGCATATTATTTTTATTTTTGAGGGCGAAGTAATAAAATGTATATTTAAAGTATTTGACCTACAAAAAAAAATATTCTTAACATTCTACTAAAGATTATTCAATGAATTATACTCGGTAGGTAAGAAAAGGATGACTACTTATTTCTTCTTACATTTACATTTGATGTAAATGATGTAAAAATTCGAAAAGTAAAACTTATGGTTTAATGCACCTATATTATTGCAAACTAGTCTTCCATATGAATAAAAATGGAAATACAAGATGTCACTCTTTGCATCTAAGCATTAATCCAATCAAATAATGACTCAGTCACGGAATTAAAATAGGATAGCTGTGAATTTTGCATAAATCCATTATTCAACTTTCCAAAGACAAGCAAAAAACTATCATATAATTATCATAAAGATATTAAAAAGTTAACGTAACGAAAATCGATCTTTTAAATATATCGTTCTCTATGCTTTCAGGTAAAATGGTTTTAATTGAAGAATAAACTATAGTTTTTATGGCCATTATTATTCACCAGTACTAAAAAGGGGCTAATCAGCTCGGGACCATATTATCTCATTTATCCTTGAACATCAAGTATAAAACCGCGGTCTAAGGCGTAATGTCTGCGCTGTATGTCTACTTGGAAACTGGGATGTGATGGGTTCGAAACCTGACTTCGGCAGTTTGCCAATTGTTAAGAAAAAAAAAAGGGGGCGGTTAATTGAACGAAGTAACCAGCCATGCTTGAGAAGGTTTTCTGCAGTTTCCTTCACGAACTCCAGATGAATATCGGCACAGTTCCTAGCATAGTCGGCTACAGCCGCATATCCTACCAATTCCTAGTCTCAAAACAGATATATCATTCATCTAAATAACGATTGATCATATTATTTGAACAGAATTGTACAATACAACAATACATTTTGGTGAAACAAAACTAACCAAATTCTATACATCAATAGTTAATAGTTTCCAATACAGAACAAAGAAAATTTATACTTGCTTTAAACTTTACAATGTAAATATTTCAAGCGTAGTAGATCAATTTTTCAAATAACTTCGAACATAATTCTCCATCTCTCTCTCTTCATACATGTTAGTCAGATATTATTTATATAGAATTCAGTCAAAATTGTCTAAAGTGAAACTTGAATAACACAATGTACGGTTTCGGGCTAGACAGGTGAAAAGGATGTGAAACATTTCAATGCTTTCAATAATTAATTGTTGAAGCTATATCATATACTATATTCATTTTAACATCATGAAAAGTTTTCCAAAACAAAATAGTTTTCCCCTTCTCGCAAGCTTATAATAATGATTTTTCATGCGTATCACATACATTGTTTGGAAAGTCAATGTCAAGGAAATGGGAGAATTCTTTTCACGGAAAATTCATATTCAAGTTACTGATTACTTTTGAATATTTTATTAAGTCCATTTTTTTTACCTGAAAATAATTTTACTATTTATTTTTCGGTTTGTTTAGAATTATAGGAGAATATATTGATAGAGCTTTTCTTTTGTGGCAGTACGGTGTTTACATTCGAGAGGGAAGTAATCCTTAGTGATGATACCTTTTTTTTCTAGATACTGAACTGAATACATTATTTAAATATTCAAAGTGGGTCATCAGATGAAAACGCAAAGTACGAACGTGAATAGAATTTTAAATATTTTTTATACTAAAACTGTTTTCAAACTATTGGTTTGTTTTTTTTTATTTCAACGAGGTTTTTCTAAAATCTGTTTCGAATTTTGTATGAAATTTATGGTGAAAAATAGTCTGTTTTTAAGGTAGCTCCAGCATCGATTTGTACAATCAGGGCAAAAAAAATTCACTTTTTCACGCATATTTTATCAAAAACCTTAAAATCCGATGGTCATTATTCTCCCAAAGTTTTAAGGAAAAATATTTTTAAGGAATTGAGGAAAGTACGTGTCGAATTTCAGAACAACCGTGACTATATTGAGAGAGTTCGAAGTAAAAACATTCGTAATCGTGCATTTTATTTCACCATGTTTATGAAGATGCGTGTTAAATTTCACCAACTTACATAACGATTTTCTCAAAAACGCCATGGAGATAAATTCTCAAAAAATTCAGATGATTTCTGGGGATTCATTTGACTAATATTGTGAATTTCGTGAAGTTCTTGATAACCTAATAATAGTTTGGAAATACCTTAATAGACAATGAAATTGAGCGAATAAGTTGGGAAACTTTTTGAGTATCCACAATGTTGATGGTGTTATGAGAACCAATATTAATTTTTCGGATAGCTATCATATAGATTTCAAAATATGAACTTTGAAATTATTAAACCGAATACGATAGTAAAATTTGATATCAAATAATAATTATATTTCAATAAATGTGGAGAGACTTTCTGTATAATTTATATATTGCATACACTGTGAATAGAAATTGAATAGGTTTTCATTGAAAGTAATGTTATATCTACATACGAATATGTATATATAATATTATGCAGGTATATATTATACATTTCAAATAAATAAGTAGGCATACAAGATGCTACAAAATGTGAGGTGCATCTAAACTTGCGCACTACGTGTCTCGAGCGGTGTGAGATCCGCACGCGCGCCGCTCGCCTTTGGTTCGTTGGAATTGTTGATTTCAACGAACCTCCGGCGATCCATAGGAAACCTACGAACATAGTATTCAATTTGCAGTGAAGTTGTAAACATGCCTACGCGACGGCAAAATCTCGTGATTATGGTGATGAGTGGTGCGGCATTATTAATGGCAAGTTTGTCTAAAAACAAAAAGAAACGTCGACGTTGGTCAAAAAAATCAATCACAAAAACCCGTTATTTAAGCCTGAAAATAAGTTGAACTAAAATACTACATTTTAATTAATATCTTAAAAAAACTGTCATTACATCTGGTTTGGCGCTAAAAACGACAAACCTTTCACCTTCCCGTCAAAATATGAACTGCGAACATTCAAAGTGTTCGTTGAAAAAACCGACATGAGATGGATCGCTCGGCGACTCTCTGTCCAAATATGACGAGTTTAATGCACTCGAGCGGCGCGCATGTGTGGACGCACCTTAAAATAAAGTGCATTTATTTCCAGATCTTGATTGATGGTAGAAATTTTATCGTTTTAACTAATTTAGTTAGGTTGAATATCCCGGCCAGAAAAAAGTGTTGGCTGCTATGCTGGACATTAGAGCCTTTGATAGGATGTTCTTAATACGATTAGGTCGAGTGGTCATTGAAAAATTTGTACAACCTTTAATTTTGTGCAAAACGAGTGACAACATATTATATTTTATTGGAAAATCAAAAAGAGACAGGTGAATTCTTCTTTTGTTGTAATAATCCCTAACTAACACTTTGTGAGCTCAATCTTACTATCCGGAATGGATTCGAGAACAGGTAATTTGCAAGAGATAATGGTTTGCGTGAACTTTTTTGATGTGAAAACGTCTATAGCGAGACTATCAATGTATAATCACGCGTTCTAAATGGTGAAAAATTCGGAAACTTGAATAAAAAATGAGCTAAATCTGTCGAAAAGCGGTGGTATGCTGAAATATCCTTAAGGCGAATGTACATATGAATTCTTTTTTCGTATTTTAAATGAATTCACCAATTATAAAACCTACTATAATTTTGTAACATCCTATATATATTCATACTGCAGTAAAATGTAACGATGATGCAAATATATATATATATATATATATATATATATATATATATATATATATATATATATATATATATATATATATATATATATATATATATAAAAGAAATAGTAAATATATACGTGTCAATGAATTGAAATATGAAATATTACTTTTAAAAGACAAAAATATATGTTGAATAAACTTACTTCTAAAAAATAAATAAAGACTATTTTTCTATATATCCATCTATACCATATGAAGTATAGTGTATATATATTATATATTATATATATAAATATATGTATGCTATACTTTACATGTGTGCAATGCATTCGTTCACTTTTGGTACTTAAAAAAATCAACTATGAATAACAATTCAACAGAAAATATATACATGCAGGGCAATAAGACATTTGATAAATTGTTTTAAGACTAGACAATATATGAAACTACTCATAGACTATAACACAACTCTGAACTTCATTAATTGTTTTGTGTAGTTAAAAAAATTTTCCTTTAATATTCACAAAAAAAGTTTGTCGGATAGAACTATGGGCCACAGAAGCCGAATCCCTGGTCATTTTGCAAAATTTTATAATTGATTTGGGCCTTATTTTGTCCGGTTTTTTCTATATTTATAATGAATAACTTTTTTCCGAAGCATGTTTTAGCCCATAGTACAAAGAGAACATTTTGATGTTGTAATTATTGTTATTGCTATCATCATTATTGTTGTTATTATTGTTATTATTATTATTATTGTTATTATTATTATTATTATGTTTTTTGGTGTATCTCTCCATATTGTAAAAGATATTTTTTAAACAATAAATATTTTATAAAACTAATTCTAAATGGATTGAATAAATTATTGGGCAATAATCGGTAGGACAACCTGTATTGACACATGGTTGCCGTCTTATTCAAAACATACCTTTTTTACTTACTCACACCCAGCTTATGGAGAGTCCGTTCGACTCCGGCGAGCCATCTGCGCCCACCTCTGCTCTAGATTCAGATTATATTTTTAATATAAGATTTTGTTTTGAGTATGGTAAATTAATGATTTTAATATATAACTCTTTCTTCATTTTATCTACCATACTCAAAGAATCCCTTCTCCGAGTTTTGTTATTATAAATAACGTTGGATTGTAGGTTTTTCTTGCCACATATACAATAATCATAATAATCATACAAATAACATGATGTGCTTGCTATATTTTATTCTGTTTTTATGTTTTTTGTACGCCTACAATTTCTATGCAATCATATGTGAAAAATAACGACATATGTTATATGATACACATTTAGAAAATAAAGTAAAATATAATTGTTTTTTTACAGTTAAAAAAAATAAAAAATTCATAAACACAATATAAATTATAATTATTATTTTAAAATATGGTGAACATGAATAATAACTTTTTTGTATACATTTTATTTATATTCATGTTTTGAATACAATTAAAATTAAAAAAAAAAAAGAAGTTATTAAATAAACAAATATTTGAGTTTTTCGTAAATTAATTTGACGTAAAATCTTATTCCATTTTAGTTATGGCTAAAGAAGATGTAAATTTTGAATAGCTGCTTAGTATCCATATGTGTCCAAAACTATTATGAAGTCGGTTAATAACAACAATGTTACCTCCATAACGAATTTTCAATGCTTTATCTCAGGAAATATTTCATAGAAATAATATATTCATTCAAGAAAATTGGTAACAACACATTGCCCCCAAACTATATTATCGAACAATCTTACTAAACAAAAATTTTTCGTTCACATAATATAATAATATATTATCGATTATCGTTTTATGTGAAAATGATATTAACGAAAAAGAGAAAAAACAAAACGAGAAAAAATGGAATATATATATATATATATGTATATGTATATATATATATATATATATATATGTATATATATATATATATATATATATATATATATATATATATATATATATGTATATATATATATATATATATATATATATATATATATATATATATATATATATATAAATATATATATATATATATATATATATATATATATATATATATATATATATATATATATATATATATATATATATATATATATATATATTCATTTTTGGGTTTCCTTTTATTTTTCATTCGAAAAGATAAGAAGATAATGATGTTAAAGTATTTTATTAGATATTTTTCGTTTTTGTGCTTTATCAACCATAATAATTTAAGAACAGTAGTAAAAACATTAGCAAATATAAATATTTACATTGTATGTTCGCGTTATATCTAGGATCAAGTTTAATTTATCCTTAATATATAAGTTGGTATTGTATTATTATCCTTATACACAAAACTAAAACATATAATAAAATAAATATTATTGTTATATAATACATATATGTATAAAAATAGTATATGTATATACACATTTATATACATAGCCCGTATTTTAAAATACACCCAATCTGGAAACAATGTATAGTGTATATATCACTGTCTATATGTAGTGTACTATGTCACACTTAGGGTGCATTCGTCTTGGACGCTCAGACGCTTTGAGCGCTCACGCTTATAAGCACAAATTAATGGTGTTCATGTTGGCCTACGAACACTTAGAATGTTGTGAGCGTTAGTTTGTATCAACATGACGACGTTTTATTTCGAAAGTAACAGAAATAGTATACGTTTTAACAGATTCTGAAACATTTAAATCGATCGAAAATAATCTGGGTAAATAGTTAGGCATTTTTACTGATTTTTTAACGATTTTAATTTTAAGTACTTTAATAAATATGACAAAAGTTTGGTTAGCTTACGCTCACGTAGCATTCTCGTTTTGATAAATAGTAAGATTTGGCGCTCACGCTTTTGCTGCCCTACCTCTGTGGAGTAAGCGTCAGTGAGCGCGAGGTCTACCTCATGAACTTGACACTGCCGCAATCATGAATTTTTGACACTCACAGCGCCATATCGAACGCTGAAAACGACGATTGAGCGCGATGAAAGCGTGTGAGCGTCCAAGACGAATGCATCCTTAAACTGTATTAAAATCAGTATTGTTATCGTTGCATCTTACTCGTGTATGTATACATCGTCGTTATTGTCCGCCACCCGTCATGTGAGTATGTCTACATGTATATGTAAGAAAGACACTATTTCATAGTCACTGCATATAGACAGCGATAGATACACTATACATTATTTCCAGGTTGGGTGTATTTTTTGAAATACAATCAGTATATTCGGTTTTATACATAAATTGATTTTGGTATTAAAAAAAAAACGGATCTGTGTTGTATCAATTTTTATACTCAGTGCCATGCATGCATGCACAGTTTATTCACGAGTTTTATTTATTCGGGAGTTGCTTTTTAAATACTTGCATATTAGGCAGAGAACTTAAAAAAAAAATTGATTATCATTGGTATTCTTCTATCTCAAAAGGTATTTTTTTTAAAAAATACAGTCGAAACCGGCTATACCGAATGGAAATGCACTGCCGAATCCCTATATAAACACCTGTGTTAACACACCGCCTATAACAACATCAGATAAAGTGTCATATCGCTTAAAGCGACGAACCTTTATCGCAATTCATCGGCTATAACGACCAACCGTCATACTTTTTCAGTAAAACAAAACATTATTTTGAAGATACAAAGATAAGATATTAATTAATTTTCGGCGAAGAGTTATTTTAACAGTTTTACTTCAGCCGATTAGTGACATACTTAATGGTGGAAGCGCAGTTCATATACTTCATCTAATATGTTTATGGAATTAAGGGACAAGTTCGTTAACGAGCAGAAATTCAAGGGGAAATGATAATATTCATCACCTGATCATTTTCTATAACGTATAGAAAATATACCAATAGCTCTATTTCTTTTTAGAGGAAAATTTTGATGCTTTTATTAGTATATAAGACTCCAACTGTTTTCAAAGAACTATTTAATACAAAATGTCCCTTTGACGCATTTTACAAAATGCCTCTTTTAAGTATTTACAATTAATTTATCATATTTTACCATCCAGTAAAATATGTTTCCCATTTTTTGGCATATTTATAGATAAGGGAAACAAATACATGAAGGAAAGTTGAAACGAAGCCTGTAGCTATTCAGTTTCGAGATTCTTTTGCCAGATTACCACAACACGTATTAACATTTTACCACAAAATATACCTACAGAAAACATTTATTTTCCGTTTAATTTTGATCTAAATAATTCATAAAATATATTATATACGATTTTTTTTTTAAGTAATCCCATTTTAATTTACAAGTTTTTTTTTAATAAGCCACAAAAAAGGTAGGATATTAAAATAAATTAAGAACGTTCCAACAAATTAAAAACAAAATGAAAATTATATAAAAATATACAAAATATAATTTATAATTTTATAACTCATATAATTTATATTATTAGTTGTTATAAACATAACATTAAATTATCCAGATATGAAACGAATTAAATCATTAAGTCTAAACCTTTATATTATGGTTAAGGTGGTATGTCCGTGACAATTCAGTCAAAAAAAAAACATTCTCAAACATACGTAAAATATCAGTAATGACATGACAGTAGTGATATGTTCCATAATTTTCGTAATAATTAGAAAGAGGGGTACCGCAAATGGGTCCCTAGCACCTTGACCAAGGGATCCTGTATGCCCTCCTTGAGAACAACCTGTCATCCTAAGGCGAGACGTCTATTTTATAAGGTGTTTTTTTTATGCAGATGAAGCTAAAGCTCCGCCGGGATAGCTCCCAGGATTGATGGATCTAAGGATTCGGACCCAAACATTCTATACCTGACACCCTGTAGGCTTCTGCAGGTCCATATAACCTGTATGGAGGTTTTATCGTCCTCCATACAGAGCTTGCAAGTGGGATCATCAGAGATCCCCAAGTTATGAAGGTGGTAGTTCAATCGACAGTGTCCTATAAAGAGCCCCACCACCCTTCTCAACTGCATTCTATTGAGTTTCAACCGAGCACAGTCGAATGGCCTAGATGCACAACTTGGCCTGTCGCATGCCCTGTGCAAAGTCCCAATAATCGAGATGAACTTGTCGCAGCCACCCCTTGGTAAATTCGGTAAATTACGGAGCATCTTGCTATGGGAATGATAATAATTTTTGTAGATACCACTTGCCGAGAATAGCGAAAAATTCTATATTTTTTTAATGTTTATCTTTTCAACAAATAGGGCAAAACCCGTTTTCTAGGTTTCAAAAAATTCGTCATAAATGAATTTATCAAAGAGTCTTGCAATGTCTTGTGAATATCTATTTTATAAGATGCGGACAAAAATGTTCAAATTTAGCTATTCCCAAGGTGATGGTTATTCTTAACATCTACTCAAAATTTTATTAAATTCTACAGAAAAGTGGGTATACGAGCATACTACCTTAAAACAAGAGATATGAACAAATATTATTATTATTATTATACGGTGTTTTTTTCAGCTCACAGAAATAATATCATAGAAAAGTTTATGAAAATATGATAAACATTGGTATTATTATTGTTTTTATTTTAAATATATTACTCTCAAAAATAAAAGTGAATACAAGATGTTAAAAAATTGTGCCATAAATTAAGTAGGTGATATGTTATGATTTTAAATATGTAAATTACCATGGTTGTTAACATTCAAAGCAACCGTAATAATAGAAGGGAGTTATAGTTGTTATGCAACAGATAAAAATGATGAACAAAATTATAATAATAATTTAAAAAGCGATACCGCCACAAACTCATCTAAATGTTTTGTTCAGTTACAATTATTTTATTGCCATCAAATAGTAGGAAGTGAGTTAATATTTGCATTCAAATTTTTGATCCAGAAAAATACTCTCATACATACGAACGACTCAGCTAATAAGCTTTTAATAAATAGCACGTTATTTATTTACTTTTTGGGTAAAGCTTTGATACTATAAAACAAGTATTTTTGTCCTCTACTTCCCGGGAATTTTTGTGAGAATATTAATATTTTGGCTATGTTCATATTTCCTATCATATCTTAAAGTCGTGGATCATTATTCTGTAACACTCTGTATTTTATGAAATGTATATTTTAAAATAATAATAACCAACAAAAGTTTTATTAAAAACTTACTCTTTTTCATGATCCTGATCTGGTTCAACAGGATATCGTAAACGTAAATTACGTCGAATGTCGCTGGTTTCATTTATACGTCTGATATGAGATAATGAAGCTGGTAATAACATTGCCATTTCTGAAAATAGAAAATATACAAATATTTCATTAGAAATAAAATTATAAAAACTTTGATGAAAATATGTAAATAGATGTGCTCAATTTAATAACATATATCAACATTTTTCATTATAGAGAAATATATGTTTTTCATTTTTTGTCAAGTTTTTAAGGTTAAAGAAGTGTCATTGTGTGCGAACTTCAAATTTGGACTTTTTCCTACACTTCGTAAAAAACTCAATTGAAAATATTATTATCATAATAATTTTTTTTTACAAATGTTGTAGAGCTTTTGTATTTGCGGTTTTTATGTTGATTAGGGTTAATTATTTTGATTAAGGTTATTTCCTGTGATTGTTTTGATCGCGGGTTAAATTTTTCAGAACCACTGTAAAATTTGATTAATACATATACCCTAAAATAATTATACCCTTTTCAGAAATAATATTAATTTGAATGTACAGTGTTTGCAAGAAAAGTTCGCCGGCTACCCAAACAACGCGAACTCATACTTAAGAGTTAACTCCATAGACGAAACAGTGTGTCGCATATTACTGATGGCGCAAAAACTCGCAAACAAAGACCTTATATGTCTGATAAGTTTTTTTTTTTACAATAGAAATTCAGCGTAACTTAAATGCCAATTTATTTTTCGTTTATTGATAATTTTCTCTTCTATAAAATTGATCCTAATTTCGTAAGAATTTATGATGGATTTTCTTAACGAGAAGACTTAACGAAATTTCTTGAGCGAGAGTAAAATCTATTCTTCAAGTTCAGAGGTGGCTCAAATATTTCTCTTTTTGTTCGTTTTTCCCAACTTTTGTTTGAAACTCTTATCATGAACTAAATAGTGCTTTTATAATTTTAGTACAAGTTTAAGTTTAATTAAGATATATACAGTTGGTGTAAATCAAAGATAAGTCATGTTTTTCTACATCTATATGTGTAGAAAAACTCTATTATAACTCTACACGTACACTGATAGAAGGAATTTCTTGTACCAAGTAAATATGTTTTCTTCAAAATAATATACTCTGAGATAGAAATCCTTGATTTCATTCAAGAATTTGTTTACTTGAAGATATCTTATTCAACTAAAGAAATTCTAGAATGAAAACAAGGATTTCTTTCTCTATTATAAATCAACACGTACACTAATAGAAGGAATTTCTTGTACTAAGTAAATATGTTTTCTTCAAAATAATATACTCTGAGATAGAAATCCTTGTTTCCATTCAAGAGTTTGTTTACTTGCGTAAGCACTGATGAATAAAATCAGGATATCAAAACAATTAACTCACTTAGAAATTACATTTTTGTTAATACAGTAGAACTCCAATGATCCGGATGGTTTTGAGGAAAAAAAGACTGTTTTAAAGTGGCTTTTCCAGTAGCGAACATTTTCAAGGTTCTCCCCTTTTTCAGGGTCGATTAATTGAGACCAAGGAAACATACAATTTGTCTTATTTCTTCACCAGTATACATCAGTTTAACTTTTTTATTAAATGTACTTTTTTCAATTCAATTATTCGGATATTTGAATATACGGATTGGGTCCGATTCCACTTAATCTGTATAGTTGAACTACTAGTTTAATAAAACTGAAGAAGTTTTTTAGTAATCACATAATTTTTTACAAACGTTCGTTTAATTTAATCATTAATGTATATGGTATCCAATGAATTTAAAAAATACTTGATTAGTATTAAATTTTACTAACCTATAATAGCTTCTTTTTTTAAAAATTTTTCCTAGAAATATATATGATAATATTTTATAATTAAATTAGTACAAGAAATCTATACATTCTGTGCTCACCATTAAGGTATACATAATATTAAATTAAATCATAAAGGGCGTATTCGAGTGATGGTAATTTTTTTCATTATCAATTTATAAAGTACCTACTTTTTTTTAATATCTCTCATATTTCTTTTTTTCAAACACACACACACACAGAAACACACACATATATATATATATATATATATATATATATATATATATATATATATATATATATATATATATATATATATTTTATATAAACGATATTCAGTTTCATAAACCGTAATTACAAAAAAATATAATATAATAAGTTTTTTTAATTTAATAAATGATTTTTAGTAACATTTCGTTTTTTATAATTTAATTTGATGTAATTATACACAGAATTTATGTCTTATACAGTGTTTTATTTGTGTTAATCTCTTAATAAACGAGTTCATTTTACCTCTATGTAAAGGCTGCAACATAGCAATGCAATGATGCAATGCAGGGAGTATGTGTTCAACATACAAAACTGATGCTGAGTTTACAGTGGATCTATTTCTATCCACTATCTTTTATTGACGAAGTAAGGAGGACCAATACAAGAGATGACCAAAAATTCATACTCAATAGGCATTTATCGAAATATGACCAGAATGATAGATAACATATATAAAATATAAAATGGAAATTTTATTCCTGAAGAGGGTTTGTTCCATTATATATAATTATGATTTAAAGACATTAAAAGTCGGTCAAGTGCAAGGAATACTTGCACAATTACGGTTTCATAGCCTTCAGATAGATAGATAGATTTTAGAGGCTGAGATCTTATGGGCAACACTTCGACCATAAGATCCATTGTGATGCCTAAGGATGTGAGGATGTGAGTGGAGTGGAAGGAATTTTTGTTTATAGACTAGGAATTGGTAGGATAAGCGGCTGCAGCAGACTATGGTAGGAACTATGCCGATATTCATCTGGAATTCGTGAAGAAAACTGCAGAAAACATTCTTGTTCATACACCGACAGTTTAGTCAATTAACCGCCCTTTTTTTTTATAATTGACAAACTGTTGGGATTCGAACCCATAACCTCCTAGTTTCCAAGTAGGCATACTTCGCAGACATAACGCCTTAGACCGCTAGGCCCCACTTGAACTGGTAAGTGAAAGGTTTACTTGCAAAATTACGAATTATTAATTTTATGCCAAATTGTAATTATTTATTAATGCACTACCATAACATCTAAGGTAACTCAGTTGGTAGAGCCTTGGTCTGGAATGCCAGAGGTCGTCGGTTCGATCCCTATCCCTAGATGTGTATGATTTTTCAAATCCAGCATTGATATCAAAGAATGTTATCATCAGTTAAATATCAATAAGTTTTATAGATAGATTCGAATATTCATCTTTCTAAACTGTTTACAATACGTCATCCTAGTGAAACATCCGGTATATCCAGCAAGAAAACACATTATAATTAAATTTTTTTGTTTCCTGCTTGAAATATAGTAATTTTGAAAGAAAAATGTTTGCATTCAAAAAAAAAAGTAACAAATTATTAATATAGAGAAGCAAACATAAAGGGGACGTTCGTTTATCATTATACAACGATTCAGAACGAAAAAAAAAAAAAAAGTTGGTAATTATTTTTATTCTTGTTTTCTTAATTTTCAATGCTCCATATTTTTTTTCCATTCTCAACAACCGACCCAGCCTTCATAATAATTATATTTATATATACAATAGAAAAAAATTATAACAATTAATTCCAACAGAAATATACACAAATGTCAGAGCCTGATGAAGAAAACATTAAATAAAAATATGTTTGTTCGGGTTTTTCAAAATGTTTTCCGAATCTTCGACTTTCTTAAACTGTAGTGTACACTGATAGAAGGAATTTCTTTCCTCAAGAAAGTAAATTTTCTTCAAAATATTTGCTTCAATAAAGAAACCCTTGTTTTCATTCAAGACTACGCAGTCGAACCAAAACATATGTTTAGTTTAAATTTTTTTTAAATAGAGTTCGTTAGTCTTGGCCTAAGAGAGTCTTTTTTGGCTAAATACTCTTGTGATTCTTTAGTCAAGAAAATGAAATTCTTGTAAAAAAAAAGTATTTTTCTTATTAAAAAAAAAAAAAAAAACTCAAGAAGAGAAAGTTTATGCAGCTTCTTTAACTGAAGTTTACATATTTAACTGAAGTATATCATTACTTCTTTAAAAAGTTTCACAAATGTTTATTTTGGTCCAAAATTTTAGCATTTTGGTCCAAAGAAACCACCATTTCAGTTTAAGAATTACGAGATTCTTGTGTCAAGAGTCAGTTGATCTTTAGTTAAGATAATTTTCTCAAGTCAAAACTATAGATATCAAGATACTTATTTTCTTAAACCAAATAAATATATTATCTTCCCTTTATATGAGAGTCAGAAATTCTAGGTTTAAAAAAAATTTTTCTTATTGCAAGGAATTACTTCTATCAGAGTACTTATACACTAGATCTTGTACTTCAATATCTAGTCATCTTAGATCAATAAATATATGCCAAGGTTACACGTCATAACCATCAACAAACTTGTACATTGTATATTAAATATTGAGGCAAAAATAAGCATTGGTTTGAAATTCTGAAATTTTTCTTTTTTGTTAATTCTTATATCCTTAGATTTCGGCTTGAATATACCAGGACATCTTGGTATATTCCTACAAAATCAAACAACATTCGATCATACATTTTGTTTATGAATAATTTTTATTGCTCTTTTGTAATATGGGTTACATATATTGTGGAAAAAAGATTTCGGAAAATGGTTGTGATTTAAGGCCCAAACACAACAAGAACCCAAAAAAATATGGAAAATATGGCTAAACTTGTTAAATATAATTATAACATTGAATGAGGCTCGCAGGAAATAGGACAAATAATTGTATGATAATAGACGCAAAAACCCGTTTTGAAAAGTTTTTGCAAATATGTCTATTTGATTGTTTTGACATCACGTTAAAACGGTTGAACTAATTTTTGACACGGTTTTCAATATAAGGTGGAGAATTTAGCTTGGTAACATAAAGATTTTAAAAATGTTGCTATTAAATACAACCCTCTTGCCAGAATTTTTATAAAACGACGTGAAGTACAGAAAGTCTTCAAATACAAAAACTAGTTTATTTGTAATAAGAAAATTTATTATACTATATTTTATAATAATTTGTTTTGACTGTCACGAGTGAACTACCTTAAGAGAAAATGATGATTAGACATTTTTACTACAATAGTTTCTTTTTTTTTTTTGTGGGACAAAATTTATATAAGATAAATTAAATTATTTTTTTTATCCAATATTTATCAGAAAGACAAAACCAATTATGTTTTTATTTAGTCTTGCGGAAAACATATTTCCAAATTGGATGATATATTATTATAAACACATACACACTTACACAATATAAAATACTAATGACTTTTTTTCCGGCTGTTCTCGAAGATTATTAGAAATATTCGATAAAACAGCGATGGAATTTTTATTTAAAAAAAAAAAACAGTTTTCTTTTCGAGTGATAATTATAAAATATCTAATTAAATTTTATTTTGGAAAAAATTTGTGTTAATAAATTCTTTGTGAGTTAATAATATAATAAAATGAAAGGTATGTCGACTGTGTTGAGAAACATTTTTGCATTCAATAATATTGTGTAGAGTGTCACTGTATTAAATAAAATATTTTGGTTTTAAAATAATTACCAAAAGCTTAATATAATAATAAAATGGGAAATTATAAATTCCATACACAATAGAGTGTACTGTTTTAATATTCAACCCGTTGTTACAGGTTGTTTCAGGAAAAGGGTTAGATAGATAGATTGTAGACGCTGCCCTAGGCGGGCTACACTTCCGGCATAAGGTCCATTGTGATGCCTAAGGATGTAAGGATGTGAGTGGAGTGGAAGGAATTTTTGTGTATAGACTAGGAATTGGTATTTAATATTTGTCTTATTTGTGTATACTTTCGTGTCAACATAACGATGTTTGTCCAAATTCCTTTCGGTTACGTATGACAAACTGTAGAAGATTTTAGCGTATACTCCGACAAATTTCATTGTCATTGAATTTATTAATTAAATTAAATACTGATATGAAAAAATTATGTTGACACGAAAGTATACACAAATAAAACAAATATTAAATAAACAAATCACTTCAGCAGAAGTAGTACTGTCTAATAAATAAAAAATTAGAATAATATGAAAAAGTTGGCTGTTGCATCACAATCGTCTTTGGTGTAGCGGAAGCATACTGGACTAGTTATCCAGAGGCCCGAAGTTTGATTCCTGGTTGACGAGTTAATTTTTTCATATCAGTATTTAATTTAATTAATAGGAATTGGTAGGATATGCGGCTGCAGCCGACTATGATAGGAACTATGTGGATATTCATCTGGAGTTCGTGAAGGAAACTGTAGAAAACGTTCTCAAGCATAGCCGGTTACTTCGTTCTTGTCCATACACCGACAGTTTAGTCAATTAACCGCCTCTTTTTCTTAATAATTGACAAACTGCCGATGTCGAGATTCGAACCCATAACCTCGCAATTTGTAAGTAGGCATACTGTGCAGACGTAACTGGTATATGTTATGTATACTAAAATCTTGTAATATTTTTCCTAACACCTTCCTTTCCTAACACCTTCTGTATCTCATATTTGTGACATTATTTTTGGATAATTATGTTTCGTATATTGCTATTATTATTATTGTTATTATATTTTGTATATAAAATTATTTTCAAATATTTATATTTTAATTAGATTATTTTATCAAATGTATATGTAGTCTCTTCTGTATTGTGTGTAAAATGTTAATTAATATTAGCATTTGAAAATATATTTATTGTTAACAGTAATTTAAGTCACCGAAATTAGATTAATATACTGAAGTTTTGTTTGTGAATTGGGAAACCTTCATTGTTTGATATTCAAAGAAAAAATGTATAATTTACTTGTCTTAATTATATATTGTGTTTTATAAATTATTTTTGTAAGTTTTCAGAATATTTGAATTCATTATAAAAAGGACACAAATAATAGCTAAAGTTCTAATAAATTGTTTGAAACAGGATTCATATTTTATGATAACTTTGAATTCACACACCATTTTATACAAGATGGTTGATATTCTTTGCGCACACAATTACCCCATAGATAGAAGTGTAATTCGTAAAATAGCTTCGACATCACATATTGATATATTTTTAAAGCTAACTTCATTATAACGATACTCACGGATTATTTTTCAGGTATTTATAAAACTCTTTAAAAAAAAACTTTTTGAGATAAGATCCAACTTCATGTATAAACTCAAATATTCAGGCTTCGTGGTTTTTGAGCCATTTCAGATTTAACACAGGCGATTATATATTAATGTATCATTGGCAAAGTGATAAAGAAAGACTTCAGCGAATTTATCATGTTTCGTAAACGTTTAAAATATGTATAACTAACCAATTCTCTCTCCTTTTCTCTCTATCTCTCTCTCTAATTTCGATTGTAAGACATAAAATTCTTAGCAATTTTGTGTCATACGTATTATAGGAAACCAAATTTCGGTGTATTCATGTAAATACCATTTCATAGTCATATTTGTAAAGAGAGTTCGTAAAATATTCAAAGTAATTTATTTACCTATAGATTATTCAGAGATTTTACTTTACATAATATATGGAATATATTTATATATAGCCATTATAAAAATCATTTCAGGAGGCCTTAACGTGCCCATAATGAAATTCTAGTCAAAATAATAGTTTGTTTAACGTATAGTGCCTTCATACTTACGGCTATGAAGCTTTTTTATATAAACAAGCTTTCTCATGTATATAAAATAGACAATAAATTTAAGTCTCGGCTAGGGTAAATGATAATAATAATTTAAAAAAATGAGGTGTAACTATATCGTGGACATGACCGTGTGTTTTACGTGAATACGTGTACGTAACGGGTAACGCAACGGGGTTTCACTGCATTGCTCTTAAGAAGCTCTTTTCAATCGTATACAATCTCTATAATATGGCTTTTCGACGAATATTGGCCGACATTGCATTATTTATTTTAATTTTTTACTGTCACACCATATATATTCACTATAACTATTTCACACTAATTTGTTATATACGCAAACCATAGATCTTAACGATAGCAAACGAACTTCCGAGCTTCTCCGAGTCAAAATTTATACTAAACGAAAATTATATGACGCAGCCAAACGACCTCAAAATGTCGGCGCTTCCCCCTCCACCACGCGCGATACGTCACAGTCCTCACTCAACGTAACGAATTCTTTGATCCTTTAGCTATCGAGTGGTGTAATTAAATTTTGGATGTAGATTATAGATATGTAGCTGCAAGACCAAATTGCATCCCCCAATTTTGATATCATCAGTTTCCGAATGGCCTCCCACTATGGAAGCAAATTTAACGACGTAATAACTTTTGAAAATTTTGAAAATATCTGAATTGACTGAAATGAAGGACAACACTTTTTCATTCAGAATAAATTATTAGCTAATTAACTTCGTAGTGAATATTTTCACGTATCTTACATTTTTTATGCATCACGTTGAGACAACGAGAGATTGATATCTTCGATGATAATTTGAGAACATATCCAGTACATACTTTTTTTTTTTAATATTTACAATGTCCCTGTACTTATTAGGAATATATTACATATAATTGAATTTAAAACATGAATTTAAAATATTAATGTAATAAAATATGTGATGAAAATTCACTATGTCATTTTGAATGATATAATAAATATATAATAAAATATATGACACATTTTGAGTATTAATATAACTGTAACAATTATTTAATTATATTAGCGTAGAAAATTATTAGTGCATATGATACAACGTGAAAGCTCGTTGAAACCATATACACTCCTGTTCGTACTAAATGAACCCATTGAAACATTCTAAGTGTTTATTGTATGTAATATACATATATTTAGTAATGTATACGCTTTAAATGTGAGTGGTGGTTCAGTTTTTATGAACTGGAGTGTACATAAACACCAAACGATTATATTTAGAATATGTAACCAAAGATACATATTTTTGCACAAACAAGTTGTATTGATGGAATCGAGCAAGGAACTAGAATCGGATTTTTCCAAATTTCTAAATAACAGAAAGATTTAATAATATAATAACTAAAAAAAAAACCCTCTTCTTTTACGAGTGATATTTGGGGTATTTGTTTATGATTTTAACGTTTTATTTAAAAAGATAAACACTCTCTGTAGGGGAGAAGGGTGTTTATTTTTTTTACCTGAAATAGTTCAGTCATCTATTTCGACTTTCTGTTAAGAATTTTGGGAAATCGTTCTGGTTTTTTAAAAATTGAACAGAGGAAAATAGCTCTATTCATTTGGAATAAATTGTTTTTGAAAAATTTCTCATTTGAAAACACGCCCTTGAGATTAGATATACCGACATGCAGATTTCCAAACTTTTTATGTGAGTAGATTTAAAACCGGACATTCCAGAAAATTTTATTATACTATATTTGTAAATAGTATTGATCCGAACTTTATTTAAGTAATACTAATTTTAATGTATGCTATTGATTTTAATCATTTTATTGTTTATATTTTGATAAATATTGTTAGTTTAAAGTGATGCCGCACCACGGAAAATAAATATGTTCAATAAATATTTTTTTAAATTTGTAGTTTAAACAAAAATAAACATTTAAAAAATTAACATAAAAGATTTGTTATGAAATATCTCGACACTTTACGGTATATTGATACTTGATATTTGGATCCTTTGAATTCATCGGATTATTCAGATAAGGTTCCAAGAAAACGCTTTCACACGAAATTTTATTCTTATTTTATGGAACCAATTCTGAAATCGAATGAAATTGAGAAATGAAATCGATTTTTAATTGCTCCAATTTTAAATAATAAATTTTACGATTAGTGCTCGGATAAACTTAGCTATATAAACAGACGCAATCGCTATATAAACAGACCCAATCAAGTCTCAGTTCATTCGTAAGTGAATTATTGTTTACTGCTATCAATTTTGTAATCCATAATTTCGATTGTATGTTTGATTTGTTTTTAAATATTTATTTTTAGTTTTATTTGTTATGTTTGTTCTTGTTATTATTATTATTGTTTCCATTCCTTATATTCATATTTATAACAAAATAATTGGAATAAAAAACGTAAATGATAGAACGAATACGGTTTGTTTTGACATATTTTCACGTGTTCATTACATGTATTTCGTTGACATCGATGAACGCTGAAGCTTTAGTAAAGTGTTTTAACATAAAGCTAACAAATAATATTTCAATTACAAATTGATCTAAGAAATGGAAATAAATTTGTCACAGAAGTCAAACCATTTTAGTGACAAATTATCCCACAACGAAAATGATTATTAAGCAATCTGAATAATTCATATTGTTAAAAAGAACTATCTTTCTTCATTATGATAATTTCGTCCAATCACATTATACTTATATTTATATATCTTAGGACGTATATGATGATATTATTATAATAATAATACTTTACGTTGGTTTTCGGCTCTTTTAATATTCCAGTTGAATTTCACTAAAATCACGTCACGTATTTGATGCGTTGTCTATCATTATGTATAGAATTATATATATATATATATATATATATATATATATATATATATATATATATATATATATATATATATATATATATATTTCTTCTTCCTGTATATGTATATACTCATATAATTTCCCATTTTGTCAGTTTTGTATTTAGTTTCGTGTGCAGAATATGCCTCCTTATTTATTACTTGAACCGTATAAATTCATTAAAAACATAAATTTGTTGACAGTTGATTAGATATGTTGTATGTCTGGTGTCTTAAAGAGTTTAACCAGTTAATGAAGACTTACTATTTAAGATACTATATATAGGATATTTGACTATTTATTTATGTTCAAACTTCTATTACTAGAAAGTACTGTCAAAGTTGCTCATTACTTTGTAGTTTAAAACTATGAATGTATCAAACCGATGTTCACTCTAATGCAATAGAACTAAATAGTTAAAATGTTTGGTATTAATTTCAATCATAAATGACACAAACACTTAATGCAAATCATGATTTAATATAATAATTCAAGGTTCAATCTATATTCTATTCCACAAATGCATTATTTGGTAAGATCCATGACAGAAATACAGCGACAGGATTCCAGCAGAATATTTCAAAATATATCGACTTTAAGACCAGAATATAGATTACATAACATATTCATTCTAAAGAAAATTGTTTTGTTTGTCAAATATTGTAAGGCTAAACTTATTAAGACTTATTTATATAAGACTAAATTATATAAATATAAATTTTCTAAAAATAGGAAGAAAAGAATATAATTATTTTGAATAAATTTAATTTTGAAATATCCTGTTTTTTTCATAAACAAAATTTATATAATCCACCATAATGAATCCACCATACCCAACATGTAAACCCTAAAAGAGGAAAAAATTCCTTTTTTTTGAACAAATAATTTTTTTCATAAACTGCTAATTTTTGCCGAAATTTCTGTTGAATCATCTACTAACTACGCTTACCGGATATTTAAGCGATTAACTCAGTTAAACGTTTTTTCACTAGTTCCCTTTAATTTTAAAAGTTGCTTGCTTATTCACTATTTTTCAACCATTAAAAAGCAAAGTTGTCACGAAAATGATTCACTTTTGTAGTTCGTAGCTAATAAATTGTCTAATAAACTTTTTCTTTTATCGGATCGTGACCAATAACCTTGTATAATTATTACGTATCCTGAAAATAACATAAATGGTCATATCACACATGCACGACTGACACGATCGGATATGATAGAAAATTATTTCGGAAAATGATGCAAAAACATCCGTTATAGAAACTTTTCGTAATCGAGTTAGTTCATTCAAATATAATTCGAATTAATTCAGGTAAAAATATAAATTTTATTTTTTAAACCGATTTAAAAATGAATAGATTGTTTAAAATTGGATAGTACATATTTTATTTTGTGTGTACTGGCGGCTCGAATATGTCGAAAGCGAAACAAACCAATACAGAATAAACTGTGTAAATTTTTCTTTTTGCCGAGATTATTAACGCTGTAAGTATGAAATATTTGTAGCTCGTGTTTCTTCTAATAATGAAAATGATTTTATGTCAAACGGAACTGATAATTATTTTTATTGAAAAAAATAAACTTTCTATACAAATTTTTATTTATATACAGACTATGAACTTAGAAAATTAGGACATGCATCCCATATATTCTGAAACTTATAAATAGTCCCTTAATAGTTTCCGGTTTATTTCAAACCCTTATGATAATACACGAAAGAAATATATAAGAGATAAATAAACTTTCTCGTTTTTTTTTTCATTTATTTATTTATTATTTAAAACACAGACCATTTGTTACATTATTTATTGTTTGTCGATTTTTGTTGTTGTATTTCCAATATTATAAGAACTCCACTGTGTGTTAAATAAATAAAAATTTTACACTAAATTTGGTATAAAAATAATTAATCTTAGGTATATGATATGAAGACCGGTAAGCATAAACAGTTAAATCGAATACCGAAAAATAATGTCATTCGGGTGCCATTATGTCTGTTGACCATTTATTGTTTTATGCACTTATTTATATAGGTTGGTGCAAAAATACCTTCACGTGTTTTAAATTTAATAATTCTATCTGGAACTAATATTTAATGAGTTTCTCTTTTTTAGATTATAGTAAATACTCAGGAGCTTTGATATAGAGCGATACCAGCCTGTAGTAAGGATAAATATCGTAAGTTTTTATTTGGATAACGTAGAAGCTTTTTTTTCTACTCAGAAAAACTACCGACGATATTTTAATGTCAGATATGCTCCTTCTAATCATATGATATTACTGATTATTTTCTTTGGAGTTTTCTGAAAGAAAGGGTATATGTAAACAAGCCACAATGCTTGGAACAAGTTAGAATATTAGGCGAGAGATTTTGAGGATATCTCAAGAAACTTTACTTTTAAGGTCAGATGTGCTGAAAAGAGTTCATAGTTTTCAGCGCGAAAAGGGATGTCATTTGTTAAACATCAATTTTCGTAAATAGTTGGAAAAAGATTTCAAGAAACATACTTTATATTATAAGTTGAAAAATATAAATTTTCTTAACTTCTTTTTAAATTTAAAATCGTCTATTGCGCCACGTTATATATATATATATATATATATATATATATATATATATATATATATATATACATATATACATATATATATATATATATATATATATATATATATATATATATATATATATATATATATATATATATGCTTCTATAACATACAATAACTACATATATTTGAGCTAAAATTCTGGCTAAACACTAAACACTATTAGATTCCCTTCCCTAGCGGGAGATCGCTTAAGCTATACAAAAAATAATAATAAATAATGTACTTTTGTAAGTCTTCAATATCGTACGGTTTTATAGGCTTTGATTCCCTGATTTTGCCCTAGAAGAAGTTTATCACACTTTTCAGATCTCACATAAATTTGAGGTTGTTATCTGTCGTCGTGTTTAAGTTATCGTATTGACAGGCGGTCACACATACACGGACGGGAGTTAACTCAATTGTTATTTTCACTTGTTTAATGTTTTATTTCTTCTTTTTCTTGACTCTATTTCCAGTACTATTGAATAATAATTAGTCATAATATTTGGTTTGATTTATTATCAACAGAGGCGTCAGGTCGGTTTTTTTTTTAATAACAATTTTAAAACAATTTTTTTAAGCACCGCTAAGCTTAAGCTTCACACTCTGTCAATATTACCAAATATATTATTGTAATAAATATAATGGGTTCAATTAAAATTATTGAACTGAAATATTACACAATTTTTAATACAAACAAAATTTTATATATTATTCATATATAGGGTGTCTCAAAAGTCATTACCTCATTTACTTTGATAATAACTTCTAAAATAATAGTTTTCTTTCTTCTTTTTCCAGATAATAATTGAAAATCAACTGAGAAATTTTCAAAATGACAAACTATACTTCATAATAAGGTGCTACAATAGTCTTGATATATACACGAAATAACAATGGAATTGTTGCGACGCAACGTGAATTTCGGAAACAATTTTCGGGACAAAATCTTACTCTACCACATAAAAGAGAACATATTATCTGACATTGCCCACATTGTCTTCGAATCGAGCTGCCGAAATTTATGTTGCATAGCAATAATAATAAATTTAAATGAGCAAAATAAAAGAGTTATTTCGTGAATATATCAAAACTGTTGCAGTACGTCGTTGTGAAGTATAATTGTTCAAAAATTTTTGAGTTGATCTTATCTGAAAAAAATTATCTGTAAAAAAAGATGAAAGAAAAAACTATTTTATAAGTTATAATCAACACAAATGAGGAGATGACTTGTGGTCCACCCTATATAATTCAATATACAGTCCCGTTCAATAAAATTGAACAGATCAGTCTCTCACAATTTTGATTATTCTTGTAGGAAATGTTTTTTACTATACTTCCATTTCTTTTCCCACACTTAAAATATATACTACTTATCTTTGTTCATAAATGAATGATTATACAGAGAGTTACAAAAGTGAGGAGTTTTATGAAATTTAAGAAAATTAGCATTTCAGGTCCGTTCAATTTTATTGAACGGGAGTGTACCTACTACCTATTAATAAAATGTTACATATTTATTAAATTGTTGATGCGAATGATAATAGTAATAATAATTATTAATAATATATTTTATTTATTTGTAGTTCATAAATTAAAAACAATTAATTTTATTTAAATATAATAAATAAATATACAATTAATACATATATATATATAGGGAATAATTCAAACGGAAAATTTAAATAGTTTTTTTTTTAATATATATTTGTGGTAAAAATATTTGTAATAATTATTTTAAAGCCACACATTTGATCATTGTAAATTATTTTGTAGTAATTTATTATTTAAAAAATAACACATTTATCAAATTATCAACTATAAAATTTCATGGTTGATAAAATTTTTATAAAATGTTTTACAAATATTTATAAAATTTTGTTTTCGAAACTTTTCTTTTTAAATTTTTTAAAAAAATTCTTGAATTGTGAATTTTGTCCTCCCTAAAGCAAAATCTTCAATTCTTGTCCCAATCACTGTCTGGTCTGTTCTCTAAAACCCAAGAAGTTATGGGTTTCGAAACAAATTTCACTAAAATCGGAAAACAATTAGTTTTGCTTGTCAAAGAATTGATTTTTTTGGATCTGGTGACGTAATCAAAATCCCAAAAATGGTTTTTGGTCCATCCCAGGCATATTTAATCCGATTTTGCTATAAAAAAATCGGAGTATAACTTTGATGGAAAAACTAAGATATCTATATTTGCTTTTGTGATGGTATGTACACTTATATACATAAAATGGTCATCAATATGGCAGCCAATATAACTGTGATTTTAAATTAGAACTTAATATTATAAACGAATGATAATTTTATTGCTCTCAGAGCCATAAAATTTAGGTGTGGTCAAATTTCTCACAACCGTCATTCAAATAGTATACCTTCATAATAATATCATGATAATTCAAAATAACACCCAAATTTTATGGCTCTGAGGGCAATAAAATTCTCAATTATACTATTTTAGGATTATATTACAAATCACTACTGTTTTGGCAGCTACATTGATGACCAATTCATATATATGAGTGTACTTGGTACTTACATCCCCAAATCTATAAATGCTTAACAATTTTTATTGGCAAGTGCGTCTCAAAAATAGTTACGAAAAACATTACATTCAATTTGGAAACAAATCTAGATATGAATCACTGTTTCCAAAAGTCCAAAATACGTTTTTGGTCCATCACAGGCATATTTTATCACATTTTAAATTATCCTACCCCTTAACCAACAGTGCATTCGTTGTAATTTACTTAATATTATTTTACCCTAGATAAGACAAGACATCACTTCCCCAAAGTGGAATGTCTTTAACATTCGTTTACACCAAATACTTGATATGAAAAATCATATACATCGATAGGATGGGAATCGAACCCACGACCTCTGTCATTCTAGATCAACGCTCAATCATATGCATTCTAGATCAATGCATATGATACAATACATATGCATATGATACAATACTCACTATCTTGATGTCGATGTATTATCAATTTTAGTTTATTTACTATTTATATATTTTTAATGCATAGATTGTGACGTAAGGTTCACAAAAAATACGATTAAATAAAATGAATAATCCTTATTCGAAATTACATAATCGTATTTTTCTACGTTTAATTGCAATCGTATTTTGCCCGGATATGTAAAACTCATGTGTTTGACTCGACATTGAAATGAAATGAAATTAAAATAACACACGCAGTTATTAAAATACAAAAATTACGACGACGGAAGCTTTGATAAACTTAATCAACAATATTATTTGTACTCACGCAAGCACATTCAGCCGGGTTTATTATACTCATTTAGAATTAATGAAATGAAAACCTCTTTCATTTTATTCAAATCATATTTCACAATTAATATTCCTTTAGGCAATATCAACTGAGAATTGAGAAATCAATTCTATAATTAAATTATATTTCTAGTTTTCTACATTCTACAAAACAAAACTTTAGATGTTTCATGACAGGAAATACTTCGGCATTATACCGTAAGCTTATTATTTCAAGCAATAACAAGTATGTATTATAATAATAAAATATGATATTATTATCATATGCTAGTTGTTTGTTCTGTTCATGGCATTGTAGGAAATTTATCTTTATCTGATAAATTTATGGGTTATATATATATATATAGTTAAGTACAATAGAAAATTTAATTTATTTCTATTTGAAGAAGTGTGACAGAATGAGGTATTTTTGAGTAATAGTTCATTATTTATTTTTCGAAAATTATCATTAGTCTAGATTTTATATCCTTTTTACTCGACTACGGAGTATTATGTGTTTAGCAGTCTATGAATGTTAGGATATCTATTAATATGTGCATCTGTTTACCGTGTAGCTACTAAGCCACTTATCATATTTTAACAAATGAGGTGTGACGTCATATTAAATTCAACATGGAGGGTATGCATTGCATAATATACTAGGGGAAAAAAATCGAGTGTTCTAATTCACAGATTCATCAAATGAATGGTTTTAATTCACAGATTCTTTATAATGGACTAAATAGTCTTAAGGACGTTCGAAATTAAATATGTTATAAAAAAAAAGTCAATACGAATTCATTGATATGCTTCAAAATGTTAGTTCAAATGCATTATTTCGTTTTTTTCGATATTGAAAATCATACTTTTAACTAAAAATTGAATCTTTATAATCGAATAAAACATTGTTTCAATGCAGAGAAGTTTTTATAAAACTATGTAAATTGTTGTTAAATAAACAAGGATTTATTTGAGCCAAAGATGAAGGTATGTTCAAATGCATTTTGGAAAGTAATAATGAATTATATAAGTACATTTTATCATTTTAGAGAAGCATTACTTGATTTTTTTTTTAAATAAAAGAAACATTAGGTTTTTTATATTTAAAGGGAGTTTAATTTTAGCCTAACGACCATAGAAATAGCTATAAAATAAATTATAAAATAAAAAACAATACGAAAAACAATAAATAATGTAACAAATGTTTTATGTTAGATATTATAAACAAATATACGAAAACAAAAAGTTTTTTAACATAACTTATACACAATTTGTCGCTGAATATCATCGCTACAATAGATTTTTGTTCAATATATGTATATATATATATATATATATATATATATATATATATATATATATATATATATTTATATATATATATATATATATATTTATATATATATATATATATATATATATATATATATATATATATATATATATATATATATATATATATCTTGGAGTTTAAAAACATAGGAAATTGTAAAACTAATTTTAGAAAGTTCTATAATAAGTCATTCTTATATATCACATACATAGATAATAAAAAATGTATCACACAATTTTCCATCTATATAATTTAAAGCATCCGTACCAAAGAGATCAAAGATTGCAAATAAATTAAACAAATACACATATAAAAAAAGAAAAACGAAAGAAACAAATTTATTGGTTCATTTAGTATAAACAAAAAAACATTAAATATTAAAGCAGATAAAAAAAAAAGGTAAATATACACTCCCGTTCATGAAAATTGAACCAGTTGAAACACTCACAGTGTTATTGTACATGTAATATTATACATATATTTTGTAATATATATACGCTTAGAATGTGACTTAGTGGTTCAATTTTTATGAATGGGAGTGTACGTTATTCGTTACTTTAATATAATGAGAAATGAAAATTTAAAAATATTGTTGTAGACTATACGAGGTAGAAAGCTCTATGTGTCTTTGATTTCAATAACGATACTTCCTAGAAATATGGAATTTTTTCCATGAAGGTTAATATAAATTTTTTATATTGAAGAAAATTAATAATAAACTATGCATTCGATTAAAACACGATCAATTAAATTTATTCGAACTTTCATAAATTTGCGCGTACGTAAAAAGTGAAATAAACAGCTCACACGCTGATAACGAACTCAGTATACAGTGGGTATTTAAACTATTTACTTTAAGTTGCTATTTTCACTTGTTTTTTTTACTAATGAAAACAATCTCTGACAAAGTATTATATTAATAATTCCATCAATGAAAACATGTGATACGTATTACAATAAAGGTTATTATTGTGTTAATGATCGAATAACCTTTAACAACGGCACCTTGAAATTTACATTTATAAACAACGAAACGAGACGAAACAAGTCTAGTAAATAATTCTACACTAAATAATATAAAATTTCGAAATGATTTTTATAAAAATATTTTTCCATGTCAGGTTGTGTACATGGTTGAAGTATTTAGATACATTTGTCAACAAAACAATATTGTATAGCTCTGGAGAGCTTACTACAGAACATTAAATAAATAAATTACGTAATTTTTGTATGCAAATATACATAAAAACAAATAAATGATCTTCAAATGGAAAAGGAGATGATAGTGTCTCATGGGAAATTGAATATTCAACAAATAATCTGTATAATTGAGTCTACGTATCTATATATACCTTCTGTTCCAACTAGCGACCGTTATATTCTAGGAAGAGACATCATTTATGGTTTTTTGTTGCTTTTTAATCACAATATGTGTGATTTAACCCTTCGATGAATAGGGCTCATTCATTAGTGATATTGTTAAAAACATATATTTTGTTTAAAACATATGTTTTAAAGGTTAAATAATTTTTGTGGAAATATTAAAATAATTTTCAATGGAAAAGAGACTAATATATATTAAGTCGATGACTTATTTGACTTTTTTATGCATTTTTGACGTTTTGATGGCAAATGGTTTACGATAAACTTTCTGAAATCGTAGAATGGGATTCATAAAATCTTATATACCAGGCGTAAACCATTTATCAAATCGTGAAACCAGTTGGATTTTTTTAAATTTCAGTCAAATTGATAACATAAATTATTTTTTCTAAGGATTGTGTACCTTTAAAACCTTAATTTAAGGAAAAATAATTTTAAGATAAATCGAAAATCGTGCTAGATTAACTATGTGGAAAGCTGTTTACGACATATGACGTCTAAAAGATGGCATAAAACCATTTAAAGGGGGAAATATGATAATTTGCGGGAGATCCACCAAATCAATGAAATTTTTGGATTTATATAAAATTTGAATGAAAATTACAAAAAATAAATAAATTTTTATCCAAAAAACTCAACATCATGTTAATTTGACGATACACAAGAAATGCATTGTAAAAGGAAAAATACATTAAATGATAAAATAATGCATTGATTGAGGTATTCTGCAGAATTTTTTTCGTGATTGTGACTAAAATTTCCCGACTACAGTCCCAGATTATTCCAGAATCATGGAATTTCATGAAACTTTATAAAATTTGCAAAGCTTTCTATGCCATTCATCACAAATCTTTTTGTTTTTCTTAGGAATCAAAAACTAAGTGAAATATGTATATAATGAATCAAGAAGGAAATTACTGAATGTTCCACCAAATCAATAGTAGTTTTGTCAAGGTATAGATGAAAGTCAAACCTCTATTTAAAAAAAAAAAAAGGAACTTTTGTTGTCTTTCAATTTTTACTCTATCACCCGTTTCATATATGGATATTTTCTGCCCCGGCTTGGGAAGCCCGGCCCAATTTTGCCTATTCGTGAATTTGATCTTACTTTTTGGCTCTAGAATACATATATTTCAGCTCGTTATATCTTTTCGTTTTTTAGATATCGTATCCACAGATAGACATGCAAATGGACATGGCAGAAATGATCTAATTAGGTCATTTTATGAATATCTATACCTACTAAATATTTGAATCTCTGATTAATATTTTCAGCGGTTACAAGATCGGGACTAAATTTATAATACCTTTGTATATAATAATATATATACCGGATATACAACGTTGAGTTGATAAAACAAACGTATTTTAAATTAGTTCTAGGTTTACTGATCAAATAAATGATCTTAAGGAATATAAAATTATACTTTACAACACAATATATATATATATATATATATATATATATATATATTGCTTTAAATAAATTTTTTAATTAATTTTCTCACTCATATATACTTAAAGAAAATTAAACAACATTAATAATCAAATAATATACTTATATTTATCTTTGCGAGCAATTCGTATTTAGTTAAAAATTAATTTTCTTTAGAAAATAATATACATTTATAAATTAGATATGTCTTAACAAGAAAAATATCAGTTAAATAATATGCGGGGAATGAATATGTATACATACATACATACAAACATACATATTCTGAAAAAAGAAAATGAAACAGCTTTGAATTAAGAATTAACGATTAAGCGTGAACTTGTCACATTTGAGGTTATGTATTTTGAAAATTTTCCACCAATTTATTGAAAATAGTTGAATGAAAACAAAATTCGTTCCAACAAGCCATTAAATTTAAGCCAAAACATTCAGTGTATGGAAAAATGGTTGGAGCAAAGGTTGTTTGTTTTTATGAGATAAACATTTTTATATTTTTTCCATCTCGTGTTGTTTAACAGGAAGATTTTGGGAAACAAATGTTATGTTATCTATAAAAGGCAACTTCATTTGTCTTGTTTAGCTATGAAACTTACTTCAGATAGCTAACAGCTCTTTTCACAAACTTCATATTATTTTAAGTCAAATTTTTTTAACGAACATGAAAAGACAATATTGAAGTCGAAAAATAATACGGAATGCTAAAAAAATAAAGTAAGACAATATTAACACAAGTAATTTTAAATGACGATTCGCCTGAATTGGGAACACGGTTGGTATTTTCAGATGGGAATAACATTAATTTATAAAATATATTACTCGTGTTGGTATTGTGAATATTGAAAAAGTCTTCTTTCTAGAGACGATGATTTTAAATGAATGTAGGAAATTTTAGACAGAGGTTATAATTGAGTCATTTTATTACATTTTCTCTGCAGTTTTTTTTTATTTTTAGGTTTTTATGTCGAGGCTACAAGTTGGTAAAGATATGTAAAACATATTGTTTCTTGAATATTCTGATTCGAAACAAAATGAGATTTTCTGAATATGGATTTATCTTATGAGGGCACTTGATTTAAGGCAAATTTAATAATTTTTATCAGGTAGGTAGATCATTTAATCTTTGGTAAAATCACAAATAATAATTTTATAATTCATTTATATGTACTTCAACTACATGTAAACAAAAAATCAAGCTTTAATCTTTTTGAAAATTACTGCTAGGTTGATAGTTAAGGATGTAACGGTATCGCTTCATCATTAAATTATTATTATAATTTTGTTCTTCATTTTTATCTGTTGCATTTCAACTATAACTTCCCTCTATTATCACGGTTGCTTTGAATGTTAACACCTTGGTAATTTACATATTAAAACAATAACATTTCAAAAATATAATTAAAAATATCAATTTTAATTAATAAAGATCAATTATATATTTTAAATATATTTATTATTTATTTAAATAATAATTATTTAATATATCAAACATTTACATTACAAGGACACATCCGTGGCCTGTTAAGTAGCACACTTTATACGATGGAAATGAAATGTTAGCCACTTTCTTAACAATATAAAAAAGGAGTATTTTCTACAAAAACATTCCGTGGTGTTTCAATCAAGCAGTGTATGTACGAATACATACGTTAAAACCAAACATTTACTCGGAAATATTTGTTTGTACTTCTAAAAGAACGCAGTATATCGTCGTAGTAAGTTGGCGAAGCGTCCTTAAAATTATTTGTAAATATTTAGAATCACTTTGTATAATGTTGAGTGGGAATTACCTGTGAAACATTTGTACAAGCTTTTAAAATAAACAATTTTTCTCAAAAAAAAAAAAACTAAAGAAAAAACAGGAAAAAACAAATTAATGAAAAATAAATTCAAAACATAACAATTTTCTTTTGTTTTTATAAATGGTGGCACAGTTGTTTCTATCAATTGTTAGCTTCTCACAACAACAACAACAAAAAGAAAAAGGGAATAAAATATATCTTTTGTATTATTTAGATGAAAAACACAAATAATAATGAAAAGCTATATGTATCTTTTGTTTTATCAAACTTGTCCATGTGTCACCCCTTTTTTTTCGAGTACATAATTAGGATATTTTAATGGAGTTTAAGTTGTAAAAATGTTGTTTATTTTATCTCCTGTTTTTACCTCTGTATAATCTGAAGGTTCAATCTCGGGTGCTATCTCCAATATTTAATTTACACTAAGATTGCTTATGGCCGTTTTTAAGATGAATCAAAGAGTTAGGGAGGTTTGTAAATCATAAGTTTAACCCTTCTCCTCCGCTTTCAGTCCTTCAGTTTTAGTTGAAGTCAAAGCATGACAAATTTGAAAGGGTAAATTTCTTCTACGCAGTTTATATTTACAGGGTAAACCATTTTAATCGATACACAGTAATATCTTCTTCACCAGCCAAGTGGCCGCGCTTGTAAAGATGTTATGTGTAGTTGGAACTGGAAGGTTATGGGTTCGAATCCGGACATCGGCAGTTTATCAATTATTAAAAAAAAGGGGGTGGTTGTCAATATTTATAAAATAAATAACTTTTTTTGAAACTTTTTTTCATAAACTGAAGGAGTTTTTACATATTATTATTTGTATATACTTAAGCGTCACAATACAATACTTAAGTCAAATTCCATTAACGTTACTTAAGATATAGTATGAAAGAACTAGTGTATACTATATAGACAAACATGCCATTGAATTTTTAATTATATATTGATATGAAAAAATAAACTCGTCAGCCACGAATTGAACTTCGAAACTTTGTTTTCTTACCCAGCATGTAGCAGTAAACGGTAAGAGACCAGTCCTAGTAGCCGAGCGGTCTAAGGCGTTACGTCTGCGCAGTATGTCTACTTGGAAACTGGGAGGTTATGGGTTCGAATCCCGAAATCGGCAGTTTGAATTAAGAAAAAAAAGGAGCGATTAATTGACTAAACTGTCGGCGTATGGACAAGAACGAAGTAACCGTCTATGCTTGAGGTTTCCTACAGTTTCCTTCTCAAACTTCAGATGAATATCGGCATAATCTATCTCTAAGAGATCCGTGGTTAGATTCCTGGTTAAGAAGTTAATTTTTTCATATCAATATTTAATTCTGGATAGTTTTTCCACAATTTCAGCTCAAATATCAGTAATCACATTCGATTACAATGTTACTCTCTGAATACGTATATCGAGGTTGCGTGATGTTCACATCATATATTATTTCGGTTTATTAATAATTCTTCAATTTCTTCAACTTTACTGACATACTTTTTTCTCTCTTCCATCCTTTTAAAGACTACCTCACCCTAAAGTTCATAAAGATACGAGTTTTAAAAGGGTGACATTATTCTCTTAATAGTTAATATAATAATGATTAATTTAGTTTTAGATTTTAATGTGTTCGTGGTAACAGATGCTACAATTTCGTTGAAGAAAGATATTTTCCCGTTTTTGAGTAGTATTATGATGTCTGTCTATTCTCTCTATGAAAATTCTTATATATTTCATATGAATTTGTTAATATACCGTGTGTTCATTTGAAAAGTTATCACCTAAATATTTTTTTGAAGTAGTTAAAATGTTTCAAACAATAGTTTCGCAATTTAAAGTGGTAAATATGCTGCATGGTATAACTTTGCATGGTATAAATATGCCGTGCCGCATGGTTTAACTTTACTTTATAAACGGTGCGGCTTTTAAAAGTTGCAAAACAAATTTTATTTCAAGCTTTTTTCATGCATGCAATATTTCTGGTATAAATACAAAATGTATGCCACCTTTGCATTTACACCATAACTATGAACTTTCAAACAAAATTTTTTTGTTTTTATGCGATAGCCTTTTTTGTAATTAGAGATTTTCCCTATCTTGCACAGTTTAAAAAATAATTTGTTCCGCGCAGGCACGGATGCTTGAACAAAATATAATTATGTGTACTCCTCTAAACTGTGCAACTTTTGTTGTAAAACAATATTTTTTCTAAGATGCATTTTTAAAAAAAATATTTAATTGGTAACTTTTTTAATGAACACACTGTTTATAAGACACTGATGTATTTAACCGTCATGTTTTTGGATTAATTTTAATTAATTATGTATATTCGATATTGTAAAAGTATGAGTTATTTTGACATATTTATTATTTATGAGTGTTGTGTTAGACCGAAATTAGGTTATAGAAAAAATATTTTATTCGCTGGGTATTTATAAGCTTTTAAAATGTCAAAATTTATCATATAAACATAATTCAAATGACACTTGGTTATCGGAAAAATATTTCGAATAAAAGTTGTTAGTATAGTTATTATGAACGACTTTTTTTGGAAGCATTTCTCAGCAATCCGAATAAATAAGGCACAAATCAACTATAAAATTTTGAAATGATAACTCGACTTATTTTTTTCAAAATGTTATATTGGATTTGTGTCTTATTCATTCGGTTTTCGAAAAAATGCTTCGAAGTTGTTGATTATAAATATACTAACGACTTTTATTTGTAACTCGTTTTCTCAAAATTTGGTTTTTGAGAAATCAACACTATAAAATTTTGAAAATGGACACCACTTTTGTGGCCATAATATGTACAATTTGTGCTCAAAATGCATTGCTATAGCAATTCGTTCATTTTTCTTTATGGCTAAAAACTTCTATAAATTTATCTGAATGTATTTCAAAAATTACAAAATATTTTCAATCAGACTGTACAAAAACGTATAATTTGGAATATTTTCTGGAGCAAATCACCAAATTCATATTATGAAGGCTTCACCACAATAAGCGTTTTCATTAAGTCATATAAATCATATTAGATTATCTAGGAGGTTAGGCTACTAACTCGAAAGCCATCAACAGGGATATGAACTGAAATAAAAAAAAATAATAGAATAAAGGCAATTAAGGACAATTCTTTAATTTCAAAATCGTTACCCCTGTTTGAAAATTACAAAGTATTTCTAGCACGTTTTATGGTGTCTCAAATATGGTTTTATTTGTGAAGTGATCAGACATTAACAATGAAAAATTAATATTTTTTAATTCGAAAAACTAACATTTAGTAAAATATTCCAAGGTAAAAAGAAGCAACGGCAGAATACAAAATACAAGTTTTGAAAATCTTTAGACAAAACAAAGCTCTGAATAAATTATACATTAATTATTGTTACACATATCATTACGTTGTATTTTATACTCAAATTGTACTAATAAAATTTGGAAACATGCATACAGTTAAATTGTAACAATACGTAATAATGAATATCCTTTTTCACTTGTAACAAACATATACACAAAAATATAGAACATGCAAACATACAATTCAAGAAAATTCAATTTATCTCAACTAAATTCTATTGCTATATATAACAGAACCATAATATATATTATTAACCTTCTAACTAACCCATTCACAGCTAACTAACACATATATCAATCTAAAAATGGTTTCTCGAATTTTCTCTCTCTAAAGAATGTGCCAACCATAAACCCTAATAATAATAAAAACTTCCCTTTTAGCAAAGTAATTAGTTATAAATAGAATTATCCGACCATCACATGCAATATGGTGTACACTCAGTACAGAGTGTAATAGATGGAACGTGTACAATTTTAAACGATGATGGTCATTCAAGTATGCAAAAACGAAAATAAACCGGTGCTTTTTTGCAAAATCCTGTAGTCTGAATATCGTGATTATTCACACTCTACCAGTATTTCTTCTGATAGGATTTAAAACGATTTCCGCTAGAATAGAGTTTTTTTTTTTTCCAGGTGTTTTTTTTCAAGCATTATTAAACTGTTTACTATAGTTTTGTTCCAAATTATGTACCGTCATCGCGAATAGCAGACAGACAACTGTCGGAGGGACAACGTCCCAAGATCTAATTAGAGGGATCAAACTTTCATGGAAGTAGAACACAGTACAATTCCTTTGAAAAGTAAGGTGACGTACCCAGTCACTTGGTAGCCCAAGAATACTTTTCGCAGCCCAAGCACAATGATCCATTTTCTGTTTCAATGAAGATTCGATGCCTTTTGTTAGATCTTGACGCATGGTTCCATCAAGTCTATGAGTCTGGTTAATCTTCGGAGATTGAACCTGACCACCATTATTTCGACTTTCCTGCACATTGTTATACTTTTCTGGGATCAATTTTTTTTAAAATTAGCATACCATTGAGTTCAGATGGCACTTTTGCTCAATGTAGGCAATGCTGTCTGTATAGCAGGCCTTAATCATGCTGAATTACAGTATTATATTTTCAACATAAAAAAATGTCTTAACTGGCTGATTGACTTGTCCGTTTGACAGCTAAGATGCTGCTAAGATAGCATCGTTATTTCAGGTATGTTAAATTTCGTCAAACATTTTATATCGATTATATGAACTATAAATACTTGTATGATAATTCTGCAATGTTAATAATCCCTGTATTAAATCCAAGAGATATACAAGAGATATATATGTTATTCTTGTTATATTAATAGTTGATAATAATGATAATATAAGATATAAATTTATATTCGTTTATATACACCAAAAATTTTAGTGCATTATCTTTAAAATTCAATCATGTTCTTTACATTTCACATTTATACCATAAACGATTATTATAATTCTCAAACCCACTTTTGTTCAGAACAGAACAAACTCTTCATCTAAAACTTTCGAACATATATAAATAAATAAATAAATAATATGATGTACAGACGAGATACATAGGTACCTACTACATATTATAAATAATATATATCTTGATACACTTTGTTAAATCTTTAAGAATAATTCTTATATAAAGTATCTTCTCTACACAAAACAAAATACCTGCTTCTTTATAAATTATATGAAAATGCGTTATCAATGTAATAATTAGATGCTACTACAAAATATTTTACACTTACAAGTTTTCTACGAAAAATTACATTCTATCAGAATCAGTTAAGTAGTGACATATATTTATATCTACATAAACATTAAGGGTTGCGTATGAAAACGCATGAAAAGTTTTGAGCCTGGGATTCACGTATGATGTGGAAACATAAAAGTTAATATCGTATTTATTATGAGCAATGTGATTGGTTGACAAACACGAATGCATATCTCCTATCTTAACAATGCCGACGAATTCTGACCCTACCAGTACAAATGGCCGAGCGGTCTAAGGCGTGATGTCTGCGCAGTATGCCTACTTGGAAACTGGGAATTTATGGGTTCGAATCCCGACATCGGCAGTTGGCCAATTATTAAAAAGAAAAAAAAGGGCGGTTAATTTACTAAACTGTCAGAGTATGGGCAAGAAGGAAGAAACCGTAATAGTTCCTATCATAGTTGGCTGCAGCCGCATATCCTACCAAGTCCTAGCCTATACACAAAAATTCCTTCCACTCCAATCACCTCCTCATATCCTTAGGCATCATAATGGACCTTATGGTCGAAGTGTAGCCCGCCCAGGGTAGCCTCTACAATCTATCTATCTATTGCCGAGTCTCCATAGAGATCTTGTATAGTCTATAGTCTAGATCTTGTAAAGATGTTTTTGGCCTGGTGAAATATAATTCGATTTTAAGTGTTTTTCTGAAACATACTATTTGAGGTCTTTTTTTGTCATTCCACTATCTTTCACCATTTCTCAGATGCACGATCAGGGATGTTGCATGTCTCAAAAATCATAAAAGAATTTCAACATTATCATACATTAAATTTCAACACAAATTTGATAAAAATATGCTCAAAACAAAGTATAAAACATACCAAGTTTTTCAAAATTGGATAAAATTAAGATTGAATAAAATTTTTAGAATCTGATGACATTCTCACCTAGTCAAAAAAAATCAGATGTTCTTAGCGAAATCTTATCCGAATTATTTTATAAGCTTTCTATTTGGGTGTGCTATTTTTCTATTTATAATCGTGTGGTTTCGATATCATTCAATATTTTTACGGTCCAGGATTCGGTATTCATAAAATATATTAGATTTACCTAAAATTTATCCTCAAATTTGAAAAATATGGCCAAAATTTTGTTTGAATTTCATTCAAAGTTGTTTATTTTACAAGCATTTATTTAACTTGTATGTGTGTATGTATGTATGTATGTATGTATGTATCTATGTACGTTCGGGTCAAATCTTGCAAGCTGAATTAGAACCACTTCCTTTTATCCTACGCAGTTGAATTTTTACATGTTGGTACAATTCCGATGACATTGCATTTTTATGGTAGGTATGACAAGAATCAACAAAGGGAAAGGGGGATTTAAAGGCAGGGGGAAACACAAAATTTGGTATCTCTATTAATTTTAAAAATATCGAAAAACACATAAGAAATTAAAGTTTTACTATAAAAAGCTAGTTGAAAAAAAGGTTTTTTTTTTTGAATCGAAACTTATTTAAAAAAATACTTTACAAATTTTCATAATTACCATAATCAAAGAACTACGGAATTCTTGAGAAATTTTGTAATAAATGAAAATTTTATAACACAATATTGTACAAGAAAGTATTAAATAATTCAGTAATCATTTAAGTGGTCTATTTATAAATAATAACGTAATCTTCATAAAACCTTTTTTAGATTAATCAAGTAATATCACTCTTGACTATAATAGTTGGGCCATATACCCTTCAACTAAAAATTCATAATGATATGGTGATGATAGACATTAAATTATTATATGGGTGTCATCTTATATGGAAGTTTCCTTCCTTTATTATTTTATATAATGTACCATTAGAGTGAGTGGTGGTTTATTGAACTTTCATTGTAAGGACAATAAGTTTTCAAGAAAATAGGGCTCAATATACAGACAGTATGCTTTTAACGAATATATTATATCGCTTTTATCGAGTCACAATTTGTAGAAATTCATTTTTAGTTAAACAAGTTTTGCGCAGTATGCTTACTTGGAAACTGCGAGGTTATGGGTTCAAATCCCGACATCGGCAGTTTGTCCATTATTAAGAAAAAAAAGGGGGCGGTTAATTGGACTAACCTGTTGGCGTATGGACAAGAACAAAGTAACCGGCTATGCTTGAGAAGGTTTTCTGTAGTTTCATTCACGAACTCCAGATGAATATCGGCATAGTTCCTATCACAGTCGGCTGCAGCCGTATATCTTACCAATTCCTAGTCTATACACAATAGGGAATATGCATGAAAATTTTTTTTCGCTTGAATTGAACCATGTTTACTTGACAAATATCAAGGTAAAATTACTTTTTAAATAACTTTAAAAATAAGCGAGATATGAATGATTGAAATTTCCGATTAGACAAAGAAGGTGATAGCCCTCTTAATATGTTATGTGACGTCATATTACACTTTCACCATTTAAAATACACGTAAAACTCCGTTTTTAGTATTTTTGCAAGAAAGAGACAGATAATAATCTTTAAAAGCTTATAGCTTCCTTGATATTTGTCGGATTTTAATTTCGTTTTTAAATATTATTACAATATTAACAGTATTTTCATATTCTGAAAATAAATATGAAAAAAAATTTTCATGCATATTCCCTATTATTCCTTCCACTCCACACTCACATCTTTAGGCATCAAAATGGACCTTATGGTCGAAGTGTAGCCAGTCCAAGGCAGCCTCTACAATCTAGTTAAACAAAATAAAACCTGACAGTAATTTTGTTTTCAAACACAAAATTTTCCAACAAGCCACTTTCAATTATTAAAATAAATTAATCATGAACGGGTTGGGTTGTTGGTTGACTACATTTATAATATAACAAGTTTTGAAAAATTGATTTTCAAGTGTTATAAATTGTACTACTAACATATCACAAACATTTTAAGTATATTGATGTGTCACATATACCAACATCCATGGTACGTCACAGACACAGAAAGGGGAGAGGGGGAGAATGAACGATATTAACTGCCATCACCGCTAAACCACTACCGCTACCACATACTACAGAGAGCTTGGTATGGTATCACTCTATAAAATTAACAAGAAATGACAAATTGTACTGTAAAAAACTTTCTCTCTTAAATAAAATAAATAAATAAAATTTAAAAAAAAAAAAAAAGTTTCCCTATGCGCTCTGCATTAATACACAGTTTTTCATGTTTGAGTGAATAATCTACAAATTAAAGATGTCACATGATGTGTTTAGCTCTGCAGGTGAGAAACAATAATAATATAACCTTTTTTTACGCGGAATGAAATACCTACGTCAGAGATTATTTATGATTATCATTTTACACCCTCAACACGCAAAGTGTGTATGTTTTGTAATAGGAAAGGGTTCATTAAAATTCGTTTATGTTTAATTATAAAGTTGTTGTGCAATGTTCGGAATTCTACCTTTATTATTTTCAAAACAGGAAACTTGATGTGCAAACATATTTTTAAAAAGCTTTTATTTATCTCAGAAAAATGTACCAAGAAAATCATTTATTTTAAGTCAGTCAATTTTACATGTATATATATATATATATATATATATATATATATATATATATATATATATATATATATATATATATATACATGTAAAATATATATATATATATATATATATATATATATATATATATTGGGTTAAATTAAAAAAATTACAAACAAATCGTCATTTTGAATCTATACAAATAATTCAAGTCAAATTAAAAATTTAAGAATTTCCCACTACCTCCACCAAATTTAATACAATAATGTTAATACAATGCCTATACATCATCTTGGAAAAGAGCTAATAATTTAAGCTAAGGACTGAACTGATTTTTATAAGACATAGGAAATAACATAAGAAACAGATATCTAATTTAAAAAAATCGTATTCATATCGGTCCACACGTTTGAGAGCTACAATGCCATAGACAGACTCACACACAGAAAGACAGACACATACATACCCTTCATACGTATAACACCCTTCTTTTTGCGTATAGGTTTAAAATAGAACGTCAATTCTGCCTGTATGTCTTCGGATTTAGTTTAACTAGTAAAATTACTGAATATGGGATTTAACGAAAACATTTTTGACCCTATCAGTATCAAATTTTTAAAGTTTAGTTATTGTTTCATTTCAGTATTCTAAACGTTTTCGAAAATTTAATATTTTACTATTTTATGTTTTACTCAATACCAGCAGTTCTATTTAGTTACAGATGGCAGGTATGGTTAAGTGCATTTAGATTTGTTTTTGTATCAGTACAAACTGCAGCTGATTCATTTGACCATTCGCATCGGGCATATTTTACCTCACCATGCGAAATCGATGAAGTTTACCTGATTTGTAAATAAAAATTATAAAGGGCATTATCATACAGTGTTTACACATTACAATATCTAGATCCAGATTAAGTTGGTCCGATTATAATTTACCAGGCCTACAAATGTAAAGTTCACAAAAGTATCCGTCATTTTGAAATCGCTATCTTGAATTTATGTACGAAAACATTATAGAAAAGTAGGTTCAAATCTTTGGATATGTTAAATTAAGAGTTAAACTTGGTAATTTGTTAGATTAGAGATTAGTTGATGTTATCTACTGTGATTTTATCTAATGACCATTGTAATTACAAAAGTAGACCGGACCATCGACTCCTATTATCTGTCGTATAAGATATCAATTTCTCAAAAACTTAGGTAACATTTCAACCTTCAAAAACATGGAAACGTTGTGTATAATTCAAACACTATAGAAAAGTTTTTTGTGATATTTTAATCCAATGGTTTAGTAATTTACGTATAATTTTAACTTACCGTACATCCTTCCTATACCTCTGTAACACAATATGTGTACACTCAACATATATATATATATATATATATATATATATATATATATATATATATATATATATATATATATATATATATATATATGTATATATATATATATGTTTATATATATGTAAATAAATATATACACACATAAACCAGAGACGAATTAAATACATGTGGATGAAAGTTTGAATTAAAAAGAGTGTGAGGTTTTGAAACCGATCTGGTTTGGTAAATATTATATAGCTTGTATATGTATATATTAAACTTTACCGTGCTTCAGTAAAAGGTTAGAAAGGTTTTTAATTAATACAAATCAAGAAAATTAAAAAGGTTTAACTAGGGAAATTGATAATGTGCATATCTACAGTATAATCATTGAAGTTCTATAATTTTACTTTACGGCAATCTAACAGATATTCACAATTATTATAAATTACTATACGAGAAAACGAATCACATTTGGACATTTTGTTTGCTGCTATTTTCATTTCAAAACTCTAATGAAATAATATTATTATCTGAAAAATGACCATTGTATTTAATAACAACAGACACACATTCCCGTTCAATGAAAAATTGAACCAACATGAAATGTTTATTTTCTTACATTTCATAAAACTCCTCACTATTGTATCTCTCTGTATATTATTTATATATAAACAAAGATAAGTAGTATATTTTTAAAATGTGAAAAAAGAAATGGAAGTTTTATATTTTTTATTTATGTAAACAAGTCAGTGATAGAGTAAGAATATGTAATGTAAATCTATGTTAAGTGTTATATCTCCCTTTTACGTATAAAAATAAAATAAAATGTTGTATCTGTCAAAAACATTTACTACAAGAATAATCAAAATTGTGAGAGACTGATTCTGTTTAGGTCGGTCCGACTTTTTTTCCCTTAATATATACAGATTAATTAATTTTTTTTTTTGTACTGTCAGTGCGAAATTTTCATCCTTCTAACATTCTAATAATTTTTATTTTTAATGCATAAAATTATGTTATTACAATTGAGTAGAAGCGTCAACAAAAACTGCCCGGTTTTTTTTGCTGTTTTTTTCAAATTTTATTTAACAAAAAAAAACTTTTTATCTCAAAATTTAATACCATTCAAACTTAAAGCATGGTAAAGTAGAACACTGTATGAAATAATATTTTGAAAGGATGGTGATATGATGAAGGTTTTTGGATTATTTATTTCACTATTTATCTTCGTATACACAGTATGTCATATTATTACACATGAAATATCCTAAAATGCTTGTTTGACTAGTCTTTATTTTAATTCGTTACAAACAATAATAATAATAATAATAAAGTATAAACATGTTTAGTTTATAAACTGACCTCTATATACAGACTGTGTTGGAATGCTTTTCCAATAGAGAGTCAATGTTAAATATTATTTGTTACTGGCAGGCCGTCTGGTTACTGTGCGAAGTCTGTCAGTACACATGTAATGAGAATCATCTAATATGCGTATCGTAGTTTGTTTGTCATTTAAGAGTGTGTACTGACTCATTGACTGTGTATACTGTGTGTACTGACTCATTTAAGAGTGTGCTAAAATATATACATTGGCAAAAATATAATGGTATTTGTTGGAGGTGTCGGAAAACATACTATAAAACAAAGATAGATCGATAGATGGCAGTAAGCAACCAATGTGTTAAATATGCTATGCATAGATGGCAGTATACACAACATGAGTACTTCGAAAAATAGTAATATTAATCTTTTTTTCCTTGACGGGAGAAAATATTATGTTACTTGGTTATAAGGGCGTTACAAAATTTTGCGGGCGAACCCGCGACGGGTAATGCTAGTAAACTATATATAAAGATCAAGCCGTTATTTTCATAAATAATGGTAAATTCCCATATAAACCACGAATGCCGATGATTACCGACTGTGACATAGTCGATCGTTACAATGAACATGTGGCATTTTAATCTGAAATTTCATTTCACTCCCCCCATATGAAATTATTTACTTACATTGCCTCGCTATAGATGTGTTCACATCAAATATTGTCTCATTTCAAAGCTATGAGAGAGTGCCGTCCATATAAATGGAGGTTAGTGAGTGTATAAAATTTATTTATGTTAGAGAATTTTAATATATTATTTTGTATAGAGATAAAACCACATGATAATCTCTTTATTTTACATGTATGTGTGTATATCGCTGTGAATGTAAATTGTACCTTATAATATACCTTTTATAATGAGAGTATATATCTTAATAGTTATATTGACTAGGTTTGTTGACAATTTTTAATTATTTCAGTTATAAAATTAAAAATAAGAATTAATTTTTTGGGAAAAAGATTTTCATGTTTATATTTATCTTATCTTTAACATAAACAACTTTAACATGGTCGTATTAAGGTCACAAAAATAGCCCCGTATTTACATCAAAACTAAGAAATTTATTGCAAAAAAGTTTCAAACAAAAGTTGTTTGTTTTTATATCATAAACATTTTTTGTATTTAAATATGTTCCTTTACTTGCACCGTTTAAAAGATAAGTTATACCACGTAAGCACGGATGCATGGAACAAAAATATTAATAACTGCATTATGTTCCCCCTTTTAAACTGTGAAACTTTTGTTTGAAATATTTTTTTCTAAAATACATATTTTTAAAATTATTTAGGTGAAAACTTTTAAAATGAACCACGGATAACAATATTTAGACATTTTTCTACAAATTTCTGATAAATTTGATATTTTTCTAAAATAAAAATGTTTTTTTTTTTTGAACATTTATTATCATTTCGGAGAAAAATAAACAAATACATTTGTCAGACAATAAAAATATTATTTATTTATCCATTTTCCCCGAGTTTCACCAATTTTTATAACCTAATAACAGTTTTATTTACTACATATCATGATGAACACTGTTGACAATAAATATGACTGAATATATATTTGTATATATATATATATATATATATATATATATATATATATACTATCAGTTTTATTTGTAATGTTTATTTAATAGTATAGCGATATGTAGAATATCATAAACCACTTGATTATATCAAACCGCATGGGAGTGCACTACATCAGGAGCAAATAAATTTAAATGATCGGGCTTAACTAGTTTTTAACTCATGCAGAGAAAAGTATAGTAAATGTTACTATTCCACAATGCTACATATTATACAATCGACGGAAAAAAACCCTCAAAGATAATATTACAATGCTATATGCTAATAATATGTAGAAAACAAAATAATTCTTCCCATGAGAAAAAAAAATTCTTACCATTTGAAAGATAGTAATATTTCCAATGCTTTCTTTAGAAATCAAATAGTACAGTTTTTGAGCCATTAATAGTTATTTTTACAAAAAATAATTTTGCAAAACGACTCATTTCGTAAATGATATGTACTACATGTCATTATGCTTGCTGAATAAAAAATTTAATAAATGCCAAGCAAACAAAAGTATGTACTCTTGTTTTAATTAAAAAATTTTAACATTTAACGAAGAAAAAGTACACAGATATTATGAAATAACAACAACATTTTTCGTACACATTAAACACGCACTACCAAATTGTATATACGAGTATATTATATTATGTCGAGAGCCTATATACATTTTAGGGTAATAATCATTTGACAAGGCATGTACTAGGTGTTAAACCATATACAGCGTTTTTAGACAAATACCGTGAGAAACTGATACGTATATATGATAGAAGGAACAAAAAATAATATCATCCCAAGTTTAATGGTTTTCGAATGATATAACTATTTGTCCAAAATGTAATAATTTTGAGAAATTCACATATTTTAATTATGCTTTATTTTTAAAATTTCTTATTGAAGTGTTTGCATGAAAAGTTAAATGTCCACTATTAAGGAAAATTACCCTAATGAATGAAAAACCGTTTTTAATTAGTTTTTTTGGTAAACTAGTGTCTATTTATCATTAGTATGGTTGCCTTTCGGTTATATTATACCGATGGAAGTGATTAGAGTGTACTTAATTCGAAATTTAAGTAGTGCCTACCTATGTCTGAACATTGACAACATTATGTAACATCAAATGCATGATATGAAAAATCATTGACATTCTGAGCTACCTGAGATGTTATGGTAATCGAATGCATATGATCTCTCACTATCTTGATGCAAAATAATTATAGGCAGAGGATTTACTTTTGTTGATGATTTTCTTTTCGCATTTCGACAAAATCTGTACATTTTTTTATGTATTTGTTTATTTTTTTAATTAAAGAGTTACTACAGCGAAACTATAAATCATCAATACATTTTTTAAACCAATTTGAAGCCAACTATATTTGATAGAGTAGTTTTTCTAATATATTTTTCTAATTTTCTTTTTGCAATTAGATTGTGTGCTGAGGTCTTGAAAATTATTTCACTAATTTTCATTCCAACAATATATATATATATATATATATATATATATATATATATATATATATATATATATATCATCTCATTGTTTTCGTTATCTAACAACAAAATTTTCCACCGGAAACTGAACAGTATGGGATGTTACACCTAAACCGTAGCCTAAATTTAATTTATGCCTACGACAATGGTACCACACATATTTTAAAATAAACTTATAATGTACAATTTTTTTACACCTAAATATTTGTGTATATATTTATATAAACATTATCTTATAATATCACCTTAATGTAAAATTCTTGTTTTACGACTGGAAAAAATATCCACATTTATTTTATATGAAAAAACATAATAAATAGTACATTTAGGAAAGGTACTATAAACACACATCAGCTGATTGTGATGAATTCCATTGAGATAGAACCTTTGTGTTTTTCATATTTTTGTCTAGTGTGTAAAAAGTTAAGTACTCGGTGTGTAATATTTCACAATTTTCGATAATATATTTTTATAACGTACATTTTTTGTATAGTGTTATTTGATGTTATTATTGTATTGATTTCAAATTTATAGTAGTTTTGTTTTGTTTTTTTTTTTACTATGGAATATAAATAATAATTGAAAATACCTGTCTTTAAGAAAATATATGGTTCAATATGTTCTAGGAGTCATATCTTAGTTCCAACACCCTTCCTATAATCTTTGCTCTTTAAGATTTATACCGAAGTGTAGTGAATAGAGCAATTAATTTAAAACACTAAGTTATTTTCATAAAAAAATAACGCCACTTTTTATTTGGAACGTTTAAGAATGCAAAAATTCATTTAGAAGAAAAGTTTTTTGTAAAACACATGTTCTACTTTCCCGTTTTTTGAGGTTGTTGGAATATATCAAGATATCCCAGTATATTTGATCTAAAACCTGATCTAAAAACATGATTGATTAAATAGTGGAATTTGTGGACTTTAAATCCATGTTTATTTTTAGCCTCAATACAAGGTTATTGATAATTACGAGGTGCACCTGAGAGATATATCGATAGGACTACTCAGGCGTCTAGATATTGTAGTCCATGATCTAGAACTAAGTATACTAGAAGCTCGATATCTTCTTCCATTTCTCTTTGATTATAAACCCATTTTTACCCGCTGTGGATCCAATAGGGAATATGCATGAAAATTTTTTTTCACTTGAATTGAAGCATGTTTACTTGACAAATATCAAGGTAAAATTACTTTTTGAATAACTTTAAAAATAAGCGAGATATGAATGATTGAAATTCCCGATTAGACAAAGAGGGTGATAGCCCTCTTGATATGTTATGTGACGTCATATTACACTTTCATCATTTAAAATACACGTAAAACTCCGTTTTTAGTATTTTTGCAAGAAAGAGACAGATAATAATCATTAAAAGCTTATAGCTTCCTTGATATTTGTCGGATTTTAATTTCGTTTTTAAATATTATTACAGTATTAACAGTATTATCATATTCTGAAAATAAATGTGAAAAAAAAATTTTCATGCATATCCCCTATTACCCACTAAGCAAAGTATAATTTATCAATACAAACTATATAATTGGTAACGTTTCAATATTGTTTTAACATTGAAGTAAATTTAAATAAAAAAGATTGTTCGAGTACAATAACTGAGTTTTCATTATTTATAACTTTATTATTTTGGTAACATATTTTGAAACGATAAAAGAAAAATGCTGCCTGTAAGAAGTTCGTATTTTTATTTAGAACAAAAGTTGAATTTACAAAAAATATATTTCGTTGGATGTAAAAAAGAATTGTTTAATTTAAAAACCTGTAATTATTACGATTGACGAATGTCTTTCTTTCTATAAGGACAAAGGCATCTACATACATTTGAACAATAATTTTGTTGTCGGTGTTACAAGATTCACAGAGAATAAATTTAACCATTCGAAGATTTGAATGGATGTGATGAACGTATTCTAACCAATGGTTTGTTTTATCTTAAAAATTTTTACAAAAATTAATATAGTTTCAAATTCAATGATTCTCTCAAAACTGAACACTTATGAAGTTGGTTAATTTATTCGTTAAATGTAAGATAAATATAAGTTTCGATCAGGAAGAATCCGAAGCTATGAATACACGAGGTTTTCCGAAGCTTTACTACATATTACCAGTATCAGTGATATTTTGTGGAATGTGGTTAAATTATCTAATCAACGACTTTTAATATCATTCAAAATGAACGTAAATGGTTCTCGAGTACTCAATTTTTCTTACTAGAAAACTTTTCGGAAGAAATCATTCGAGAAAGATATTTTGAACTTTACACATAAACATGTTTAAAACTCTTTTACTCAAAACAAATTTGTCCATTTATTTTGAAGCTTAAACGATTCTGCTATAAGAATAAAAATACTTTTAAACTGTTTAATATACAATATGGCTATTAACATAGACCTAATAGGAAAATTGTGTAGTGCATCTATCACTGTCCATATGTCCATATCTTTTACACTCAAATTCACAGACATTTGTAGATTGCAGTTTCGGTGGAACAATGCTGTCCACATCACTGTATGTATATATGTATATATTACTATCTGTATACATATCAATGAATACATATTCTACATTTTGCATTCTACAAATGTCTGTAACAGAGTGCACCATATCATGGTGCGCTGTATATGGACAGTGATAGATACATACATTGTTTCCGGATAGGGTGTAGTTTAAAAAACACACGGTATAATTAAACAGATGTTTATCAAATGGTTGTCATCCAAATGTATATCAAATGGTTGTCTTATGTCTTTTATCCATAAAAAACCTATTTTGACAAAATGGAAACCCGACTTCAAAAATCAAATATTCTATAACAAAAAATGCACTAAAAAGTAAAAAAAAATTGCTTTTTGTTTTTATTTTGTAAAAATTTCGGTTAGTTTAAAGTCGGTTTTTAAAAAAACTTTCTTATTTTCCCATTTTGAATGAGTATATCATATCCTTAAAAAAAAAAATTCACAGAAATCGGTTATCACATATAAAATGAGGATTTTTTTCGATTTTCCGGGGATTCCCTCATCAGAATGCGATTTGGTGCCAACGGGAATAATGGGAAACCAAACCCTTTAAAACAAAAACAAAAAATTCAAAATCGATTCATAAATGGCGGAGTTCTGAGGTGACACACATAAAATAAAAAAAATACAGCCGAATTGAGAACCATCCTCCTTTTTGAAGTCGGATTAAAAATAGAGTTCATTCTTTAATAATTTTCAATATGTTTATCGAGAATGTGTCACGTTTCTAATAAAAGCTTACTTATCTAGATTTGAATACTTTCAATGAGATACTAACAACTTTCTGATCTTTCACGGCTTATGTATGAGAGTTCATTAAAAGAGTTAGATTAACCATGTTCACCCATTTCACTAGTTTAAATCTGCATGTAATATTTTTCCACGGAAAGCCTTATAGTAGTAGAATCTCACATAAATTGAGAAGTGAAAACAAACCTCAAACATATTTGTTCACTACAACAAATGTTTTGTAATGCTGGATGGAGCAACAATAATTTAAAGTGTATATAAAATGTTCAATAAAGTTCCGAAACCGCCGCTTTTGCTATTAGTCATATTAAAATTTTTGAACATTGTTGTATATGGTAGGTATGTGACCTTTTATGGTACTCTACATATTTCCATTTTTAAGGGAACTTTATATGTATGTAACCATCACAAATGAATTAGATGACAACGTATATATTTTTAAAATCTACTACCATTACCAATATCGAATTTTCGATTTATCATTCAATATTCGATAACGATTATAATAAATTATATTTATGGATGTATGTACATGTAATGGAAGAATCAGTGAATGTAGTACAATCACTGATTGTATTGAACTTTAAGGGTTCCGTAGATCAAATCAGTTTTTGTATTTTATCTCTCAAGAAACAAATCATGGTTGTAAATCGCTAATGTCAGCGATAATTTAGTTTATTTTCGGATAAATTCTTTTGAGATTTTGGGTATTTGCTGGCTCAGGTATCAATGATTTTGTAGAGTAGATTTATTAATCACATATAACTTCGACAGAAGTAATACTGTCAAAATAAAATAAGAATGATAAGAAAAAGATGGCTGTTACATCGGCTACAAGATTTTAGTACCCCATCCATGGAGTCGTCTTTGGTGTAGCGGTAAGCACGTTGGACTAGATATCCGGAGGCCCGAGGATTCGCCATTTCTCATTGACGAGCTAATTTTTCCATATCAGTATTTAATTAGATTTATGTTTTATATTCAAAGTTTGCGGATAAATATTTCCATACTAATATTAATAGACGAAAATATTTCAAATAAACAAAACTAAAATATAGTATACGCCAAAAATTTTTCCATGAAAGAGAAATATTTGGCAAATACCACGAAAAACAAATTTTAAACCATAACAAGATCTTAAATATAAATCGTATTTCTGCTAATGACAGAGATCAAATTTATTTGATTGATTTTAGATTTACATTTGCTGTATAGTTCATCCTCTAAAAAGGATAAAATAATTATTATAGAATTTAATATTTCAACATAAAAGGACGAATTTGTTTTGGAAAAATGCCATATAATAATAATAATAATAGGCAAACGCCTATTTTTACCACAAATCAATAAGTTTCAACGTGTTAAAATCCAAACGTGAGGTTTTAGAAGGGTGATTATGTATCTTCCAAGTTGGCATACCAACAATACAAAGGTTTGAGCTGAAATTTTGACAAAACTACGATTTTGACATCAGTGTTTTGCTATGAAAAGTCTTACACATCATGGCTGGGGATTGAATCAAGAACAGTTGCATCCCATAACAGTTCTAGGCCAACTGAGCTACCCAGAGGATATACTTGTTATCTATTTTCATTTTTAAGTTCTAGAACAGAGAGTACTCAGTTCCAAGCAGACGGACAGACAGACTCCAGAAATAGAATAATTAGAACATTCTATGAACACCTTTTTCTCCGATCAATATTTTCAAACATTACAAACCTGCGACTAAACTTATAATACCTTTTTATTTATTTCCTTTATATTATATACAAATTATTCTAGCTTATTTTCGTTAGCAATGTTCCACGAAGTGACATAGGTCTATGGAACCTTGCCTTGATTGTGTTGTATACACTCTTGATCATTTCGTTTTTATTATTTTCACTGCAACATTGAGTATTTTTTGCATAAATATTTTTGTAAAAAACTCATGTAGATCGTTCCTCGGTAATGGTATTTTAAATGGATATATTTATTGCATTTGAGGGTAGAAAATGACAATATCGAGTTCATTATTTTCTATTGGATATATAGGAGATTTAAGTTTTATTAGATAGATATCATCATTATGCCGTTCTTTTTTTTTTATCGTTGTATACATGTTGAAATTATTTTTATGGTAACATGAGTAAAGGAAGAAAATTCTTGTTTTATATGCATGGAGAATTTTTTTGTTTAAATGTCTTCTTTTTTTCTTGCTCGTATCATAGAAAAATGGTAACTATTTAAACGGTAAATATGTTTTAAAGAGCTTTAAGGATTTCGACAATTTTTATTAACAAAATGTTTTATATTTAATAGTAGTCCCGTATTTGAATTTTAACTATATTGGTTTTATGAATATATGTTTCAAAAGAACCTTTTTTTACTTTTATATGGGATAAACATTTTTTATATTTTAAGATTTTTAAATCTCCCAACAAGGATAGCTTGGCTGAAGGAACGTAGGCAAGCTGCTACGGGCAGCCAAAACGGTTTTAAATCGGTTTTTTGCTCTTTGCTGGTTTAATGGGGTTTTTTAAAACATTATAAAGAAATGATTAAAATTGATCGTATGTTTAAGATTTCAAATCATTTTCTTGAAAATCAGATCTTATGGTTAAGATTTATTTTGTCCTAAAAAAAGTACATAAATTCAGTGAATAAATTCAGTGATATCTTTATATCAAAATCCACAATGTGGATGAATATTTTCAAGTCTTTATCTTAATTTCGAGAGTCGAAAATCTAGAAAATGAAAACTATTTAATAAAAAATCAGATTTTATGATTTTTATGAAAATTACGATTAAGAGTAATACTTACTCCAAAATGTAAACGATCCTATTTTGTTCTATAACATACTGTCAAACAGAAATCAACAAATGGATGATTAATCATTTAAATCTGTGACCCCGGGATGCTTTTCTTTGCATAGTTACTCCGTATAAAAACAGTTATTTCGAAATTCAATTTTTATAATTCGTGATTTTATTTAAACATTCAATTTTCTGAAATTTTCCACGAAAGTTCTCCCGTTTTTATGAAAGTGATGGGGATACATGTGTGACCAATCGCTATGTATCAAAACAGAACCTCGCAAACAATATGATACACTTCTCAAAAACATACAGGAAACAAAATGAATTTTCGGAACTATATCACAAAAAATTTAAAAAAAAAAATCGACTCCAAAAAAAATTTTTTTTAGTCGCCCCGATTTTGATGAAATTATTAAGGTCCTAATCTTTCAAATAACAAAAGTATAAAGTAAATCGTTTCAAATAAAAAAATAATTTTCTAAATCGGTTGACAAATGAGGGTGCTCTGAGGTAACAAACATAAAAAATACAACCGAATTGATAACCTCCTCCTTTTTTGAAGTCGGTTAAAAAGTCATCTGTTCTCTGGTACATTTTTTCGTATCCCGAGAAAACTTTTCAACCGTCAAATTTTCTCGAATATCCTGTATATAATAATGTATATGAATCTGCAAACAAAATTGAAAAAAAAATGATGAAATTCGATGATTCTTGGTGTAAAAGATTGAATATATATAAAAGAGCGACCGACGACCAATGTAGATGATATTTTTATGTATAATATTATCGTATTTCATCACGACAGGTACACTGTTAAAAAAAAATTCGTTACGCAGGAGCTGCTTCAACTTAGCGAATTTCCTAAGAATACATAAATAACTCTCTAGCGGTCACAATTTTAGTCTGATCAACCTGAAATGTCGTATATGATTTTAGTATTTGCAAGGCTAATTCAATTAATAAATGACATACGTCAAGGGGAAATGCGGGCATAAAGATAGAAGAAATCACAAAATATAAAATATCTCTCTTAATATTATAACAATCGAAAAAAACGTAAGGCACAAAGTTGTAGAGAATCAAATTTGCTACAATTCTTTACCTTATCATTTTTGCTCAAACTCTAATGTGTACAGAGATATTGAGGAATTTAATTTTCAATTTTAAACCGTCAATATTTCTGTAAATATTAGGGTAACAGAAAAAATGATAAGAAACAAAATTATAGTAAAACTTAGTACCTACAACTTTACTTCTTATAAATTTTTCGATTTTTCGAATATTAAGGGAGATATGTCAAATTTGTGTTTCCCCCTTCCTTTAAACCCCCCTTTCCCCTTGTCCGATTTTACCCATTAACGAACTTGACCTTTTGAATACCAAAAGCGCCTCAAATACCAAACTGCATTTCAATCAGATTAAAATTGTGACCGCTAGAGCGATTACAGACACATATATATATATATATATATATATATATATATATATATATATATATATATGTATATATATATATATATATATGTCCATAGATATATATATATAAATTTTACAGATGGTGTTTTTCGACATCTACTAGGTAGGATCGATGGACATTTGAAGAAATTTTTGCAAAATTTTGAAGTCGGTACGAGACCAATAGCTCTATTTCCTTTCAGGAAATTCGCTAATAATGGTAATTTTACATAATATTTACTGTACATAAGTAAAATAAAATTACAAATCTTAGTTTCTCGAAAATTCGAGTTACTATATTGAAGTAAGATACTCAATGCAATTGTAATATTAATATTTTTATTGTAATGGTACAATATAAGTTTGTAATGTTACTAAATGTTTGTATTAGTCAAATACAGATGATAAACTTACCATTTCGTATTGTAAATTTATACCTGAGGCATAGTAAGCTACCTATATACTTTTATAGTTACATTTTACTAGTATATTTGTATGATTACAAATATCGTGCTTGTAATTTCGATTACAAGAATGTATAGTAAAATTCTGATGTAGTCGTTGTATAATTAATTTTTTTGTGGTATACATACACACTGACTTTGTACTTTGTAATTTTATAATTTTTTTTGTAAAATTACAAATATAATGTTTGTAAATATCCCCTATGTATGTAGTTATATGTCTATCTCACCTAGAGTATTGCTGCTCCATTCTACGATGTTCAAATCTTATATACTCTTCGAGGAAGCAGTCAGTTGGAACTTAGGGTATAAAACCATATCATTTGCCGGCAATAACTGCCGCTCCTCGGCTCTGTGGTTGAGATAAAAGTGACCAAGGGAGCTGTTCATTTTTAATGAGGTCGGTTGATGAAGATTCTTCATCAACCGTCCTGGACACAAACACTGGAACGTATAATCGTTCCAGTAGCTTATCATATATATATATGTTACGGTAAACATACACTCTTGGGAAATGTACACTTTTACCGTAAAATGTGTACATTTCCCAAAAAGTTAGGTATATGTGAACTGAATATAATGTATATGTACATTTCCCGGCAAATGTGTACTCTTGCCTTCACGTTTTGGTAAATGTATACTCTTACCTTCATGTTTTAAGAAAAGTTGGAAAATTTTGGCACGATTACGATAAAAATATGCAAAATTCCAACAGAGAGAGCTAAAACATGATGAAATTAGATGATACCCAACCCAACCAGGAATAACCCAACTCGACCCAACCCAACCATATATATATATATATATATATATATGTATATGTATATGTATATATATTTATTATTTATGAGTTAACGAGCTTAAAAAACAGATATATAACTTCTTATCTAGTTCAGAGGAGATATCTTGAAAAACTACTATAATATCACTTCGGTGGAACTAAACTAATGAATGAAATTTTGTAAAATTACTATACTTGTATGGTAGGATATTACTAAATGACTCTATTGTAAAAAGTATAGAAAAAATACTATACCAATATAGCAGTATTACTGAGGCATCTTGGCATAATACTCCCTACACTTCAGACCAGAATTTTTAACAGTGTAAGTAGGGTACACCAACCAACACAGCACGAACGGTGTATGCAGTATGTATGATAATCATAAATGCGAACTTCGTTTTCATATACAGACAGATATTTCATAAGCAATAAAGTTAAATAAAGTCATAAATCTGTCAATAATTTCAAATGAGTTGACCATAGCACCAAATGACTATGGCTCTACCTATATAGTGTTACTGGTGTTATTATAGAAAAAAACAAAACCGAATTTATCGTAAAACGTACAATGAATATCATCGATAGATAAATTTTTTCGATATTCGCTGTTTCGTATGGACATGATAGTTATTATATGTGCGCTGGTAGTTTCGAATTTCTACATGTTTTATAATACAGTGAGATTTTTACAAAGTGTCTCAGAAAATTTTCAACTTACTTGGGCAGTAAAAATGCAAATTTTCCTATGCAAGTCATAGCAAAATACTAAAATTATAAAGTCCTTTTCTTTGGGTGGATAATCAATGGAATACGGGAAACTTTTTTAGAACAGATCTTTTCGTTACACTTTTATGGAAAGCTGCAAGCTTTTTCATAAAGGCTCTCACTTGAATGAAATAAATCCTCTGAGTACAAAACTCATAAACAATTAGCATTCATAAACTCCTATATATGTATACTTTTCGGTAAACGGAAAATATTGGGCCAAAGCAACAAATTTTTAAAATTAAATTCAATAGTTCATTAAAAATAGTTTTGCTGGAAGATCGTAGAAAGTTGGAAAGTAACGAAAATGAGTTAAATTAACTAAAATTGAACGTTTCGTCATTTATTTATGACTTCATCAGCAACAATAATTAAATAAATACAATGATAAACGATGATAGAATATTTTTATATAAAATAATGATTGATATGATTAATGAAATATTTAAATTATAAATGTTTAATAATTTAAGTCAAATTCTTACTTTCTTAGGCACTTTTACCGCAAAAACGCATTTTGTTTTAAAAAACTTCGTCTCCAAAAAGCCTATTTAAAATCACGTCTTCTTAGTCTTCGCATTTAGCATCTTTGTTTGTCATCACTATACTAAATGAAACAATTAGCTGCCCGTTTAAGTACATTTAGGGTAAACTAATAAACACTTACCCCAAATTTTGTAGTCAACCATGTTAAATTTCGGCCTCGTTGACTTAATGCAACAGCTTCTTCGTGGAGTTTTGAAATAAAGAAAAAGTATCTTCGGTAAAAAGTATATGATCACCACTAAAGTTCGAATGATAAATAGTTTTGTCTGATAAATAAATGATTAGAATCTGTTCATTTTAGAAAAATGGTACATTATTTTGAGCCAGTCTGTATGGTTTTCAGTTTGATATTGATTCTGTAATGTGAGTATATATCATCAATTTATATATTGTTTGATTTATTATTTCATTTTTATTTACAAATCATCAAATAAAAAAAAAAATTTAATATAAAAATAGATAGGTGTTATACGTATAATAGCAATGTGAACTCTCGAGTTCAATGTGTTTGTGGTCGAGCTCGTACAAACATTATTATTAACTATTAATAGTATAGAAATCACAACATGTTTTTTACCAATAGAGAAGAAAGTTTATTTGTATGCCTCTATTTACAAATATACAACAATTGACCTATTTCCATTTTTCACAAATTCACGAAGGCAGTTAGTCAAAATAGTCAAACCAGTCCAAGTGGCCTACTTGGAAACTGGGAGGTTATGGGTTCGAATCCCGACATCGCCAGTTTTTCAATTATTCAGAAAAAAAAATGGGCGGTTAATTGACTAAACTGATATCTTGCCATCTATTGTAAGTTAAATGAACTAATGTGTAGGAATATAGTTTCACTGCCATCTATCAATGAAAATCAAAAGCTATTATTATATCATTTCCTCATGAATCATTTCTATAATATTTAAGAACCAATTTCTTACAAAAACTTGACAAATTTTATACTAAAACCTTCCTCGAGAATCCCTCTATCCATTGGCGAAAACAGCATGAAAATCGGTGCAGTAGTTTTTGAGTAAATCGCGAATAGACGGACAAGCGCTGCTGGGGGACTTTATTTTATACTATGTAAGGATGAATGCATGTAATTTTCATAGTCTAGCCAAAATTTTCATAGTCTCATTTATTCGAATTTTTAGGAACAAAAAAAGCAGGTTTGAATCTTTTTTGATGGCATATTCCATCGTCATTTTATTGTTTGAGATATTAAGTAGACAAATTTCAGATAATGAGATGTGAAAAAAGACATCCCAAGGCCTGTTATGATTTACAATGTGTTAAGTGAATTGCCATTAAAAGGGGTGAGTGTGCGTGGAACCCGTCAATATATATATAAGTATTGGAATAGCTTTTCTGGTATAAATTATACTTCCTTACGTGTTTATCATTCGATTACGTGTTTCGTAAGTTAATAGTAAACTAAAAAATTAATTCATCATTTATAAATATTAATGAAAGTATTTATTTTTCTATGAATATATGTTAAAATATGATTTATGATTTGAAGTTCGGTCCGATCTGTTTTGAGAGGTATATATTAAATCATAAATATATATACATTATTATAACATATATTTTCGGGCAATTAGTCAAAATATAATACTTCTTTTGTATATAGTAATATATTTTTAAGAAACATCATTAATTTGCAATTATTTATAGATGATCAATTTCATAATGTATAATATTTAATACTACATGTCTATTTATGTATATATTTTTGTTTTTACATTATGGACAGGGTTGTATTTGAAAATAATTGAAATTTTTTTCTCAGATTTGATGTTTCGCTCTCTGAAAGAGGTGTTTACTGGTACAGTGCGTACTGTTCTGTCATAAAATTGGTTTTTAACATAGAAAAAAGAAAAGACCAGATAACCTGTTAAAGATAGCCTGTAAATAAGGATTACTTTAAATTCGGTATATCAATCCGGTATATTAAGCCTACGTATCCAATACAAACGTTCAATTTTACAAAACGTTATTGATTATATTACGAATATACGTTACTATGTTCCGAAAAGTTATTTAATTTTGAAATATTCTGCTTAGATGGCGCTATTATTAATTCATAATTCATTTAAATTTAAATTTATTAATAGCCAAAATACAAATTTGCATTTTTCTAATTTATATATAACGATTTATAGTGTGCTAGTATAGTTTCTATGGAAATGACAATCAAAATTGACATTTCAAAATTGAAACAATATTAAAATAATTTTAGTAATTTTTTAAAAGTGTAGTTTCTGTGGAAATGACAATCAACAAAATTTTAAAATAATTTTAAAGTTTTTTTCTAGAAGCTAACATTTAATACAATTCATAATATTATTTAAATTAATTTTATTATTATTTTTCTTATAAATAAATTAATGACCTACGATAAAGGAAAATTTTAAATGTAAAATCAATCTGAAAAGATATTGTAAAACATCATAAATTCAAATTGAATATCCGAGTGTATTATGTGTTAGCTTGTAAAAAAAAAACATAACGCATTTTTTAACACTTGATTTCACTACCCATCAAATTGTCGTACCGGGGGCTTTAAATTGAAAGAGATTCTAAAGGAGTTAATTCTAAACAGTTTACGTATGGTTTTTTGTTTTTGATGCCTAATATATATCCAGTATATATTTAGTGGTGCTAAAGTTAGTACTAACTTTATCTTTAGGGATTGGTAGAAAGGCAGGATAAGCCTCTTCACTAATATTTTCGAAAAATTATAAAATCAAACCCTGTATAAAAAAACACTTTACGATATACAAAATAATCTATAAATAATATATCAAAATTTTATAAATGAATTAAATTATCATTTAATGGAAAATTAAATGAGGTAAATACAAACCGGATATATGTAGGTACTATGAATACAATATTTCTCTCAAATATATGATAGAAAAATGATTTATTATTGAATGAAAATAATATTTTCCATTATTTATTTTCTAATTGATATTAAATCATCTCAATACACACATATTTGTGACAAATTAATTTTGAAAAACATTTTTGTCTGTTCCGTTAAAAATTACAAACTACAAACTTTTTTTTTTTTAAATATAATTGTTTTTTCAATATATCAACTTTCAAAATACAACATTTCTCTATATACAAAATGTTTTATTGGAAAATTATTTTTGTTGCTATATTTTGCACTAATTAACAATCAGAAATTTGAGTTGATGTTTTTAACTAGATCAGAATGAAGGATCTAAAAAAAATCTGTAGTGAAATACTCAAAAGACCTCTATATATACAGAGTTTAATACGTGTAATAAATCAAAAACAAAATACCAATAGTAAAGTGTCACTTTGTGGATTTTGCATCCCTTATTCTATAATGACTAATTTTAAAATTTTGTACCTCTGGCAAAAATTTGTTTATGTGAAAATATATATAGTGAGACTATACAATATTTTATATGGGAAGTGAAATGTGAAATGTTCTATGTGAAATGTGGCCGTCAACAATTATCGGCATTCGAATTTTAAATTTGGAAATTTACCATTATAATATATGAATATAACGTTTTCTAAAGGCTGGGATTTTTAAGAAAGTTTATAGTTTCTATAGAAATATCTGCATTAACCAAATTTTGGAAATTATATATTTGTAAAAAAATTAAAATATAAAAAAATTGACGTTTTAAAATGTCGAAATTTAGAAAAAAAATAATTATTTGACATACCTAAATTTTCTATAATAATTCCGGACCTTCTTCAGCCAGTAAAATATATTTTCACATCATGCATGAATCCCGACTCAAAACTTTTTTTTTACTTTGCCCATTAGAACAAACTATTCTTTCTAACATAATTAGAGTAGTGAAAGTATGTGAAGAAATTCTCATTAAGAATCATGGTCACATCCGGCATAGCTATTTCCACCAAAACTTGAAACGACATTATTAAACTTAAGTTCCATACCCACACTCATGGCTAAAAGTCTGGTTTTGAGGAACTCGAATCGTAAATATTCGGAAAAATTTCAATATCGATTAAAAAACATTCTATAGAGATAATTGAGAGTAATTCAAAAAACAAACTTCAACCCAAATAAAGAATATTTTTATCATGAAATACAAAAATAGAAAATATTAAAATGAAAGCCTTCCTCATATTTAACATACAATCATGCGGAAAAAAAAGGTTTTTTTTGAGAAAAAATTTGAGTATATTAATTTAAAAAAAAATGTAAATATTACCTTCATTTTCAAGGTAATTTGTCACAGGACTTTTCACCCCATACAAAGTTAACGATGTTTATTTTTTTTTTTACACTCAAATAAAATTGTTATAGAGTAAAAGAAGAAATTTGATTTTTTCATCATATTGTCAATTCTTTTCTGCTACTTATTTTATCTAGATATTCTTCCTATGGGATACAAAAAAATTGTAAACGTTTCTGTCATATTCATATACATACAAAGAATTTCATAGAAATCAACATAATGAAAATAAACAAGAAATGGTACAACTAACTGAATTTACTGTCTAAATACTCGGTATATACTACGTTTTATCAGTGTACTGCGTCTTCACAAGCACAGATGTATAAAATTATGACCATAATTCTGTATACTTTTGTAATCTGCAGTGAACTATTTAATAGATTGTTTGAGCTAAAATGTGGCAAAACTATATAGTTTATGAAAAAAACTATCAAACAAAAGTTGTTTATATCCAAAAAGAAACGTTTTATGTATCTAAACTTTTCTCCGAAACACTTAAGGTTTTAAACATGGATTTTACGATTTTATCGACCGATAGTGTCTTTCAGATAGGGTATAATTCCCGATAGAGAAAATGGAACGTTCAATTTGTCCCATTTACAAGCTCGACGTCAATTTTTAGCTAGAACTTTCTCAAGAAATTTCACCTCGCCTTCTCATTTCCATTTTTGAACTATCGTTTTGATGATAGATCTATTATATATATATACATTATATATATATATATATATATATATATATATATATATATCTTTTTTTTTCTCTGACAAATATTTCGAGCATGGGAAAAATCTATTACGATCTTGGGATAAAACTTATTATACATTTTTAAGATCCATAAATACAATAAAATAAATAGTATCAAAACTGTGTTATCAAGTGATTTAATTTTGGTTCTTTAGTCATAAAAAATCATGGAAGATGGTTTTTTTTAAATGTACTGCGGCTTTTTACATGTCAACTGTTTTGAAATTCCCGATACAAAAATAGATATAGAAAATGTCATGAATTATCTAGAGCACGGTAGTGCGCAAGGCCGAGATTTAAGGGTACATTTTTAAGATCCATAAATATAATAAAATAAATAGTATCACAACTGTGTTATCAAGTGACTTAATTTTGGTTCTTTAATCATAAATAATCATGGAAGCTGGTTTTTTTAAAATGTATTGCAGCTTTTTACATCTCAACTGTTTTGAAATTCCCGATACAAAAATAGATATAGAAAATGTCATGAAGAGTAGGATCTTGTAACATACTTTTATCATGTCTCACGTTATCGATATTATTTCGATGTCATAAACAATCAAATTCCTATTATATAAAGCATTACAGATATATATATATATATATATATATATATATATATATATAAATATATATATATATATATATATACATATATATATATATATATATATATATATATATATATATATATATATATATATATATATATATATATATATATATATATATATATATATATATATATATACTTATATATTGTTGAAGGTGAAGGACGTTGGGTTGGTATTTTCCTTAACGAATTTTAAAATATTCACACAATAATCGAAATCTTCATATAAACCAGTTTTGGTTTTTCAAAATTTGGAGAAAAAACGTAAAGATATGGGCACTGCTCTTGTATTTGAGACTGCTTTTAAATTTATATTTTTTATAAATGTTTCTTTCCGCGACTATAATAGGGAATATGCATGAAAATTTTTTTTCACATTTATTGTCAGAATATGAAAATACTAATAATATTGTAATAATATTTAAAAACGAAATTAAAATCCGACAAATATCAAGGAAGCTATAAGCTTTTAAAGATTATTATCTGTCTCTTTCTTGCAAAAATACTAAAAACGGAGTTTTACGTGTATTTTAAATGGTGAAAGTGTAATATGACGTCACATAACATATCAAGAGGGCTATCACCCTCTTTGTCTAATTTCGGGGATTTCAATCATTCATATCTCGCTTATTTTTAAAGTTATTTAAAAAGTAATTTTACCTTGATATTTGTCAAGTAAACATGCTTCAATTCAAGTGAACAAAAATTTTCATGCATATTCCCTATTCTTCTTTCTCTTAAATTCTGGGTCAAATGTGACTTATATAAGTTGGCGTGGGTAATATTTTTTTTTTCAGAATAACAACTTTGAATGAACTTGGTTCTGTAAACATGCAGGTACTAATTTTTTTTAAATTATCAAATGAACTGTCTGTTTTATGTGTTATTGAATTTTTATTTTCATTTATTTATGAGAGCCATAATATATCTATTGAGACAAACAAGTATCATGAAATGTCATCATCCTCTGTGTGTCGAGTGATTTTAATATTCCATTCAACCAACAACATTCATTTCATTAGGTATCAATAAAATTGAATTATAAAGGGGATGAGAGAGGGAGAGTAATTCATTGATGATAGCATTTATAAACTGAGATTAATATTTCTATACCCAATCTTTCTAATTCACCATTTTATTCAATTTTACATATAATTTGATAATTAAATCTGTAAAGAGAATTTATAATATATTGATAGATAGATTTTAGAGGCTACCCTGGACGGGCTACACTTCCACCATAAGGTCCATTATGATGCCTAAGGATGTGAAGATGTGAGTGGAGTGGAAGGAATTTTTGTGTATAGACTAGGAATTGGTAGGATATACGGCAGCAGCCGACTATGATAGGAACTATGCCGATATTCATCTGGAGTTCGAAAGGAAACTACAGAAAACCTTCTCAAGCATAGCCGGTTACTTCGATCTTGTCCATACGCCGACAGTTTAGTCAATTAACCGCTTCTATTTTTTTTCTTAATAATTGACAAACTGCCGACGTCGGGATTCGAACCTATAACCTCCCAGTTTCCAAGTAGGCATACTGCGCAGGCATAACGCCTTAGACCGCACGGCCACTTGGACTGGTAGTATATTGATAATAGACCAAATATTACATGTAATTTCATTTCCAATTTTTTTATCGTAGTGAAAGTTTCATAGTAATTTCTATTTTTAGTTTCAAGTTCGTTGGAGAAAAAGTATAGATGTTCTTAAAGCTCAAATTCCATCTGTTCATAAAAACAAAATTTCAAAAACGAAAACTGATACCAAGCTAAAACATCTTGAGTGTATTCTGGAACTAAAGAGTAACTTAGAGTTCATGAATGGGCAAAATTACCTTTCTACTTGGGGGAAAAATCAATCTTTTAAATTATAAGTTTAATAACTTGATTAGTTTTGGTATAATTTCGGCTCAAACAACTCAAGAGGATACAACGATATATTTTTATCTCCAAACGAAATGAACGTCTACGAGGACTAAAATAGTTTTAAAATGTACTACTAGCGTCAAAAGTTGAACTATCATTTCAGTTTTTGAAAAAATGCTTCGAGTAAAAGTTGTGCTTTATAACTATACTAACAACTTTTATTCGAAACATTTTTCCGAAATCCGAATAAATAAGGTACGAATTGACATTGCAAACGGACGTTTTTGTCGTTTTAAAAAAGACGTGTTATTGAGTCAATCAGCATACCCGGTTGAATGCTAATCTCATTGAGACAAAACAAAACCCAATGATTTATTTTATTATCTACTAAATTGACTATGTATCTGGAATTTAAAAAAGATGTTAAAAAAAATTACCAGCAGACTGGAATTTCAAATTTGTATTCTATTCTTGAAAAATATGTACACAAAACAAATGTTCTAGATAAATTTGTTATAAGCACATTTTATATAATCCATATGGAGTAGGTACAAACGAGCTGAATATACGAGCTTTAGCATATACAATACAAAAACCATATTTTGTTTTACAAATATAAAAATAATATACACCGCCATAAAATCATTGATACAGCTCAGCAGAGCTATATTGTGTATATGTTGTTGTTGTTGTTGTTTTTTTTTTATATTTTGTACAAAAAATAAACTAACAACATTTTATAATTTATTCGCTATTTTATTTTATATGAAAAATAAAAATAAACCAAGGAAAAAACTAATGTTTCCAATGCACCCAAGTCCACCCTTGATGGGTTGGTCCACCTTTTTGATGTGATAGATATTAACATTAAATATAAATCGTAGTACACCAACAATTTAAATTTAAACAACCCGCACAACAAAAATACAATTTTTATTTTTCTAATAAAAATAAATGTCAGATAAAATTGTTTTACGTAAATTAATTGGTATTTTAATATTGCATGTGTTTTTGTGTGTGCTTTTTTTTTTGTAAAGGTAAGTGCCTGAATTATTATTAAAGAAATTTATTAGGATTTTATGTACCCAACATGAATTTGTAAGTATATTTGTTTAAATAACTTTATTCCATTATCGACTTACAGAGGGTTTGTGACACATTCAAGGTTTAATATTGAAAAACAGATGCATACAATAGGTACATTCTAGATTATCCAGGCTTTATGCAGGCAGATAAAATGTTTAATTGATTTTTAGAAATTTAATCTCTTCGAATTTCATTCCGTATTTTTTGAAGTGCTACTATTTCTAAAATAAAAATGATGTAATCACAAGAAAAGTTTTGTTTTATACGACCAAACCCGATAAAATCCGAACGCACCATTGCACGGTTTCATAGATATGTCACATAGGTGGGCATTTCCATTAAAGATAAAGATTTAAAAAAACATTTATTTGCAACACGAATAACCTGTAAGCTTGATAATTTCTAACCGGTTATTCAAAAATAATATTTGAAAAAAACAAAGCATCCTAGACAAATTTATAAGAAGGGATTAATGCTGCCAACTCCGTGCATTTTTTCATCCTACAACTGGGAACTTTTGATGTGAAACATTTATTGCGGAGGATTAGACCGTTTGTTACCTGGCAATGTTTGTTACCTGATGGCGTTGTCTCACCCCGCATCAACAATTTGTTCATAGGTGATATTACAGATAACAAATGAGTTTTATAAAAAGATGCTGACAGATAGCAGTACATATACAGGTTCAAAAACTCATTTATAGGTTGCAATGCATATTTTCTATACAAAATAGTTAATAATAATTAAAGTCAGTATGCTAACCGTTACACCACGGATGATATAGATAGATGAGTCAATTTGTTCATACCGTTGACAGTATAAATTTGAAATCAACATTAACATATTATTATATCACATATTATTATTTGTGTATTCTTAAAACGTCACAGTACTATATCAATGTCAATTTCCATTAAGGCTAAGAAGACATAAGTATGAAAATGAAAAAAAATGGAAAATGAAAGTAAATGACTAAATATTTTTTGTGATTATTTCGATTTTTCTCGAAGGGTGTTGGAAAATTTGAACCAAATATTTGATGATCTTATAAGTGGATCACATAGTATGGTCTAGAATGTTATAAAAAAGGGAATAATCTGCGGGGAAAAAATAAATAAAATAAAAAATACAAAGGGAAAAAGTATTGTTGTCCCTAAAAGACATGAGAAAACCTATAATTAATTTAATTATTTACAAGAAATTACGACTTGTAGTTTCAGATGGTTTATTTTTATTATTTTCTCTGACCCAGCCTAAAATTTCCTGACTGCTCTCTGATTTATCTCAAAATTATCCTTTTTGATAACATATTCGATAACATCAAATAACAGAAACTAAGTTAGATATCGAATTTTTCAATATAATATTAAATTATCTATTCTCAACAATTGATTGAAAACAAATATATTTTAATAGCACTATATAATTAGAAAACTGTCCCTTGTAATTAGTTTTAATTTGATTCTGAATGATTGAAAATTACTTTGTAATTTCTGTTCGAATTGTCTACAATATAAATAAGTTAAATGACAATAACTCAACACATCAGACAACGTACACAGGCAGACAGACAGACAGACATATCAAAGTAACTATTTGATTTGAACACAAAAGACAATAATATATATATATATATATATATATATATATATTGAATATTGTTGATTCCTTGAACATATTGTTTCCATCACACAAACCATTAAGAGTAAACATCTGAGATTAGAACTACTATAATTATGTTTCTAATTTAGGTCTATACTGTCGATTGTCAATTTATGAAATTATTTACACTAGTTTCTGGAATTATTCAATATTAACATCTATCTCTTTGAATGTTAGGTCAAATATTCAAAGTCATTTTACAAAATTAATATTATATATTTTAGTTCGAATTCGAATTCGAAGAATGTGTACAACGAAGACAGTTTCTTGTCGGTTATGTGTAGAATGTTAATATATAAATATTTTAACATATTGTTTGTGTATACTTTAATGGTTTGAGCATTGGTCTTTGTGAATGCGCTGATGACCTTCAACTGACTTCAAAAATAAGGATTGAAAAGAAAAAATCATTTGAAAAAGTGTTTCCAAAATGAGCCACATAATTTTCATATCATTGCTGAGAAATGCCGACAATGCGATGTTCCAGCATGAAACCACTTTTCGACAGATTTTGCTCATTTTTGTTCACAAGCTTTGGAACAGTTTGGAATATTGGACTTCTGGAAGTTTTCTGAAGTTGTAAGTAATGTTTACCCACGGTATTTCAAGTTATTTCGCAATCTGCTATAGTTTTCTTCAAACAATTTGAGCAAACATACACACAACATATTTCTCGTTTATATACATCAAGATTTTTTGTGAACAGTTAGTTTTTGAAGTTAGTTTCAAGGCGTGTAAGGACCTGAAAAAATTTTCGACAGAAATGTTTCATTATAACCATACGGAACAATATATTTCCTATTAATTTTTTCCAAAATTCCATGGTTAAATTTTTATTTATGGACCAATTTTGAGAGTATACGCATTCCAATATAAAAACCCAAAACCATCAAAGTTGGTACATAAATGAAAAGTGTTTTTTGCTTGAAATGTTTTCTAAAAGAATTCCTGAAATTTAATTAAATTTTTGAAAACTCACTGATAATCTTTCATATATTTTATCTATCCAACTCATTCGATTGCTGAACCTTTTTTAGTGGCACAACCCATTTCAATGATCAAATTTGTTTCCAAGAGAATCAAAACAATATACGATATTTGATTAGAACAGACTTTTCTTAGAATTTTCCACCACAAACACTACCATATATACTAAAAAATAATACGAAACACCAACCTCTGCTCGAAATATAATTTCATTCTAAAATAAGCAAAACGAATTCGAGTCGAGAACGATTTTTTATGTTGTTTTTAGTCCAAAAATGAATAGTCATTTATTCTTGTTACACCCTGTATATTGTAGTAAAAATATTATTAATTCTGAAATAGACAGAAATTGTAAATGAAGTACAAAGAAAAATAATAATAAAACCAAATTTTGAAGAAGAAGAAAAATTTACATAAACCATTATTCTCTTGGTAGGGAAAAAAATATAAACAGTACGTTTACGAAGTTCATTTATCTTATCGCTTTACTGTGTAAGTCACTTTATTTAATTTGTTTCCGTTTTGTGAAACCATTAATACTGTATCGTTCGTTTTTAAAATAAGATTGTTAATTTTTTTTTGGAAAATATACCATTGGGAATACAAAATTTAAATACACTTTTTTAAATGGTCTAATTGAAATATTTAACATTTTGCTTTGATGATCAGTGAAGTCAGATGAGATGATGTTTAGAATGATGAAAAGAAAAGTATTTAAATATTTAATGATTACAGGCCTACAGAGGAATTATTTAAATGACTTCGGGAATAAATAAACTCATTTTATGAATTCATTATTATAGACAGGAAATAATTATGAGAATTATGTAATCATTTTTTTCTTCAAATTCGTTATTTTACAAGCTTTTATTTAACTTACAATGTATGTATGTATGTATGTATGTATGTATGTATGTATGTATGTGTGTGTGTATGTATGTATTGATGTATGTATGTATGTATGCATGTATGTATGTATGTATGTATGTATGTATGTGTGTGTGTATGTATGTATGTATTGATGTATGTATGTATGTATGTATGTATGTATGTATGTATGTATGTATGTGTGTATGCATGTTCGGGTCAAATCTTGCAAGCTGAATTAGAACCACTTCCTCTTATCCTACGGAGTTGAATTTTTATATGTTGTTTCAGTTCCGATAGCAATGCATGGTTATGGTAAGCATGACGAGGGGAAAGGGGAGGGTTTAGAGGGAAATGGAAAAACACAATTTAGTATATCTCGCTTAATATTGAAAAAATCGAAAAACACATAAGAAGTAAAGTTGTAGTTTTACTATAAGAAGCCTGGTTTTAAAAATGAATTTTTAATAGAAACTTATTTTCGTGTACTCGTAATTTGAAAAGGATTATTTTAGAGATCAAAGATGTGTATGTTTTAAAATTTTAATATGAATGCCACACTTAGAATGATAGATCTATACCAATGTAAAACCACAACAAATTTTATAATATTGTTTCTAAATTAAAATATACAAAATTAATTGCCGCCGGTGTAACTAAGAATTCTTAAAAGAAGTATATTTTATTAAAAATTTAATTTACTATATGGTTTCCGAAAATCGAATGATAAATAAATTATAAAATTATGAATAAAGAGAACTACTTTTGTGGCCCAGAATTGTGGCACCATTGAGCAAAAACACATGTTTTTTACAGTGTGTTCGTTTGAAATGTTTCAATCATCCAACGAAAATTCTAGCCAAAATATAAAATTTACGCCACATTTACGTCGTATTTACATCCAAAAAAATGGGAGGTATGAAAAAAATTCGATTTTTATTTTATTAGGGAATTATTTTTTCTTAATTCAGTAAACCTTGGACAGGTCAACAAATAAACGATTCACACATGATATTTCTCATTCATATCTTAGATACCGTTAGTCTCGCCATTTAAATCATAACATATATGGGCTCTTGAAAATAAAATTTATTACCACAGTTAAACCATATTGATAAGGATCACAATATTTTTTGTGTCAAAATAAAAAAGTCGATGTGAACGCCACAAAACCTCTACCATTACGTCATAAGAATGTCATGTCACAGTTATATGGAACAGAAAATTAGAGTGTCATCATTTCTGTTCTAGAAATCATGTTTATTGCGTTATACCTTTTGAAGAATGAAAAAAAGACGTAATTTGCATAAAGTAAAGAAATCGGTGAATAAATCCTCCGATTTCATAAAGTTCAGTTCAGTATTTTTGTTGTAAAAAGTACTAACGATATCCGTTTTTGAGATATTGGCACATGTACATGCATATAGACCAAGGACAAAAATGGTATTTTTAGCATTTTCGAAGATTAAAGGTAGTTATGCATCTAAATCCAACAACTAATCTAAGAGAAATACAAATTATCAAAAGATAAAAAATACTTTTTGCTCTTAATTTTTATTTCCCTAATTAATCGATTGTTGTCATCCTGCAAAGTAAAATGTTATAAACAGACTGAATACAGGGTGTTGCCATGTCTGTGTGCTAATCTATCGATTGTGGTCATCGAACACATAACCTGTGTTTACAAAATTTTTAAATGATGGCTCGACTTTTACGCCATTTGTACATGGAGGTACAAAATAGTGTTGATTATAGCAAAATTTACAACAGATATTATACAACATTATGACCAATAATAAATCACACAGTCAACCACTTAAATGCCCACAGACAAACATAAATAAAATATCTTTATCGTTTGCAATAGTATACACAAACGTTGATTGTGCCTCTATCATTTTTATTTTCTGTCATTAAGGTACTCAACTTACCTACTACCTATATCAATACAAGACTACGTAGAAATAGGACATAAAATGATATATGTATATATATATATATATATATATATATATATATATATATATATATATATATATATATATATATATATAACACCCTTATAGTGATGAATATTATAATGATTTATGTTTTGTACGTTTATTTTGAATGTAAATCATATATTTATTTTAATAGAAGAAATAAATATTCATAACATTTAAAAAAAACACAATTTTATTGAGAACAAGAGAATTTATAGAATATTAAAAATTAGTACAGTCATTGAACCATTTCACCTCCCAAATATGACGAAAAAGACCAATTTGAATGAAACTTGGTCAAAACTTAAACCTAAAAATCAAAAGTCATATTGCGCCAATATACGTGCTTTCGCCCTAGGATGAATGCTCAAGGGGGTCAATTGACTCACAAAAAGTTTTTAATAGGGAATATGCATGAAAATTTATATTTTTTTCACTTGAATTGAAGCATGTTTACTTGAAAAATATCAAGGTTAAATTACTTTTTAAATAACTTTAAAATTAAGCGAGATATGAATGATTGAAATTCCCGATTAGACAAAGAGGGTGATAGGCCTCTTGATATGTTATGTGACGTCATATTACACTTTCACCATTTAAAATACACGTAAATCTCCGTTTTTAGTATTTTTGCAAGAAAGAGACAGATAATAATCTTCAAAAGCTTATAGCTTCCTTGATATTTGTCGAATTTTAATTTCGTTTTTAAATATTATTACAGTATTAACAGTATTTTCATATTCTGAAAATAAATGTGAAAAAAAATTTCCATACATATTCCCTATTCACACCCCACACAATAATCTTGAAAACAAATTTCTGTTTTTACTCCTAAAACTAACTAAGAAATTCGCAATTCTGATAACTTTCCATCGATCTTCATCTTATTATCTTTGTTCGTGATTTGATTCCATGTTTTTTGACGCAGTTTTGAAGCGGTTTTTCAGACAAATATTAAAAGAAATTGAACACAAAAACATGACATGAAAATTTTTTTAAATGCTGCTTCAAAAAGCTTAAAATTTATACGCAATAATCTAGAATAAAATAATTATTTTCTCTCGTTTCCAGCCCTAAAACTTACCACATAACTAACATAAGTTCACAATTCATATAATTCTGAATTTGAAATTAGGAAATATTTTTGTTTAGTAAAAACAAAACTTTGTCATTGAAATATTTTAGTTGAAAATTTGAATAAACAAATTTCGAAAAGTTAAAAATTAATGAGCCAAAAACCAAAAAACACCCATTAAAATTTGTAATTGAAAAGATTTCAATATCATTGTTTCTATACGAGTACAATAGACAAACCTTTTTTACCCCCCCATATTATTTTATTAGTTTGAACACAGAAAAACTGTGCTGAAATTGCAATGAACGAGACGACGACAAATTCGTACCCCATTTTTAGTAGTATTAAGATCATACAAAATCGGTTGAAAGAACATCATTATTGTGTACGCTTTAATTCAGCAGATTGAAGCAATGTGAAGTAATTTTTGTAATTTTGTTCGTGTTTCTTATCTACAATGAAAACCAAGATTTGTGATTTTAGTTTTCGATTCCAAACACTGTATTATCGTAAAAACTGAAATATCAGGTGTCAGCAAAACATAGCACAAACTTCTGTCGTAATTTATTCGACTTTTTAATTTATTTTGAAATTCTATTACATTGTGTAAAATTACTTTTTTCTTAATTGTTTTTTTTTTTTAAACTAGCGTCAATCCAGCCATTATTAGTATAGTTGCCTTCGAGTTATATTATACTAACGGAAGTGACTAGCGTTTACTTAATTTGACATTTAAGTAATATGTCAGAACATTGATAACGTTTTTTGACATCAAATGTTTGATATGAGAAACCATACACGTCTAGTGTGGGAATCGAACCCACGACCTCTTACATTCTAAACCAACGCTCTGCTACTAAACTACGAGATACTATGGAGATGGAATGCATATAATTTCTCACTTTCTTGATGTTGTTGTTTTTAGTTTATTTTAGTTTATTTACTATTTGCATGTTTTCTTATATTATATTAACGGAAGTAACATGCATTTACTTAATTTGACATTTATGTAATATGTCTGAACATTGAACATATCAAATGCTTGATATTAAAAACCTTTCTTTTTTTTAGAAGTGACCGTAAAAAATTATTTGTATAAACTGATGTATTTTTGTGGATACATGTAAAACTAGAAAAATTCAGAAATTTCAAATCAAAACAGAATATCATTCAACAGGTTTCATAACTAATAATAGTTTTTTTTTTTTTTAATTTGGCTACACACATCAATCAAATATACAGACCATTATCATTTTTTTTATACCAGACAGTTTGAATTTTATTTATCTTGAGTGTACTACATAATAAAACTTTGATAGTGGTTGGCTTAATAATAATTTTGATTCGATATGTGTGTGAAAGTAATATTCTTCCTTTATGTTCATGGTAGCGTTAGTGGTGATAATATTCGTTTTCAGAAAGCTAAAGAAATCGTTATTGTAGATTACTCTCTACAAAACAGTGTATGTACTTGTTATTAATACTGTATCTTTGGTTACTACAGCACAGCAGGGATGGCCAACTTTTCTGTGTATAAGATCTACTTTTTATCTTAAAAATATGTACTATTTGTTCGAAAGTACCTACATATGAAACACGTGTTATAAAAATGCACAGTATGGCTGATAATTTGATTTTTAGATTTAATTTTTACGGGAAAATTTATTATAGGAGAATGATATCAGATTTAGACTTATTTTTTGGCTAATCTATCAATAGCTCACGGGAGTGTACCTCGTTTTGGAACACCGTGTATATCCACCTACGTAAAAAAACAACGTAATTAATGAACAGGTCAAAATTGATTCAAATTTGCTACAGATAAAGACAGATTTAGAGTTTATTTTATTGCCTTAACATTCATAAGAAGTTCGCATGTAGAATCATAATTAGATGTATATCCCTACAAAGATAATAATAATGAGTCCTCAGTATGGGAATTAGCCAGGACAGAACCTTGTTTAGTCTTCGTTAATTTTAAGTATGAAAATGCTGATTCACACAAGTATCTACGAGTAGAAACAAGAATAAATATATTTGCTACATTTGGTGACATTGGGATATTTTTCTTGGTTAACGTATTTCCAAAAATCTACTTCAAATTTTCTGGCTTGAAAGACTCAATCAGTTTGTAAAATTATAAATTTTTTAATATATTTTGCTCCATACGATATGTGTTTGTTATTTTTTGGCTAATGCGTTTCACACTTAAATCTTATTGAAAAGGAACAGATATAAATAGCACAATTTCTTTATTTTTTCAAAATCTTGACATCTTATGTCAAATTCTTCAATTAATTTTTGTCACGAAATCGCAAACGATCGACCAATATTGGCTCCGAGATCGACTTGTTGGCCATCCCTACAGTATAGTATAGTGTAATAGACAATGAATAGTATTATAGTAAAGGTGGAGTTGATAGTAACCTTACATTTTATATACTTTTGTAGCTAGAGTTAGCTGATAATGGTAATGATTTCAATATTGTTCATTTTCATTTTATTAGACATTTTTTTTATAACTATTTATAACAGTTTTCAAGTAGACCGTGTAACAGAGCTCTTGTAAAACAAAATTCAAAATAGCGTCCTACATTTTTTGTAGTAAATCATAATAATGTAATTAATTATTAATATCAACTTTTTAACCCTGGACGCAAAAAGGGGAATGTTATAAAAATTCACAAAATGTGCCTGATTAAACTGACAAATGAAAGACATGGCCTTGGTTTTATTTCCAAGTAAAAATATCAAACCTTATATTAAGTGATGAAATGCCTCACTAATGTCGCGCTTGCTGAATACTATTGGTGTTTGTACCTTAGGATTACGACATCTGGTGGCAATAACTAGAAACAGAGTAGTCAGATGTAACTGTGATATATGCGTTATATATGCGTTACTAGAGTTACGTTAATAAGATAAACAAATAAATATTATTGTGGTAATGAAACTCGTCCTTTTTTTATAAAGAATATAACTAGTTGTTTAAACGTAGCCTGACTAAAGCGGCCATTTTGGAATATGGCGTCATAAGTAACTTTACCAATAATATCCTCATAATTGACGCCTATCATGACGACAAATGACGTCATTCTTGATGGTTCAAGTTCAGAGAATTTTCGACAATATAGGTTATTTAAAACTTGTTTTTACACCCACTTCGGTGAAATAATGCTTATAAAATAATGAATCCTTGAAATGTACCTACTTTAAACAATTTTGAAAAAAGCTCTGGTATATTTTCTATTGTTTAGAACCACAATATCAAGATTTAGAGCTTTTCATCAGAATTATATCCTTATTCTCAGGATAAATTATATTTCAAGAGTTCGCCTACAGAACTTTTTCAAGCTTTTCATATACCATACGTTTTAGGACAGTATTTTTTATATCTGGGTTTTGTATTATATAAATAACATATACATTTTGTAACTATATAAGTAGATTAATCAATTCCAGGATTCTGGGAAAAGTCTATCTCTAGAAATAAATATAATGATATAAAATCCACGTACCACCTACACGTGTACTCCGGTTATTCGCATTGGTATGATTCAAACGGTAATGAAATATGAAAAAACAGAAGTATATATATATATATATATATATATATAACACTGTGTTATATAACTCGTACATTTAATAGGTCCCAAGCCTACATAAAATACTCTATATTTATGAAGTTTCATTTATTGAATTTTTATATATTTTATATACATTTGTGATAAAAGATAAGGTGACGGTATATCTCATGAGAATGCGGTCTTCCTCTGTTGTATTATGTTGAAAGGTGTACCTACTAACACTAAAGGTTAATAAAAAAAAAAACCTCAAGCTCAATAAAAATGTATGATAAATACAATACAATAATACACCGCTAATATCGTATATAATAACATTAAAAGCTCAAAAGTTCCGATTAAAAGCTCTTGATATTGTGGTTCTAAACAATAGAAAATATGCAATAATTTTTTTCAAAATTGTTTACAGTACATACATTTTAAGGATTCATTATTTTATAAGCATTATTTCACTAAAGTGGGTGTGAAAACAGGTTTTAAATAAACGATATTGTCGAAAATTCTCTGAGCATGAACCTTCAAGAATGACGTCAATTATGATGACATTCCCATCAATAAAATGTATTATATTTTACTTTAATAAAATGTATTATATTTTAATTTATTTTTTTTAATTTTTTATTTATTTTTATTTTTGACTATTGATTTCGATTTTCTATCTGTTTCTAATTGTCAAAGAGTTAATTACAACTAGCTAATTTATACTGATGATGACTACTTTGTAGTCGAAATACGTATTTATAATACAAAAACTGATCTAGGTATTGGGACGAATATATATATATATATATATATATATATATATATATATATATATATATATGTATATATATATATGTATATATATATATATATATATATATATATATATATATATATATATATTATTATTTCTCCCGAAAGAAATTTAATTCATATGTTAAATTACAACAATGAAAATTATGATAGACATTTTGATTGATGAGTACAAAATCACTCCGTATAGTTTGTGACATAAATTTTTGAACTTTCTGTATAAATTATATATATATTCTATTTCACATCTGTATGTTTTTTGTTTTAATGTAATGTGTTTCATCAATTTGTTTTGTTGTATATTATTATCTATTCACAGCAGTAACATTAGTACCACTGCTATCACTGCTCTGTACTGGATGATTCGATTCGCTTGATGATCAATTTTTAGCAGATCAAGCGATTTAAAGAAACAAACATTATATAACAATATTTCCAACATATGAAATATTGATAAAAACGTGTATATGAACTTTACTTAAGAGTGCTTGACATAAGATCTTGTCTTCCAAAAGTTAGTTACCTAATAAATTTAATTCGTACATTTTAAGCCCTACTTTAAGTACAGTCCACGTTTGTCCGTATCAAACGAGGAACACATATCAATAATATTCCCGTTCAATCGGTTAACTTGAAACTGGTTATTGAATAATGACAGTGGCAGTAACAAACTCGGCTTGAGCAACAATCCCGTTCAATCCAGATTAAGGATCGTTATCTATTCGATACACTTTACGAAGAAGAAATTTCTCGACACTATTTTTCGATGCTATATATCTAAAACAAGGCATTCATTCTCGATTCATAAGCTATCATCTTTTAAAAGTCGTCTGCAAATCAGCAAACCACCCTGTATTTATATGTATGAGAGATACTACGAGGATCAGTTTTAATTAAAACTTTACCTATCTAATCAATTAACTGACACACAGTATCCACTAAGCATGATAAAATGTGAGGTTATATCAGCAAGGCTGGAAAAAAAAAGAATAGGATTAGGCATTTTCGCATAGGAAAAACGTGTTTATTGTGCTGCATGAGATCTCGCACATCAAAGGTAACTTTTTATCTATACTTATTGTATATATCATATAATCTATCAGGTCCGTTTTGCATATAACAAAAACGAACTCACTACACCGGGATTAGGAGCATTAATTGTGAATCACATGTTCGAAAATATTTTGTTCATTGCCAGGTAGTCAGGTGTTTTTATATGCAATTAAGGCCTACGAGTATTGTAGATTTGTAGAAATGTAGTTTACAGCATATAATCTAACACCTTTATATGTGAACTAGATGGCCAATATAGGCTTTACACTCAAATTGTGTCTGAACTATATTGATTATATGAAAAAAATGTTTCAATACAAAAGTTGTTTTTATAATAATAGAAAATGTTTTATATTTTATGATTTTCTCACGAGACTCGATTAAAACTTTCTATCTAGGATTTCACCTAGGATTTATTTTTCTAAATACACTTTACACTTGAATTGATTAGGTATTTAAAAAAAATAAATATAACATTATTTTACATTGTCCTAGTTTTTAGTCAACCGCTCGACGCCTTTTTTAAATAAAATTAAAAATGTAGTAAAATAACGACTTTTGTAGGTACCTGTAATAAAATATCAAATTCGCCCCAATATCTAGATCAGTTTTTGTATTATAAATACGTATTTCGACCACAAAGCAGTCATCATCAGTATAAATTAGCAAGTCGTAATTGACTTTTTGACGATTAAAAATAGATAGAAAATCGAAATCAATAGACAAAAATAAATAAAAAATTAAACAAAATAAATTTAAATTAAATAAATTGTATTGAAATTACTCTTGTTAAAATTACATTCAATTTACTGTTGTTAACATAACTCTTATTAAAATTACTCTTATATTGTCTCGGGATATGTTATTCGTTGCTAATTTGGTGACAGTTTTACGACGTTTCTTGGTTGTTCCTTGCTTATATATGTTTGCGTAAATAATTTTGAAATTTTTAACGAAGTTAGATACAAATATTTTGAATAATTTATTATTCTCGAATTTCGTCGACAACGTGCTTCACACGACAACTTCCTTAATAAGAGCATTAAATTTAACTTGGTTTAATGTTCGTTTTAAATTAATAATTAAGAAATGATCAACAAGTGTTATAGTATAATCGAGGATACAAAATTCAGCTTTGCATCGAAATTATGCTTTCCAAAATATAAACAAGCATCACTTCACAAATTGAATCACATAGGTTCTGAAATCGGATGACAAATCATTGTAATCGTATGAAAAATTCTTCATTTTCAGATACTGTGTTCACAGACCCAATGGCTAAAACCGAATTTTCGCATGCATAGAGAGATTTCTGTTTAAAAAGATAAGAGAAACATATTATTTATCTATTAATTTATACAATGTGCTCGTTTTTTTTCGATTATTTGTGAACGTTATTGTCATAGATGATATAGCTCAAGGTGTTAATTCATATTTGGAAAATATTCAATATTAAAACTCAATTATTTATGGAACAAAATATTATTGAATTAAATTAAATACATTGTGACACAAACAAAATATTGAAAATAATTATAATAAATGAAAATATGAAAAATCTATGGGAAAATTACGATATGTAAACTGAATAAAAATGTTAAATTGTTAATTACATTATTTTCTTTTGAAATATATTTTTCCAACATTTAAAAATATTTAATGTAAACACGTTGAGAGACGTATTTATAATTTATTTTCATGATTACGTCGTAAAAAGTTCGTAGTATTTAATTCAATGGCGTAGTTCTTGTTTTCTTCTCTAGTGGTATTTTGATGTGAAACATTTAATACGGCGGGTTAGACCGTGTGTTACCTGGCAACGGCCTGGCGCGATTTTCTCGTCACGCGATCAACAAGTTGTTCATAGGTGATATTAGATGAAACATATCAGTTTTAAAAAGATTATCATAGATGGCAGTACATAAACAGGTTGTTCAACTCATTCATAGGTGGCAATACGTACAACAAATCAGGTTTAAAAATACGATACGCATTGAATGTCTAAATGAAATTTATTAGTTAAAGAAAATGTTTTTAATAAATTGGAGTTTTGTTATAACATAAAGATATATGTTTACAGTACATAAAATACTCCTCTTCGTGTATGTACACATAGAAAATAGAAAACATAACCATTGAGACTAGAGAACACACTGATAGAAGAAAACAGGTTAATTAAAGTTAAGTTTGAGACAATCATACACACCCACTCACCCATATATTAACAGAAACATAGTTACAGAGTATTTAAAAAAATGTGCCATAGGCCGATATTACAATGTAAAAGATATTTTCTAAAAGATTTTATCATATTTTCATACCCGGTATATACAATAAATACCGGTATATTAAGTTAAGACTTTATAAATTTTAATAAACCATCGTTTCTTGCCTATTTTCTATAAAAAATGTTTCACATCTACCAGGCGTCACCGCGACAGCTTAATTTTTTGGTTTAATGGTATAAATTTGCATGCTACGTCACTGATTCATGCCTTTTACAGATCGTTTTCGTTTTATAAATTGTATGTAAACTTACCACGTAGTGGAGTTTTAGTATGATGTTCACATTGTATGCCTTGACAACCACGTTTTTGTATTAATCCAGGACAATGTTTACCACCATTTAACGGTTGTCGTAACACTTTTCGTGAACGTTGCATCATACCAGGTCCACATTTTGCATCACATACACTCCATGGTTGCCAATCTGATACATCACAATCCACAACTGAAACAAAAACAAACATATTTTAATTGTTTGAAATATATTAAATCCAATTCGTATTTTGTCATGGGAATGAAAATAAGGAAATGAAAATAGAAAAGGAATTAACTTCACCAAATCAATTTTCTTGTTTTAGTAAAGTTGCCGAAAATGTATTTTTCTACAATTTTAAATATTAATTATAATTCATTTTCCTAACAACAATTCGCTAGTTTACGTAGCTCATACGTGTGCAAAATAGTAATTAATGGTTGCATTAACTTTTACTATGGGCCACATAAGTCCTGGTCATTTTTAAATATAATATGCTTCGGATAAAATTTCTTCATTAATATACTAACCAAATTTTATTCGAAGCATTTTTTTCAAAATGAATAAGGCACAAATCAATAATAAATTTTGAAAAATGACCAGAATTTCTGTAGCTCATAGTACTTTTAATATTATATTAGATACTATTTGTACATGTGATTAGATCACATTCAAGCATATTCCAACGCAATGTATATAATATATCACATTTTATAAATGGAATTTTTCAATAAATTTCTTACGGCAAAATATGCACTCAAAACCATATTTTAAAAAAAAGGTTTTTCCATATTTTATACATATATAGGGTGGCGCAAAAATACCTTCACGATTTTTAAATTCAATAATTCTTTCTGGAATTAATATTTATTGAGTTTCTCTTTTTTAGATTATCGTAAATACTTAGGAGTTTCGATATAGAGTGATACCAGCCTGCAGAAAGGATAAATATCGTAACTTTTTATGTGGAAAACGAAAAAAGCTTTATTTCTATTCAGAGAAACTATCGACGATGTCAAATATGCTCCTTCAAGCCATACGATATTACTGATTATTTTCTTTGGTGTTATCTGAAAGAAAGAGTTAATGTAAACAAGCCACAATGCTTGGAAAAACTTAGAATATTAGTCGAGAGATTTTGGGGATATCTCAAGAAACTTTACGAAAGGCCAGATGTGCTGAAAAGAGCTCATAGTTTTCAGCGCGAAAGAGAATATCATTTGTTAAACATCATTTTTCATAAATAGTTGTAAATTTATGAGTGCAATGTCTACCACCATAGTCCTGCGGCTATTAACATTAATTAATTAATTAATTAATTAATTAATTAATTAATTATTTAATATGATATAGTGTTTTAGTTTGTTACGAAAAAATATAATTGTCTCTCTCTCTGCGTAGAACATATTTTTCTGAAAATTTTTTTACTTAAAATATTTTTTATATAGGCTGCAAATAATTTCAATATATATTTATTATATTTATTCTATAAATGTATTACATATATTATATCACAGTAATAAAATTTTCAAAGAATGTGTTCTACGCAGAGAGAGAGGCAATTATATTTTTTCGAGTAACAAACAAAGACATTATATCATATTAATTAATTAATTAATGTTAATAGCAGCAGGATTACGGTGGCAGACATTGCACTCATACATTTATAATATTGTTATCTGTCTTTTAAATATTATTTCATTCAATTAACAGATAAGGGTAGATTTTTTTAATGCCGGATCTTAGACTAATAAATTTTCTTAACTTTTTTTAATTTAAAATCGTGAAGGTACTTTAGTGCCACCTTGTATATATATATATATATATATATATATATATATATATATATATATATATATATATATATATATATATATATATATATATATATAAATTCTAAAAAATGCATTATTATATACAAAAACCATTATCATTATTTTAATAAAACAAAAATTCATAAATACGATACAGTTCTTTTTCCTAACAAAAAGGAAAAGAGATACATTTAAATAATTACAACAAGTTTTGATTATATTTTTATGAACGGACCAGAGACAGACAGCCATAGATAGTTGTGTTGTGGCAGTAGTGATGATGAAGATGAAATGAAAATCATTATAAAATTACATATAGTGAATATCTGTTGTGTAATAAGTAGTAGTAAGTACAACTATACGAGTACATCGGAACAAACACAACAAACATAAAATATATACTGGAAGAAACACACAACAAAGATCTGTCTGTTATGAGAGTGATAGAAGAGTTTGTTTATTTCAAATCTTTTTTGATGGAGTAAACATATTTCTAATTACTGGTAACTCTATTATGTAACATATATATAGAAATATGTCGTAGATGGATTGTCGAATCTGCTGTTTTACAAAACCGCTAGTTGTTTTACATAACAACTCAGTTATGTAAAACAACTGAACGACGTTCAGTTGGATTGTCATTGCGATACGTTTTACAAAACTGCTACCCACGTTTAGACGTACTGCAGAATATCTTATCTGTAGTCACAAAGAGTGAGGTCGGAATACCTTTCACTGGCTCAGAACCTATCTTAGGAATTCTAAGGGCTGCATGTAAACAGGTGATCAACGAGTGGTCAAATGCTAAACACCGTGATCACTGGGAAAATGTACCGCGGCAAGAGCTTGGGAACGAACTGCTTCAGAGTTCAACAAAGAGACTATCTATCGATGCGCTGAGGCAGAACAGGAGGCAACTGCGAAGGGTTACCGCATTCATTACCGGGCATTATCCCCTGCGGAAGCATCTGCACACAATGGGACTCCATTAGGGTCTATTATGTGCAGATGGCGTGATGAAGAAGAAGAAACATCCAGCCACATAATCTTTGACTGCGAACCTCTAGTTTACAGCAGATGCAGGATATTCGGTGCATCTCACCCCGAATATATGAACCTTCGGGAGGCAAATCTCATCGGACTGAGATAGAAGAGGGAGCGCAATGGACCATAAGGTCGAAGTGCAATAGTTTTTAGACCCCAAGATGAATCAATCAATCAATCGATCAAGAGCGTTTTTTGATATAGGGAATTATATAGAACGCCTTTTATTGCGGGGCCCAAAAACACGCAAAACCCGACCAACTCGGAGTATGACCGATGAAATTAAAGTTTGTAGTACTCGGTTGTAATAGTTACCTTATTTAATTTCAATAATTTTTTACACTATATCTATAATATATAGAACTTGTTAGGAAAAAGGACCTTTAGTAATGGAAATTCTGTTAGCCCGTTTACAATAATTCTAATCTATGAATTTAAGCCTTAAACAATACAGACTACTAGGTAATATAAATAGTAGTGTTAATAATAATAATAATAATGGGTCTAATCGTTGACCCGCTGCATTGATAAATGCAAAACGTTTAAGCAATATTACGTGTTAAAGTTCAGTAATTATGCAGAACAGCTAAACGTCGTGCAGTTTTTTTATATAACGGAGTTGTTATGTAAAACAACTAGCGGTTTTGTAAAATAGTGGATTCGAAATCCATCTGCGACAAATATACAAACAATCCAGTATAATAACATATCTATCTGCTCTGGCAACTGGTTGGTGTCTTGTTAAGTTTGGAATAGATTTTACTGGAAGTTTGTCAAATATTAAAGTTTTAACTTCTTAATATACCAAAAGAGAATACAGATTTTTGGTAGCTATTATGTAAGGTTTCCTTCTGTGTGATTGTTAGTGTAGGAAACTCTTGAAAACTAAATTTCAACTAGACCTAGAGTTTTGGAATTTTTCATTCGCGTATGAGTCACGTGATAATGCCATATAGTATACCAAAGAACGTTTCATTTAAATTCGATAATTTTCTCGGAAATCGAAATTTAGTGGAAGTTTTGATCAATATTGGGAAGTAATAGAATAGAATAGGTGTAGAAGTTTTGTGGAAGCGGTGGGAAATTAAATTAATAAATAAATAAAGTCAATTTATTTAAAATTAATTAATAAAATGAAAAACATTTTTAATTTAAGTCAAAAGTAGAACATAAAATTTTTCCTACGAGTCACTAAAATGGGACTCGGGTAAAAATTATGTTTTCTACTTTTAAGTTCACTAAATCAGTGCTTCTTTTACAAAAATTGTGACCAGTATTATATTTTAGACAAGATATAACCTACTGAAAAATTACTAGTACGCATACACTAAGTATAAAAAAACAAAAGCCTCAAAATTCAATAATAATACAAAAGTTAGTAGTTATTAGGTAACTCAGGCAAATATGTACTGTAATACGCTGTTAAGATCAACAGTAGAATCACATATATCGATGGTATCACGAAATGCAATACTTGTTGGTATAATTCTTCTTGTAATCTTTTTAACAACAGTCTCTGTAGTCCAGTTGTTAAAAGCGCTCTACTTGGGACTGAAAGGTTGCTGGTTCGATTCCCAACGCTGGAAGTTGGGAATTAATGGGGGCTTAATTCACTAATCTGTCGGCGAATGGACAAGACCGGATATAACCGGGTATGTTTATGAAGGTTTTCTGCAGTTTCCTTTCACAAATCCCAGACGAATATCAGTATACTCCCTATCAAAGTCGACTACAGTAGCACAACCTACCAATTCCTAGTCCACATACATATTACTTGTCCTTTAGAGGACGTTAAAAAAAGGCCTAGAAAGGCCAACTTACCAGATTTCGATCTGAGTTCTATCTAATCCTTTTAATGTATAATTGTTGAAGATCTTCACATCCTCAATTTTCGACCACAACGATCAGAACATCCTAGATGACCATTTCAAAAGATATCCAAACTAAATTTATAATAGCCAATATGTTAAAAATTCTAGTTTATATGAAAAAAGAACATTATAGTTACTATTATTCTATCTACAATTTTTTAAAAACTTCCTGTACACATATATTTTCACAATAAGTATTATATGTTTGAAATATATCAAGTTTATATAAACATAAACAATAGTTCAAAGTAAAACCAGAGTTCCTTTGAAGTTTTCTATTTCTAAATATCTGTCATAGAAATAAATATATAAACGAACTGTGAACATACGTATCCATCCAAATGTATATCATTCTCTTCTATTCATCTTGTGTGAAGTATCTATGTTTCTTTTTGTATCTTTTAAAGTTGGTTTCGTATAATAATGAAGATTTTACATTATAAATGCATATATTATTTAGTACAGTGTCTTCAATAAACATAAAACAATAGTTAATTTTTATTATATTAATGAAGTATCATTGAAGAGTGAATTCTAGGCTAATCTATGATATTTGTAGGTATCGAGAAATTATTATGATTATTGATATGCAAAAATTAACTCATCCACCAGGTATCAACAAACCTTGGACCTCATGATTTCATACCCACTGTTATCCGTTACACCACGGATATTAAAGGACAACAAAAAATTAGGCAAATTCCATGAATCTGGGGTCAAAATATTACTAATTATTTTGAAAACCATATAACTAATCAAATTTTTAAGTGAATTTTCATAATTTGTGGATCAAAATGACCTAAAAACACGATTTTTAATGGAATCGAAGATAAAATTTTGTTTTCGATTTTCTCGATTTTTTTTAAGGGGTACCCCTTAGAAAAATTTGAAAAAATCGACAAATTTATTTTGTCTATAAAATCGATGAGTAGTATTTTTTTAAGGTAATTTGGGCTCAATAACAACGAAAATTTAGTCAAATTTAATGTTAGACTTGTCGTTTTTAAGATATAACATGTAACGCACTTGTCGATTCGAAGACTTTGGGCTCGAAAGCGTATATTGCTAATTATTTTGAAAACCATATAACTAATCAAATTTTTAAGTGAATTTTCATAATTTGTGGATCAAAATGACCTAGAAACACAATTTTTAATAGAATCGATGATAAATTTTTTTTTTCGATTTTCTCGATTTTTTTTAAGGGGTACCCCTTAGAAAAATATGAAAAAATCGACAAAATTATTTTGTCTTTAAAATCGATTAGTAGTATTTTTTTAAGTTAATTTGGACTCAAGGACAACGAAAATTTAGTCAAATTTAATGTTGGACTCGTCGTTTTTAAGATATACCATGTAACGCACTTGTCGATTCGAAGACTTTGGACTCGAAAACGTATATTGCTAATTATTTTGAAAACCGTATAACTAATCAAATTTTTATGTGAATTTTCATAATTTGTGGATCAAAATGGCCTAGAAACACGATTTTTAATAGAATCGAAGATAAAATTTTGTTTTCGATTTTCTCGATTTTTTTTAAAGGTACCCCTTAGAAAAATATGAAAAAATCGACAAAATTATTTTGTGTTTAAAATCGATGAGTAGTATTTTTTTAAGGTAATTTGTACTCAAAGACAACGAAAATTTAATCAAATTTAATGTTAGATTGGTCGTTTTTGAGATATAACATGTATACCATGCCTAAGCAATTTTTATTGGGTCATCATTTATATTGGGTGGCGCATAAGTGACGTTACGATTTAATTAGTGAATAAATTTTTTATTTACGTAATTGTTTTCTTTTTTTTTCAGAATTAACTTTTCAGAAAAACTTGGAAAATTTATGATGGAAAGACTCAGCACAGAACAAAGAACCAAATTTGTTCAATTTTATTTTGAAAGTCAGCATTCGATTATTCAGACACATAGATCATATCGAAATTTCTTTCATGTTCCGACAATTTACCGATTGGTTCGGCAACATGGGACTGTCTGTGATCTTCCACGTGCTGGATGACCTCGTGCAGTTCAAAATGATGTGAACATTGCTCGGGTGCAAGCAAGTGTTGAGAAGAACCCCGAAACTTCCACCGACGACATTTTCAGCAGTTGGTAATGTCTAGGCGGTCTTTACTAATAATTTTACATACGTTACACCTTTTCCCATATAAGATTCAATTGGTTCACGAGTTAAAACCAAATGATGCACAAATACGCATTCATTAAATAAATCATAACTTTACTTATGCGCCGACCTATATATACAGAGTAAGTAATATGGATGAATCTAACCTGAATCAGCCTATATAAATAAATCTTGGAAGCCACTGTAATATTCTATGAAGTTTTCCAATGCATTAATTACACAGATGTATTTATACATGTAACCAAATAGCATTAACTCTACAAAAACAGAGTACCATAATAGATCTTCTGTAATTACAGTTGCTTACATTATAGAGAACCTAGCAAACTTACTTTACAATACATCACCTTTGTTTTCTTTCTAATTTAAGTCAAGATGAAAATTTAACACTTCCAAAGTGCAGCAGCATGTATGTTGTAGATTACAAAATACTTGATATCCATTTTCCTTTTATAATATTCTTGAACACGTATATAATTATTTTAAGAGATATATAAACAACTTGAAATCAAATGTAATCACATTTATTGACTGTGATTTCAATTGAACTAACTGCATGAGCAGTGTGTCAGTTTATTTAAGTAAGTGAGTGTGCTTTCGTGAAAGCATAAATTCAATATAACTTTTAGTAATCAATTCTTATAGATATTGATGGATTTATTCAATGTTTATTTAAAGTTGTTGTGAAACTGTAAAGTCGGGGTGGTGAGTTTGTCCTATATACTAAATGCATTGACATCTCATCCATTGCCAACTCTGTATAAGTAAAAATTTTGCAATTAAGGGAATAAAATTGGGAATTTCGATTGTTTTGAAGTTAGAGACATGAAAATTTCTATTTAAGTTATACATCATAAAATACCTTTTCCCGAGTTTTTGGAAAATGGACCTTTAAGGGGGTGAAACATAGGTGAGTGTTTGAATAAAACTTCTGTATTTTATAGACATACAAATTGATATTAAGCCTATAAATTATAAATAAACAAATAAATACGTGTAACGCCGTTTTAAGAAAATCAATCCTCGATAGGGAGAAATATTATGTTCCTAGGTTTGAAGAGCATAATTATTACGGGCGAAGCCACAACGGGTAATGTTCTGCTATGGTATAGTATTGTATTGTAATCAGCGATAAAAATTTCTTTAATTAAACTTTATATACGCTGTGAAATGTCATTAAATATTTATAAATCTATTAAACGTCCGAAACAAAAGCATTCATTAAATTATTAAATCGAATAAATTACATATTCATGAATCTAATTACAAATGTATCTTTTCAATTACTGTTGTTCAATCTAATTAAAATTGTTAATTCAAGTATACGAGGTCTGTTCGAAAAGTATCCGACCTAGTTGCATATCTCTGCGTTGGCTTCATTTTTCGTCATCGGGCGAGTGGCATCCTTCAAAGTAGTCCCAATTTGATTGAATAACACGCTCCCAGCGGTGTTTCCATTTTCCGAAGCAATCTTGGAAGTCAGTTTGGAATAGCCTTGAGTGCCCTCATCGCATTATCTTCAACGGACTTTTTTTCGTGTCCTATGACCAGTTTTTTCGAATTCGGGAACAACCAAAAGTCACAGGAGGCTATGTTGGGACTGTACAGAGGTTGGCGAAGCAGTGCGATATTGTGTTTAGTTAAAAACTGCTGCATAAGATTCGATGAGATTTCCAACCGCTTCCACCTTCTAAATTTGAAGTTAAAATTTCCAAAATTGTAGTTTTTGGTATTCCAAGATCATCTTCTAATTCACGCACAGTCAAACGTCAATCCTCTTCAATCGCAAATCACACACGCTCGATATTTTCCGGTTTTGTTGTCGTCGAAGGTCGGCATGAACGAGAATCACTATACACAGATGTACGGCCACTTTAGAAACCATTATACCAGTCTTTTTTTTTATGTTTTGCCCATATACTCATCGCCAAAGGCCTTTTGCATCAATTGAATAGTTTTCGAACTAGTTTTTTCGAGTTTGAAGCAAAATTTGATGCAAATTCATTGATCTGATTTTTCAGTCATTTATAACAATAACAAAATCCGACGAACGCAAAAAACGCTTTGTAAACAAATACACACTGCGCATGAACTATACATCCTGTAGGCGTCGGCGAGTAACCGATAAGTTCGTGAAGCTTTACTGTTGACATTCATGCCTAGCAGAGGTCGCTCAAATACTCTGGCACGAAGATGTAAAAGTAGGTCGGATACTTTTCAGACAGACCTCGTATTTATACATTCAAATTGAATTTGTAGTCATTCACACTTAATTACCAATTACCACAAATAGATAATAAACCATAATTATTGTATATAATAATTAACAAAATAATTTTAATGCCATAACAATAGAAACATACTTGTCGAATGACCTCTAAATGACCACAGTAATTCATTATTATTAGTTATAAATAATTCATTATTATTAGTTATAATTTTTCTAATAGGGAATATGCATGAAAATTTTTTTTCGCTTGAATTGAAGCATGTTTACTTGACAAATATCAAGGTAAAATTACTTTTTAAATAACTTTAAAATAAGCGAGATATGAATGATTGTAATTCCCGATTAGACAAAGAAGGTGATAGCCCTCTTGATATGTTATGTGACGTCATATTATACTTTCACCATTTAAAATACACGTAAAACTCCGTTTTTAGTATTTTTGCAAGAAAGAGACAGATAATAATTTTTAAAAGCTTATAGCTTCCTTGATATTTGTCGGATTTTAATTTCGTTTTGAAATATTATTACAGTATTAACAGTATTTTCATATTCTGAAAATAAATGTGAAAACAAATTTGCATGCATATTCCCTATTGTTTGAAAATGGTGTATTGACTGAAACGTACACTGATTTAAAGAAATATTGAGACAAATGAAATTTTTACCGAAGTACAAAACAAATTAGAAATAATTTCTAGATTGAATTATATTTACTTTCTATTTAATTAAAATACATATATTTAGCATTTGTGTAGTAATATAATATACATCCGAAATTACTATCCATATCTCTCAAAACATATGAAATTTCATGGGAGTAAAAAGCTTTAATATGTAAGATTAAAATATATATATATATATATATATATATATATATATATATATATATATATATATATATATATATATATATATATATTATAACCAATTTATCTTTTTGATGTCATATTAAATTAAAATAATAAATCAACCATTTTCTATTATTATAAGTTATGTAACAGCTTGCTTTTATTACAAAAAATTTTTCGTTTGAATATAAAGATTGATAGGAATAAAAAAATATTTATATTTTAATGAATTATATAAATAAATGGTCATTAGACTTCCTATTTATTTGACACAATCACAAAAAACTATGTTTCACGCAAATAATCGCCTGTCTAGTCGAAATATACGGCATTTCGTCTCATTTCGATTCTCGCGTCAAAAATGAAGGTAGGCACGATTCGGATCCATGATCTGCCTGGGTCCTACACATAATCTGAATATGTTTGGGCTACCGCTGGCAGCTTTGTGCCCGATAAGCCAGCTACGTAATCGCTTTGCGAAGTTTTGTTCATTAATTTTTCGATGTTGCCGTAACCTATGCATATCGGCCAAGTAGCCAAGCGGTCTAAGGCGTTATGTCTACTTGGGGACTGGGAGATTATGGGTTCGAATCCCGGCATCGGCAGTTTATCAATTATTCAGAAAAAAAAAGGGCGGATCATTGACTAAACTGTCGGCATGGACAAGAACGAAGTAACCGGCTATGCAAAGTTTTCTGCAGTTTCCTTTACGAACTCGGATAAATATCGCCATAGTTCCTATCAAAGTCGGCTGCAGCCGCACATCCTACCAATTCCTAGTCTACACACAAAAATTCCTTCCACTCCACTCACATCCTCACATCCTTAGGCATCCCAATGGACCTTATGATCGAAGTGTAGCCTGTCCAGGGCAGCCGCTACAATCTATTTATCTAACTTATGCATTCGTTCGTCTCTAGGCTTGTTAGATTCCTTTCGTCACCTTCCTCTAATATCCTTTTTCTATAAATCCAGGTATATTTACGAGTCACATGAGACGACATCTTCATTTATTTTATAATTTTCAATTTAATACCGATTCTCACTGTGGGTCCTAGCAGTGCTAAGTAAATTCTTCACAATAACACCCGAAACAAAGGTCTTAGCTTATCGCGTTTCTACGCTTCACCAATTTAATACTTTACACAAAGCTAATTCGAAACCATTCTCATATATGCACCTACACTGGTAAATCATTGTAAATCTTTATAACGGACGCCATTGTTGGTTGAAGTTCATGATACCATGCCGATAACATTGCTGTATCATCAGCATAAAGTGGGATCGGGACTCTTCTGGATTCCATCAATATCCGTTGAAAACCACCCACTTCCGAAGAATACTTGGTGTTGATTTGTGGGATAATAGGGAATATGCATGAAAATTTTTTTTCACATTTATTTTCAGAATATGAAAATACTGTTAATACTGTAATAATATTTAAAACGAAATTAAAATCCGACAAATGTCAAGGAAGCTATAAGCTTTTAAAGATTATTATCTGTCTCTTTCTTGCAAAAATACTAAAAACGGAGTTTTACGTGTATTTTAAATAGTGAAAGTGTAATATGACGTCACAAAACATATAAAGAGGGCTATCACCCTCTTTGTCTAATCGAGAATTTCAATCATTCATATCTCGCTTATTTTTAAAGTTATTTAAAAAGTAATTTTACCTTGATATTTTTCAAGTAAACATGCTTCAATTCAAGTGAAAACAAATTTTCATGCATATTCCCTATTGTATGAAACAATCGCATTTCCCGTAGTATTTTGACCTCCCCCCCCCCAACCTTATGGTATAACGCCCATTAACGAGCAAATAGACGTTTTCACGTCAATATAATGACTTTAACGAAACGATTTTTTTTCAATAATCTCTTTTTCTACATTTCATGTCGACTTATCTACATTAAAATGGCTCTTTACTGACAGAAAGCTTTCTACTTAAGAAAAAAATAATTTTAAACAGAGATAAAGAAAATGGAAGAAAAAAAATGGATATTAAGCAGTTCAAAAAAAAAAAAAAAAAAACATCCTTTACGGAAAATAAGGAAAAGAAAAGTGAAATTATTAAAATAAATTTATGTCTGGAAGAATGCAGTATATAATTTATATAAAAAGCAAAATTGCGTAACATTGATTTATAAATTTAAAAGTATTATTATATAAACCAAGTAGGGAAAGAAAAATTTTAAACATAATTTGTCATACGAAAGAAAAAAAACAATTTTTTTTATAAAGAATTATAATGTTGACTGACTGTGTCATTTGATAATTCTTATCATTATGTAAAAAACTCATTATTAAAAGTTTAAAACTTTGTTCATCTAACATATATTTAAAAATAAATTCGTTACGCAGGAGCTGCTTCAACTTAGCGAATTTCCTTAGAATACATAAATCACTTTCTAGCGGTCACAATTTTGGTCTGATCAAAATGAAATGTATATGATTTTAGTATTTGCAAGGCCAATTTTATTAATAAATGGCATACGTCAAAGGGAATGGGGGGCATAAAGAGAGAAGAAAGCACAAAATATAAAATATCTCTCTTAATATTAGAACAATCAAAAAATACGTAAGGAATAAAGTTGTAGAAAATCAAATTTGCTACAATTCATCACCTTATCATTTTTGCTCAAACTCTAATGTGTACAGAGATATTAAGGAATTTAATTTTCAATCTTAAACCGTCAATATTTCTGTCAATATTAGTGCTACAGAAAAAATGATAAGAAACAAAATTACAGTAAAATTTAATACCTACAACTTTTTTTCTTATAAATTTTTCGATTTTTCAAACATTAAGGGAGATATGTCAAATTTTGTGTTTCCTCCTACCTCGAAACCCTCCTTTCCCCTTGTCCGATTTTACCCATTAACGAACTTGACGTTTTGAATACCAAAAGCGCCTCAAATACCAAATTTCATTCCAATAAAATGAAAACTGTGACCACTAGAGTGATTACAGACATATATATATATATATATATATATATATATATATATATGTCCATAGATATATATATATAAATTTTACAGATGGTGTTTTTCGACATCTACTAGGCAGGATCGATGGACATTTGAAGAAATTTTTGCAAAATTTTGAAGTCGGTACGAGACCAATAGCTCTATTTCCTTTCAGAAAATTCGCTAAAAATTATAATAGATATAGAATTTCTAAATAAGTTTCTATTAAAAAAACCATTTTTAAAAACATGCTTTTTATAGTAAAACTAATTTTCTACAACTTTACTTCTTATGTGATTTTTTATTTTTTCAATATTAAGAGAGATATACCAAATTTTGTGATTCCCCCTCCCTTTAAACCACCCTTTCCCCTTGTTGATTCTTGTCATGCTTGCCATAAAAATGCATTATCAGCGGAACTGAACCAATATGTAAAAATTCAACTCCGTAGGATAAGAGAAAGTGGTTCTCTTATTAATTCAGCTTGCAAGATTTGACCCGAACATACATACATTGCAAGTTAAATAAAAGCTTGTAAAAAGACTCCTACGGAATGTGGAAATTTGAGTGCATATTTCAGCAATCCTATTGTTGAGAATCAAGACGAGATATAAATTTTTTATTGGGACCAATTTTGAGACGAGGCATAAACGGACTATATGTTCCACTAATATCTCAAAATATGTAGGTGAACATTTTGGTCAGTAAACGTTGTGGTCATTAAAAATTATTTCAGAAATTTCCCTTACGCCCTATTTTACGGAAATGATTTTATATGCGGGATTCGATAAACATTAGTAATTGAAATATGGCTAAATATCTTAAATTTTCTAGAAGATCGTATATAATTTGCAACAGGTAAATAGATTTTTCTTCCGAATCAACTTTCTAAACGTTATGAAAATGAAACTCGTTTATATACCCAGTATATGTAAATTTACAAGGTATATTAAGTTTAGTCCCGACTTTGTAATGCTTGAAAATATTGATCGTAGGCATGAATATTCGGCATATGTGTTCATAAAATGGCCTAATTCAGACATTTTTGCATGTTCGTCTGTCCGCCCGTCTGTGAACACGATAACTCAAGAACGAAAAGACATATCGAACTGAAATTTTTTTTTGTGTTCTAGAGCGTAAAAGTAAGGTCAAGCTCGTTAATGGGCAATATCGGCCCTTGTTTGGGCAAAATGGGCAAAAATTGCCTATCTTTGAAACCGTAAGAGATATAACAAAAGTTTAAAAACAAAAAATATTCTTCTCTTTAAAATAAACAACTTTTGTGTGAAAAATGTATATTTATCTATCTAGTTCAAGTGATCGTACTGTCAAAGTTGCTCTGCTTGGAACTGGGAGGATGTGAGTTCGATTCCTAGTGGTGGCAGTTTGTCAAATAAATCAATTTTAAGAAAATGGGGCCGACTAAACTGTCGGCGTGTGGAAATGAATGAAAGTAAACGGCTATTGTTGTGAAGGTTTACTGCAGTTTCCTAAAGGTGTCGGTAGGTGTCCTAGAATATACTACTTGCTATGTTTTGATGACTTCCGCTACTGATACTAGTACTACGATTAACTAATAATTCATACCGATTGTAGTCAAAATACGTAGTATTTATACAATACAAATAACTGATCGAGGAACTGTGGCAAATTTTGCAATTTTACTTGACAGTATCGTTAACAATTATTAACTCGTTCAATCATGAATTTCACAAAATAATACATAATGATTGAAATATTATCCTGTCATTGTAGATTTATAAATTTATAAATCATCATATATACATACATACATACATACATACATATAGCAAAACATATTATATAAAGCGTCTATAAAGTATATAGTTTAATGACTCCATTCTATATAATTTAATTTACCCCAAATATATAACAGGAACAACACAGTGGTGCATGTTTATGTATTGTGTGTTATGTTGTCTGTTTTAGTTATGAACAGTTGCATAAACTGTTTCATATATAGGCACTTCTATAAACATTGACGGTTCAATTGAGATTTATAAAAGAAGAAAGGCACAGTTCTGTTCCGCACATTTAATTTACAAAAACGTCCTGCATATGACCCGTATCTACGTGCTTGGATTATTAGATATCCCTGGCCGCTGTATGCCCGATGGACCAGCTATCTAAACGCTTTGCGCCGTTTTTTCATGTGCCGTGGTTCTCACATACGTTCGGCATTGGACTTGTTGAATTTCTCAGTATTTTTCGAACATATTTACGAGTTATATGAGGCGAGTTATATAAGTCTTCAATTTTGTTGTAATTCTCAATTTAAGACCGTTTTTCACTTCTATTCCGGCGAATATTTTCATTGTCTCACATTGCCGAATATAGTGCTCCGCCAAATCTCAAAATCTTCACAGGTATATTAGAATCAATGTTCTAGCTAATCGCGTTTCTATGCTACATCAATTTATAATTTTACACAAAGCTAATTCGTAACCATTCACACGCATGCGTCTACACTGGTACGCTGACGTCTCAGACAAAACAAATACAGCGTGACATATACGTCAAGACATGATCTATCTGTTACGAGGTCATTAATAGTCGAAGTTATTAGCGATTGAAATCTAACAATATTTCGTCACACACCATTTCACGTCACATTTTCACGTCAATTCGCTTCAATTTTTAAAATTAAAAATAATACCACCTTCATTATTTTACCAACCTTCTTCCCAATAACATTGTGATGATATAATAGCGCAATTTGTTTATTTGGGTTGGTACTGTGTGTGTGTGTATATATACAAATATATAGTGATAAAGTATACTGTGTGCGATAAAGTTTATATATGTAAGAAGAAAAACTTTGGGTGCAAAAATATATGACAAATAATTTACACTCTTTTCAAAAGTATTGTTATATACACTCCAATGATGCCAGTATATATATATATATATAGGGTGTTCTTTAATTCAGGAAAATTATACCACGGTGTAAAGCTGCAAAAAAGTTGAATAAAGTTTTTCGATTTGGCGTTTAGTTTTTGAGATATAATTAATTAAACATTATTGATAAATTCAAGCAATCACATTTGCATTTAGTGTCGCTTCACTTATTGAAAACTCGGATTGTCGCTACTCTAGCATGCTCTTCTGTGGCCGCCCTACTCCACCAATCACAGAGCGCTTAGCGTAAGAATGTGGGGCCACAGTAGTGGAATAGAGTTGCAACAGTAGAGCATGCTAGACTAGCGACAATCAGAGTTCTCAATAAGTGTAGCGACATCCACAAAATGGTTGAATTTATTAATGTTTATATAAATAATATTAAAGAGAACTCTAGGATTTTTCGAAATAAATTTCGATTTTTTTTGCCCCAATTTCCTAAATCAAAATTTTTTTTATTTTATAAATACGTATTTCGACTACAAAGTAATCATCATCAGTATGAATTAGCTAATTGTAATTATTCTCCGAGGAGATGTTACTTGTTGCTAATTTGTTAATGCCGTGCACCTTGAATTCACCAAATTAGCAACAAATAACATCTCCTCGGAGAATAATTACAATTAGCTAATTCATACTGATGATGACTACTTTGTAGCCGAAATACGTATTTATAAAATACAAAAAAAATCGAAATTTATATTAATGTTTAATTAATTATATCTCAAAAACTAAGCGTCAAATCGAAAAACTTTATAAAACTTTTTTGTTTATTTCTTGCAGCTTTACACCGTGGTATAGTTTTCCTGAATTAATTTCAGTGCACTATATATATATATATATATATATATATATATATATATATATATATATATATATATATATATGTATATATATATATATATACTATATATATATATATATATATATATATATATATATTCACTAAATTATATACATAAACATTCACAGGGTAATAAAAACGTATATAAATTGTATTTATTATTTTAAAGATATGAATTAATTTATTTGTTTGTTATTATTGTGGTAGTGTGTGGAGTAACAATACAATGAAACATTCTTCCAAAAAAAAAACTCCTTGTTTTAACGACGATAACAACTACATTCTTCGCATAAAGGGTTCAGTAATTATTTGAAAACATATAAACTCTCCTAATTAAATGGAAAAAATTATATAACCGAAAGGCAACCATACTAACAATCGATATAAATAGACGTTAGTTTACAAAAACAATTTTAAAAAAAAAGTGTGTGTGTCAGCTCCGACGCACGTGCAGTTTACTCCTTAAGAACGATTGTCTTTGCCCCATGTATATTATCCATACTAAATTAAATCTTTAATTATAGGTATAACTCATACAAATTTAAATAAACTACACTAATAATTAAATTTCCAATAAATAGAAAACGCACATGTTCATATGTACATTATATATCATATTAATACATGAATTATAACCTACCTAGCACCCACGTGTTTATCGGATGTTCCGGCACTAATATCTACACCAGTTTCTTCCATCAATATTAATAATCCATCGAAACTTTAAAATATTTATATAAATAAACTACACTAATAATTAAATGTCTTATAAATATAAATCACATGTTATATTATGTATACAATATATACCATATTAATATTGACTGACTGAGTGCAGTGACAGACGTACACAGCATAACCTGTGTACGACTCTTACACAGCGAGACATGAACCTAACTGACTGACTGATTTTTCGTAACGAGGTCATTCTATCACAATATTTTAGTCTCCATATTTTTTCAAAACCGGGCGCTTATATATAAAATCGATTCTTAAGATTGAAAAGCGATTAGAAAGATAAGATTCCTGGAATGTCTTTAATAGAAAAATTAAACTATACGAGATTACTACTTTAACAAAATTTTGGATTTAATAAAAAATATAAAAGCTATTAATATTCAATCAAAGAAATATATTCAACCGACAAAAAGCGTCTATTAGGTCACATATTCTGTTGTGTTAGTCATCTAGAAAAAACTCATGCATAAACATTAAGAATACGAAATAAATTTCTAAGGAACCCTTGGAGAGAAATATGAAAAGAAATATAATATTTTAGTTTATTTTTTAACAACGAGTTTAAGTGTTATATCTTTTGGAAAGAATTTTTAAAGTGTGCCAATAATATTAAACATATGCCAGCATGCCTGATAGCATGAAACGAGTAGTATAAAAACATACACTTCAAAATTTTTTAAGTACTTAGTTATATTATTTATTTATTTATATTTTGTAAAAGAAAAAACTTCATTCATAAAACTGTTATACAATTTTTTTTTTAGATGATTCAATTTAAGTGGCTTTTAATTTGGTTAGAATACAATTAATCAATTTTTTTAAATATAGTTAAGACTTATGGATTTCTTGTTAGACTTGTTTATACCCGCGACTTCGCTCGCGTTCTATTTTATATCTCCGTCTCCCGTCAATTTAAGACTAAAAACCTCAATGTAATATCCCATGGCTTCCAATACTTCAAATATTTATCAACATTTAAATATTTATCGACACCAAATTTATAATTGTAGTGAATATTTTCCAATTTTATCAGTCGTGGCGAGATAAAATCCATATCAGTTTTTAAGTTTAATCATAAGTTTCTAAACAAACAAAAATTTCATCGAAATCGGTTTAGTAGTTTTTTCGTGATGCTCGAACAAATGTTAAGTAACTATTTAATGGTTTGTATCATTCAATTTACAGCAGATATTATCGAAGTAGTTCTTGGCATCAATTGAGAAATTTATGATTTATTAAAAGCAGAGTTTAGAAGGAGGGGAAATCACAAAATGTTGCAATATCTCTCTTAGTATTAGTTACATGGAAGTGTTTATCAAGTATTTCTGTAACTCATTTGCAATTTAATTATGCGAATATTTAACAATAGCTAATATAACACCCGGTACTCGGTAACTTAATCTGATATCATTATTGTACCGTTCACTATGCAAATTCGATTAGTATACGTAGCTCCTACATAAAAAAACAAATCATGAAAGCCAATGCATTAAAACTCGAACTTTAACAGTAAATAATTAATTCAAGACCTCCATAACCCCCCCCCCCCCCAAAACTTTTATAATTGATTTATATGCACTTCAACTACATGTAAACAAAATATCAAGCCTTAATTTTGTTAAAACTTCAGTGCTCGTACATCCTTCCAAGATTAAGATATTTGAAAGCTTGGTTAAGTTAAATTGCATGAATCTAATTACAATTGAAAGGCGTTTGTTCAATTCAAACAAACATGAATGGTATTTTGTACTATAGATAGTCCCATAAATTATTGATCCAACTAGTAAATACATGAATACACATCAATTTAATGCCCCAATCCACAATTGTTTTCAATTGGTTTCTTAATTTAATAAAGAAAAAAAAACAATTTTGAAACAATGGATTGAAACTAAACTATAAGTTCAATAAATTATCATATAAAATTCTCTCACTAAAAATGATAATTCCAATTGTATAATAGTTTATGATAAAGAAGATTAACTAAAATAATATAAAATTCATACAGCATTTCATACCTCATACGCCCATATAATAAATATAACCATTTTTAGATTATTGGCATTGTTCAGTGAATAATAATTTATTCGTATAATTATTATTAAATTTTTATTTATTTATACGAATTGATTTATTATTTATTCATTTTTTTTATTTTAGAACATCCGGAGATGCTCTTTATCATTATAAATTTCTTTCAAAAATCATGTTCATCAAATATTCATGTGAAAATACAAGGTGTTACAAATAAAATGGGCTAACTTTTGACTTGCAGGATTTTATCCCATTCTAAACCAAAGATTATCGTGATAAACTCAATTACAATAACTTATGATCCGATAAATTAAAGGATTCTTCGTTAAACTTGGACATTTTATAGCGAAGCCACTTTTTCTTACTATTTCTGGTTTTTTGTAGTGACACTAGTTATCCGAAGTTGGGACTAGCTCCAAAACCATTTGTGATGGAAAATTTGTCGACGTTATTCATTAATACTCCGGAGATGGGAGTTTAAGTGAATATGCATTTTAAGGGAGTTCCAGCACTGTCTTGTATAATCAGGACAAAAAACCGGTTTGCTTTTATTATTTACAAATTAATGTAATTTTGAAATAAGAAAAATTTTTAAACTATTATATTTCGAAAACAAAACGGAAAAACGCGATTTTTTTAATTTTAATTTATTTAATAAATATTTATCTTTTAAACTTGAATTTTTTTAACGTTCAGTCATACATACTTTTTTGCTCACGTGCTTTTGATAAATTTTAACTTAACTGACTCGAGAAGGATTGGTACGTAATGCTTTGTTTATTTTATACAAAGTATTCTATAGGACGTGGCACATAATATACCGTTTAAATTCGTTTATGCTAAGAATAATATTATCTTTATGTTTCGAAAAGCTTAGTATCTTATTATTTTCCATTTGTTAGAATCAGTCGATCTTTTAACAGTGTGGTCATTGAAAATTGTGGTCTAATAGAGATTATCCAAGTCAAGAAACAATGAGAGACTTTATAGTTATACAAATTAAAATTACATAAACCCTGGGGAAAATATTAGTCCAAAAAAAAGTTTTGTAATTTTTTTGCAGAATTTAACTCAATTATTTATATAAAACAACATCTAAAGATCTCACACTTTTGGTTTGATCGACGTAGAATTGGTTATGTGACGTACTTTCTCTATTAATAAGATTTGAGTAGGTAAAATCGGACAAGTAAAAAATGGACTAAAACTATAGTCCATTAGTCGAATACCAACGGTGTGAAATACGGTATGTTGTGTTTTGGATTGGACGGGCATGATGTTCTTATGTTGATGTGTGCCCACTATAATTATACTCAAATACTTAAGTGATACAAGTAATGATTTGCTATGGGTTGCAGGCATGAAGAATAGATATATTAGGAGAGCGAACGTAATGTTAAAAAAACGGTCAAGAATTGGTGTAACTATCTTTTATCAGTAGAGGTCACTGGTCTCAGTGCCGTACGGAATTTAAATGTTTAAATGTAGGCGCCAAGAAATCACTTTCATTCAGTTAATAAGAAGTCTTAGTTTTATAGATAATAAAAAATTGTTTTCGATTATCAAGTAATAATTAAATAAATATTAATAATAGAGAATTCCTAATAATCTGCAATAAATTAAAAGATGAAGAATCATAGTGATAATTGCAATTAATAATTACAAATATATGTTTACAATACTAACATATATTAGATAAAGAAAGAAGATGACAACCGGTAATTACAGACCATATTCCTTTCGTAAATGCAGACACGCATTCCTAACCTTAAACAACCTTCCACTCATAGATATATAACAGTATATTTATGCTTTCCCTATACAACATCGTCCCATTTTTTCACATTTATAAAATTAAACAATTTTTATACTTACAATTTTTATTTGTAAGATGTGATAACCGTTGATTTTAATATGTAATAATAATAATAATTCCGTACGGGCAGATTCGCACTGCCGCTAGTGGCGAAAATAATAACTATGATCTCTACACGTTTTTGAGGACACAAAAACAGACGAATTGCCTATGTCGTTCAATCTCCTAATATATCTATTCTTCATGGTTGCAGGCATGCATCAGTATAAGAGTGCCATGTCCGCCTGACCTTGCATATAACATATAGGATGGTATTTGTGTTATAAACAGACCGTCTCCCTAACAGGAGGTGTTCTATTGGATGTTATTGGAAAATGGGTAGATCATGGAAGGTAGTGGAGGCGTGTGCTATTATTCGGCTGGTTAGATTCACCCTATACACAGACTATAAAAATTATCCATTATCCTAAATCTAAATAGAATTTATTATACTATTAACTGTAATGGTTTTAATCACTATTCTTAAAACATATTTATTATTCATGATCAATCTTCATATTATTAAATAATGTAATTTATGAATAAATATGTAAGAGCCATTAAAGTTTTTTTTTTTAAAGTTGAGTCATTAACATTCTTTTAATTCTGAATGAATATTAATAATAAATAATGTTTTTATTATATCAATCGATCGACCATTTAATTTAATAGCATAGAATAGCTATGCTAATGATGGAATTGAATGGTATTTCCTATACATTATTTTTGAAATAATTGAATATTAAAATGTCAATAACCTATCATTATGGCCCTCTATCTAATATTATTAACTCATTATTATTATCAAATAAACGTCATAATTTATGTAAAGTGTTGAATGTAATAGCTTTTAAAAGTGTGATTAAAAAGTGTGATACAATATTCAATTATATTCGCTATTTAATTGATGTGGGTATTACTTTTTTTATATTGCTTTTGTAATTTTTTCTGAGTGGTTTGATGAATCAATTTGATTCTAATTATTTCGGCATTTATTATCAATCATATATTCTGGAATATTTAAAATCAATTATGTTTTTCGATTTTATATGAAATTCACAAGTTGGACCAAAAACATATGAATCATGGCTTGAATTGGTTTCTTAAAAAGTCAGTCAGTCACGTAAGCAATGTGACTACACCATGTAGTGGAGAATGTTTGTGTGTGATCTGATTTTTGGATATTGAAAGCTTGCTATAATGTATGGCGATATTATACACTAAAGAGAGATCAATGATCGTTATTATTTTGGTAAATAGCTACACCAGTACATTAGAACATTTCAATTTGACTATACAGTTGAAATTAGGTACAGGAATGTCTTCATATTACTATATCCATGTTTCTGAGAATAAGAGAATAATATTATAATTACGAGTTAACCTGGCCTGGTCTTGATAAAACCGTTTTATTTGACCATTTTGTGGACGATTTACGATATACCGTTTGACTCGATAAATAAATAGTAACAAAAAACGGTACAATGAGGGAAAATCTCGGAAACTCTCTATCAAATCATGACATTCACATTTTTATGTGAACGATTTACAAAATAAATGAACAACTTTTGTTTGAAACTTATGTTCATAAACTGAATAAAAGTATATAAAGTATATACAGGACTTTAATACACTACATTGAATTTTTACACATTTGTGCATCTGTGTAAAATAAAATCAGTTAACGCACTGATAATAAACTCAGTAGTATATGTAGCAGTTATGAAGTAATAATAGACCAAAGCTTAAAATAAGTGTAATAAAAGTTGAAAAGAAACATAAAGTAAGAAAATATGAAGTAAGTAAAAACTTTGGATGAGATATATAATATAGTTACTTATTAATAAAATGATCATATCCATGTTATAAAATTACACTCTGATTTATAAAAATTTAATTTTTCCCAACAATTTCACCACATAATATCCAACTTTATGTTACACTCCATATAACCAATTATGATTACTATATCGGGGAAAATTGTTACTTACAATCATCATACCGCAGAAACAAAAAAGAAAACATATCGCATAGAATACAGTGAGTGACCTTTATCCTATACGAACGAACACAGCCTTATTCTTCATCTTCTAATAAGCGAAATATGTGCCATAAATACCAAATACAATTTATATATACATATATATATATATATATATAGGATGTTCTGAAATTCATTCAGGAAAACTATACCATGTCGAAAAACTGCAAACAACAAACAAAAAAGTTGCATAAAGGTTTATTGATTTTACGCTCAGTTTTTGAGATATAATTGATTAAACATAAATAAATCACATTTGCATCAACCAATCACATGTGAATTTGGGTGTAGCTACACTTATTGGGTGTCGCGCTACACTAGCATGCTCTACTTTGGCCGCTCTACTCCACTACTATGCCCCGCCTCCTTACACTATGCGCTCTATAATTGGTGGAGTAGGGCAGCCACGTTTTTTTTTGCAGCGTTACACCGTGGTATAGTTTTCCTGAATGAATTTCAGAACACCTATATATATATATATATATATATATATATATATATATATAAATTTATTTTACGGGTAATAACTGTTAGTCACGTATTTGGTATTATTACTTGACTTTACTAAAAGGATAAAAAGAAACTTAACTATAAAATGGAATAAGAAATCAACAACAATACCTAACCTAAATTTTAACAACATTGCTTGCTTGCTATAATACCTAATAGTAGATGTGATATTATATTTAGTATACCTACCGACATTCTAGGAACCTACTAAAAACCAACTTGTTCAAACCTATATCATAAACATTGTATTTCTTGTGTTATTTTTCCTTTTTGATCTATCCATGTTTTGCCATTTATTTGACTGAACCTTTTATAGTTTTCATAGAATCCGTAGATAAATGTGTGATTAAAAGTTCCTTTATACGTATATATAAATATTTTTGTAAACATATATATATATATATATATATATATATATATATATATATATATATATATATATATATATATATATATATATATATATATATATTAAATGGTGTGTTTATATAACAAAGAAATAGTTTGCTAGAGACATGTTCCATTATGATGGGTATATATAGTTATAAAACTATTATAGTGAGTGCAAGCGAACACCATGTAGTCAAAAGTTTATACTGAAACTGGAATATCTAGATAGAGACAGTATAGAGACCAGTGACTAATTCAAGTGTCAGTCCAAAGTGATAGGGAATTTGTTCGTAATTCGGTTCAAGAGATGATGCATGGCATCTCCATGAAATAAAATGGAGATTAATGATATTTTTAGCGAATTTCCAAGTAGATAACAAAAAAAAAAACGAAATATAAACTAAAATTTCTCTCTAAATTTTAGTAAAATGGAAAAATTTGTAAGAAATTCGGTGTCTACCCAAAATTGACTCAAAAATCACTTAAAATACCTGTGCTACCTATTTTTATCTATGACCTTTATTTTACATACGTTCGTGCTAAAATTTTTCACTCAGCTAGTTAAAACGTTTATTTTTTGGGAAACGGGAAAATTTTTAGCGGGACCACTGTATAAATGCTGTTGGAAAACTCATAATTAATTCAAAAAACATGACCAATATATTTTCGGTGGGTCAATGTTGACTAGCATAAATTTTGCACCTACGGAATCATCTTCTATAATGCGTATTTCCATACACACACTTCGCATATAATACATCGGCTATTATATTTGATCCCAACATTTTTTTTTCTTCTCTTTTTTATATACAAAAGTTTATTGTTATTGTTTATGTGATGTAATATGTGATGTAGTAGTCCAACAGGAATCATTATTACGTACCTTAAGGACTACCATCATGATTACTAACTGACGACTATACGCAGTACCAAGATGGGGGGGAGGAAGGTAGCAAGGGTGGTAAAAAGCTATAAAAAATAAATATACTTTTTCAGAAGAAGTGTTTATTATGTGTGTTGGTTATTATTTTCAACAAATAATATTTACTATAATAAACAATTATTATATGACCTGTTTGATATTATATATAAATATATATATATATAAGATTATTATATATTATATATGAAATCATATATTATTTATATGGTTGGCTATATATTAAACCACAGATGCGTTATATTTACAATATTAAATAAAAAACAAACAATATTAAATGTAAGTGAATTAAATATGATAAACTATATACAGAGTGGCATTCGTTCTGTTAGTTCAAACTTTTATTTTGTTAAGGTTTTAACGCTTTTCTGAAACAAAGTAAAAGTGTGTACTTTTGCGTTCCAGCTGTTGGAAGTCATCTACATATTATTGTTAGAGAGTGCGTAAACAAAAAGGTGCTATCAAATTCCAAAAGTGACGTTTAATTTTTCAAAATTTTATAGTTGATTTGTGCCAAATACATTTGGTTTTCGAAAAAAAGTTTTTGTACAAAAGTTGATAGTATTTTTATAAGGAACAAATTTTATACGAAACATTTTATCAAAATCGAAATTAATTTGCCACAAATCAACTGAAAAATGAAGAAACGCGTAGTTTGGGTTCGTGTCGTAGATTTATAGTAAAAACGTGCTGCATATGTTCCCCAGACAGTTTGGACTGTCGCTGACCATATCTCTCGCATTCTTTCGGCACTACGCTTTTTAGGCTCTTTGGATTTATTTCGACGCAAGCTTTTCTCTGAATTTTAAAAGAATGTTTACCAGTAAGAGTAAGCTGTAAAAAAGAAGTAATTGACTGCTAGAAAATTTGCCGTTACCGCAAATTTTGTTAATTGGATTATGCGATCATGATAAGTACTAAAAGATTGAAGCTTCTCACTTTATCGATAATTGAATTATCCTTTCTCCATTTATACATTGGTTTTGAAAATGAGAGACTACAGCACCGAGTATCCAATCCCCAATATCCCCAATGTATCCAAATGTATCACGTTTACTTGAAATTGGCATAATGGAAACGGCAAATGTATCGGCTTGTCGCATATCGGGGCAACTGGATTTAGCGATGTTTTCGTAAATACGTTAACTTCATGATAAATCCTACCAGTGAAAATAATCAATTTGATTCGTATCTCGAAACATAAAACTCCTAATCAAATTTTTATAAACTAATGTCATTTTTCTAACGTATTTTCTTATAACCCGCTACCAATTACCGTTCTTACAAACGTTAGAATAAAGGAAATGCTTAAACAAATTAAACTCTAATTACCGCGAATATATAACTCATCAAAAAATTGTTTACCTGTTTATGGAAAAACCACAATATCCGTTGTTATAAGCGAACGAATAGAGGATCTAAGAAGAAACTCGCAACATAATAAAATAATAACATTTCAATTTAATTACTAAATAAACTCCACCACCTTATATATGAATCGCAGGTATATTGTTAAAGACGTTTTATCTTCTATAAAAATGCCGTTTTTTAATTCACATTTATTAGCTTGATCTGCATAACTATGTAAGCAAATTGTACAACTAACTTTTCACCCACTTAATCTATCGATCCATTTAAAAGTTTACAAATGTATGCAATTCTGTGCAATTCAAGCTTGTAGTATACTGTGGTCTAGATCTTGGATTTCAATATCTTGTGCGTTTCCTTTTCCTGTGGTATAAACCGTGTTAAAAAATATTTTCTTCAAAGATAAATTATGACAAATAGTGAGGCTGGCTATTGTTGTTATTATTATTTTGTTAATGAAACTCTGTCTTTTTTTAGGAAAAATAGAACTAATAGGGAATATGCATGAAAATTTTTTATCACTTGAATTGAAGCATGTTTACTTGACAAATATTAAGGTAAAATTACTTTTTAAATAACTTTAAAAATAAGCGAGATATGAATGATTGAAATTCCCGATTAGACAAAGAGGGTGATAGCCCTCTTGATATGTTATGTGACGTCATATTACACTGTTACCATTTAAAATACACGTAAAACTCCGTTTTTAGTATATTTGCAAGAAAGAGACAGATAATAATCTTTAAAAGCTTATAGCTTCCTTGATATTTGTCGGATTTTAATTTCGTTTTTAAATATTATTACAGTATTAACAATATTTTCATATTCTGAAAAAAAATGTGAAAAAAAATGTTCATGCATATTCCATATTCTGTGCAATTCAAGCTTGTAGTATACTGTGGTCTAGATCTTGGATTTCAATATCTTGTGCGTTTCCTTTTCCTGTGGTATAAACCTTGTTAAAAAATATTTTCTTCAAAGATAAATTATCATAAGTACTGTGGCTGGCTATTGTTGTCATTATTATTTTGTTAATGAAACTCTACCTTTTTTAAGAAGAATAGAACTAACTGTTGAAAAGTAGCCTGACTAAAGCCGCCATTTTAGAATATAACATCATGAATAACTTTAACAATAATAGCCAATGAAATAACCAAAATAAATAAAAAAAAGTTCATATAATCAAGGATCTGAAAATACTTTATTTTTCAAAACTATTTAAACGGAAACCTGTTAAGGCTCTTAAAAGAACCAGCAATCGAGATTTTGAATCCTCCGTTCATGTTAGGCAAGTCCAATAAAATAATTCAACTAAATATGAACCTATTTGAAATACCTTGAGCCTGTCTACCACAAGAACCCTGTCAGTATTATGAGTAACACGATCGATTAACCATCGCATTTCTCTTCGGATAATTTTACTAGATTTATTAAGATAAAACAGCTTTTACTAGAGCTTCAACTTATCTACTGAACGACGACGATGACTGACAAATGAACGTTTTGCATCTTTCTACTGCTGCTGATGATGATGTTGATGATGCTACGAAGACAACAATTTATTTTCAATGAGTTAAAATTATAAATTCAACAAGTAATTTTATTATTTCCTTTGCTGTGTGCTATATGTGAGTTTCTGTACTCTCAAATGACATGACGTGTAATAAAATTATTACTTCAGCCATATTTTATTTAATTTTATATTGTATTATACAGGATGTGTTGGAAGGAATGGACCAAACTCCATAAGTGTATTATACAATTGAAAATAATGCAAAAAAATTGTTACGCAGGAGTCGCGTCAACATAGCGAATTTCCTTAGAATACATCAATTACTCTCAAGCGGCTACAATTGTAGTCTTAATCGAAATGAAATGTCGTATCTAATTATTAATAAATGGAGGATAGGTCAAGAGGAAAGAGGGCATAGAGAAAGTAGAAAACACAAAATATAAAATATCTCTCGTAATATTTGAATAATCGAAAAATTTATAAGGAGTAAAGTTGTAGAAAATTATGTTTGCTACAATTCACTTTTCGATCATTTTTCTCAAACTCTAATGTGAACAGAGATATTAAGAACTTTAACTGTCAATTGTCGATATTACTGTAAATATTAGTATAACAGAAAAATAATAAAAAAACAAAATTATAGTAAAACTAAGTTCCTACAACTTTACTTCTTATAAATTTTTAGATTTTTCGAATATTAAGGGAGATATGCCAAATTTTGTGTTTCTTCTTGTCCGACTTTACCCATTAGCGAACTTGACCCCTCTAATACCAAAAGCGCTTCAAATACCAAATTTCATTCCAATCATAAAAAAAACTGTGACCGCTTGAGAGTCCACATATTATTTACTATAGTAACTACACAATGCTTCATAAAGAAATAAAAATAGTGGGGGTACTCTGTAGTCTGTAGTGTGTGTTGTAAATAGAAATCAATCAAATATCATACCACAAGCAGACAGATGTTTATAAGTGTATGTGTATAGTAAATATTTTATTTATTTATTTAACATTGTTTCCCTATTAGAAATACTTTTGAAAACAGACTGTATATATATATATATGTGTATATATATATATATATATATATATATATATATATATATATATATATATATATATATATATATATATATATATATATATATATATATATATATATATATATATATATATGATGATATGTTGATGCATGTATAAAAATTTTAACGTAAGTGATTTTTTCTATCTAGTAGGTAGAATCGATGGACGTTTGAAGAAATTTTTACGAAATTCAGTCATTGGTTCAAAAACAATAGTAGCATTTCCTTTGGTGGCAATTTGCTCTATACTCTATAATTATGTTCGTATACGATTTTCATTTTTTTTTCATAAACGTTAAATAACTGTTACACCATATTGACACATTATCAGAAGAAAAAGTTATCCATTGTTTTGTAAGAATCCTTATTCCAAGGATTCCTACGCTATAACTTGAAAACAAATGAAAATCAGATAAGAACATATGAGAATTTTTTGTGTGTTAACTTCACTTATACAATACACGGATGGAGTTTGATCCGTTCCTTCCAACCCACCCGGTACAAAGAAAGATATGCTTTTTTGTTATGTTTTACATATAGCACTTTTTGTCAATATGATAACAGTACTTCTTTGATGTATTGTATTAAATAACAAATAATTTTTATTTATTAAGAAATACTGTATTATAACAATGTATTTGAATCTATTTAATATTCTATTGTTTATCATGAAGTTCGTTGACAACGTTTTCAAAGATATTTCAAAAGGTATGATGATGAAATCAATACATTATTTTAGGTATTCGGAGAGATGGGAATTACGTATTCTATATTCCTTTAAAGCATACACAATAATGGGATTCATAAACAATCTTTACGGAATATGTGACTTAACTGTATAAAATTTCATGAAGAACAAGTGAAAATGAAACAACGAAATGAGTTAATTGCGGAAATATCCGGTGTATACTCAGTTAATTGAATGTGTGGACTGGACTGTTCTAAGCTTCTAGTTGAAACTCAAACAAAATTTAAGTCTCAAACAAAATTTATTTATATAAATAATATTAAATAGAACTCTAGGATTTTTCGAAATAAACTTCGATTTTGGCCCCAATTTTCTAGATCAAAGTTTTTATATTATATAAATACGTATTTCGACTACAAAGCAGTCATCATCAGTATGAATTAGCTAATTTTAATTATTCTCCGAGGAGATGTTACTTGTTGCTAATTTGGTGACGGTCTGCACCAAAAATTTTGATCTAGGAAATTGGGGGAAAAATCGAAATTTATTTTAAAATTTGTTTAGTTTTTGTCTATAAATTTTTCTGATGTGCAAACATCTATAGCAAAACTATCCAAGTATGATTTTAATTGGAAAGTGAAATGAAATTTCAGATTAGTCGGCAATCAACGGCATTCGTGTTTTAAATGGCATATATAGGATATATTTTCACTTCATGTTGGAGTCCCGGGCTTAAAACTTTGTTTTTCTACCACTTACTGTTTCAAAGAGGGATATTTATCCCTCTGGAGTTAAATCAAAGTCATGAACTTGAAGTTAATTTTTTAGCTCTTAAACATAAAATTTCAGCACAACAGCTCTTTTGGGATTCGAGTAATCGTATCTACGGACAGATAAGCAGACGGGCAGATTTACAGAAATGAATTAATTAGGTCATTTTATGCACACCTATAGAAACAAATTTGTTCTGCGATCAATATGTTCAATCATTACAAAATCGGGTACAAAAATCGGTTATATATATCGAATATAAAAAACAGTATGTCTCTGAGCTCCTACATCAAGAACTTCTTGGTATTGCCGAAGAAGTTGTACAGGAAACTATTACAAAAGTGCATTACTTTCCACTTTTATGAAGTGAAAACTTCTTTGGGCGCACCGCGTGCACAGTTCTTTCTGGATAATAAAAAGCTCTGATTCGTCACGACGCGCAAATGAAACGCATAGTCGAGTAAACTCGGGAAACCGATTCAATAGATAATTGATAAATAGTTTTAGAAGAAGATAGTAACTAAATTTTAACTATCACTTACCGTTTAACCGGTTAAGGAAACAGCTTCGAAAAAAATTGGAAAAATAAAATTTCTTTCAAATCGTTTTCGATTTTCAAATATTTATAGACTTATGTTATAGATAGAACAATAGTCAATATGTTCGCAATTACAATTATAGTTGATCAATAATTATTAATTGTCTACATGCTTTTGGCAAGCATATAGACGGAATATTTATTTATCCAATTGTGGTTAATGCAAATTGTCTATTGTATATTGAGTTAATATACGGAGGCTAGCTATTTAATATTATTGCCAAAAAACATCCATATTAACATTAAGCATCATCATTAAATCTATAAAACGTGGAGAGAGAGAGGTAATTGAACTTTTTAATTTGCATAAACATTTTTTCCATATTGAAATAATTATAATAGAAGAATTGTTGCCAAATATGGTGGTACTGAGTGAGTGGTATCTCAATTCCAATTTTTGGAAACATTTAAATGGATTTCAAATATCGAATAATTAATTTTTTCGCAGGACTGTATTTAAATCATAAATAATTTCATTTTGATAATTGTTCATATCTACTTATTTTCTAATTTTGGTTAGTTTAATCACTTGCCTAAGTTTTTGCCACTTTTCAAAAACCGACAGTTTCAGAAAGTAAGATACACGAAATAAACGAGTTTTGGGTAATTTTCTTGTTTATTAGACGTTTTATTAAATAAATTATATCAATTGTTGATAGCTTCAAAAAGGACGCAATTTTGCAAATGGGACACTAACAAGCAAACGTATTAACGATTCGAAAAGTGTTTCAAAAGTATTTTGGAAAATATACTTTTGAATATATTTTGAGTTATTTTTGATAAATTGGGGAAATTTTTCAATTTTAGGGTATGTTTTTATATACATTTTTAGCGATGAGTTTATAAAGAGACACTCTTCATCAGTGCTATTTTTTATACGTTATTGGAAACTCTAGCACTTGAATATGTGCTCTGGCGGATGAATTAGAAACTAGAGCTAGTAGGTCTAAGTTTCCTGCCCCAACCCAATGACGTAACCGTGAGCCTGTAAATATTGTATTCGTACTCTAGTGAACATTTTAGAAAGATTGCAAATACTCTTTCTAGTAAAACTACTGCAAATAGGAATATTAAGCCCCGCCCCTTTTAGAGATCCCAAAATCTGGCATCATTCTGGAGGAATTTGGTCTGATGCCATTCTATTAGAAACTTGTGGAAGTTCATTCCTTTTGTCTGCATTTTCTTATATGATCGGTTATAATCGGATATAGTTTTGCCATTTCTTTAAATCCAAAATATAAAATAAAAATTTTTGTAAAGCATATTTGTCTAAAACCTAACATGTTATAACATTTATTGTTTTAAGTTATAAATGGACAAGTCACTAGAGAATAATAAATGCTCATGTTTTGTAACAAATCAATATAATAACATTTCCAAATCGTGTGTATCTATCTACTGCTAAGAGTCAAAACCACAAACCACAACAAAGAAACATTGTAAAATTGATTTGTACATATTTCATAAATGCATTAAAACTGCACATTTGATGTGGTCGTCGCAAGCTACAACCGTATTATTATTTGTTTATATAAAATAAATAACTGTCCTCAAATATGAATGATAGCTTGAATCTTTGTGCAGTCTAACCGTAAAAGCTTTAAATGTGTATGTCGTAAAAAGATCTATCAAATGGACATTTATTATTTAAAATAATATTTGAATTTTTATTCAACCGACTTAAAATAAGAAGAAAGATTCTCAATTCGATTGTATTTTTGTATATATGTCGCAGATGGATTGTCGAATCCACTATTTTACAAAATCGCTAGTTGCTTTACATAACAACTCCGTTATGAAACCAACTGAACGGCGGTTTTACATAATTACTGAACTTAATATAACGCGTAATATTGCTAAACGTTTTGCATTTATCAATGCAGCGGGTCAACGATTAGACGTTATGTAAAACAGCGTGAAATGAAACGTTAGATTGTAGATTTTAGTTTTACGGAATTTGACGGAATTTTAATGCAATTCCCATTACTAAAGGTCCTATTTTAGATATCGGTAGTGTCAAAAATTATTGAAATAAAATAAGGTAACTATTACAACCACTCCAATACAAATTGGATAAATATAGCACATGATATAACTTTTTAACCCGACTTCAAAAAGAAGTCGTCTGTATTTTTATGTTTGTTTGTTTGTTTTTTTTTTTTTATGTGTGTCACCACCTCAGAACTCCGTCATTTATGAACCAATTTTGAATTTTGTTTTTGTATTAAAGGGTTTGGTTTCCCATTGGTCCCATTGGCACCAAATTGCATTCTGATGAGGGGATCCCCAGAAAATCGAGGAAAATCCTCATTCATGTGATAACCGATTTCTGCGAAATTTTTTTTTTTGTTTTTTAAGGGTGTACTCATTCGTAATGGGAAAATAAGAAAATTTTTTTAAAAACCGACTTCAAAAAAATTTGTTACTAAAAAAAACCGACCCCAAAAAAAATTTTTACAAAAAAAAACAAAATGCATGTAAAAAAAACTGAAAATCTGTTATGAAAAAATGCACTAAAAATTAAAAAAAAAAAAAAAAAAAAAACGGAGAAAACAAAATGTGTTAAAGAAATGAAACACTAAAAGTTAGTAGGTCGTTTAGTTGGTTTACCCATATTTAGACAAATAAAACAAGTTATAAAACTTCAAAGTCACTAAAAAGCGAGAAATAAACCTATTTTTTAACCCGACTTCAAAAAAGGAGGATGGTTCTCAATTCGTCTGTATTTTTTTTTTTTTTTTTTTTTTTTTTTTTTTTTTTTTTTTTTTTATGTTTGTTCCCTCAGAACTCCGGAATTTATGAACCGATTTTGAATTTTTTTTTTTTGTTTTAAAGGGTTTGATTCCCGATTGGTCCCATTGTCACCAAATCGCATTCTGATGAGGGGATCTCCGGAAAATCGAGGAAAATCCTCATTTTATATGTGATAACCGATTTCTGCGAAATTTTTTTTTTTTTTTGAAAAAGTATACTCATTCATAATGGGAAAATAAGAAAAATTTTTTTAAAAACCGACTTCAAAAAAAATTTTTCCTTAAAAAAAAAACCGACCCCAAAAAAAAAAAATTTTACAAAAAAAAACCAAATTCCTTGTAAAGAAAACTGAAAATCTGATATAAAAAAATGCATTAAAAATTTAAAAAAAAAAAAAAAACGGGTAAAAAAAAAGTTATAAAAAAATTCACTAAAAATTAGTTGGTCGTTTAGTAGGTCTACCCATATTTAGACAATTAAAATCAGTTATAGAACTTCAAAGTCACTAAAAAGCGAGAAATAAAACTTATTTTGACAAAATGGAAACCCGACTTAACAAAAGAAGCACTAAAAAGTAAAAAAATAATTGCATATTCTTGTGCCAATTTTAGTTCACCAAAGCAAAAATTTTTAAATATATATGTACAATTATTGTTATTTTTGGAGGCGGTGTCCAAAAGTTATGTGAATTTATCTATGTTGACACCGCCTCCAAAAATAACAATAATTGTACATATATATTTAAAAATTTTTGCTTTGGTGAACTAAAATTGGCACAAGAATATGCAATTATTTTTTTACTTTTTAGTGCTTCTTTTGTTAAGTCGGGTTTCCATTTTGTCAAAATAAGTTTTATTGTTATAGAATATTTGATTTGGAAGTCGGGATTCCATTCTGTCAAAATAGGTTTATTAGAAAACTTTGGTGGTCGCCTAATATAAAAATAAAAATTTCGTTCCTCCATCTTTTCTTTTAATCCTCAATTCGTAATCCTTGTTAAGTGTCCCGCCCAATTCCATTTCAAATACACAAATGTCATTTATTTTAGTTCATTTATTTTGAAAAGTGGATAAGATTTCGAAATAATTGTCTTTATCTCTTGTTTTTGAACAATAATTCATTGCTACAGTATCCATTATAGATATGTTATTGAATTTAATAAAATAAAAGTACGAACATAAATTTTGATTTAAATTCTATAAATATTATATTGAACAAAAATAAATTATGTAAATTCATCATACAAAAAAAAAAAGTATCATAAAAATCATGTGACATTTGTTATCAATCAGATAATATCGTATACGAACAAATAACGATATCGTTAGATTTGTCTTTAAAAAAAGCATTTACTCTTTCTTATATCTGACTACATGCTAGACCAGCCCAAAGTGCCAAGTCGATGCTATCAACAAAAGTACTTTATCTATACATATAAAATGCTTTGTCCTGAATGATTGACTGACGGAACAACGCACAGCCTAAACTGCTGATCATAGAGACCTGAAACTTTGAGGATGTGTTCTTTGTATGACGTAGCTTTGTATTTCGCATATTCTCTATTGAAAGGTTTATTTTAGCAGCAATTTGATATTTTACTTGACAAGTTCCCAGTTTACATAACGTACTCTATAATATATAGACCAAATCAAATATCAGGCAGATAAAAGAAAATCTTGCAACGGCTTGGTTCATGGAAAAACCTTTTTGAGTTTGCGGAAACTTGGCCCCTTTTTTACATTTATATTTTTCATGGGAAATATAGTTTATTACGATTACTTCAAGTAGATAATAAATAAATCTTCAACTATGTTTTTTTTTTATGATTGACGAGGAAGAAAGAGGTTGGACCCTTTGATTTCTTTTATTCCTTCGGTAATTTTCAAGAATAATTTTTTTTTTTGTGGACATTATCACGTTTTTAAAACGAACACATAACAAATATAGAACGGATAAAGTATAGTTTTTTTTATGATTGGCATCAATTTTCTTTTTGTATTAAAAACATTAGAATTTATTATTGTATGTATTGCTCGTACAGTCGGTACAAGAAAAGGTGAACCTACCTGTGATAAAAATGAGTAAAATTAGTTTTTACTTTTGTTCCATTTGCTCAAATTTGGCAAATTTTATCACGTAATTGTATTTTCTCAAATATTCAATATCATTGATCATTTGAAAATGTTATCAACGGTCATAAATTAAACTTTTAACATACACCCTTATGGGAAAATATCATTTTTTATATATTTTAACAACAATAGGGAATATGGATGAAAATTTGTTTTCACATTTATTTTCAGAATATGAAAATACTGTTAATACTGTAATAATATTTAAAAACGAAATTAAAATCCGACAAATATCAAAGAAGCTATAAGCTTTTAAAGATTATTATCTGTATCTTTCTTGCAAAAATACTAAAAACGGAGTTTTATGTGTATTTTAAATGGTGAAAGAGTATTATGACGTCACATAACATATCAAGAGGACTATCACCCTCTTTGTCTAATCGGGAATTTCAATCATTCATATCTCGCTTATTTATAAAGTTATTTAAAAAGTAATTTTACCTTGATATTTGTCAAGTAAACATGCTTCAATTCAAGTGAAAAAAAATTTTCATGCATATTCCCTATTAGCCGCTGTGATAAATATTGAAAAATTCCTTGCCCTCCACTCACACCCTCACATCTTACGGCATCACAATGGACCTAATGGTCGAAGTGTGTCCCGTTCAAGCCAGCCTCTAGAATATCTATCTATCTATCTTATTGCATGTGACTCCAATTATTATGATTATTGGTTCAATTATTATGATCTTGAATGTACTTAATATAGAAAAATATAAGAATTATTGCCGTAATGAAATTATATATAACATAGAGAGACGTCAAAACTCTTGGCGATAGAAAATAATTGAATTTTATTTTCTGAAATTCAGTTTTCAGAACACTCACACAGCATTCTTCATCATCATTGTGTGTGTGTGTGTGTGTGTGTGTGTGGTTTAGTTATCTACGTATAATATTCTTCTTCGCACTGTGTGATTCAATCAGGTGTGTGGTAAGATAAAAAATAATAATTTTTTTAAAAATATTATAAATATAAAAAAAAAAATCTCTTGGCAGAGAAAAAATGGAAAGAAATTGTATATTTGTATAATATATGTTTTTTTTTTCGTGCTTTTGTAATTTGAAATTGAATTTTCTTAATCTTAATGTTGCAAGTTATATAATATGTGGTTTTCAATAATCAATATTTTCATATTATTGAAAATGAACTATTGCTCGAAGCGTGTTGATTCTGATTTTTTTTTTTGTAATTAATTTTATTTGAATTTATTGTATTTAAGCTGTTAAATATAGAAATTCGTATATATATATATATATATATATATATATATATATATATAATATATATGTATATATATATATATATATATATATATATTCATATATATATATATATGTATATATATATATATTGCATTTGATCAACGAGTGGTAAAATGCGAAACACCGTAATTACTGAGAAAATGTATCGCGGTAGGAAGCTGGGGAAAATACTGCTTCGGAGTGCAACCAAGAGGCTACCTCTCGATGCACTGAAGCTGAACAGGATGCAACTGCGGAAGGTTACCGGATTCAAGACCGGGCATCATCCCCTGCGGAAGCATCTGTACACAATCGGACTCCATAACGGGTCCAATGTGTGCAGATTGTGTGGCGAGGAGGAGGAAACATCCAGCCACATTATTTTTGACTGCGAACCTCTGGGTTACAGCAGGTACAGGATATTCGGTGCATCTCACCGAACATTCAAGAAGACTTAATTAGCAAACTCTTGGCTATGCCAACATATGGAAGAAGTGAGTCACGTCGGTGCTTAAGTAGACGGGGTAGCACAATGGACCATAAGGTCGAAGTTGGCAGTTAATGGGACAGTTAATTGACTAAACTGTTGTTTGCAGTTTCTTTTCACAAACTCCAGATTAACATCGGCATAGTTTCTGTCAAAGTTGACTGCAGTTGCAGAACCTACCAGTTCCTAGTCTGCATACAAATTCCTTGTCTTTTCTACCAACATCCTTAATTTAAAAAATTATTATTTAAATAAATAATAAATACATGTAAAAGATATAGTTGATCTTTATTAATTAAAATTGATATTTTTAATTTCATTTATGAATTGTTATTATTTTTATGTGTAAATTACCAAGGTTGTTAACATTCACAGCAACCGTGATAATAGAGGGAAGTTATAGTTGAAATGCAACAGATAAAAATGATGAACAAAATTATAATAATAATTTAATGATGAAGCGACACCGCTACAAGTCTATGTGTGTCCCGTCCCGAACAACCGCGACAACCTAACCTAACCTATGTGTACAGAGATAAAATTAGTGCAGGATAATCAAATACATTAAGGAAAGTTCTTCGGAAAGTCAAATAATCATTAATATCTTCGAAGTCCAGTAAAAACAATCATTTTGTACTCTATATGAATACATACATCTGTAGTATTACATATAAGGTATAATACATATATATATATATATATATATATATATATATATATATAATATAGAAAATTCCCCGATGGGCAATCTCAAATGCATATATAAAAGCGTCTCGACGACAATATCTGTAAAGCTTATCTTATACAATTCATCTTAATATCTCAACCATATACATACTCGTATATACCTCTCGAGTCGTCGATTAAACTATATACATAACATATATCTCTGGTATATATAAATTTTATATGGCATCATCTTAATACAAATTATTTCTTAATGGTTACAATTACTTAAATGTATTCAATACATAAATATCTCTTATAGATAAGAATCTTCTCTGCTGCATTATTATTATATAAAAATTCTGCTTTTACCTATATATCTATGTATATCTATCTATCTATATAACAACGAATAAAAAGTGTCAGTGCGGTTTAAAGACACGACCATTATAAGATAAATTACATAGATATTTTTCTAACTTTGTTTTTTTTTTTTATATAACAAGGATACCGTATTATACTTTGGGACACAAAGTGATTTTTTTCGAAATTGTATAGTCGTTTTGTGCCTCATTCGATGAGAAAATGATTCGACTAAAAGTATACTATTTATTCGAAACTTTTTTCCCAAAAACCAAATAAATGGGGCTCAAAATGACTATACAATTTTGAAAAAAGGACACAACTTCTGTGGCCCATATAGTACTCGAAAGGTTAGAAACCCATGTTATTGTATAGCCATTTCTGTTAGAATACCTTTTTCTGGAACAATCTAAAACAATTTCTTTTAAAAAATATGCACTAATTTATTAACTTTCACACTCAATACGGTAACACACTGTATCTATGGCTTAAAAGCTTGTTTCATTTGTCATCTTTATTGTAGCCATGGGTTGCAATTGTATTAGATAATTATTTTAGGGATTAGATCGTTGGATTTAACAAATTTTCAGAAAAAACTAAACTATTTTTTATAATGTATAGTCCCCTGCACACGGGGACATTAGTACCGGCCAATAGAAGTAGCCAGTAATTTCCGCTTGAACTTATCCCTCTACTGCCCTCGTGTACAGACGAACTGCCCCTTTAATGCTCAGTTGGCTACCGACGATCACCAAATTCAAGCAGGCTTGAGTTTAGTCGAGGGCCATTAAGAGGGTCCCGTAACCTAGTGGCAGCCATAATTGGGTGTGTCTCAAAAGGCACTGACCAAGGCATCCTCTGGCCACGGCCGGGCGGGAGTTTTTGCCAAAGCAGTTCAGACATTTCGAATGCGTTTGTAAACAAAACATTAAACTTTTGAAATGTTTCATTTGTATATTGAAGAGAAATAAGTTTCTATTAAAAAAAAATATTTTTAAAAACAAGCTTTTTATAGTAAAACTACTTTTCTACAACTTTACTTCTTATATGTTTTTCGATTTTTTCAATATTAAGAGATATGTACCAAATTTTGTGTTTCCCCCTTCCTCTAAACACTCCTTTCCCCTTGTCGATTCTTGCCATGCTTACCATAAAAATACATAGTCATCGAAACTGAACCAACATGTAAAAACTCAACTCCGTAGGATAAGAGGAAGTGCTTCTAATTCAGCTTGCAATATTTGACCCGAACATACATACATACATTCATTCATACATACATACATACATACATACATACATACATACACACATACATACATACATACATACATACATACATACATACATACATACATACACACATACACACATACATACATACATACATACATTGTAAGTTACATAAAAGCTTGTAAAAAGGAAAATACTGCTGGACCCTCAAGAGTAAATGTCTGACTCATGACTATCCGAATACATTTTTTTTAATCGAGTAAAAAATAAAACAATAACAATGGGGTATTATCGTGTTTTTTTTCTACTCTAAAACTATGCATTACTTGTTGTAATTTAATCGATCGATATTATTATAGAATATATACGTTTTCACGATAGCGATAACTTACTATCAATTGATAACTAATTTGTTCAATTTGATTATATTTTAATTTAAAAACTTTTAATGTAATATGTAAATCGAATAATAATTCATTTTTAACTGCAGTCTTCGATAATATTTAAGTATAATGTAGTTTTGTTCGAAAGTGGAGACCTTTGCTATTCTTTGCCATTTCGTACGATGATTGGAAGTATTGTTATTACAATATTATCTACAGGAAATATCTCATATTAAGAAATACCTGATTGGTATACTTAAGCTTAAATATACGAGTTGGGTGTATGCAAAAATGTAAAAAAATTTCATATAAAAAACTTCTTGCGGGAAAAGGCCTCCCTCTGAGCAACTACCAAAAATATTCGTTACGCAGGAGCTGCTTTAACTTAGCGAATTTCCTTTCATTTTGATCAGACTAAAATTGTGACCGCTAGAAAGTGATTTATGTATTTTAAGGAAATTCGCTAAGTTAAAGCAGCTCCTGCGTAACGAATTTTTTTGTTTTCAAATCAAATTACAAATCACGATAAATAAATACTTTTTTCATAGCATCACCAACAACAAAACATAATATTTAATATTTGAAAAGAATATGCTGGCTGTTTTGTTATACACAAACCATAACCACTCAAAAAAAAGAATAAAATCAAGCGCGGATCTTTGGGAAGGGTTATGGGGAGGAGGTCATGACCCCCCCACACATCTAAACATAATTGTTTTTTTCAGTTTAATTTTCCTTCTATCTCAAATCTTACACTGAGATGAAAGAATGTCGTGAATGAAAACCAGGGTTCTAAGTAGTTCGATAGATAGATAGATAGATTGTAGGCGTTGCCCTGGACGGGCTACACATCGACCATAAGGTCCATTGTGTGCCCAAGGATGTGAGGATGTAAGTGGAGTGGAAGGAATTTTTGTGTACAGACTAGGAATTGGTAGGATATGCGGCTACAGCCGACTATGATGGGAACTATGCCGATATTCATCTGGAGTTCGTGAAGGAAACTGCAGAAAATCTTCTCAAACATAGCCGGTTATTTTGTTCGTGTCCATACACCGACAGTTTAGTCAATTAACCGCCTCCTTTTTCTTTTTCTTAATAATTAACAAACTGCCGATGCCGGGATTCGAACCCACAACCTCCCAGTTTCCAAATAGGCATACTGCGCAGACATAACGCCTTAGACCGCACGGCCACTTGGGCTGTTAAGTAGTTCGATCATGCGACGTCCTAAAACATGGCTGCGTGTTAGTATGGGCGAAGAGAGACTTAACGATCTAGTGTTACTAAATATCCATCGAGAAATTGCCTTTGATAATGATGACATTTTCACGACAGTTGCAAAAACAATGAATAGAAGATTAGAATTTGTCAATTAAAGATGTACGAGCACTGGATTTAGTCCATTTATAAAACTGTTTAAAATCTTATTTATGCAATACATTCATAAAAGTCCACAATAAAGTTTATTATTTTTTGTCATAAGTTAAATGGAGAAAATTCATTATTTTCGGTATGACTTGCCTAAAAGAAAAATATATTTCAGAAAAAACTGAGATTTCGGGTACTTAAGCTACCGCCGACAGATATTACATTTACCCGAAATCTCAGATTTTTTCTTAAATATATATTTTTTTTGGTCCCATCATACCGGAATTTTATTGGATCAATCTCCGACCCCCTCAAAACTGTACCTCTAAATCCGCGCCTGATAAAAATAAACAAATAAGCTAAACAAAGCACGAAATAAATTTAAACAAAACAATTTTAGTGAATCGAAATAAATTAATATAAAAAAAAAAAAATAAATAACAACAAAACAACTGAACAAAAAAAAATAAAAAAATAAAATGAAGAAATCTTTAATAATAAATCCTTTATTTATGACTGTTGAAAACAATAAATTCATAAAATATTCTGTTTACGTACAACACTCTCACGAGTATCTCACCACGAGAGAGAGAAAAATATATTATGTGTGTGTGTGTGTGTGTGTTTATTTATATTTTATAAAAGTATTTATGTCTGTCTGTCTGTTTGTCTGTCTGCCTATTCGTCTAACAAAACGAAATTTTTATACGAAAATGAAACTGAAACAAAATAGGAAAAAAAATTAGGGGTCTGTGTTTGTGATAAAAGTATTTCGTACGATATTCTGTTGGATTCTCTCTTATAGAGATAGTAAAGTAAATTTTAATTTAAATGGCTTTTCGAAATAATAATCTGCACATCAGAGATTACATACATGTACGTGTAGAGGCTTATAACAAAGTGGCACGAAATTAATTGAACTATTTCTATCGTAATGCCCGGAATACATGAGGCTAGTTTTTCAAGCTAGGATAGCAATCTAGGTATTCTCAGCTACCTTGCTAGCTAGTTCTATCCTAGCTTGGTACAAGCTAGAATGGTTTACATGATACGAGGAAATTTTAAGCCTGTATCATTACTAGTCGCGAGACTGTGTATGAGTAATTTATAAATGTGTGTAATTTATAACTGTACAGTGGCTTATCATGTACTAGCTTTACCGTCCACACGAAGATAGTAAGCAAAGTCAAGATAGTAAATTCAGTGGTGGCGATGCTATTTGTAGGATGTCATCCTATTCAACTTTCCTGGCTTCTCAATCTAGCTTACTAGCTTCTTCGCTAACTTATTAGCTTAAAAATGAAGATAGTTCTATCTACACGAAAACTCCTAGTTTTCTAGCTTACTAGCACTGGTTTGATATCCTAGCTTTAAAAACTAGCCTCGTATATTCCGGGCATAAGATAGTAATGTATCATGGTTTATTTACTATCAGATAACAAGACCGATCAGTAGTAGCAATATTAGCGGAGGGAGGTCGAAGCCTCGCAATTTAGTCCTTCTAGGCTTTTTTTACCGATCCTTAAAAGAAAAGGAATTTGTATGAATACTAAGAAAAAGTAAGTTGTACAACGGCAGCCATTTTGGGTAGGAACTATACCGATATTCATCTGTAGTTTGTGAAAGGAAACTGCAGAAGACCTTCACAAGCATAGCCGGTTACTTCGTTCTTGTCTATACGCCGACATTTTAGTCAATTAATTATTTTTTAAATTGATTAACTGACGCCGTTGTGATTATAGTAGCAACCTTCCAGTTCCGAGCAGAGTGCCTTTAACAGCTCGATCGCCACCAGTCCAAGTAGCCGAGCGATCTAAGGCATTATGTCTGCGCAGTATGTCTACTTGAAAACTGGGAGGTTATGGTTCGAATCCCGACATAAACTGTCGGGGTATGGACAAGAACGAAGTAACCGGCCATGCTTGAGAAGGTTTTCTGTAGATTCCTTCACGAACTCCAGATGAATATCGGCATAGTTCCTATCATAGTCGGCTGCAGCCGTATATCCTACCAATTCCTAGTCTATACACAAAAATTCCTTCCACTCACATCTTCACATCCTTAGGCATCAGAATGGACCTTATGGTCGAAATCTGTCGAAAAGTGACGTACCAACTATTTAACTGTATACATAAGTGATTAAATTAGACAAATTCGACCCAAAGTGCTGGTTTACTAGTCAAATTTTTCCATTTTTAATAAAGTTAGCCATTTGCAGTTCTGTTAAATCTGAGTAATACTTTCTAACTTCTCTGTTACATTTAACGCTAGATACAGCATGCTAAACCATTGCTCGCGCAAATCAAAAAACTATTAACAAATACATTATACAAGAAAATAAATTTGATTCTAAATTGACAGGGTTTCCAAAAAATTTCATTATAATTGAATAATTCCAAAAAAAATTGACTTTGAAACTTAGTGACTCCGAAAAGATTTAACATGAATGTTTCGAGATACTTTGTTTAGAGACTTCTAGTTTAAAGGCAATATAGTTATTACTATGAAATATACGTTGTAAGACAAAGAGCACAATATGATTTTTGTCTATTGATTAAAACCAAATTCAAACCAACTATAATACGGTTTGTTTGTTAAGGATAAATATCGGTACGTATATCTCATACATACACATGTGATACTTACACATATAACATATAGGTATCTTATGTATTTAGGTACAATAAATAAAGCCTATATAGATTATATAAACATATATAATATATAATCATGAATATGAAATTTTTAATCAGTATATATCGTACTAATAATTAATCGTACTTTAATAATAAAAAATTCGTTACGCAGGAGCTGCTTCAACTTAGCGAATTTCCTTGGAATAAATAAACTACTCTCTAGCGGTCACAATGTTAGTCTGATAAAAATGAAATGTCGTATCTGATTTTAGTATTTGCATGGCCAATTTTATTAATAAATAACTTACGTCAAGGGAAAAGGGGGGCATAAAGATAGAAGAAAACACAAAATATAAAATATCTCTCTTAATATTAGAACAATCGAAAAATGCGTAAGAAACAAAGTTGTAGAAAATCATGTTTGCTACAATTCACCACCTTATCATTTTTGCTCAAACTCTAATGCGTACAGAGATATTGAGGAATTTAATTTTCAATCTTAAACCGTCAATATTTTTGTATATATTAGGGTTACAGAAAAAACTATAAGAAACAAAATTTCAGTAAAACTTAATACCTACAACTTTACTTCTTATAAAATTTTCGATTTTTCGAATATTAAGGGAGATATGTCAAATTTTGTGTTTCCCCCTCCCTTTAAACCCCCCTTTCCCCTAGTCCGATTTTACCCATTAACGAACTTGACCTTTTGAATACCAAAAGCGCTTCAAATACCAAATCTCATTCCGATAAAATGAAAACTGTGACCGCTAGAGTGATTACAGACACATATATATATATATATATATATATATATATATGTATATATATATATATATATATATGTCCATAGATATATATATATAAATTTTACAGATGGTGATTTTTGACATCTACAAGGTAGGATCGATGGACATTTGAAGAAATTTTTGCGAAATTTTGACTTCGGTACGGGACCAATAGCTCTATTTCCTTTCAGGAAATTCGCTAATAAACTTTAAGGTTGTTATGAAGAATATTCAATTTAATGACAGGTTCTTCAAAATTTGACAGTTTATTATTTCAATAATAAAGAATTTCCTGTCAAAGTTTGAACTTTATCCTGTTTTTGAGTAAAAAATTGTTAAAGTTACGATTTTTAAGAGATTTTTACATAGCTTAAATGGATTCGGCGGTAAAAACATGAATACAAAAATCTATATCTCGACCACCAGAAATGTCAGATTTATGAAAAACTGCCATACTGATTATCAAAGTCTTATAAATACCTGGACCAAATTTCAAAACCATCCTGTTTTTGGTTTCTGAGATAATTAAATTTATACATCGATAAATGGTACTAAAGCTACTTTTATTTTAGATTCACAGTAGGTAGATTTGGCAACGTCAGTGTAATTAAAATTCAATAAATAATTATTAATAAAAATTTAAATAAAAAATAATAATTAAATTATTATTAAATAATTTGTTTTTAATTTTTAATAATTTTTTTATTATTTATTTATTTTTTATTCGATAATAATGTTATTAATAATTAATAATTAATTCAAAAAATCTTCTAACGTGATACTAACCTTAATAATAATTAATCTATTATTAAAATGTGGCTTGTAATTTAGGTGTATAATAAATTGTTTTCAATTAAATAAATTTAGAGTTAAAAAAAAACTAAAAAAAGCTTACTATTTCGACCTACTCCTAGTAGTTTCAAAGTTGTTTACCAGAATGGGAACAAAACTTTTCTAGATCGAAGATACGTCTTGAGGATTGGATCGGGAAACATAAACAATTGCTAGAGCATCCAATATTTGGGTCTATAAATGTATATAAATGAACTGTATGTTTGAATAAAGACTACGAAAATCTACACTTGGTAATTAGTTTTGAAGAAAAATATATAACTTAACTTTTATATATAACCTATATAAAACTTACATTTTGAAGAAAGCCAAATATTTTTATGAAAAAAACCCGCTTCCCAAAGAAATGAAAACAAATTTTTAGTAAATGCCTCTTTCGGTTTGATGATTTCAGATAAAAATGAGTTTAATATGCATTATTGAAAAAAAAGTGAGAGTATTAAACAACAATTAATACGAGAATACCATTGGAAAATAGTATATTGTGAAACAAGTGCGACAAGTTGTCGATTGCCCACGAAAGCGAAGTTGAACGCACGAGCGAAGCGAGTGCGGTCATTCGCTTGAGTGGGCAATCGACAACGTCGCACGAGTTGCACATACTATTTTGTATACCCTCATTAATTTATTCAAAATATTGTTACGGAACGATAGAAAAAGAAATTAATTTACATTTATATTATGTGTATCGAATTTTAGTAGGATTATGGTAATTTGCCAATCAAGTATCGACAGATATTAATTTACCTTCATAAGGGTTACACTGCGTATATGTATATCAGAGTACAGTAAATATATTTCAGATTTTAAAGTTCGATAATTTAAGGCTTAAATTATAAATATTTTCGATAGGCTTTCGTTAGTGGTTCGTTTAGTATGATTATATACAAATATTGGCACAAATTACTGGCGACATTAATTTTTATTAATATTTAAAAAAAGATAGATAAATGTATAAGACCCCAATTTATTTTAATTAGAATAACAGAATGGGTTAATTGGATTATGTTAATTTTCTAATCAACAATTTATATATATTCCCAATCGAAGGTGAACAAAAAGTTTACAATACATCTTCTACCTTTTGGTGTAGGTGTATTATATATATATATATATATATATATATGTTGTGAATAAATTTAATTTAGATTATATCGAATAATTAAAAGATTAAATTGTGTATATATAATTTACGATTAATCTTCATGAATGGATAATTTGTATTTTAGGTAAATGAATAGTGACAGGCCTACTAATCCTTTTCTGTTTTTCCTCGTTTTTTTTTTCGTTTTTTTAATTTCAAATTTCTAATCCAATTCTTTAATTTACAAATAATAATTATGTTATCTGTGCGATGCGAAAAAAAGCTAGACGCTTTATTCAATTAAATTTCAGGCAATTAATAGAAGAATAGTTTTTTACTCACACAAATTTATAATATTTTAATAATTACTGATACGAAATAATTACAAAACAGCTTTCTTACACTACCAACATAGATTTCACCAGCCAAGTAGCCGAGCGGTCCAAGGCGTTAACTCAACTTGGGGAATGGGAGGTAATGGGTTTTAATCCCCACATCGGCAGTTTGTCAATAATTTTAAAAAAAAATTAAAAAAAATGGGCGGTTAATTGACTAAACTGTCGGCGTATGGACAAGAACGAAGTAACCGGCTAGGCTTGTGAAGGTTTTCTCCAGTTTCCTCCACGAACTCCAGATGAATATCGGCATGGATACTTCAAATATCTTTGCGAAATTAACGGAAAAGATATGTAACCTTCCTTAGAGGGCAATGCCCATTACCACCATCTTGCAGTAACTATCATAAAACACATTTCGCAAATAGGCCTAGTATAATAGGACGTTAAATAGGCCTATAATTAACATGTAATTAACATTATTGGTGAAGGTATCGGGAAGTTCTAATTATGTTTCATAAGAAAACTTTCATAATCACTTGTTCATTCAAAGAGTTATTCCCTTTTTTGTTGACAAGATTGGCCACAAGTAGATGTAATTTTTTTCAATTTTATAGTTAAATTGTTCCATATTCATTTGATTTTCGAAAAAAAAACTCGAATAAAAGTTATTGTTATATTTCTAATGAACAACTTTTATCAGAAGAATTTTTTCGAAAACCGAATCAATAAGGCACAAATCAATTATAAAATTCAAAAAAAATGTCATTAACTTTTGTGGTACATAGTACATTAATATAATTTTCATTTTACTTCGAGAATAAAACTGAAAACATTTGACACAATAAAAAATAGTTTTTTTATGTAAAATATCCTTCTATAAACAAAGTATAAAGGATAAAATATATTGGTACTTGTATCCTTTTGGTAAACATTTATATATATATGTAACATAATTAATGAAGTTAAATTGAGGTTTTGGAATTTTGGTAGTTGTGTTGTTGTTGTTGTTGTTGTTATTTAAAATCCTGCTTCTATGCTTTAAATAATTATAAACATAAATAGTTGCACGACTTGTGAAATATTATCTAGTATTTCTAGTTTGGTATATATATTTTTGGGAAGATTTGTTTTAGTTTATACAACAGGTATATAATCCTTCAACTGGAATTTAGTAACTAGTGATAAGATACGTTGTTACAATGATTTTATTTATGTGTATAATATATTGTAAGGATCATTTAAGTTTCAGTAATCTTCAATTTGGAAAACATATCTAAAAGACCAAGGAAAATAGTAAAATTTCTGATCCAGTCTGATTGGTCCTATTGTTTAAAGCACTCTTGCTCGGAACTGGGAGGTTAGTGGTTCGATTCCCAACGGTCACAGTTTCTCAATTAACCAATTACTGTTCTACATACAAATTCCTTGTCATTTAGAGATCGGTTAAAAGGCAAAGAAAGGCTATTACTACTATTTTTATAATTAACTTTGAGATTTTAGAAATATGTATCAGTGATTGTCCCGAACAAATAACTCTTACTGCAAAGTAAACTTTAGACATAAGTATGACAAACAATGTTGACTTTAACTTTTTTTTATTTCACTATATCAGTAGGTTAGGTAAGCTTAGAGTAGCTGTCCATAGGGTTCGTTGTCACTACTCCATGAACCATTTGGAGCTGTTTAAGAACAGCGAGAATGCCGCCATTGACGTCAACGGACTTAAGATAGGAGAGATCGTCAAACTATAACAAATTTCGAAAGTGTAGCACCATGGTATCTGGTAGATTTGGAAAGTTTACCCATGCACTAATGGGTTTCAAATAAAATTTTAATAGAAGCCACATACCAGTTTCTTGGAAGGTATAAGTGTTATTGTTTTCTTTGTTTTTTTGCCTTAACATAGGTCTAATAAAATGAAAATAATCCTAAATTTATACGTTGCTTGCTACATATACAGTTTTAAATCTTGACTACCCGAGACAATGAAGGTTGTGAATTAGATAGAAAAGTTAGAATAAGTAAATAAAATTTTGTTTGCTATTGGACTTAGTATCATAGATAAGGCCATTTCCTCTGTAAGTATATTAGATAACAAATTGACATTTTGAAAACTTATGGAGTAGAAGTTTCTAAAATTGTTGCGATATATATCCTGTTAGAAAATCATATTAATTATCTTCGGTTAAACGAGTTGTTTATATATGGTTGTCTTCACAACACAAAGTTGTCGAATCAACTATAAAACTTAATGTTCTGGACATGCTATATTGATGCCCTATTTGTTAAAATTGAGTGATCAATAGAGCTTCAATTGTGCGAAAAAGCGAATAAGAGCATCTATAAAGACCCAAATTCTAAAATTATTCCTGGGGTCATGAATTGCACATCAAGTGCAATTATGAATTTCGCAATTTTGTTAAAATAAATCAAGAATTTGTAAGATTTATTAAAGATCGTTAATAGAGATTCTGGGTTGGGATCGAAATTGGAATCATGATAATAAGAGGATATAAATATGTTTCTTCGTTCATCTGAAAGTGATTGCACCAATGTTTCGATACCTTATATTTAGACGGTAAGAATTATATGCGAAAACTGCCCCCTTTCTTCCGTAGCCACACTTTGGAGGTACTACCATATTTATATATCCAGTATATAATATATACCAGGGTATATAAAGTTTAGTCCCGCCTTGGTATTCATAAATGACCTTATTATTTCGCAAAGTTTTTCGTCCGTCTGTAAACACGATAACTCAAAAAATAGATAGCGAGCAGAATTTTCGTATGTGTGTTCTAGAGCTAAAAAGGAAGGTAAATGGGCAAAATCGGACCATGCTTGGGCAAAATCAGCAAAACTGTTTATCTTTGAAACCGTAAGAGATTGAACAAAAATTTAAAGGCAAAAAAATGGACAGTACATGGCGGAGAGTACATTCATGCCAAATAAAAAATACCTTGAGGACTAAACTTATACAGGGATTTTAATATAATTGGAAGTTGTAAGGAACCCATTTAAAATCCATCAAAACTAAATTTTTTTATGTTAACAAAAAAACCAAATTATTTATGTTATTTATTTGTCATGCATTGTTAAACTGGTATCTTCTTCTTTGTGTTTGCTCATAAGTAAATAAAATTAATGACCACTTTTTACAAGGAATCATAAATTGTTAAGAATATGTTTTTATGTCTACTTCATATTTGCAGTTTTCTGTCCCTTGCTTCTTAACATTGTAATTGAATACACAATAGAGACGAAGATGCTATAATCAACGTAGATTTTCTTAGACGAACAACAACCTGATGCTGCTCTAAAAAAAAATTATATGATAGACATTGTAAGGTGCTTAGAGGTGGGCGCAGTCGGCTCTCCATAAGCTGTGTGAAAGTAAGTAAAAAAAGTATGTTTTGAAATAAGACGGAACGATGTTTCAATACAGGTTGGCCTACCGATTCTTGTCCAATAATTTATTCAATCAATTTAGAAGAAACTCAAATTCCCACTTTATGTAAAATTTAACCATTAGGAAATCAGTATCAAATTATCCCCCCTCCCCAACCTTATCATTGGCATGTTTATTGTATCTAGTGTCATCAAATCCCCATGACACTATACTCCCTACAAAGAAAAAATAATTAAATAATTGTTTATTAGTTCTCGGATATGAATAGTAAAAAGTTTAGGCAAATTTTTTGGAATTTCCATAAATCTAATTCAATCTAAACTAGTTTTCAATTCTATTCAAATCCTTTACAAAAATTTCCCTCTTTTATTATAACGGTTCAGCGGTAAAGGTTCAAAAGATTTATATTTTATATTTATAATTTATATATTTATTTATAAATAACATTTATATTTTATTCATACACAAATATATTAAAAACGGACATTTTATACCCCAAATTACTAGCCCAAAATTCCAGAGTATGTATTCAATGTATTGTATGTATTATTTACTTTGTATAATAGTGACCATAAAAAAGAGTTGGTATTATTATATTTTTTGCAGAAAATGTTTTAATTATAAAAAGAAAATAATAATAATTGATAGGTACCCTGTATTTACTCTATCTCTCTTCCTACCTCTCACTCAGATCTGAGTGCAGTAAAACCCTGCCCACCTATGGCCTTAGACTTTAGAGCGTTTGTAAATAAATCAATATACAGGTGGATGATATAGGTGAACTAAGTATGCGTATAAATTTTGTTTCTATCATGTAATTACCTAATGTAATAAATAATATTACTTATTAAAAGTACATACATTTACAAAAAAATTATTATTATTTTTTTGTTTAATAGTAAAATAATTATACACATCATATTCTGCAATAATATTTGCATAATCAAATCATATGTGATTGGTTTATACAATTTTATTTCATGTAAGTTGAACATAGAGAATAATTTATTTTGCATTCTCAAAACAACATCTTAGCAGTCACATTTTATTATGATCTAAGATCCGAAATTAGTGAAAACCTTCCCTCATCTGTTAATTGATTGAAATACTATTGAAAACGCTTATTGTAATATAAACAATTTGGCAATGTAATGTCTGTCGGGGTAGTTCTGCTGCAATTAACATTAGTTAATTAATTAAAAATTGATTTTTTTATAATTAAATCCCTCACGTGTTAATTGAATTTTGCTTGTTAAATAACATAGTATACGATACGACAAATCTTGTAATAGCAGGCAACGCTGCTTATTACTGCTACGGTTACCTGCAGCCAGGTGTTCAAACTTAATGTAAACTTAGCTTACTTCCCTCATATGTTAATTGAAAAATATTAAGCTAATTTAAAAGTTTAGAATAATTAGAATACATCCATAACTGGCAGCCATCTTAAAATCCATTAAAATCAATTGCAGCCTATATAAGAAAAATTTTAAAAAATAGAAATTTATTTACATTTTACCTTGTAGAGAGAGAGAGAGACTATTGCATTATTCCATGTTTCCACGTTATATTTTGTGTTTTCTTCTTTCTTTATTCCCCCATTTCCCCTTGACGTATGTCATTAATTAATAAAATTGGCCTTGCAAATACTAAAATCAGATACGACATTTCATTTTGATCAGACTAAAATTGTGACCGCTAGAAAGTGATTTATGTATTTTAAGGAAATTCGCTAAGTTGAAGCAGCTCCTGCGTAACGAATTTTTGATTTTGAAAGAGTCTTTCTCATTAAAAAAGGTAATAAGAAGACCATAGAATTAAATTCAAACTTATATGAAATCAACGATAATGTATATGTCGTATATATGTTCGTTATATATGCAGATCTGATTGGATATCATAGATGAAATACTTTGGTAATATAATCACCAGAAACCAGGTTAATGAAAGTTATATAAACCGCTACTGCAGAACTGTGTAGTTACTAACTAGTTAGTTACTATAGAATAGCAAAAAATTATATCACTACGCAAACATGTTGAATAAACATGTAAAATAATAATTATGTTATAATAATTAATTTTAAATTATACATAAATATTTTATATAAATATATTGAATTAAAGGATGGCACATCCCAAAAAACAAATTGTATACGCAAACCTAATGCGACACATTTGGTGTCGAAAGTCAAGCTATCATTTCAAAATTTTATAATTGTTTTGTGCCTTATATATATTCGGTTTTCGAAAAAATACTTCGGGTAACATACACAAAGATAGATAGATAGATAGATTATAGAGTTTGAACCTGTTGAAACATTCAAAGTGTTAGATAGATAAATAGATCGTAGAGGGTGCCCTGGCTACACTTCGACTATAAAGTCCATTGTGAAATAAGGTCAATTTTTGAGTATAGATTACTAATTGGGAGGATATGCGGCTGCAACCGACTATGATAGGAATTCTGCCGATATTCATCTTTGTGAAGGAACCTGCAGAAAACCTTCTCAAGCATAGTCGGTTACTTCGTTCTTGTCCATACGCCGACAGTTTAGTCAATTAACCGCCCCTTTTTTTTTCTTAATAATTGAGAAGCCGATGTAGGGATTCGAACCCATAACCTCCCAGTTTCCAAGTAGGCATACTGCGCAGACAAAACATATATTTAGTAATATGCACGCTTAGAATGTTTCTTAATTACTGGTTCAATTTTTATGAACGGGAATATACACGCATGTCAAGTTACTTGCTTTCCTTCAAATGGGGCAACATTTTTAGGCAGAAAACTACTGTATATTATTGTGTATTGTAATTAGAATTATATGGCTCGTTGCTTAATGCTAAGTGTAGCCATTCTGTACTACATATAAAATCAATATTAAATTTACTGTTGCAACTTTAATTATATTTACGTGGTTATTCTATTTGAATATAATGTGTTTTTAAATATGTGGCTGTTTTTCAGGAAGAGAGCTTCACCACACGTAATCGAAATGTATACATTCTATTCATGTAATATTAATTGTATTTTTCGTTAATTGGAACACTTTGCAGTTCGTACATTGTTCTGTAATTCATTATTTTTCTAATAGTTTTAAAACTAGAATATTGTGTAAAACATAAAACCTATTTTGACAAAATGGAAACCCGACTTCAAAAATCAAATATTCTATAATAAAAAAGTGCACAAAAAAGTAAAAAAATAATTTCATATTCTTGTGCCAATTTTAGTTCACCTAAGCAAAATTTTTTAAATATATATGTACAATTATTGTTATTTTTGGAGCCGGTGTCCAAAAAATATGTGAATTTCTCTATACTGACACCGACTCCAAAAATAACAATAATTGTACATAGATATTTAAAAATTTTTGCTTAGGTGAACTAAAATTGGCACAAGAATATGCAATTATTTTTTTACTTTTTAGTTCATTTTTTGCTATAGAATATTTGATTTTTGAAGTCGGGTTTTCATTTTGTCAAAATAGATTTTATTAAATTACGTGTCAGGTAGTATTTGTATGGTCGTATCGACAAGTATCTTATATGTTATCGGTACAGTTAGTTACTATACGCATACGCTCCACAGCTTTTTGACAGTATTGTATTAAGACAACTACCTTAAACATTAAACTACCTTAAACTGCCCTTAGATTTTTAGCCGCAAGAAAGAAGACTAGATAGACAAGCTAACTATACACACAGAGCAAAAACATATAAATAACTCTTTAAAAAAAAAAACTTTAGAAATACATTAAAATGATAATATATTATTCTATATTCATAAAAATTTTTAGTATTCATTCTAGCTAGTATACTAAATATATAAATGATGATAAGGTTATTTAAAATGTCTGTCATATATTGTATAAACACTGATTCGGTCGCGTCACTGACTTCATTTAGTCATTGTCTTCATCTTATGAAATGATATGTGTTCAACTTATTATTATTATTTTAACAAGAAGTGTAAAATTTTAAATCCAATTAAAATTATGTTTAATCATCATAAAATATGAATTTTAATTAAAGTATGTAAATATTACATATATATTATATATTTTATTATATATAGTGTGTGTTGGTAAGCTTTTCCAATAGAGAATCAATGTTAAATATTATTTATTATTGACTGTTCGTGTGGTTACTGTATGGAGTCAGTCAGTACACATGTAATGAGAGTCATCCCATGTACAGTCATCAACCATACACATGTATGCGTATGGTTGTTTGTTTGTCATTTAAGAGTGGGGTTTTTGTGATGCACATACTAAAGTTAAGAATTCAATGAACATATTTAACCATTACATGTGTACTGACTGACTTCATACAGAAACCACACGGACAGCTAGTAATACATGATATTTAACATTGATTCTCTATTGGAAAAGTTTGCCAACATACACGGTATTTATATATTATATATGATATCTATATATGCATACACTTGACTGTTAATTTATGTGAAAGATTGACATTCTAGAATCTAGAACAATCTATTCTAGCAAAAAACTATAACTGATGCATTTTTATATTTAATAAATTGCATATTCATTTTGAATTTTAGTACTCAGTACGAAAGTTTAACACATAAAAGAGAATTATGTTAAGTTTCATATAATTCAAACATGTATACATCAAAAACCGTTTTGTTAGAATGTATTATATGTATGACCCACAAAAGTAGATGTCATTTTTTAAAATTATATATAACTAATTTGTGCTTTATTGATTCGTTTCTTGGAAAAATGCTTCGGATAAAATTTGTTCATTAGAAATATAGTAACAATTTTTAATGGAAAATTTTGTTCGAAAACCGAATGAATAAGGCACAAATCAACTATAAAATTTTTAAAAATGACATCAACTTTTGTGATCAAATGTATCTACTTAAATATATTAAAACGAGTTGAAAAGTATCAATGTTTTACTATTCCTTGTTTAGATTTTCTATAGATTATTTAAAAACCAATTTGGAAGTTGAAATTTTGAATAGAAATATAAATAACATGAAACCAGTTCAAGAGATCGAGCTGTTAAAAGGCGCTCTGCTCAGAACTAGGAGATTGCTGGTTCGATTTCAAACGGCAACAGTGTGTCAATTAAATTAATTTTTTTTTAATTAAAGGGGTTGATAATTGACTAAACTGTCGCCGTGACAGTGGACAGGAACAGGAGCAGTGGGCAGGAACGGATGTAACCGACTATATGCTTCTGAATGTTTTCTGCAGTTTCCTTTAACAAACACCAGATTTTAGCCATTATTACACCTAAATACACCAAAAAGTCAAAATAGGAAACAAAACAAAAAAAAAGAAAACTAACTATTAGCCGAGTATACTTAGTTCTTATGTTGGAATTAAAACTTTTATAAAGTCGTATTTGGAAGAAAAAATATTATGTGACGTCATTAGTAGGTAATACTTTTGAATGTATATATATAAGTCAGTATGTAGTATATATGAAGCAGTATTATGTTAATATAAAAAGTTTTTCTATATTAAAATATATACGTACATATCTGCTTTCTTTCTCAGTTTCCTTCGCTCGAGTATCTAATTAAGTAATTTTCAAGTGGTCTGATATACCTACAACTTCTTTCTGTTAAATTAAATATCCAAATAACAAAATTTTAATTAAAGTTAGGTTATATATATTAATAAATAATAGCCTTGATGTGTTCCTACGACTAATTCGTTCAGAAAAAAAATATTTATATGTTATATAATGTTTACATAAGTAGTATAATATAAATTCAGTTTATATTATACAATAAAATTTAGAGTTTAAAAACACTAAAAAACGTAGATAGATAGATTGTAGATAGATAATATATGGAAATATTACATTATAAAATTATTTTGAAGGACCAAAATTATGAAGGACCAAAAACAAAACCAAATTATTGTTCTAATACAAGTAAATTTTGACTATAAGTTATCACGAATAGATCTATCTGATTTTATGTAATGGAGATTTAAAATTATATAAAATTGTGATAATCAAAAAGAACCATAATGAAAAACATGATTAAATTTTTAAAATATTACTTATAAAAATATCCAATAAATAATTCTCCTTGTTTCTTTTTTTATGTTGCTGTTGTTGATAAATTGTAAATAAATTGGCTTAATCGAACAAGATATCAATAAATTGTAAATCATGTCGTTATAACATATTTACGACACAGTTTTCGATGTATAGTTGAAGTATAATAATACATTTTCTCAAGAATCAAAAACTTCAACGTATATTCGTGTAAAAAAAGAAAGCATTATAACGTTGAGCTTTTATAACAATTTTAATCGAATTGTCACAAGTACTAAAAGATATATACGAACATAAAACATATTATTGTAGAAGATATATATATATGTATAATATCCGCCATAAAAATTTTTACGTTTTTACGTTTTCAAATAAAAAATTCGACGACATATTCAATATGTATAACCGAAATTGATTTGATCGTTTGAATCAATTTTTATGTGGGTTATATTATTCAACATATTCTCCTTCAAACGATAGCGGATATTTTTGGTTTATCTCTAATATATTAACATGCTTTTATTAGCTTGACCTGTACATGTGTCTATGTATGAATGTAATGGAATTTTGTAAGCGAGTTTTCCTCCACTTCTGGACTTCTGACCAATCTGAAGATTTGCAGACGTATTAAGAACCGGTGACAATACAAATTTAAAAAATACAAAATAAAAACATAAAAACTTAAATTTATTTATATAGCAAAAATATAAATTTACATATGTCTAACTTAAATATAATGATTTATAGTGTGATAGTAGAGTTCATAGTTTCTATGGAAATGTCTCCGCTATTTTCAACTGACTGTTAAAATTGAAAAAAAAAAATTTATTTGACATAAATTGTCTATACTATATACGCTAGTAAAGTATTTTTGGTGGGCAACCTCTCGTCTTTTTATTTTAAATTTTGGTTCTGTCAAAACCTTAATGTCATATATTGCAAATGCGTTTTAATTATTGAATAAAAATAAATATAATAATAAATATAATATTTTATTAGTTATTTTATTGTATTAGTATTGAATAAAATGGGAAAAAAACAATCAAATCGGAAGTGTTGTGTTGTTGATTGTGAAAATACACCAACTTTTTTATGTATGCAATCAAAAACGCATTTCGATAATAAGTAGTTGATATTTGTTTTAAACTTACCTCAATCCCAGCATTATAATAATTAGTATTATTTTTTGAGCTATTTTGGCCTGGTGTTTCTCTTAAAACTGTACCAAAAATTTGCCGAGAATCATTGACATCAATCTCTTCATACACATTAGAAACGTGTAAACAGTACATAATTGTGTACCTTTAGAAATAGTTTTTTTTCTAAAAATATCTACTTGTACTTCCTGAAAACCACTCATAAATTTTTTTTACCGACATTGTATGTAATTATTCCTTTATCGTTAAAATTAAAGTTGACATTTGACATAACACTATCCGTATGTTTATTAGTTTTGACAGAACATAAATTTAACTTAAAAAACACATCCTTGATATTAGTTGAATATACATTCACGTGATAGAAACATTAAACAATTATTTGGACGCTAACGTCTGAGTCGACATGACATCTTTGTTATTTGCAGTTAAAGTGATCTTTCATTTTCTGACTCATTCCCAAATGAATGAGAGAATGTTCAGTCGAATATCATATCCTTATATTGGTACTGGTGCAGTAATAATACAATATTGTTAAACCATGTGAAAGCAACCAAGAAAACGGACATGAGTATTCAGTAATCTCTCGAGAGAGGATAAAATGTCTTTAGTATATAGATTTACAGATCACCATGATGATGTATGTATATAGTATATAATATATACTTGCTTACTGTTCTGGGTTTTAGTGACCAGTCGTTTTGTAATTCTAAATATAGATGTATAGAAGGAAGTTAGATTGATGTTGTATTTATCTGTGGGACTTTATATATGTATATGTATACAGGATGTTCTGAAATTCAATCAAGACAACTATACCACGATGTAGAGCTGGAAAAAACAAATTAAAAAGTTTAACAAAGTTTTTCGATTTGAAGCTTAGCTTTCGAGATATAATTAATTAAGCATTAATAATAAAAAAAACAACCAATCACATTTGTATTTTTGAATTTTATGATTAGCATGATCAACTGTGGCCGCCTATTCCACCAATCACAGAGCGCATAGTGTAAGGAAGTGGGGCGATATATAAGAGTAATAAAAATAATAAATAATAATAAGTGTAGCGACACCCACATAATGGTTGAATTTATTAATGTTTAATTAAAATATCTCAAAAACTAAGCGTCAAATCGAAAAACTTTATAAAACTTTTTTGTTTGTTTCTTCCAGCTCTACACCGTGGTATAGTTTTCTTGAATGAATATCAAAACATCCTGTATATATATATTTCTATCTACAGTGATCAAAGTTATATATAAAATCTGTACTTGTTCGTGTGTCTGCTCGAAAGGCTATAAGTAATTTCTAGAATATAATCACAGTTGAATATATCTTGAAGATCTGTTAAGTTAATTCAATGCCCTAAAACATTTTATAACATGTAATTAATATTGGTAATATTGGGTAAATTTTTATATTTATTGGTTTCTCAACTAACGATGTCATTGATGTATATGTCACAGGCATTGATACATATATATTCGTTAAATATGTAAATTCTGTTTACACATTCTATGAAGAAGAGTTTTGTATCTTGTCCCACAAATGTTTTGATCAATTCTTCTGTTTAGAATTTAAATAAAAAATTACTTGTATAAAAAAAGTATAATTTATATTTACTTATCTGAGAGAATACTTTCGACTGAATGAATAATGTCTTACCTGAAACAAAAACAAATACAAAATTAATCTAGGTCATCTTACTTTGTATAAATTGAAAATCAAATTAGATTTTCAAAACAAATTTGAATAAATATTTGTTCGTCTTCAATTTTTTGCGAGTAAAAAATTTTATAACTTTTTTTTTTAAAAAACTTGGTCTCAAGCTGAAAACTTAGGCACTTTGGGGACAATTTTCAAAATGCACAAATGCACTCTTTGATTTTCTGTGAAGTACACGTCATGTATAATATATTTGACTGTGTTAATATCAAATAATCCGTAAAATTTTTAAAATGGTATCGAAACAATATAACGGGGGGGGGGGGGGGGGTATAGAAATATAAAAACTGTAATAAAAATGAATAGCTGGATATATAGAGAGATTATAGTACAAATCTTTGGATCTTAATAATAATAAATTTGTATGATCAGTAAAACATAAAGCAATCAATGTATATCGTAGTTTATACCATATTACATCATTTTTATTATTCAAATGATACTTCTGTATTAAACTCATAAAATATAATTACTGTTTTAACACTTTAACTACTAAGAATGTAATTTCAGTAAAAACAATAAAACACAGACATGTGCCACAGTTAACTTCATAGACATATCAACCAATCTTCGTTAAATATAGAAAGAGAGAAAGATATTTTTACTCTACTCTTTATTACATATAATATGTGATGGCAGTTGTTGGTGACTTGCTTAATTAAAGTACTGCAACTACTCCTTTGGCCATATATATTGTATTCCGATATATTTACTACTATATATATATATATATATATATATATATATATATATATATATATATATATATATATATATATATATATATATATATATAAATATAATTCGTATCGAACAAATATACTACACTTATGCAATGAATTCGTAAAAAATTGATAGTGTATTTATGAATCATAAGTATTAAATATTTAATAACATATGTCATTATAGACCATTCAGATACGATTCCGACATTAAAACTAATTTCCGACTGGTCGAGCATCTGTACGTATACCGAGATTCGGATTTTAGGCCATTTTAACATCAGTCCGATAACAATACCAATCTCCGACCAATTGTACAACTGACGTAATGAATAATTTGGAACGGCCGGATATCAGACTGATATGTGCATATCGGCCCTAGTCTCCGACTTTTCACATGGGATTTGGGATACATTTGATGGAGGTATGTTGATAGTTGAGTTGATAGAGTTGATAGTTAGATAGTTACATACGATATACGCAAAGGTGTACGTAATATAAATATTTATTGTTTTCTAGACTAGTGCCTACAAAGAAACCCGATGTACTCTGCATAATCCACTGTTCCTAAGAAAGTAAAAAAAAAAGCCAGAGCTACTTATAAGAGAATCATAAAATTTAAGTAATCATGGCTATACATAAATTATAAGTATGAATACAGTAAAGCTACAAATATTTCTGTTAAAATTAAAGTTACAGAAAATGTGATCAGAAGAAAAATTATAGTAATATGTATTTTCTACGAACTTTAATAACCATAAATTTTTCGATTTAACAAACATTAGATGAGATATTTCACATTTTGTATTGCCCATTATCTTTAAGCCCCATGTTATTCTTGATCGATTTTGTCCATTATCAAACTTTCAAACACCAAAAAGAACGCCAAAAACATACCAAATTTTTATGATTATATACAAAAACTATGGCCTGTAGAGAACTGAAGACACTTTTCCGAAATTCATTCATTGTAACAAATCCAATAGCTACATTTTCTTCGAAAATTCGCTAAAAGATCTGAAATAGATGTATACACGGAAACCACCCTGTCGGAGATTTCATTGGCCAAAGTGGTATATTCCATTTGAGCCTGCGTAAAAACATGTAACAGTAATATTTATTTTTCAGGTAATTTTCGATATATTAAAAGTTACCAATAGTTTTACAAGGATTGCAACATGTTAGATTCAATATCATCGATTCATATTTAAATATCAATCGCCTTCCATACACTTCAAAAACATTAATTAAATTTGGCCAGAAACTTGTAATTGTATACGTTTTCACGCTGAACCCTTATAACCAGAGCATGTACCAATGAGCTTATTTCTCTGTGCCTACAATAAGAGATACACTTATACTCTTTCCGATATCGTTATTGGATTTATAACTTTGACTATCGATATTTTCGAACTCGATGTATGAAATAAACACTATTTATTATTTACTGCTATACAATTTATTAATAGTCACTTACATAATATTTATATATATAGTTTCAATATATACTTTTTTTACGATTGTGTGTATTATTAACTTTCATATTTAGTTAATAAAGTTTATGAAGTTAAAAATAAAAATAGCTATGTTAACATAAATCATTATTTATTTAATATTTTCTATTATTTATTGTTCATGAGAGCATTGCACTTTCTATAAAAGGAAATTTTTACACAGATAATATAATTATGAAAAAAAAAATCTGCAATGAAAAGGCTTACAATAACCTCGATTTACTTGGATATGAATTACAACCATAAGTTTTCATTTAACCTGGATTGAAGATGTCACCTCTTATGATTGACTGAATGTTAATACGACATATACTACCCAGCTAATATTATTCAAAATTTTGTAAGAGCCTAAAAGTACTTCCAAATTTCCACAATTAAATTTAGATTTTTAACAATTTTAGCGGGTTGATCTGATGGAATCCTGTTTCTCATTAGAATAATTCGATAATTTCGAAAAAAAAAAAACCACTTCTAATGTCTAAATAATCATAAATAATTTTTAATGTATAATTTTATAATACCAGGCGGCTTTCTAGTCCTTTTTTAATGACCCCTAGAGGACAAGGAATTTGTACATAGTGTATAATATTACATATTTTTTATTATTACATATTTGTACAAACTGCAGAAAACCTACACAGAGCAAAGCCGATTACTTTTGTTCTTGTCCATGCGTCGACCATTTAGTAAATTAACCACCTCATAATTTGTTTAATTAATTTAATTGACAAAATTGTCGCCGTTGGGAATCGAACCAACAACCACCCAGTTCCGAGTAGAGTGCCTTAAACAACTGGACCCCACGGGTACATATTCACGCTTTTACATTGAAATAGCGTGAATAAGAGAATATATTGAATAGTTAATCATCTAATATGCCAGGCTAATAAAAACTTGTACATACGCATCGGTAAGTTTTTCAACTTTCGACGTCTACTATAGAAATACCCAGACAATTAAAATAACATAAAATATTTTCTGCCATTGGATCTTGTACCTAATATAATAATTGTTCACTATTAAATACAGATATTATCTTAGTTCCTCTAAAGTTTAAAGTTTGTTTTAAAGTGTATATTTTCAATGATCAAACTATTGTTATAAAAACTTTTCTAACTTTTAAATATGTTCAGCATTTTGTAATTCTTCTTCATCTCAAAGTTCAGAATTTTACAGCTATATAAGATTTATTATTACATAAGATTGATGATGATAAGTAAATGGAGGATATAAGTAGATGATGACGTATGTGTATGCACTCTTATTTCATTGAAAACTATATAAGCGGTATCGTTTTAATGAATCAAAGACCAAAATGACATTTTTTTCTTTCAAAACAAAACTTTCTTTCAAATACTACACATCCGATGTATATAGAGTGTTGCGAAATTGATGACCAATATTTTAGATACAAGTAAATCCAAAAATCACTTTTCTACTATATAGTTTTTACTCTTCGAGCGATTTCTTTGACAGAAAAAAAAAAGATACCTTTAGTTAATTATCTCATCATCATAATCGGATGAAACTTGATTCCTATTTGATGAGCTAGGTTTATGGATCCATTCACGGTTTATAGAAGGTATTGAATGGTATCTTCAAATGTTTATCAGTCCAGGACAATCATAATTATACTCAATACAAGTAAAATTAAGAAACTTCCCGATACCTCCACCATATTTATATGTAATAAAAAATCCTTTCTTATCATCATCTTGGAAACGAGCTGATAATGTTAGACGACTGAACATACGATGCCACGGACAGACCCACAGACAGATAGACAGACAAACATAGGCTTCAAACTTATAACATCCCCCTTCTTGTGTCGGGGGTTAAAAATAGTAACCAAATGAGAATATGGTCACAGAGCCATAAACCAGTAATGTGTATTATTGGTTATTAGAAATGTTGACTGGTTTATTGCTCAATGTCATAAAATTAAAATTCTCATTCGAATATTATGAATTTGTATCGATTCCTTTTATGATCATGATTATAAAAATTCAGGCCGTTTTGCCCATTTTGCCCACACGTGGTTCGATATGGCCCATTCAAATTTGACCTTACTTTTTAGCTCCAGAACACACATAGAAAACTTCAGCTCGCTTTCTCTTTTCGTTTTTGAGTTATCGTGTTGACGGACGAACGAAATTTTATGAATACCTTTATCAAAATTCATTTTCTTTGATATTTTCAACCGTTACAAAGTCGGAACCAAACTTCGTGTATCCTGGCATATATTATAAACTAGGTATACAAATTTTGAGTTCGAAAATCAGGCATGATGTGATAACATAAACGTTAATACCGTATTTATTGTGAACAATGGGATTGGTTGACAAATACGAATCAACATCTCCTATCTTAACATTACCGATGATTGTCGATTGTCACATAAGCCGATCATTACAAAAAATGTCACATTGTATAAACAGAAATTTCATTTCACTACCCATATAAAATCTTGTACAGTCTCGCTATATAGATGTTTTTACATCAAAACCTAACAACAAACCTAAACGAAAAGGGAATTGTATTAAAAAATCAAATATTTATATTTTTAAAAGAGCACCAAAGTCATATTTCAAAGTCATATTTCAAAATACACCTGTAGTTGACAATCTCTGTTATTATCAACAAGGTCAAATCCATAGAGACTTGTTATATATTTTTTTTTCTCTGTACTCGTATTATGAAGTGTGTTAGTATAAACATGACCCTTTATTTCTTTGTATGTTTGTTCCTGTCTACTCCCTAAATTCGTATTATATATGTATATATACCAACACCTACACCTACACGAGGGTTACCTTCGTAGGTCTAATAAGTTAACCTGTATGCAATATTTCATGGTAAACATTTCACTGTGCAAGTGTAAGATTTTATACGTTATGGGATTAATAATAATAACTAAAATACCAAAAACTTTGTACAATAAATTTAATATGAAAAACAAATACAAGGAAATAAGACATTACAAAAGATATGTGAGCTGTGCATTCTACTTTTTAAACATTGTGGTTTAACTTCCTGTCAGTAGTCCCAAAACGATAGGCGAGAATAAATACACATGACTACAAAAGTAGCGCTCACCGTCCAAGTGATCGAGCGGTCTAAGGCGGTATGTTTGAGGCGGTATGTCCACTTGGAACTGGGAGGTTATGGGTTCGAATCCCGACATCGGCAGTTTGTCAATTATTAAGAAAAAAAAAAGGGGCGATTAATTGACTAAACTGTCGGCGTATGGACAAGATCAAAATAACCGGCTATGCGCGTGAAGGTTTTGTGCAGTTTCCTTCACGAACTCCAGATGAATATCGGCATAGTTCTTCATAGTTCTTCATCAGAGTCGGCTGCAGCCGCATATCCTATCAATTCCTAGTCTATTCACAAATGCCTTCCACTTCACTCACATCCTAAGGCATCACAATGGACCATATGGTCGACGTGTAGCCCGTCCAGGGTAGCCTCTACAAACTACCTATCTATGTGACAGTATATTCTTGCAGACATTGTACATTTAAATAACTATTACTTGAGAAATTCTGTGAAATTTGGATACCGACCTTTTTGAAATCTACGAATTTATTATGTAATTGAAAGCGTACCATGTGTTCTCAGCTTGTTTCATGCACTTTTTTTTTCGAACAATAGACCTTTCGAATACTTCCAAACTATTGGCGATAGTATCACTAACTATCACTGAAACCATCAAAATTGTCGATGATCATTTTAAAGGTTATGTAAAATGATTTCTGTAACAGTTCAGAACCAGTGGCAGGAATGTATTTAAACAAATCTTCGTTGTATTATAAAAGAAAAATAACCAACCTAGTCTTTAGACTACATAATTATTATCCTACACATTATAATCAGATTAAAACACATGACAAAAAGGCTAGGTAAAGGTCCTTAATTAAAATAATGCAAACGAACTTAAATACACACACAGATGTATGAATGACAAAAAAAAAGAGAGTGTAGAATATATTATCCTCCAAGGTTGGTATTTCACAAATAAGTTCAAATACCGAGTGTTTCAAAAGTGATTTAACCAACAAAACACAATATTTGTAATTGTTATTACACTATTTGTTACATTACTTTACATTATTTACATTATTTGTTATTGTTATTTGTTATTGTTTTTATTTGACTTGGCTTAGATAGATAGATAGATTGTAGATTCTGCTCTGGACGGGCTACACTTCGACCATAAGGTCCATTATGATGCCTAAGGATGTGAGGATGTAAGTGGAGTGGAAGGCATTTTTGTGTATAGGCTAGGAATTGGTAGGATATGCGGCTGCAGCCGACTATGATAGGAACTATGCCGATATTCATCTGAAGTTCGTGAAGGAAACTGCAGAAAACCTTCTCAAGCATAGCCGCCGGTTACTTCGTTCTTGTCCATTAGCCGAAGGTTTAGTCAATTAAACGCCCCTTTTTTTTCTAAATAATTGACAATAAAATTCTTATGCAATGAAGCCGATGATTGCCGACTCTCACGTAGCCAATCGTTATGAAAAACGTCACATTATATAATCTAAAAATTCGTTTTACTCCTCATATAAAATTTTTTATAATCGTGCTACAGATGTTTTCACATCAAAAATTTATGCTATCGGAACACCGGAAAACAAGTAGGTGGTAACTCTATGCTGAAATTAAATCATCACAGTCTTCTTAAAGAAGCTTTCAATACAAAAAGCCCCAAGCTTTTATTTACAATTAACTATATAATTAGATTAAAATTTATACATATTTTTTATTAAAGCTTCTTGGATACATTTCTTTGAAAAGAACAGAAATACTAATTTAATTCCAATCTAATTATTTAATTACTTTTATTGCTGTTTAGTTCGTTACTAAAAACTTATCTTCATTTTCAACTAAAAGAGCTTTTATTGATTTAATTTCTCATATGTTCCCAATAAACGACCACATCATGAATATGTAAATTTTAAATCGATAAGATAATTAGACATGGTTGAATATCCTAGATAGATTTTTAGATATTTTAAAAAACATACAAGGCAACCTAATTACAGCATAGACTTGTAAAAGCTCTTAGATGGCAACTTCAGCTACAGAAATTGTACCGATGAATCGAATATTGACCGAAACTTACTATATTATGATCGGAATGAAATGCAGTACTCAATGTTCTTTTGATAGATTACAGGTTAAGCTCGCTAGTGAGGAAAATTAAGGGAAAAGTAGGTGCAAGAGAGAGTGGAATCCACAAAATTTTGAATTTCACTGTTAATATTAGTAAAATAAAAAAAATTATTACATGTTAAGCTGTGGAAAATCAATTTGACTACAATCTATCTATCACCTGTCAATTATTTGTTATATTTGCAATTTTGATGTTCTAATAATTATAATAATAATCAATATAATAACTTAATTCCGTATATGCATTACGATCTCTTTTTCAGAACAAATTCGCTTCATATGGGGTAAAATGTCCTACTTGCACCTATATTATGGTTGTAAGTATATTATGGTTGGTACTTTCTTAAGAGCCTCATTGTATTCAAACAAGTAAAATTACTTCAGTCTACCTAAGTATAAACTATAAGGTACTTGTATTACACAAATAAAACAAACGTTAAGAAGAATGTGTCAAAAGCCCCTTTTTAAAAATATTATACAGTTATCGCTTCAAAGCAGAGGTGGGCAGGAGTTGACTCCGCGAAGCTCTGAGTGAGAGGTAGGGAAGAGAGATAGAGTTAATACAGGGTAACCTACCAATTATTAATATTTTTTTTTTTAATTAAAACATTTTCTGAAAAAAATATTATAATACCAAATCTTTTTTATGGTCACTATTATACAAAGTAAATAATACATACAATCATTCAATACATACTCTGGAATTTTGGGCTGGTAATTTGGGTCATAAAATGTACCTTTTTAGTATATATCATATTTGTGTATGAATAAAATAAAAATATATAAAAAATATATATAAATCTTTTGAACCTTTAAGTTTACCGCTGGACCATTGTAATAAAAGAGGGAAATTTTTGCAAAGGATAATTTAAATAGAAATATAGTTTTGGAAATTCCAAATAATTTGTTTAAATATTTTACTATTCATATCCGAGAACTAATAAAGAATTATTTACCTGATTTAATTATTTTTTCTTCGTATGGAGTATGCTCAGTATAGTGTCATGGGAATTTGATGAATTAAGTTAAATTTTACATAAAGTGGGAATTTGAGTTCTTCGAGTTAGTCTTGAATTGAAAAAGTGAAAAGTACTTTTTGTAGTAGTGGAAATTATTTTTCGCATAATTTGTTTTTCAAAAAAAATAAAATATTGACTATACTATAGACTATACTATATAATTATTGGGCAATAATCGGTAGGGGACAACCTGTATTGAAACATCGTTCCGTCTTGCTTCAAAACATACCTTCTTTACTTACTCTCACCCAGCTTATGGAGAGCCCGTAAGGCTCAGACGAGCTGTCTGTGCCCGCCTCTGCTTCAAAGTACTTTTGAATTCAGTAAATTCAGTAAAATTACTGCACGCAAATTGCTATTAAAACAAGTGAAAATAACAACTAACAGAGTAAATACCAATTGAGTTTATGAAAAAAAGTGTTAAACCAAAGTTGCTTTTAAAAAAGAAACAGTTTTGTCTTTAAATATTTTTCTCAATCTCTTACCGTTTTCTCGGGGATTCAATTTTACCTATTCATAAATTTGACCAGACTTTTTAGCTCTAGAATACTAGCTACTTAGCTCTAGAGTTATCGAAATTTTAATTTTAAACACCTATACCAAAATGTTTTTTTCATCTATCAAAATTTTCAAATGTTTCCTAATCAGGTCCCATTTAGTATATAACGAACATCACTTCGTTCAAATCGTTGACTAAAAATTTATTGGTCGAGATTTTTGATTCTCGATTACAAAGACATTCGGTATTTAAGATGTAAATTGGACCCAAAAAATACGTAAAACGTTTATTTGATGATTTGGTTCGCAATTTTCGATATATCGAAAGATCATATATATGTATGTATATATATTTATATATATGTATGTATATATATATATACATATATATTTATATATATATATATATATATATATATATATATGTATGTATATATGTATAAATACTGAAATGTAAAAACATATCTTGTTTTAAATTGAAGAAATATATTTTTACTTTTGATTCGATAGACAAAAGTAGAATTGTTTGATTGAATTAAAATAAATTATCTGAATATATCAAAACGATTGAATTTCAATGCTTTGTGATCAGATAATTTAAAATTTAAATTTTATATACGTTAATAGAATATTCAATTTTTCTTTGTATTTTGATTTGATCTTCTAAGTAAAAACTACTCTCAGCAGTTCTTTCCAAAAAAAAAATTGCATTTCTTTTTTGTACTACTAATTGTTTACATATTGTAATAATAAGTGTTCCAAATAATTATCTTACTTTTATAGATAGTAACTGGGACGGAACAGATAAATAATTATATAAATCGTATAATTCCACATATAACCATCTGGAAACATTGAAAGTATTTTGTCATACTTGTTACATATAAGAAGATCGCTTCACAAATTGATCTTAATCTGTCCCTTTTAATATTATCAAGTGCGTTCAAATTTGAAAAAATCCATAACTCGTGAAAAATGGGGTGATTTTTGAAGTTATTAACTGTTAAATTACTTAATTAATCTGTTTTTTAGACAATTCGCCCAAAAGTTGTTAAACAAATTACTTAGTTATTAATAATTCACTCAGTTATGAATTGATTCGGTTGTAGCATTGAGGCGCTATACTATCCTAACTAATTGACGAATCAAAAAGTGATTTGTTTAAAAAAAAAAAACACTCGGAAGGGGTGCTATTTTTTTATGTTATTTCTGACATCATTCTCGAATTTCTTTTACTATTGCTTTCCTGTATGGAATTTATCGTAAATCCCGATGTCAATTACTTGCTGGGTCTTTTCATAAAACAATTCTAAAAAAAAAGAAATTAAATCTATTTAAAAATAGAGCTGAGTAGACAAAATAGGTCCAGAAACGCATAAAATTATCTCAGGAATATTAAAAAAAATAAATGGCCATTATATACAGTGAAATAATATAATTAACAAAAAATTGATTCATTAAGACTAGCACAAGTTTCAATTTTAAAGTTTAGGTCAAATATATTCAATTTAATTGTAATCTTTTGCCAGACCCTTGCAGAGGTGGGCAGGAGTTGACTCGGCCAAGCTCTGAGTGAGAGGTAGGGAAGAGAGATAGAGTTAATACAGGGTAACCTACCAATTATTAATATTTTCTTTTTTTAATTAAAACATTTTCTGAAAAAAATATAATAATACCAAATCTTTTTTATGGTCACTATTATACAAAGTAAATAATACATGCAAACATTCAATACATACTCTGGAATTTTGGGCTGGTAATTTGGGTCATAAAATGTACCTTTTTAGTATATATCATATTTGTGTATGAATAAAATAAAAATATATAAAAAATATATATAAATCTTTTGAACCTTTAAGTTTACCGCTGGACCATTGTAATAAAAGAGGGAAATTTTTGCAAAGGATAATTTAAATAGAATTATAGTTTTGGAAATTCCAAATAATTTGTCTAAACATTTTACTATTCATATCCGAGAACTAATAAAGAATTATTTACCTGATTTAATTATTTTTTCTTCGTATGGAGTATGCTCAGTACAGTGTCATGGGAATTTGATGAATTAAGTTAAATTTTACATAAAGTGGGAATCCATCAATTATTATGTTATTATTTATTAGTTATTATGTTATTATTATTATAATTGTTATTATTATTATGTTTTTTGGTGTATCTCCATACTGTAAAAGATATTATTTAAACAATAAATATTTTATAAAACTATTTCTAAATTGATTGAATAAATTATTGGGCAATAATCGGTAGGACAACCTGTATTGAAACATCGTTCCGTCTTGCTTCAAAACATACCTTCTTTACTTACTCTCACCCAGCTTATGGAGAGCCCGTAAGGCTCAGACGAGTTGTCTGTGCCCGCCTCTGCGCTTACTGTACTCAGAAATATTTACCTATGACAATAATAACCTGCTTCAAAATGAGAACAATGAAAGAGATAATGTCACCCTTATTATACGCAGTAGGGGTTGTTACACCTGTATGAACAAACTGTATAAAATAAACACATACAAAAAAAAAAAAAAACACTTCAAAAAGATGTTACAAAACCCACATATAAATATCACACCCATTTATTATGTGAAACGACCGATATTTTATTTAGTACTAGCTAGAATACCACCCACCAGATGATAGGTTAGTAGTATACAATACTGAATACATACAACCATTTACTCATACACTTTCTCTGTATGCAATGGAATTATAATAATATGCAGTGGGGTCGGTATAACCGATAACGATGTTAAAGTGCATTCATATTATTACTACGGTTACCATTCACATTGTTGTCTGGGGCTTGGGCTATGGAATGATGACGAACGATAGTTATGAGTATTATGGTGGTAAAAAGAGGCTCTTTGAGTTCAGTACAATGAACACCAAACGGTAATGTACACAGTTTAGAAAGAGGAAATGTTGGATGCTTGCCTTGTATATGTGGGTACTAATAAATATAACGTTCTTGTTATATTTTGTATGTTGTTACAGGTTCATTTTAATGTGTGTTCCAAGTAATTATTACAGTCTAAGCGTTATTAGCAATTAGATTTATGGTATATCTTGTCAAGGAAAAAAAAGGGGGCGGTTAATTGACTCAACTGTCGGCATATGGACAAGAACGAAGTAACCGGCTATGTTTGAGAAGGTTTTCTGCAGGTTCCTTCACGAACTCCAGATCAATATCGGCATAGTTCCTATCATAGTCGGCTGCAGCCGCTTACCGTATCAACTCCTAGTCTATACACAAAAATTCCTTCCACTTCACTCACATCCTCACATCCTTAGGCATCACAATGGACCTTATGGAGCTTCTACAATCTATCTATCTATCTATCTATGGTATATCAGACTAGTCTCTCATGAAATAGAGAACTCGCTTCGACCGGTGATTTCTTTGGGGAATTACAATTACAATAAGACATGACTAAGGCTGTATGCCTCAAGCACATAGAAAACACCGGTTTAGATTTTGAATCCCATTCTCCATGTAAGGTCGAATAAAATCTATAATCCAAATTGATTGTACTTAAGGTTACTTACTTAAGCACAATTGACCTCGGCAGCTTTAAATCTTCCTAAAGCTTGAAAGGATCACATTTTTTTGACATCAAATGCTTGATATGAAAAATCATACACATCTAGGAATGGGGTTCAAACCCACGACCTCTGACATTCTAGACCAATGCTCTACCAACTGAGCTACCTTAGATGTTATGGTAGTACTATGCATGTGATTTACTATTAACATATTTTTCAATTTGTTTTTTGTAAACTACCGTCTATTTATTTCCATTGTTAGTATGGTTGCCTTTCGGTTATGTTATACCAACGGAAGCGACTAGCGTTTACTTACTTTGACATTTAAGTAATATGTCTGAACATTGATAACATTTTTTTGACATCAAATGCTTGATATGAAAAATCATACACATCTAGGGATGGGGATCGAACCCACGACCTCTAGCATTCTAGACCAATGCTCTACCAACTGAGCTACCTTAGATGTTATGGTAGTACTATGCATATAATCTTTCACTATCATTTTTGATGCCATTGTATTGTTATGGTAGTACTATGCATATGATCTTTCACTATCATGTTAATAGTAAATAAACAAAATTAATAATACAATGGCATCAAAAATGATGTCTGATTTTTTAATTCTTTAGAAACTTACAGGAGTAAGTCTTTCTTCAGTGGGACATTTTCATTTTTTAACATATTCCTCATATTAAAAAGAAGATTTTCGAAGCTATCCCAAGAACTGTAGAGTATATTTCAATTGAAATTAATTTATTTCTCGTACTAAACAATCTGTACGGAAACATTTTTTGTACTATGAACTTATTGATTGTTGTTTTCAAAAGTTGTTTTCAAAAAACAACTTCAGAAAAAAGTTGTTCATTATAAATATAGTAACAACTTTTAGTCGAACAAACAAAATTAACAGTTGTTTTTTTGCATATAAAAAAAAATTAAAGAGAAATATTTATATGGTACACTTCATATTTCAATCTGCATAAAGGCAGGTTCTAGATTTTTTTTTTTTTGGAAATTTTTATTTTAAATATCGTCTCTTTTCTTTCATCTATTGTTTTTTTTATTTTCTTGTTTGTTTTTTTGTTTTGTTTTTTTCTTTCGTGTTGTATTTTTTTTTCATTTCATCATTTTTTTTTTTTGTTTTTTTTTTCCTTTCGTCATCATCATCGCTATTATATAACTTTTCTCCTTTGGCTCGAAAGGTTGAACGTACCATCCATACATACATACATTATACAAAAACTCATTTGTTATGCAACTATTATAAAATAAGCTATGTTGTACCCTTCTGTAAATTGTTTTCATATTAAACATTATATAAATATATATCTATAATATATTACAGAAAGACTGAAACTAGTGTGTCTCAATTGTTGAACATAGTATCCGTACAACGTTATTAACTATTATTAAGGACGTTTATGCGTTACGCTAGACTCGTTAAGCTAGAGTGAAATGAGTACCTAAAATCTTTAATAAAAAAAATTTTAGGATTTAAAAAAAGTTGTAAATTATATCAATAATCTTACAACGATTTATAACCTTTTTGTTATTTGTCCTAAATATTTTTTTTAAGTATTTATTGTAAAATATCAGTAAATGTAAATTAGGAATTTATTTGACTGTATTTGGCAGATCTGACAATAAACTATATTTTGTTATGACGTTCACGAGTACATGTGTATATTTCTTTAACTGAGCGCTGTCGTCAGTTTTAAAAATATGGTGGCAAACTTAAAAAAACAGTACAGATAGATAGAAAGATAGTAGAGGCTGCCCTGGACTGGATACACTTCGACCATATGGTCCATTGTGATGCCTAAGGATGCGAGTGGAATGGAAAAAATTTTTGTGTATAGACTAAGAATTGGTAGGATATGCGGCTGCAGCCAACTATGATAGGAATTATTCCGATATTGATCTGGACTTTGTGAAGGAAACTGCAAATAACCTTGTCAAGCATAGCCGGTTACTTCGTTCTTGTCCATACGCCGACAGTTTAGTCAATTAACCGCCCCTTGGTTTTTATTAATAATTGACAAACTTCCAATGTCGGGATTCGAGCCCATAATCTCCCAGTTTCCAAGTAGGGATATTGCGCAAACATAACACCTTAGACCGCTCGGCTTCTTGGACTGATAGCAAAACAGTATAATTTTACTATAGATGTTTTCACATCAAAAGCTTTTTCTTTACTCAAAAAGCGCCTCATACAAAGACATTTCCCTTTTTATGTCAGTCATTCAAGCTACAAATTTTTCTGAGAATCTGGAATTCACAATGTGTAACCTATTCAAATTATTCACAAACAGTTTTAGCAAGAAGCATAAAACGATTTAAACACTTGGGGCTATCTATCCAACAATAGGTACTTGTTAAGTTTTGAAACAAACGGATGAATCAATTATTCTAATGATCAATCTATTTTGAGACACCCTATATAATAATAAAATAACCACCACCTATATAACTAACTATAACTAAAAACTATTATAATGTCATGTTTTTATTATCATAAAATAACTATGAAGTAAATTGAAAATGCACGATTTAAAAATGAGTTTATACAAAAAAAAATTATACATTTAAAAAAATTAATTTTCTATTTTTCCATTTTCTTTTTTTTCAGTTCGTTATGATAAAAATTATGTAACTATTATGATGAAAAATATGATGAAAAATAAATATTTTGTTTTGTGAAAAATTATGAAATAACCATATTATGGGATATGAAAAGTTTCGTGTTTTTTGTTTTTGTTCCTGTAAAATGTCAACACATATAGAGAAAAAACAACAAATCTAAATAACCTATTCACAAATTTATTCAGGTGTTAATTATAACGGTCAAACGATATACTAGGATGTAATATCCATGTTTTAGTTATTTTACAGTGCTTTTGTATATTAATTATACTACGTGTTTATTTCAGAGGTGGGCACAGACAGCTCGTCTGAGCCTTACGAGCTCTCCATAAGCTGGGTGAGAGTAAGTAAAGAAGGTATGTTTTGAAGCAAGACGGAACGATGTTTCAATACAGGTTGTCCTACCGATTATTGCCCAATAATTTATTCAATCAATTTAGAAATAGTTTTATAAAATATTTATTGTTTAAATAATATCTTTTACAGTATGGAGAGATACACCAAAAAACATAATAATAATAATAATAACAATAACAATAATGATAATAATAACAATAATAATAATAATAATAATCTGAACTTATCCAAGACTGCTTGCGATGTCTTCTCCATTATTAAATTCACTACTTTTATTTTTTTTGAAAAACAAATTATGCGAAAAATAAATCTCAAATTCCCACTTTATGTAAAATTTAACTTAATTCATCAAATTCCCATGACACTATACTGAGCATACTCCATACGAAGAAAAAATAATTAAATCAGGTAAATAATTCTTTATTAGTTCTCGGATATGAATAGTAAAATATTTAGACAAATCATTTGGAATTTCCAAAACTTTAATTCTATTTAAAATTATCCTTTGCAAAAATTTCCCTCTTTTATTACAATGGTCCAGCGGTAAACTTAAAGGTTCAAAAGATTTATATATATTTTTTATATATTTTTATTTTATTCATACACAAATATGATATATACTAAAAAGGTACATTTAATGACCCTAATTACCAGCCCAAAATTCCAGAGTATGTATTGAATGATTGTTTGTATTATTTACTTTGTATAATAGTGACCATAAAAAAGAATTGGTATTATTATATTTTTTTCAGAAAATGTTTTAATTAAAAAAAGAAAATATTAATAATTGGTAGGTTACCCTGTATTAACTCTATCTCTCTTCCCTACCTCTCACTCAGAGCTTGGCCGAGTCATCTCCTGCCCACCTCTGGTTTATTTGAAAAGTTTCCAGCTAAATATTTTTTTATGTTTCATACAAAAATGTTTCATACAAAAGTTGTTTAGTTTAAAGGGAGAAGCATAACGCAATAATTATATTTTTGGGTCATGCATCTGTGCTCCGCTTGGTATAACTTAACTTTAAAGCGCTGCTGGTTTGACCAGCCAAGTAGCTGGTAAAGGTGTGTACTTGGAACTGGGAGGTTATGGGTTCGAATCCCGACATCAGCAGTTTTTCAATTATTAAAAAATAGGGGGTGATTAATTGACTAAACTGTCGGCGTATGGACAAGAACGATGTAACCGGCTATGTTTGTGAAGCTTTTCTGCAGTTTCCTTCACGAATTCAAGATGAGTATCGGCATAGTTCCTATCAAAAGCTGCAGCAATAACACAAAATATAATATATCTCTCTTAATATTGAAAAAATCGAAAACACATATAAAGTTGTAGAAAATTAGCTTTACTCTAAAAAGCATGTTTTTAAAAATGTTTTTTTAATAGAAATTTATTTAAAAATATTTCGGTGGAACCTTTTCAAATGAACACCCGGTATACCAAATGCTACAGAAATATGAAAAGGTGAAATTCTTTTTATATAAGGAGGTGTTTTTCATAGCTTTACAATGGAATTTTATTTTTATTTTTTTCAAAGGAAATATTTTTTAAAGGATTAGATGAACGTGACATAACTTTCTGAAATTAACGTAAATTAAAAATCACTTTAAATTTAAATTTATAGCATTCTTTGACATCAAATGTTTGATATGATCGCATATCAAATGTTTGATATGCGTAGTCTTCAATGATAACAAGGGTTTCTTTATTGAAACCAATATTTTGAGCGACGGAAATTTTTTTCCCAAAGTAATCATTGAATCTCTTAAATAAATGAAATAGTTAATAGTATAAAATTTACTGACCATAAAAAATTTGACCAATATCTTTCAAAATGTAAAAGTGAACATATAAATTTGAAATACAAATAAATGGTCAAAAACAATTGTTTTTGTAATAAATTTTACCGTATCCCTCAAATGATCACTAGTATACACATATATATATATATACTATCTATAATACGAATGAAATAGAATAAATCATTCCTAATGTGAAACCCTTGTTTGGTGGTAAATCTATAAGCTACCTGGATTTCTCATGTATCAGTAATTTTAACAAATGACACACTTCTGTAGCACGAGCGTCTGACGCCATATCATGTGGATATAGAATATAACATCACATACATACAATACCATATGTGAACCGACGTTAGTCAGACCGACTAACGTAGCCTAATACTATTTACAACATCCCAGAAATTTAATATACCTATCGAGTAAAAAAAATAACTATTCAAAAAACATTGACAATACCCTTGAGCTAATTAGTATTTAATTTCAATAGATCTGACATTATGACATATTTAAAATGTCCTAAAGGTGATTTTAGAGTTTCAATTTATAATTGGGAATATGAGCTTTGAATAGGTTTGTACCTACCGTTTGAATAACAGTCAGTTTGACAGGTTTGATTTTGGATATGTACAAGGTATTCAAAAAATGTTTTTAAGTAACACTTTTAAAATAACACACAGTTTATAATCCTTAAGCCAGATCTACAGAATGCTACGAGCGCTGGCTCCAACGTTGGACCGAACGTTTGCGACAAGTAAGTTCGACAGATGGTACGGGTACAACCAAGAGGCTGTCTCTCGAAGCACTGAAACTGAACAGGATGCAACTGCGGAAGGTTATTGGATTCATTACCGGGCATTGTCCCCTGCGGAAGCATCTGCCCACACTGGGACTCCATAACGGGTCCATTGCCAGACCTCCCTTCACCAGGAGGGAAAATGTACATCTTTGAAACGGTAAGAGATAGAAAAAATATATTCCTTTTTAAAAAATGAACAACTTTAATTTTTTTAATAAACGCGTTCGTGTACTACAAAAAAATCAACAATAGGGAATATGCATGAAAATTTTTTATCACTTGAATTGAAGCATGTTTACTTGACAAATATCAAGGTAAAATTACTTTTTAAATAACTTGAAAAATAAGCGAGATATGAATGATTGAAATTCCCGATTAGACAAAGAGGGTGATAGCCCTCTTGATATGTTATGTGACGTCATATTACACTTTCACCATTTAAAATATACGTAAAACTCCGTTTTTAGTATTTTTGCAAGAAAGAGACAGATAATAATCTTTAAAAGCTTATAGCTTCCTTGATATTTGTCGGATTTTAATTTCGTTTTTAAATATTATTACGGTATTAACAGTATTTTCATATTCTGAAAATAAATGTGAAAAAAAATTTTCATGCATATTCCCTATTATCGATATATAATAGTCTATAGTTTAAAACAAATCCATGCACTGAACGGGTGAATCTTTTGCTAAAACACGTTGCTGTATTTTTATCGTTTCCAAATGGTATCGTTTAAAAAATATATTAAAAAACAAAACAAATATTTTCAATATTTATCAACCTTACCTAGTTTTTGCTACATTACAAAACCAATTAAAGCACATTTATGGAAAATTTGTGGAAAAACAGTAGTTAATCAATTACATTCATGAAATACATGGGATGGTATATTACTATATTTCATCTTGTATAAATATTGGGTTTTTACATCATATTAGTACAAGAGGCTCTAACCGAGGTTGAGTATCCAAAATTCAATGAGCTGATTTTGTGGATCACGAAACTAGCGGTATATCAAACATGTAATTAGGAAAGTAAAATCTTTTTGTTCAATTTAAAAAAACGTGTAATATCTCATGAATCGTACAAATGTGCCTAGATCCATTTCGTAAGTCTCAAGTATTGTACCAGAAGATATATTTGTTCAAAGTCGATCGAATAAAAACGTACTCCCACATCCTTGCAAAAGCTGATGGCGTAAGATATCCATAAACATCAAAATGTGTTTTCACTAACTTTTATCGTTTAATATGCACTCTCATTGGTTATTGTATACTCAGTCCCGACGTAAACTAATATATATTTCGAATACATGTTTGATCAAATAACAGCCGTAGGCTTTTTATATATATCTATATAATATTTGGTAAACGATTTCCATAAACATTAACCAATTTAACCAAACAAACGGAACTATTAAAGCTTCAAAAAACATTTCTAAAATTTATTTTATTTATGCGATATGTGAAAGGTTGTTATGATTTTAAAAGGGTTTTTTTTTCCGTGTGGTTTGGAAATGTTGTTTGTTATAATAAATATGATAAGACGAAAAACAACAAGAGATAACGAGCGCTCAAATTTTGTGTGTGTGTTCTGGGAATAAAAAGTAGGGTAAACTGCATGAATAGGCAAAATTGGACCATGTTAAAATAGGCAAAACTGCCTATCTTTGAAACCGTAAGAGATAGAACAAACATTTTATGACAAAAAATGTTTCATAAATTCAATATAAACAGGGTATTTAAGCAATTAACTTAAATACTTACTTATTTTCATTTGTTGTGATGTTTGAAAATATCAAGTTTTGTCTAATTTGTGGAAATATCAAGCATTATTATTTTAATAGGTGCCATGCACGTTCTCCCTTTCTAAGTTACATTCAGTGTGTGCGTGTGTGTGAAAATATTAAATTGTATAATTACCAACTTACACACAACATTGTTTGTTTGTTCAAAAACGACAAACAAAAGTTTTTAGTTTTAACTTAGATATTAACATTCCACTATTATTATTGTTATTATATTATTTAAACATCCAGATAAACTATTAACTATATATATATATATATATATATATATATATATATATATATATATATATATATATATATATATATATATATATATATATATATATATATATATATATATAATCACAAAAACATTTTCAAATAACAAACAGTTCACACATAATTTTCATTACTATTATAGAGTTTAGTTCGTGTTTAATTCAATGTTGAATATAATCATGTTGATGATGGCATGTCTAGATAGATTTTAAATACTAAACTATTATATATGTAGTAGCTGGTGTTATTATCAAAGTGTGATAATAATAGTAATCATAGTTTGTATAATTAACCATTGACTGATTAATAGATTGTTATGTGTGTATTGAAAACATTTGAATGGTATATACCAACAACTATCTTTTATTATCATTATTGTTTAACTTGAACTTGAACAAAAAAATACAGTGACCTGATTTTGAAGTTCAAACTACACGAAGAAAATATTTTAATAGTAAACTTAACGTCTATCCATGCATAACTAGTAGGGTTTCCTTATGTTATAGTGATGAAGGTGATTAGCGTCTACTTAATTTAATATTTATTTTATATCAGATTATTGATACTTTTTTATATCAATACTTGGAATAAATTTTTTACACCTCTTGGTGGGGATCGAACCCACAACCTCTGGAAATTAGTGTTCTACCAACTGCGAATTAAACAACGAGATGCTATATGGTATGCAATGTATTTTAGCGAATATTTGCACACTACAACCGTTTTGGCCAAACAAAAAATGAGTTTATGTATTTCTCGTGTCCTAGAAGTTTTTACTCCTGATAATTCGAGATGCAAGGTATACTTTATTAAAGTGATTTGGTACCGGCCGAAAAAAGGTACCTTTAATCCCCTTCCGAGAAAGGAAGAAACACCTATCTTGACAGTTGTGTAAATATTTTCACGTTATTTTCATTCGACTGTAAAACATCCACTATTATTTGATACTGAGTATACACTCATTTGTAGGGTTCCATAGTTTAACTGGGCAGCCTTATAGTTTCGCAATGTCCGTCTTTCGCAAGTAATTGACTAAACTGGCTAAACTGTCATTGATATTGATATTGCTGTTAATTGACTAAACTGTCGGCGTATGGAAAAGAACGAAGTAATCGCCTATGCTTGAGAACGTTTTCTGCAGTTTCCTTCACGAAATCCAGATGAATATCGGCATAATTCCTATCATAGTCGGCTGCAGCCGCATATCCTACCAATTCCTTGTCTATACACAAAAATTCCTTCCACTCCACTCATATCCTCACATCCTTAGGCTTCACAGTGGACCTTATGGTCGAAGTGTAGCCCGTCCAGGGTAGCCTCTACAATCTATCTATCTACGGAAACATATAATACACGTGGTCCTACACTTGACACTTGGTGCAAAGGATGCCCATTAACGCATAGATTTGTGCGTAAAAAATACTTGATTATATTGTTTAATATTTACTACCTCTAAAAATGTTCACATAAGTAAAACATCTATGCTTATTATGTCAACTGTATTTTTAATAATACCTCTAATATAATCATGTTTACAGAAATTATAGTTTTCTTTATATACATCAGAGATTTACTTTTATATTTAAGTAGATTTTCAACAGATTTAGTTTGGTTACAATGATGTTGTTCTACTATTATCCTTATATAAGGATAAGCTTATATACTTGTATTTTAACTCACTAATTTTATAATGTACTCATACATATGTTTGAAAATATTTATACATGAAATGAATATTTAATAAAATAAATTACTGAAAGTATAAGCATTTTTCCACACCAAATATTTTCATACTTTATGTAATTTAAGACAATTTTGTTAGTGTGGTTTATTATTTTATAAAATATACACAATTAAAATAGTAATGTTTAATTAACCATTGTGTAATATATTAGTATCATTAATTATTTAACGTTAATGGTCGTAAAGTATAGAGTTAAATAAGGTATTGTACCGTAATTAACAGTTTATCGTAGAGTATAAACCCACACGTTATATTTGAGTTAAAAATGTTGTACCTATATTTTAGAATTTTTATCACAGATTAATTTTCACGAAAAATTAAATTAAATAAATAAAACAATCGAGTCTACAAATGTCGTAAATTTTTTTAAATTTTACAAATGATTTATGTGCCGAGTTCGATTGATTTTCAGGGAAAAAAAATTTCGAACACCATAAAATAAATATTTCAGCATGCCATGGATTGGCTCAGAACACACATACCAGAGTCAACCAGAGTTAAATTAAGTTGAGCAGTACTCTATTTTTGAGTTACAGTTTGCAAGTTTTTGTGGTAACCCGAAATAAAATTCGAATATAACTAATGGATATGAAATTCATTTTTAACTCTTAACAATGACCATAGTCCCATTTATTTACGATATAACTACAATACATTGGTAGCTATACAGATTTAGGTCAAAAAAATAATTTTTACTCTATTTCAATATCAAATAAATATTTATGTATATGCATAAATAAATTCTCAATTTTTTTTTTTGTCATATATATATTGTATACAAATGCGCCTATTAATTGTATATACATATATATTTATGTGTACATACATAAATATACATAAATACATAATTATATGTATTATATAATTAGAATAAATAATGAAATGAACAAATACAAAAGTCATATATAATTTAGTTAACGCTTTATATATTGTGTATACGATATATTATATACTATTTATTATATACTATGTAATATATATAATATATACAATAAAATATGTAGGTAACAAGGTAACACCATCATTTTATGCAGTTAATTAAACAAAAGATAGATTGGTATTGTAACTACTTACCTACCTACCTACGTAGGTATATGTACTGTTTAAATTGTATACATATATATATATATATATATATATATATATATATATATATATATATATATATATATATATATATATATATATATATATATATATAGGCTGTTCTGAAATTCATTCAAGGAAATTATACCACGATGTAGAACTGCAAAATACAAACAAAAAAGTTTAATAAAGTTTTTCGATTTGATGCTTATTTTTTAAGATATCAATTAAATCAATTCAAGATATTAAAACAATTAATTAAACATTGATAAATTCAACCAATCACACAGACTGAATAGTGTAAGAAGGCGTGGCCTCAGCCTAAGATCCTTACACTATGCGCTCTGTGTGATTGGTTGAATTTATGAATATTTAATTGGTTGTATTTATATGATATCTGAAAAATAAGCGTCAAATTGAAAAACTTTATTAAAGTTTTTTGTTTGTTTTTTTTCAGCACAACACCGGGGTATAGTTTTCTTGAATGAATTTCAGAACAGCCTATATATATACATATATATATATATATATATATATATATATATATATATATATATATATATTTAGCTCAGTGGTAAGGTCACATTTATAGTATTCTAATTTTACGGTAGATTTTTATTCAAATTGCTTTCATATTGTAATGACAGGAAGTTTCAAAAAAATCGAAGTTAGAAATTACGTCTGTTATTATAATCAATGTTTTAGCAAACGGAATCACCTCGATGACTAAGTGTCTACCTAGCTGTTTTCTCACTATTTGATTAAAATTTGGCATAGTTGAAATATTCAGTAACCCAAATACGGACATGATGTTTAAAAGTTGAAAGTTTCGGTTGAAAGTTTTAGTTTTGAGAGAGGAAACGTCAAATAAATGAACAAGATCCACGGAAATGAAATTTTGTTCGAAGGCCAAAGGCCGTGCTTTCTCTATATGAAGGGCCAATTTCTTCAATGGATAGAATCAGTTGAGGGAAAGGAGGACTTAAAAAAATCAGTTGACGGGAAGAAAAACATAAAGGTTTAACTATAACCACCAGTTAGGTTTTACTACAACTTTATCCCTGTATTTGCTGTACCCTGTAATTTTCTGTAACTTTAATATTGAAAAACGGTGATCGTATAATTAGGCAAGAAAACTTTCAGAAAAACAGTTCATGAAATATATCCTCTAACAATTTCAATATAAACATAATATCCACAATAATGAATATATTACAACTATAGTTCCATGAGATAATTATCTTTGATTCTCAATATGATTTCTTCCTCTAAGAAAATTCGGTTAGCCATACGTAGCTCCTACGTGACGAATTTTTCCACTTTTTTATTGTACTTAATCTATGCCAGATTTCTATTGCAATATGAATACAATTTCCCGCAGTATGAATACGTTTTCAATTTTACTACTCGCAAAATAAAAGGAAAATACCACCTTCAATATTTTGAGAACATTTCATATTTGTAGTTACCATACATTATAATCATAGCTATATATATATATATATATATATATATATATATATATATATATATAAATATATATATATATATATTTCCATGCTTTCAGTAGGTATATATATATATATATATATATATATATGTATATATACATATACCTACTGAAAGCATGGAAATATATTCTGTAAAATGTTTTACATTTTCATACTTATTAGTGGTTCTCGTATCTCGTACGTCATATGGGTAAAACATTAAATGGGTGGAGTAAAACAAATCATTTTGATTTTATACAATTATTACAAAAAGAATCATCTCCTGATACGGTTCTGTATAGTAATTTAACAACGTTTGTATATGTTTTTAGAAAAAAGTTTTGAATTTTTATGTTTGATATTAGTCGGATAAAAAAGTTACACAAAAAGTGCCAAGCCCCCGAACCCAATTGTACCAGATAGGTACTTTTAACAGATGGATACCATTTACCATGCGAGTACATCACTCACATGTTACACCCTGTACGTATTTTGTGTAATGTGATAATCGAATATTCTTGATTTTAATTTAAAATTGAATTGTATTTATTTTTTATTTTTATTATGTTATTTTTTTTTGAATGAAATAAATTGGTGCACACAATACTCTTGATAATTGGAACAGACCATTTATTTTTTGTTAGTTTTGGTTTTTAAAATTTATTTATTGTTCCAATTGGTAGATGAAAAAATATATGGGTGAGTTATTAGTTAAATAAAAATAGGTCAAACTATTTAAATTTCTCCAGTTGAGTTTCGATGCATCAATACAATAACCAAATTTTATTATTTTAAATCTGTTTAATTAAATCGGTTTTTAGTTTAAGAGAGCTTTGAGATTTTCGACAGAAATATAAGCGTATCTCGGAAAAAAGTTTATGTAAGATATCTTCAAAGCTAACTATTTTAACACGCTTTTATAAACTTGGTATGTATGCTTGTTTTTATGTATCTATGTAACGGAATCTTTGATGCCAATTTTAACCACCAATTTTTCTAATTGTCGTATCGAAATGAAACTTTGTATGAAAATGTAGATCGGATGACAATGCATATTTATGGTAAGTATGACCGGAATCGGCAAGGGGAATGTGGGGGTTTAGAGGGAGGGGGAAACACGAAATTTGGTATCTCTCTTAATATTGAAAAATCGAAAAACACATAAGAAGTAAAAAATTAGTTTTACTATAATTAAGTTCCTTATCATTTTTTCTGTTTCTCTAATTTGTACAGAATTATTGACGGTTTAAAAATTAAAATTTAAATCCTTAAGTTCGTTTCAAGGCTTAAAAGTGTGATGAGATTGACTGTAATGTGCTTAACGGTACTTATATTTTTTCAAGAAAATCTTCAACTGTAAAAACGAGACGAAACGAGACTTAATCGTTTTTTTGTTTTTTAATGTGTATAAAAACAATAATCAAGAATATGTTCACGATCAAATGTTTAAAATACGAAACATTTCTAATTTCACATGGTATGATTTTTCAATAAGTACTTATTCATTTATATAATTCCATTACTTTCGAAATTTTTCTATTTCGAAAATGATTTTAGGGCTTACATTTAATAAACATTTAGTCTATGTTTTCCTATTATCTTTTATTCGATATTTGTTTTACTACGAAAAATCAAATCTATTTTTTTTTTTGTATCAACATTCTTAATTAACAATCTATCCTAAAATCGGAGAAAGATAAGTAAAAGATTAAAGTAATCCCAGATTATATGCTAATCCACATAGAGTTGTTTATAAGTTTTCGTAACGAGTATTTATATATAAGTAACCATTACAAGAAATTGAAAATCTACAGATATCTAATTGAACATATTGGAAAATAAGCTGAGCATTCATATTTTAACGTTGAGTAGTATTGAGCTTAAATTGAGCTTATTTTATTTCGTTTATAGAAAATTGCTTGCAAAAATATACAAAAGTTATGGCAGGAATAATTTTGTAATTTATATTTTTACTCTAAGTCGTACTGTTTATGAGAAAATTTTCAAAAATAAAAATAAAAACGCCGAAAGTAAAGTGACACAGCCGGTTTGTGGATTTTGATAAAAATCTGTATTTGACATCCTTTAACGCTCACCAGTAAAATACATTTTCTAACAAGATAAGAGTTGTGACAATTATCTGAGAATATAAGTCTTAAGTAGTGTTGTTATCATGGTACAAAGGTTAAAAAATTGTCGGAATCGTTTACGACAAATTCGCAAAACACTCAATATAATAAAGGCTAATTTTACACCAGCCCAATAATCGTACATATGACCCAAGGGTTTTAAAAGTAATGCGATGTTTCACATTAGGCCAACATTGTGTCGTAGCCATTTAATCGACAGACGACAATCGGGTAGCCGCTAGGGAGGCCGACAATTCCTAATTCTGGGGCTGACTGTCATGACGTTTGAGTGTAGCCGGCCCAGTATATTGGGGGTTAAACAAAAGAAACGCATCACATCTATCCGACACCACTACGTCCGTGCACTAGTCTGAACTTTTCCTTTTTCAAGTCAAGCAATAACAATCAGTACAACAACAATTGTGTTGCGGCTGAACAAAAATGGACAAAATTTAGAAATAGTTGAGTCGGTCTGACATGCCCCGGGTATATGTAAATAGATCTAATAGCACGGTAGTGCGTACAGGCTAAGTTTAAGGGGGATATAGCCTTACATACTCACAGTGACTCATAGTACAGGAAATATTAGGCTAAATAAGACCTCTTGTAACTATTGAACAAAAAAAAACTACAGAGTTGAACTAATTTTAGTGTCGTGATCGGGTAAATGTCGTTTTTTCTACTGTCGGATTGGTGTGAAATAAACCTAAAGGAACATTTAAATAGATAGATTGTAGAAGCTACCCTGGACGGGCTACACTTCGACCCTAAGGTTCATTATGATGCCTAAGAATGTGAGGATATGAGTAGAGTGAAAGGAATTTTTGTGTATAGACTAGGAATTGGTAGGATATGCGAATGCAGCCGACTATGATAGGAACTATGCCGATATTCATCTGGATTTCGTGACGGAAACTGCAGAAAACATTCTCAAGCATAGCCGGTTACTTCGTGCTTGTCCATACGCCGACAGTTTAATCAATTAACCCCCTTTTTTTTTCTTAATAATTGACAAACTGTCGATGTCGGGTTTCGAACCCATAACCTTCCAGTTTCCGAGTAGACATACTGCGCAGACATAACGCCTGAAACCACTCGGCCACTTGGACTGGTAAAGGGACGTTTGCTGTTTAGCTTCTTGAGGTATCCGATTCACAGACACAAATCCATCTAGACACACATTCATTCATACATACATACACAGACAAACGCAACTAAATTTTCTAAAGAAAAAAATCCTCCTTAAAATGTTTCGAATGTTTTATAAACATATTTTAAACGGGTTTGAACCATAATACATGTAAAAATATTTGTTTGATTGAAGTTTTACCAACCAAAAAAAAAAAAAACGAATTATACAAAGAATACAAATAATACACAATTTATTAAAATTTATGCATCGCAAACAAAATGATAATAATAAAAAATTCACGGAATATTAAAGCACACAATATGTAGAAACAAATGATCGTATTATAATTTATTAAAAATACACCTTTATGTAGGTACGTCATTGTATTATATTGTTCGGGTACGGTAACGTAAAACATGTCTAAGTCATCATCATCCATGTCTGTCTGTTTATGTTGTAAATGACGTAGACATGGCATTGCTAACCATGCAAAATTTATTATTTATATGCAAATTTTTTATTTTATTTTATTTATATTAAATCTTAATAAAAAAAGTATGCGGTATGAAGTGGTTTTTAGTGATGTGTGGCCTACTATAGCAGCTTCTTTATAAATCTGAAGTAGATAGATAGATAGATTGTAGAGACTGCCCTGGACGGGCTACACTTCGACCATAAGGTCCATTGTGATGCCTAAGGATGTAAGGATGTAAGTGCAGTGGAAGGAATTTTTCTATATAGACTAGGAATTGGTAGGATATGCGGCTGCAGCCAACTATGATAGGAACTATGCCGATATTCATCTGGAGTGTCCGTGAAGGAAACTGCAGAAAACCTTCTCAAGCATAGCCTGGTTTTTTCGGTCTTGTCCATACGCCGATAGTTTAGTCAATTAACCGCCTCTTTTCTTTTTTCTTAATAATTGACAAACTGCCGATGTCGGGCTGTGTACCCCCCCCCCTAGTTCTGCCCTCTGTGGGATTTCTTTTAAAATTACAAATGTGGACACTAATAGACTAAGAGCTTGTTACATAAAAGTGAACTGATCGAACAAAGTCGTTTTCTCATAAGTTTCCAATGATATCGTCAAAGTAAGAGCCGCATTTTGCAGAAGTCTTATTGGAGGTGGAGAATTTGGGTGGGCAGTCAATCGAGTTTTGAACAACAACAAAAACCATCGAACATAGTTCTGAAACTTGATGTAGTATTATATTTCGAAAAATGGAAATTGAAAGAAAATGTTTCCAGAAGTGTAGGTTGAGGCTCAACCGATCCCAGAAGCGGTAAAGTAATTAACTTTGAGTTAAAATAGAACTCATAAGACATAATTCTGCAATTTTTTTTACTGCAAGTTTACGATATAATTAGACTTTTCATAAATTTTCAGAAGTTAAAAGTGAGGTTAAATGACCAAAAAATTTAATATTCGAAAAAAATTCAGTTCAGTACATTTTTATATAGACCATACTCTTAGACCATAATAAACTAAGCTAATATGCCATTCTCTTAAGATGTAAAGCTTCAAATCCCATGTAGTAGATTCGTTTAATAAAATAATTTGTAATGTATACTACACCCATAAAAAGTTTAAACAATCTATTGAAACTAAAATGATATGAGTTAACCACCATAAATAAAGTTTAAAAGAATTATATGCAAATCTTGTATAAAACAATGAAGAAACATTATTAAAAAAAACACAACAACAACAACAACAACAACAAATTGCAGCTGCACAGTGCAGAGTCAATTGACAAGTTCATTAATATATTTTATGTAGTATAAAAAGAAAGATTATCTAATAGATTGTTTTCTCTATAGCAAAACTTTTCTATATTCAAGTTAATAATAAACTTGTTCAAACACACACAAGTTTATCTTTCATCATTCAAATACCAAAAAATAAAAAATAAAAAACTACACATCTTTTATAATATTTTAAGCCAATAAACTTCCGATACCGAGAACTTTACACGAGAAAACTTTAAAATCAGTAATCCTATTCAACCAAACAAACCAACCAACAACCAACAAGCATTTGGGTAAATAATATCTATCAATAGAAAAAAAAAAGTTAGCTCTGTTGGTGTAGGTACTCTGTGATTTCATCAGTGGTGGTTTTTTTTCTACTATTTTATGATTTTTTTATTTTTTATTTCGATATCTCTCCCGTTCTTTTTCTTCATAAACTTTTTTCTAGATTATATTAAACGTTTAAAAAAACGACTGTAAAAATCTATATTCTGTTCGAGTGTGTATAGATATGAGTGAGTGTACAGATGGATATATATATATATATATATATATATATATATATATATATATAGATATACCTTTTAATATATGTAACCTTTTAACTCCTAACTTTTCCAAGATAAACATAGTATTTTTGTATGGGTTTGTGGATTAAAAAACCGGACCCTTAAACTCAAAACACTATTTGATATGGATGGTTCATCTAAAATTAAAGTATCCAAAAGAAATATAAATAATAGACATAACAATTTAATAGACTTTATAAACAAGCTTTTATTTAATGAACTTAAAAGTAGAAAATACAATTTTTTCTTGCGAGTCACTTTGGTGGAGGTTACGGGAAGTTCATATTTTGTTTAATATTATTGTGTTGGGGGTTTTTAAATCTTAATTTTACATGTAAACCATTTTTATGTAAAAATGACATAAATGTACAACGAAGATAACCTATGACGAAACAGTCCAAGTAGCCGAGCGGTCTAAGGCGTTATGTCTGCGCAGTATGCATACTTGGAAACTGGGAGGTTATGGGTAATCCCGACATCGCCAGTTTGTCAATTATTAAGAAAAAAAGGGGCGGTTAATTGAGCCTCTACAATCTATGACACAAAAGTAGAATAATAGGGAATATGCATGCAAATTTTTTCCACTCACATCCTCACATCTTTTGGCATCACAATGGACCTTATGGTCGAAGTGTAGCCCATCAAGGGCAGCCTGTACAATCTATCTATCTAGTTTCTTCGAAATCGGACAAGAAGTATACGCCGCTTGTGATTAATATTCGCTTACACTCAATACATTTTTTCTAAAACTTTTTAATAAAGTAATTGTGACCCAAATAAAGTAATGTCAATGAAGTAATTGTGACCCAAAAATACTTAGATCATTTGACCGATGTAGTAGTAGTTGTAGAAGTAGCGAAGGGGAAGTGGACCTGGCAAATTTGGCCTTTTTAGACCATTTTTACCGATCCCTAAAGGACAAGGAAATTGTGCGTTGTGCGACTGCAATCGGCTGATAGGAACTATGTCGATACTCATCTGGACTTTGTGAAAGGAATCTGCACCCCATTAACATTTTTTATATTAATTTAATTGACAAACTGCCATAGTTGAGAATCGAACGAGACCCCCCTCCAGCCAGTTACGAGCAGAGCGCTTGTAGCAGCTCGACCACTCGGACTGGTTGAACTGGTTTAACTCAGACAATCGAGTTTGACCGATATTTTAAATGTAGTATCCAATAGGGAATATGCATGAAAATTTTTGTTCACTTGAATTGAAGCATGTTTACTTGACAAATATCAAGGTAAAATTACTTTTTAAATAACTTTAAAAATAAGCGAGATATGAATTATTGAAATTCCCGATTAGAAAAAGAGGGTGATAGCCCTCTTGATATGTTATGTGACGTCATATTACACTTTCACCATTTAAAATACACGTAAAACTCCGTTTTTAGTATTTTAGCAAGAAAGAGACAGATAATAATGTTTAAAAGCTTATAGCTTCCTTGATATTTGTCGGATTTTAATTTCGTTTTTAAATATTATTACAGTATTAACAGTATTTTCATATTCTGAAAATAAATGTGAAAAAAAATTTTCATGCATATTCCCTATTACTGAATTTTTAAATTAAAATTTATTTAAATAATATATTCGTTAAAAACTTTGACCACAAATTTTGACCACTTCAAACAATGGTAATGATGGTCGGAAGGAATCATTTATGTTGTGGTTGATGTGATACAAAAAGGATTTGATATGATTATTTTTTGCTATAGTATTTTATTAAGAAGTTTTTTCGAGTAATCTTTAAAAAAAAAAAGAAGAAAAGTATGAAAATAAATTGAATATTATTAAATGAATTTCCAATAACATATTTTCATTTGAAACTTTTCAAACAATTTTATAGTTTTTTGTTGTCTTGGTATTTTTTTTTCTTTCATCAATTTTTTCTTTTGCTTTTTACATTATGCTTTTGTACTTTTGACTGCTCCTACTAGTTTGTTTCAATAGGTCTTTTTATACCTTTTTCTATAAATATTATTAATAATCTTTACTCCATATAAAAATTCTATATTATATTTCTTCTATATTTTTTTTCATAAATATTTGATGATTGAATTGGTTATTATATCTACTTCGTTTTATACGTAAATATATTATATATATATATATATATATATATATATATATATATATATATATATATATATATATATATATATATATATATATATATATATATATACATATAGACATGGCGTACATACTTTCTCACTTGATGTTCATCGTGTGCATAAAACTTTGTAAGTGTTTTTATAAGTCAGAATGTAATGAATTTTAATGTCATTTTTTTCACTATAAACTATGCTAGAGAGTAGAACATTTCGTTTGTCTTCTCATTGACAGCGTAGAATTTAAAAACAATTATAAGAGATACGTTTTTCGTAAACGTATTTGTATACTCCCGTTCAAAAAAAAAAATGAACAGACCGGTACCGAATTAGTCTCTCACAATTTTTATTATTCTTGTAGTAAATGTTTTTTTTTTAGATACAACATTTTATTTTATTTTTATACGTAAGAGGAAGATATAACACTTAACATGTATTAACATTACATATATTTTTAAATGCTTACTCTGTCATTGACTTCGCATATATAAATAAAAAATATAAATTCAGTTTATACTTCCATTTCTGGAAGACAATGACTCAGCTATTTTCTCAGCTCAAACGTGTACAACACAAAAAATCGATGATTTTGTCATTACTCTTTCTATCGTTGCTCTAATCGTTAATAGTTCAATATTAGCGCAATCTATAGTAAAAATTCCTCATCTCCAAATCTATCGTAAAAAATCTAAAACTATCGTAAACCACGCCGAGTTACTCCTAGATCTAATTATTTGTTTACAACACAAATACAATTCTCCCAAATCTATCTGGCTAAAATTTCTTTTCCACCTTAAAAATGAATTTTAAAGTTAAGACCAGAAATCTAATTAAATAAAGTAAAGATCAAATACCAAGAGTTGGAAATATATAAAACCATAAAATAAATTAAATATCTCGTTCTCCCAATGTCGCGTCATAATGAGATATTTTTATGATGTAAATTTTATGAGGTATTTTTTTTTTTTTTTGTAATTAAAGTGTGTCACGTATTTAAGTATAACAAAAAAAAAAAACAACAACAAACAACTAAATTTTAAATCTACAAATAAATTTATTTAAATATAATGTTCTTTATTTTAAAGATTAAAATACGTGTGCTGTATTCTAATTACACTTTGTAGTATCGTTGGTATAGGGATGCGACCAATCGACCTAGTTGTGTTTATATTTTAGATTAAATATCGTAAAGAAAAACATCAACGAAGTTTACGTTAATAATATTAAAAGAAAACTTAAAAAATAATTCTACAATTTCCTTTTTAAATTCTTAAAAAAATTCGTTACGTACGAGATGCGTCAACTAAGCGAATTTCCTCAGAATACATAAATTACTCTTTATGTCGTATCTGGTATAATTTTTGGCCTATTTGCTAGGCCATTTTTATTAATAAATGGCATATGTCAAGGGGAAACACAAACACAAAATATAAAATATCTCTCTTAATATTAGAACAATCAAAAAGAAGTAAAGTTGTAGAAAATTCTGTTTGCTACAATTTTTGACCTTATCGTTTTTTCTCAAACTCTAATGTATACAGAGAATTTTAGAGTTTTAACTTTATCCTGATACGATGACGTCATAGGCAAAACAAATACAGCGCGACAGATACGTAAAGACATGATCTATCTATTGTGGGCTCAACCATTGTTAGTGCCGAAGTTATGTTCAATCGAGCGAATAGACGTTTTCACGTCAAAATAGTACCCAGATAAATGGACTATAATAAAATATCAGTTTAAAAACCATCAGTTTGTGAAGTTGATTGATATAATTCGTTGGAATATGAATAATAAAAAAAAAAACTAATTATATGCTAATCATATTACGTCAAATTAGTGATATGCCTTGAAAGGTTTCTCACTCAACTTGAAAAACTAATTACTGTGCACATCAAAATATAAAATAAAATGGATTAGATGAATTCAATATGATGTGACGCCTTCTTCAAGATTATGACATTTTACACAACTGTGATAAGTTTTATTTAATTTTAAGGTTGTTGGGACAGTACTAAATCAAAATACATTTAATAATTTCTTAGATATCATATGTTTTTACTTTTAATTTTTATACCCAGTACAATATATATATATATATATATATATATATATATATATATATATATATATATATCTAATAATTTAAAATATTATTTTTGTCCAATTATAACACATACCGTTTATGGTAAATAGTGGTCTGACAACGTTGTGCGCCAATCTCTCTCAAGTTTCATCAAGTAAAGAGTGGGAATATATGCTGTTAACATATGCAATAATAATAAATAGGTATATACACAGAGCAACGTTGCCAGATCACCGTACCATAAATATTTGATAGCATGTGTAAGTATCTGTGTGCCGATAATATGTGTATGTATGTGTACACTATGCTGGTACATCCTTAATTCCCCAAGGTTTAACTATCTATCGTTATCTATCTACAAGTTAGTATATGCAAGACATGTCCACAATAAAATCAGTTAGTATTTACATTTTTACATATTATTATTAATTGTTATCAATTAATTAATTATATGTATACAATTTAATATTAATTTATAATAATAATAAATATTACAGGAAATATATCATGTATTTATTATGGTAACGGGTTACGTATTTTACAATTTCTAACAAATATTATTATGCATGATTATAGAATGTTACGAACATTAAAATAATTATTAAATGTGGTAATAATATTTGTAGGTATTGCTTGCTACTTTACAGTCTACAGTTTTACCTACACAACACACAAAATATAATATACGTAAAATCTACACACATATTGAAGATAAAATTCAATTTATTTTAAACATACGTATGACTATGTTTATACCATCATATTATGCACAATATGTATGACTATGCTGATACAAATACAAACACTTCTATATGTGGTGGTATGACTATGTATAAACCATCACATTTAAATATGACTATGTGTATACCATCATATCATTAATTGTGTGTTGTAACTAGAACTAATTGCAAAACACAATTACGTATACCCATTAATGTGTATAAAATGTATATACGTACGTATATGTTGTATATTTTAAGTATCTACTACTATATATATATATATATGTATATATACATGTATATATTTTGTTGGTTCCCACTGTATTGCCGTTTAAAATAGGTATATACGTATGTACTACATAACATACGGATTCATAATATATTTTATACATCAACAGATATTCTAGAAATATACATGGTGATGCGTTTAAATTCAGGTTGATAAATTTTTATACGCGGTATATAATATATACAACGATATATTAACTTTAGCCCCGACTTTATATCGATTCAAAATTTTGATAGCTGAAAAAAAGGCTTGATATAGGTGTTCATAAAATGACCTAATAAGTTCATTTCCGCAAAGTTGTACGTCCATCTGATCGTCCAACCGTCCATAAACACGATAACTCAACAATAAAAAAAAATAGCGAGTTAAAATTTTGTATGTGTGTTCTAGAGCTAAAAAGTAAGTTCTTCAATGGGAAAAATCGGACCATGTCTGGGCAAAATTGGCAAAACTGCCCGACTTTTCTCATTCGACTATTCTCATTCGATATCGTTCTTCCTAGATGGCGATATTCGTTGCTGCTGAGTATAACAGTCATTTTGCTCATTTGAAACTTGATGCAAAATTAAGGGCAAATTCAATCGGTGAATTTACTTCCGCGATGTCTCCTACATCCTTAACAATAATAATTAACTCATTATTTACATGTCCAGGAGCAGGATCATCGAGATTCTCATTTATTGACATTGATCCATTTTGCACTTTCGTTGTTAACAAATAAATCCTTTTATAAAAATAACTTGAATCAGTTAAGAATCCGCTTATTGAATGTTAGGATTAATAGGGACTTCACTATTATTTTATGTTCAATACGTTTCATGTTTACCATAACACCCGGTATTCAAAAATTAACACATGCATTGCAATATCAAAGTACAAAGTAATATAATCAAGATAATTATCAGTCAAATATAACGACTATTACCATAGTTATGGGCCCATAAAAGGTATTAAAATTTTCATAGCAGATTTGGAAATGATTATTTATTGCATATATATATATATATATATATATATATATATATATATATATATATATATATATATATACATATATGTATATATATACATATATATATATATATATATATATACATATATCTATATATATATATATATATATATATATATATATATATATATATATGTATGTATTTATATATACTATAAAGTCAAGTTCCACCTGCATAAATATATTACATACATCTGAGCATTTTAAATGCGTTTTCATATATTTAATGAAAATTTACGAATATATTAACTGTTTTATTATATACCTATTTTTATTTTAATGACAGATTATTCAAACTACAAAAAGGCAACTTGCAAAGGGGGTTTTGAACACATTGATATGCCCGAGGATTTTCAGACTTTTCTGGGTGATTTCAGCCGAAGACCTACTTTTCTACCAAATACTTTCTAAACAATTGGAAGTACCTTAGAATATTGTTGATGAGTGAGTGAGCCATTGAGTTCCCAAAATGTCGATTTTTAGGATTATCTTGGAAACTTAAATCTGTAATGTTGATATTTAGTACGTAACGTCAGATAGTCCCCGCTACGTTTGAGTTTCATAGCGTTTTTTGTTTCTGAGATACAGAAGCCTAAAACCGTCTCTAATAGTTCCTGTAATCCTTAATCCATAAACATCTGATCGTATTACGAATTTACACGATATATTTTAGTAATCTAGAAAGTTTAGTAAGTCATAACTTCGCCTAATTTAAAAAAAAAAAAAAAAGAGTGAACACAGTCTGAATACTTTTGAATACAGTCTGTTTTCAAAAGCATTTCTATTAAGGAATCAATGTTAAATAAATAAAATATTTACTATAAAATCATACATACATACACATTATAACAAACATCTGGTTTCTTGTGGGATGATGTTCGATTGATGTCATTTAAGAGTGAGTACCAGAGTAAATGTTAGTGTTTTAAATTTAGATCTGTTAGTTGATCAAAAGCAGTAACGTAAGCACATCGATGAAGTTAAACTCTGTGATTTCAAATTCAATGTTGCAAACTTAGGATATACATTTTTTTTATCAATAATAAATTATTAAATTTTCTTTAAAATATTACATCATAAAATTACATAAATGAATGAAATTTTAAAATAAAAATAAAAAATTTTCAAGCACAGTATTAGATACTAAACACTGCCAAGGAAAACGTTGGCAATGTTTTTATCTGTGCACAAAAAACTTTCCATTTATACAAATTGATAAAAAACGGTTTTTAAATTATACATTATTGAGTTACGTTATCCACTACCATTCTTCTGACATATATGATGCTCATTTATTATGAGTAAGCAAAAAACAAAACCTGATTACAAAAATCAACTTCCGTGAAATTTCTTACTGTTTTATAGCACAAAAACGAACGTCATCATCTATCTGAAAGATAGGAGAGAATATAGAACATAAAAACATATGTTCAAAGAAATAGAAAATTAAATAAAATTTCACCACAAGAAAATATATTTTCGTTGTCAATGGGAACATATGACGATACATCAGTTTCATGCCGAGCATATACACATATATATATGAAAGGTTACACAGTCTAGAGGTTGCAAGTTCAATAAGGATCTAGGGAATATTATTAATATTATGATACAGAAAGCAAAACAATACGACCAAAAAAAAAAACCATCGATATGTGTGGGATGTGTGGCGGAGTACATCACCTTACACAGTTGACACTTTTGTAATAAAAATATAATTTTATGTCCCGAAACAAAAAAAAAAAAAGAACAGAAACAGTTGTGTCTCTGATAAAATATATTTTATATACATTTATAATTTTTTTTTCGACATGTTTTATATTGTTTCGAGAAAATGTACAAAAAATTCCTTTAATATTATTTTTATGACGTTTAGGAATCGTTGTATAGGGTGGCGCATAAGTAAGGTTATGATTTAATTAGTGAATACATTTTTTTTTCAGAATTAACTTTGAAAAACTTATGATGGAAAGGCTCAGCATAGAATAAAGAACCAAAGTAGTACAATTTTATTTTGAAAGTCAGCATTCGATTATTCCGGCACAAAGATCATATCGAAATTTCTTTCATGTTCCGACCAATTTACTGATTGGTTCAGCATTTTCGGCAACGTGGGGTTGTCTGTGATCTTCCGCGTGCTGGAAAACCTCATGCAGTTCGAAATGATGTGAACATTGCTCGGGTGCAAGCAAGTGTTGAGGAAAACTCCGAAACTTCCACCAGGCGACGTTTTCAGCAGTTGTTGATGTCTAGGCGGTCTTTGCAAAGAATTTTACATACGTTACACCTTTTTCCATATAAGATTCGATTGGTTCACGAGTTTAAACCAAATGATGCACAAATACGCGCTCATTAAATAAATCATAACGTTATTTATACACCACCCTCTAAACCGTAAAGGCTTCTTTACATGATTTAAAAGTTTATTTGTTTCAGTACAAATCATTACTATAAGCCGTAAATGGTTCAAATCGTTCTGGAATCATTGCGAACATTCACCAATCATTCGTTGATCAAAATCTTCGATTTAAGATTCAATTTTGAGCAAAACTTTACCGAAATAATGTCAGTTTTGATATTGTTATTTCTCTAAACCAGTCCATGTGGTTGAGGTGCTCTACACGGAACTGGGAAGATACTGATTCGATTCAATCAAATGAATTTTTTTTTAAAAGAGTTGATGGGGTTAATCGACTATGCTTGTGAAGGTTTCCTTAGTCTAACCAACCTAACCTATTTTTCTAAGTGATTCAATATGAAAAAGTCTTCCGACAAGAAGCGTGTCACAGATTTTGCAAGAGTCCTCGATACTTCGAGTAGCAAAAATGAAATATGATGAAGATTTTTTTCAATATTTCAATTCAATTTTTAAAGTTTGACGTAAACAGTATTCTGTGAGAAAGCTGTTGTATTAGTAGGAGCACTGCAGAGTTTCCAATGATATAGTTATACGAACACCACTTACAAAGCTTATCTAACGTCAAACAAAATATGCAAATGCATGTAATTCAACCTTTAGTGTTTATACACTTCCATGAAAAGTTTTGTTCGATATTTTCCCTGTTTACCTGACAGAAAATAATATCATTGTAAAACTTGTATGATCGATTATTTGAGTTATCATAAAATAAAATGAAAAATCACTATAACATTAATCTCAATTACATAAATATTACGAATAAATATCTGTGAATATCTTATTAAAAATATTATTTCATCACATCATCCATGCGCAGAACTAGAGTGGTCACTAGCCGGGTTTGAATATACAAAAACCGTTGAGCAAGTGTTTTCTTTTACATCGCCTTTATGTTCCTCGTCTGTAGCCTTCTACTTTAGACAAATATACATTCTCAAACAGACAAGTGCAAAAAAAAAACCTATTCATTAATAGAACTTTTCCTTTTAAATTACAAATAATTTATTTGATTCGACCAACACACAGAAGCAAAAGTAATGTGTTACCATAAATTACAAAATTACAAGAAATAAAATATTTATACAAATAATAAAAATAAATAAAATAAAATAAAATAAAAAATCTACCACATTCTTTTATTTGACCACAAATAAAATACAAAGCAAATATACCACCTTCCAACATCATCATTGAACGGGTAGACCGAACGAGTATAACAGTGACCCTCACTCCTCCTTCGACCGTTTATTTCTTCAGACAACGGAATGTTTTAAACCAAAGAATTTGTTCACTGTTTGTTTTGTACATGGATTATTTATACCAAGAGTATTAAAAATATTGAGAGTAGAATCTAATTTTAAGCATATAGTGATGTCTAATATACAGACCGTTTTCAAAAGCATTTCTATTAGGGAACCAATGTTAAATAAATAAATAAAATATTTAAAATAAAACCATACATACACATGGCTATAGCTTGTGGTGTATGGTGTTTGTTTGATGTCATTTAAGAGTGGGGAAGTTGTGATGCACATTATAATTGATAATATTTATCATTACGTATGTGAATGCATGTGAAACATTTGGTTGTGTGTTTTAATGGTATTACCGTATTTCAAAAATGGGTTATTACACAATAATAGAAAATGTGCAAATTTTTAAATGGTACTTTGGGGGACATTCGGCACAGAAATGTGTCAATTTATTTATTGTGGCATTTGAGGATAGGTAATCGCCAAGCATTCGAACAGTTACTCATATTATTAGCTGTTTTGAAAAATAGGGTTGTATATGTAGTTGCAAAGACTGCCATAAAGATGATGAAGCCCCACAAAAAAATGAAGAGAGAGACGATAAAAATCGACAAGAGATTAAACATACAAACATTCAACATACAAATAAGAAGAAAAAGAATTTTCAATTGTTAGAAGTAATGCTAAGCTTAAGAAGACAACAATGAACATATTTAACCCACTCTCATTACATGTTAATACATACTGAGTACAAAACAGTCCTGCAAGCATACACAACAGATGCACTAAAGAGTACCTCACTATTTTTATTTCTTTATTAAGCGTATTGTGTATAGTTATTATTGTAAATAATATCTAACATTGATTCTCTATTAGTAATGCTTTCCAACACGTACGGTATAAAATTATGTTTGAACAGATTTAACTTGAAAACAATTTGTCGGATTTTGACAATACTTTTTTCTAAACTTTCCTTATACATAATTCCATAACCGTATTATTTTAACACTTGGGCAAATTTTTAAGTAAATTAATCAATTAAACTTTTAAGATACCCGCACTACTCTGAAACCCGTTGCCACATCAACTATTCGTATGTCAACCACGTGTGGTGCAATCTAAGATAGTGTCAGAAAGGGGCATGATAATAAGTGACAGAAAAGGGTATGATTTCCATAAGGTCTTGAATTTCAACACTTGAAATTCATATCTTTCGATCTAAATAAAATCATTTGATTATGATTCTCCTACGAAGCTAATCTGAGATAACTTTACCTTCAATGTTAAACAAACGATTTGTACTATATGCGCACGTGCTTATTTTGCCTTAAAGGCATAAAATATTTTAGATATGCTTTTTACCATGAAGAATAGATATACTAGGAGAGCGAACGTAATGTTAAAAAAACGGTCAAGAATTGGTGTAACTATCTTTTATCAGTAGGGGTCACTGGTGTCAGTGCCGTACGGAATTTAAATGTTTAAATGTAGGCGCCAAGAAATCACTTTCATTCAGTTAATAAAAGAAGTCTTAGTTTTATAGATAATAAAAAATTGTTTTCGATTATCAAGTAATAATTAAATAAATATTAATAATAGAGAATTCTTAATAATCTGCAATAAATTAAAAGATGACGAATCATAGTGATAATTGCAATTAATAATTACAAATATATGTTTACAATACTAACATATATAAGATAAAGAAAGAAGATGACAACCGGTAATTACAGACCATATTCCTTTCGTAAATGCAGACACGCATTCCTAACCTTAAACAACCTCCCACTCATAGATATATAACAGTATATCTATGCTTTCCCTTTACAACATCGTCCCATTTTTTCACATTTATAAAATTAAAAAATTTTTATACTTACAATTTTTATTTGTAAGATGTGATAACCGTTGATTTTAATATGTAATAATAATAATAATTCCGTACGGGCAGATTCACACTGCCGCTAGTGGCGAAAATAATAACTATGATCTCTACACGTTTTTGAGGACATAAAAACAGACGAATTGCCTATGTCGTTCAATCTCCTAATATATCTATTCTTCATGCTTTTTACTATCAATTTACCTTGTGGGGGGGCCGTCTACCAATACTACAACAAAAAAAAACAGACAGAGATCCATCCTCATTCATTCATTTATCCTACTTAGTATAACAAATATATAGAGGGAAAGAAAAACATCGAAACAAACGAAACAAAGTTGTCTGAAGCGTAAGAGATAAAAGAAGAAGAATAATAGAATCGAATATTTAGAGACATTGGTTGTGTTTTCGTTCGTCCGTTATTCACTTAGAATTGGTGTATTATGAACGCGCCAAGACGTCTTTTTATAATATTCTTTCGTTTTCGTTATGTTTTTCTTTTTTTCTTTAGGATTCCGTTGCATTAAATTTTATCGTTTTGGAACTTTGCCCCACTTTAGGTATCTTACGAGCTAGAGATTTGTATGAGAATCATGCCAAGGAGAATTTTCCTTTGGAAATTTATCGTTTATCCACGTTACAAAGTTAGGAATAGAATCAAACTATACAAGTCAACTTTTAGTCAACAATTCAACTATACAAGTCAGCAATTAAATTTTTTTTCAATTGACAAACTGCTGGTATTGGGACTCGAACTCACAACCTCCCAGTTCCAAGTAGAGCGCCTTAACAAGCGCGGCTACTTGGCCGGTAAATTTTGGATGTAGATGAGAGATATGTAGTTGCAAGACCGAACTGTGTCCCCCGAATTTGTTATCATCAGTTTTCTGAATTGCCTCCCACTATGGGAGCAAATTTTAAGACGTATTCACGTCAAAAAACATAGCTTACATATGGCTGAGTAACTTGCATATGTAAAGATCTATAAAACTTTTAGAAAACCTTGAACTTCTATATATCACGTGTACACTTGACGAATTTTTTTCCCCCGTACTAAACAGATAAACGTCATTTACAGGGGTTATCCAATTACTTATTTTAATAAAATATTGTCTTGTAGTACAACAGATAATAAAATACAAAGATAAAATAATAATGATAATTAGTGTGAATTCGAATATCGATTAGTTTTTTATTTCTTTATCTGTGTGTGTTTTTTTTTTCGATTATTTATTTGAACAAATGACACAGTGTGTTTTCATAGTTCATAGTTAGTTGTTACTAATGGCTTTATTTTTATTTTACTTTATTTTTTCTCGTATTGCACGACCACGTGTGGTTGAAAGTTATTTTTATATGCTATTTTAGTTAACCTCTGTATACAAACCACAATGTCTTATTTATACGCAGAGGTTCTGTGTTCGATATCCAAGAACACGCCTCTTGTAGTGTACTGACTTGTAAAAGTCTACGTCTATCGTCTAGTCTTGACTCGTTTTAAAGATTTTCATTATTTTTTTTGTTAATGGCATAAATAACCGGTATATAGATAGATAGATTGAGGCTGCTTTAGACGGGCTACACTTCGACCATAAGGTCCATTGTGATGCCTTAGGATGTGAGGATATGAGTGGAGTGGAAGAAATTTTTGTGTATAGACTAGGAATTGGTAGGATATGCGGCTGCAGCCGACAATGATAGGAACTATGCCGATATACATCTGGAGTTCGTGAAGCAAACTACAGAAAACCTTCTCAAGCATAGCCGATTACTTCGTTTCTTGTCCATACGCCGACAGTTTAGTCAATTAACCGCCCCCTTTTTTTTCTTAATAATTGACAAGCTGCCGATGTCGGGATTCGAACCCATAACCTCCCAGTTTCCAAGTAGGCATACTGCGCAGACATAACACCTTAGACCGCTCGGCCCCTGGACTGGTCTAATAGAATATAATAAAATTTTCAAACTGTTTCTACCATATTCAAGTTTGGGATTTTAGCCACGGTATGCGTATAGAAGTTGTATGGCGTTCACACTAGATTCTATTTTTTTTTCTGTAATACCAATGATCGGTACAAATGATAATTATGTCGGATTTTATGATTTATGAAAACGTTTTGTGTGTACGTTTTGTTGTTTTTTTTGTTGTTGTTATAAACATGAGACGTTAATTAATGTAATATTTAGAGGTATATAGGTATATATATATATATATATATATATATATATATATATATATATATATATATATATATATATTTATATTTATATATATATATAGCTTTTAGTGTGTGTGAGTGGTTTTGAAACCACAAAAAGTTGTTTTCTAAAACTAAATAAATGGATGAGAAACATGTTAGTTTTCAAACCCTTTTTTTCACATTATTTTATTGTGTTGGGTGGTATTTATTAAAGAGAGTATGATAGCTAACCGCATATTTTTCGAAAAATTTTATTAATTTATGGCCGTAATTTATTCGTTTTTTTGTGTGTGAATTTTCGAAGGTAAAGAGAAAATTCATAAAATCATTGCAAAGATAAGTTTTTTTATTTTACCTTACTTTTTAACCATTTTGTTTTTAAGTTATCGTGTCCATAGACGGACAGATATGCGGAAATGGCCAAATTACGCCATTTTATGAACAAATATTTATGCATGCGATCAATATTTTCAAGCGTTACAAAGTCTGGACTAAACTTAATATATATTTACATATACCGGGTACATAAACACACAAATATTTCAAATAATTATTTGAACAAAAATAGTTTTATTACATCAATTTTCAGGTATTTAGCTTAAGTGCTACTCATTTCCCTATAGACAGTATCGGTTAACTACCTGGTGTGGTTGAGTTCACTATTTTATTTTTTACAGTGTATATGTATATAACCTTACAATAGTCATTTTTTCTATACATCATAAAATAACGAACTTTTTTGTGCAAATGATATTAACATTAAAACAACAAAATAAAACTGGAAGTATATTGTGTACACAACAATATAATATAATATAACTAGAAGCATTAAGTTAAATAAACTTACAACAAATTGAAATGATTATTGTATTTAATTTTAAAAGCTTATTTAATGTGTGATCACACTAATATTATTTTATTATATGTGGAAAATTACTTACTATATAAATACTATTTATTTGTCGTCTCTGTTATTATTTAAATAAGTATATATATATATATATATATATATATATATATATATATATATATATATATATATATATATATATATATATATATATATATATAGAGTGAATCGAACCAGGTACACAATAATAGCTCATGCCTCCACTTCCATGATCCTTCCATTTTGCAACAACATCCAATAGTGAAGTACTTTATGTTAGAGAGACGGTCTGTTCATAATACAAATGTTGTTTTGCATGTAGTGGGTTAGCTTGGACGGGCATGGTGTTCTCATGTTGATGTGTGCTTGTGGCTCCCACTTTAATTAGACTTAAGTGAGATACAATTTGATGCGTAAACGTCTAACTCCGTACATAGTCACATTGGTAATGATTTGTTCTTCAGTTCAATTGTAGGTTGCAGGCATGCATCAGTATAAGTGTGCCATGTCCGTCTGTGCTACCATATAGCATACATGATAGTATTTGTGTTATGAACAGACTTCTAGTGGATGTTGTTGGAAAATGGTAGGATCATGGAAGGAAGTGGATCTTGAGATATTATGCACCTGGTTCGATTCACCCTATATATATATATATATTTATATATATATATATATAGTATTTGTATGTATGGGACATGTAAAATATCTCATGTTTCACATGTTATTCTTACTTACCCCGTATTTCAATCAACAGGAAAATAGATAAATATATCACATGTAAGCAAATAACTAAATACATACTATAATGTACTTGTAGCGTGTAACAAGATAACATAACCATGTCGTTATATATATTATTTATTTCTTATGTTGTATTATTTCGCACTCAATCATAGTCAAACGCTAGCGGGATAAAATCTTAAAGTAAAATCTAACTTAAAGTAAAATTTGTACTTCCTCATATCCCCCTTTCTTTAGAAAAGAAGTAATCTGGATTAGATCTGTAGATGTGGTAGTTGTTCCTCTGCAATTGGACATACTCCAAAGCTCTAAGTATCTTTACAGACCTATTCTTATTTTCTAGGGCAATTGGTCCTAATATGTCCTCTGAAATCAGTGTCCTAAAAACTGAAATGAAGTTCATCAGCAAACCCTTTAATTGTCTGATCACTATATAACTCCCTCGGAACGTGGCTCTGTTGACATCTACGTTTTCCTGAACTATTCCTATTAGAAGTAACATCTTATTAAACTAAATTATGCAAGATTAGTAAAGTGAAGGTGAAACGACCAAAAAAAACGAATTTCTCTACCGAAAATATATTTACAGATTCCTATTTACAAATTTTTCATTCAAAATATAATTATTAGCTTGTGACTCGTTATTTCCAATTGTTAACCACACGCTGTATCGTTTTACAGACTGCAACCATCATGTTCTTAAAGTATACATGCAAGAACTCTATCAAGCAGTATGGTATGCTACTGAAATATTTGTGACAGCAACAAAACGAACAGAAAAAAAAACAACCCTCGTAAAATTATTTCAATTTTCTTTTTCACCTGTTATTTGTGTATTTCTGATAAAACCCTTGTTAAAATGTTATTGTATATATATATATATATATATATATATATATATATATATATATATATATATATATATATATATATATATACATATATATATATATATATATATATATATATATATATATATACATGTATATGCTTTCTGAAATCACATTTCAAATAAACCTATTATACTATTTTTGTAAAATAGTTTTTCCATCACTCGAGCTTGTGATAAGCTCAATTACAGATGATTGCTTTTTTTGTTTAAACATTTCGTTTATATCTTTTGACACTAAACGAATTTCACCAGGTTAATAAACTTTATTGAGGCATCGTTAATATTCTGTAACATCAATATGAAAAATCACACATCTTTGATGAGGAACAAGTTTTAAGACTCGAGACTTATTGTTATTTTTGATTATTAAAATATTTCAATTTTTTTATATACCAAGTGTTACTATGGTTGCATGTACGGTTATGTTATACTAACGGGGGTGACTGGTGTTAACTTAATTTGATATTGAAAATATCAAAAAGGATTTTTAACAGTTTTTAATAGTTTTTGTAATAGGCTCATCTAACTATGTAAGTGATGTCCAAGTGGTGGAACTGTTAAAGGCACTCTGCTCGGAACTGGAAGGTCGCTGGTTTGATCCCAATGGTAGCAGTTTGCCAATTTAAATTATTTATTTAAAAAATTAATGGGGCGGTTAAATAACTAAACTGTTGGCGTATGAACAAGAACGGAAGATACCGCCTATGGTTGTGAAGGTTCTTGACAGTTTCCTTTCACAAACTCCAGATGAATATCAGCATAGTTCCTATCAAAGTTGGGTACAGTCGCACAGCATACCAATTCCTAGTCTACAGACAAATTCCATATCCTTAGAGGACGGTAAAAAAGGCCTAGAAAGGCCTATTTACCAGGCTTCAACCTCCCCCCGCTACTACTACTACTATTACTAATGCTACCATGTAAGTGATGGGCGCTAATATCTTAGCCAAGGCTTGTTTTAGTCCAAAGGTTTTCCTTTATCTAATCTTGAATCACATATTAATTTTATTTTTTTTGGAAGAATTTAATCTTCTTTCAGAGAGTTTCTCTTTCAAATTTTACATATCAAAGCTAAGAAAAAAAGTGGTGTGACGAAACCTCGAATTTAGTTTCATTTAGAGTTTCTATTAATATGTGGAAAATTGCAACTAGAACTTTGTTTCCAATGACGATGCAGTTTCATTCCTATATCGTGATTAGTTGTTTTTTTTCAATATTAGATATTTCAAAAAAAAAAACGTTTACAAAAAAACAATATTTGTATAACCAAAATCGAAAGTTTGGTTGAAAACAGCAACATAGATTTTTGGCATTAAACACGCATAACCTGTATATGCTACTCCACTTTATAGTTAATAAAATAATATAATATGAATAATAATAGAAAAAATTGAGTTCGAGAAAATTAAATAATGAAATTGAAATCTCTAGAGCGTTCTAATTTGATACAAATAATGATGCTTTACTTTTTAAAAACCACCATAGCAAATTATTTTCATAAAATAATATTAAAATATAAACATAACTCAAGTTTTAAAATGTAATTATACCCAGTATATGTAAATATAGGAGGTTTAGTCGCGACTTTCTAACGCTTGAAAATATTAATCCTTGACATAAATGCTTGGAATGGGTGTTCATAAAATGGCCTAGTTCGGTCATTTCCGCACGTACGTCCGTCTGTCTGTCTGTCCGTGAACACGATAACTCAAAAACAAAAAAAGATAACGAGCTGAAATTTTGTATGTGTGTTCTATAGCAAAAAATTGAGGTCAAGTTCGTTAATTGGCAAAATCGGAACGTATCTCCCCCCGCCAGAGGGGAAAATATACATCTTTGTAACCGTAAGAGATAGAAAAAAAATTGAAAAGAAAAAAAATATTCTTCTTTTTAAAACAAACAACTTTTGTTTGAAAAACTTTTTTATAAACTCAATAGTTTTTACATAATTTGTGCTCAAAGAGCAAATGACTGTGTTCTATAGCAAAAAATTGGGGTGAAATTCGTTAATTGGCAAAATCGGAACGTATCTGTCATCTTTGAAACTGTAAGAGATAGAGAAAAAAAATTGAAGAGAAAAAAATATTCTTCTTTTGAAAACAAAAAACTTTTGTTTGAAAAACTTTTTTATAAACTCAACAGTTTTCACATAATTTGTGCTCAAAGAGCAAATGACATACTGTTCATTGTCGAACGAAGACGGACATATGTAGAAATACAACATTTCATATACTATTGGTATACCTAGTAAAGATATTAACAATTCGAACATTGATATACAGCTCAGTATATACTGGGTATTCAAACAATTAGCTCAGTTAGTTGTAATATTACTTGTTTTATTACAATTTTTGTTTTTGTTTACAAAATTATAAATAGAAAACCAAAGTATCACGGATTTTAAATTTAATTTCATTATGCATATATGAATAAACTCATAATAACGATGATATGAGGTTTATAATGCAAAATGCATTAAAGAAGTAGAAGAATAGACACACACAGACACACTCACATACACATACACACACACACTCCCACACACACTCCCACACACACACATATACACACACTGGAATAATCATGGATCATATAGAAGTAATTTACATTTCATAAAATTTTTCAACTACAATAATAACACGGAATGTGTTTGAATATTTGTATAGTATAGAAAAAAATTATTATGCATGTAAATTTTTATTTCTTTTATTATTATTTTTTTATTATTATTAAAGCTTTAGGTATCACAGATTATATTATGATATGAGACGTAAAACCCGTTGACAAATTAATCGTATTATCCTTTTTACCTTATATCTATACTCTATATACTAATATATAAAGAGATAAAATTTGTTTGTTTGTTAGTTTAATTGTTTGTTCCGGATAATCTCTGAAATTACAGAACCGATTCTAAAAATTCTTTCACTGGTGGGAAGCTACATTATTCCCGAGTGACATAGGCTATAACAAAAATTGTATCTTATGCATCCGTGCCTGCATAGCAGCTACAAAATTCGTGTCCGCGTGGCACGCTAAAAACCTAACTTTTAAACGATGCGAGATAAAGAAAATCTTCAAATATAAAAAATGTTTATCCAGTTATACATCATAAAATATATGTTTGCGAGTTTTTGGAAAATGGATCCTCAAGGGGATGAAACTTGGGGAGATGAAACGGGGGAGCATTTGTATAGAAGTTCAGTATTTTAAAATTAGAGACATGAACATGGATTTTTAGCCTATAAATTATAAATAAACAAATAAATACGCTTAACAGTGTTTTAAGGAAATATATCAGTTCTTGACGTGGAGATTATATTTGGTTCCTCAGTTGTAAGATCTTTACAAAAATTTTGCAGGCGAAGCCACAACGGGTAGTGCTAGTATTATATATGCTTAAATACCCTGTATATTCTGAGTCCTTTATCAATGTGTAATCTAAATATTGAAAAAACTACGTTCCATTAGGCTGAAAATATACCGCTGAAGTCATAACTATGATGGTTTACTGAACTATCTGAAGGTTTATTTTGTTATACAGAGAATAGCACTATCCTCGCAGAAAATCGTTTAAAAAAATATTTCATGCATAATTTTGGACATCGGACATGCCATAGTGTTGAAGTATAGAATGATGCTATATGTTGAAGTAGGTTTTATATTTAGATATTGTTAGAGCATTGTTATTTGTAAATTAAATTTACAGACGAGATTCTTTTTGTTAAATATTCACGTTTTAAGTGATTAAGAAGTGTTCCGTATCAAAATAAATTAATGTGCTATTCCACCAAAGCCAATCCTTTTATGCACCGTTAAGTAATGAATAAACTTTCAATATTCAATTGAGTTGAGTATTAAAAATCTATAATATTGTGGTTGTCTAAAATCAATGACAATTGATTTTTCCAAATTAATGTTTATTACCAAACCTTTGATTACCTCAGATTGATACATACTTAATTATGTATGTATTTATATATAACCCACAAGTAAAAGTATTATACAACAATTTAATTTTTAAAATGTTATGATAATCCTTATCTGGCCGGATATACTTTGCCGTTGAGCTATATGTCGTTGTTATAATTAAAATTTTAATAATTCAATTATTATTAGATTCTATTTATTTGTATACGGTAAAATAAAAATTTATATTACACTGGGGATTAAAGGTATCACATTATTATATAATTCTTTGTTAAAGAATTAACATGACGGACTAAAATATTTTATTTTATTAAATTTGATAATGATGAAAAGGTCCCATATATTCATCTTGTTTTTTTTCAATGGATTTATGTGAAAACATTTTTTTGTTATTAATTTTATGATTAATAAACACAAATGGGAGTATTAATAATTTGTAATTCCTTACCATCCCAAGTAGACAGTAGTGACAATTCATTTTGGTAATCGTTAAAATTTGTCAATTTATCAGTGATTGATCGTTCTGGCAAAATAGCTAGTGACTAATTGTCGTTTTTCGGTGTCATAAATTTGTTTTGCTGGCAAAATATGACCTGCATTGCCCTTATTATTTTAAAGATGCAAAAACAGCTATAAAGTCGAAGATGAAGATGTTGTTTTTTTTTCAAATACACTAAATTCTAGTCAGGGGGTTCAATTTTGATAAAAAAGCTATCTCCATTAGATTTTAAGATGGTCCATATATGGTTCTTGCATCTTGAAATCGATAAATGTTTATATTGATGCAATGGAGTACACCCGGAAAATAAAGGGATTTAAAAAAAAACTTTCATTAAAATCGGACATAATTAAGCTGTGATAGATTTTTTGATAGGTCGTTTTATGAACATCTATACAAATAATTTTTGTCAATATTTTCCACCGTTACAAGGTCAGGACTAAAATTAAAATATCTTTGTACATAATACTATCTAATATTATATACCGGGTTTAATAATAATTAAGCACTGTCAACTAACTAATTGATGTACAGGCATCTCTGTTAAATACACGTAAACAATGTTGTATACACATACAATTTTTATTTTCCATAACACAAGGCTTTTCATTAGAAAATGAATTAATTTAGCTTTTAAGTATAATGTGTCCCAAAATATAACTATTTTCCTTTACTTGATGACTTGATTCAACTTGTTTAAATATGTTCATAGACTTATTAACTTTAGTAGGTGATAATCACAAAATCCTCACTCTTAAACATATACACCATCCAGATGTTTGTATGTATGTGTATTGTATAGTTTTATAGTTAATATTTTATTTATTTATTTAGCATTGATTCTCTATTAGAAATGCTTTTGAAAACAGCCTGTATATTATATATATATATATATATATATATATATATATATATAAATATATATAATATATATATATATATATATATATATATATATATATATATATATAATTTTGATACCTGCATTTAACAACTATGTTGAATTTAAATCATTTACGGAGAATAGTCTCTGAGAAAAACGACTGTGAGAAAACGGACAAACATCAAGATTATTCCATTAACGTTCCGTTTTTCGAAGTATTGAACACTTAAAATGGTGGATTTACTAAATCTTTTCGAAAGTTGCCATCAATATAATTTTAAACATGTTCAAACAAATAATCTTAAATATCTAGCTTTAAAAACAAAACAACGACTGTAATCATATTAAACGTATTTCGCCAATAACTCATCGAATATTGATTTCCAGGTGTTCAATTGTCTCTGGTTTATCGGCGTATACAAGTGACTTTACATAACCCTAAAGAAAATAAACCAATGGGGTTAAATCACATGATCTTGGTGGCCAATTAATAGGACCATTACGTGAAATTATTGAAAATTTCAAAATATACGCAATTATGAATTTATGAAAATTATGAAAATTTCAACAATTTACAAGCGTTGATCTGAAGTAAGTCTATCCATGATGAAATGGCAAACCAAACTAAATAAAAAGCAGCTATCAGCTTTTAAATCGGTTGTCAAATAAAGCAGTGTTACCCACCTAAAGTTGTGAACCTCTAAAAAAGAACACCTTATACATTCTGTACAGTTGGAATGGATGTGGAATTCATATATAAATGACATGGAGTCTTTGGTAATTTATTACATACAATAACATGTATATATATCGTAATAAAACAAGATGCGTACCTACGTACTACATATAAACTCATTACATAGATATTTAACCCTATTTGCATTTAATTTATATCGTATGAGTAATTGAATATAATTTAATAACCCTATTATTAATATATTTGCATATATCAACGTTAAATAAAATGAAATATTTGGTTTTATTGGTGAAATTCTATATTCGAAAACAGAAGCGTGGGATTATATATGGAAATGTATAGTTATATAACTCGGTTATACACAAATATAATATATAATGAGAACGACATAATTGTTTAATAATAATGTATCATTTTCCTGGATAGTTTTTCGAGTAGGTGCCAGAAAAGCCCTATAATATACATAATTTCTTCCTATGAAATTATGTATATTATCCATTTTTCATGACGACTGTTTTTTTTTTTTGGAATTTCATTTTTCAGTTTTTATAGGTTTTAGTGGCAAAAAAAAAGGAATTCTGACCATAAAGCTTTTTATTTTTTTCTAGGAGATGTGGAACCTAAAACTTTTGAGAATTTTGACATAAACAGATGCTTGACAAATTCACGGCCACCGGGAAGATGGCCGTGAATTAAAGATTTATTAACTTTGAAAAAATGTTTATGGGTAATTTCTTACACAGGGGAAATTATTGATTGTAATTCTTAGAAATTAGCTAATTTACATGGAACCTCTTTGAATAGGGAACGAACCCTGATACTCTGCATACTTAAGAAGCGTCTTCCATTTCGGCCACAGACGTCTTAACCTTGAATATGTAACGTACAGGTTATATGTATCAAAATGGTATTCGAACTAAATATATACGCATAAACAGAAAAGTTTATAATTTAAAAATAATAGATAAATTAAATATGTATGAAGTGAATAGATTACACATTAACAGTTTCGGCAACTTTTGGCCAAATCGAAACCGCTATAGCAAATGTGTAATTTTTCCACTCCAGTATTATTTTTAAAAAAAATTTTTATAGACAAGGTAATCGAGAAATAGTTAATTATTTCCTTGTTTATTACATCGTTATTTTTCATACATAACTAATTAGATAACATAATAACTAGATGTTTTATGTCAAATTAAAAAAACATTGAAAAAAAGTTAATTAAAAAAAATTAAATTAGGTTAGTTATATGGGCAGGATGATGGCCCCATTAAGCTTTTCAATAAATAGTTTGTTAGTATTATTTTATTACCTATGTTGTTTTTTTTTTTATATATAACCAACCAATGTATAAAATTTCCATAATTTAACACAATATTACACAATATACAGGGGTTTCGTTTACTGTTGTAGACGTAAACAAATTGTTAATAATCAAATACAGTCCTCTGTGTTATTTCAACTATCGGATATAGCGTCCTCAGTAATATGGTCCCTTCAATGTCGTTATATCCGGTTTCGACTGTAGTTATAAGGAAAGAATGAGAATGATGAACAAATTACACACAAAAAGGTATAATTGACGATCGCTGAAAGCGCTTATTAAAAAACAAGAGTTGATTTCTCTACAACTCCCGGCAATATTACCGATATTGCCCATTTTTGTTTTAAAATTTTAAATGGAAAGATTATATTCACTAGTTGATGGTACGCCAGATTGATACTTTGGACTTTGTACGTTTTTTTAATAGAAACTTATTTCCTATATCCTCTGATGTCCAAAATAATGTCAAATATTCAATTATTTTTAAAATATCTTCGTAGCAAATGTAAATATTCATAATTGATAGCCTATAAATTCTTCCAACCACCAAAAAATTCCACCATCAATATTTTGAAACCTTTCTGGAAATTCTATAGAAAAACATCCAATAAAAGCTACTATTATTTTTTTTGTTTAGAAAAAAATAAGGTACATTTTTTTTTTTACATTAACCACGTCGTGTGCAACATGAAATATAAATGAATCGTAGAACATCTGAGGATAATGGTGTGGGAGGTTATTATATACGAGTTCGTTATTGTCTATGGTTTTTAATGGACCATAAAAAATAATCTAAATATTTTGTTTTTTATGTATTGTTATCTTTTGAAAGTATCTGTTGTATTGTTATAATATGCTCTATATTGTTGCGCAAATCATAGCAGTAATCACCATGAAGACATAGTGATCTAATTAGTTTTAAAAAGACTACAGGTAACCGTTGTGTTTTGGAACAAATAAGAAAAAGTAAAAAAGTATTTCGCTCAAAATTATACGATATCGGATCAATGAATTATTCTATTATTTGTTTTTAACCATAAAAAATAGCTCGATTAGCCGCAGGGAATGGCAAAAATTGTTTGAAAATCAGTAGTTTCGTCGCGTTCAGTATTTACCCAGAGTATTAGCGGGGATTTGAATGTTTAAACTCAAATGGTGCCGAATATATTTCGAGAAAAAGTTTTGCTATTCTATAAAACAAAAAACATAATAATAGGAGCGTTGGAAATGATTCAACAATTCTGCTTTTATGAGTTGGAAATAATGAATAACCTACATACATTTTTATCCCGACTTCAAAAAGGAGGATGGTTCTCAATTCGTCTGTAGTTTTTTTTTTTTTTAACATCGGAATATATCAAATATCAATAAAATCAGTATGCAGTTTAATTAAGTAACAGAATAACTGACAATTTTTCGCATATATATAATCAAAAAGATGAAAAAATCGGGGTTGTCCGGGCTTCAAAAAATACTTACTTATAACATCAGTTTTTTTAAATTTTAAATGTTTGTTACCAAAACATTGTTAATGAAGGTATTTTTATTGAAACTAATTACTATATTAGAGATTTAGTCATCAGAAAACGACTTTATAACTTCGGTACTGTTTGGTATTTTGAACTTCTGTTTTGCAGAATTCGTAAGGAAAATTTTTCTAGGGTGTTCTCTCATCATTATTTCGCTATCCCTTATAGTTTTCTTCAAATAATTCAGACAAACACACACGCAACATATTTCCCTTTTTTTATATACAGAGATGTATTGAGTATGGAATTTAAGTCTTTGTAATTACAAAACGTTGTCTGCAGTGTTTTCGATACGGATATTGGGAGTATACTTTTGGAAATATGTTGTAATCTGTTCATCAGATATCGAATCAAATACAATCAGGGAGAAAGTTTTCACTTTCAAGATTTTCAAGTCACTAAACCCAATCCAGAAAACCAATAAAATACAATTCAAATTTTGAGATACACCCCCGTTTCAATGAAATTTGTCCAATTTTCAAATCCATAATTGTGACAAAATGTAAGCAATCAACCGTTACAATAAAAACGAAACTACCCCAAATGTTTTGCCCATAAAATGTTGGTATATGTATAATGACAGTATCCATAAAAATGTAGATTTTCTTTTTGTGTTTCTACAGGTGAAAGCTGTGATTTTGCACTATATATATAGAGCATATAGATATAATCTACCTACCGGGCAAAGAACCAGTAGTATAGTAGGTTTATATGCTGTTGTAAAGTAGAGACCCATTATTTTAAATCACCCAGACCCTACTAATAATAAATAAATATCATAAACATAAGCTTTCAGGATTATTTGTTGTTTAATATACCATAAAATAAGGAGAAAAAAAGCTGTGTATAATATTATTTTTGTATTTATATACGTACCATAAGGTAACAAGCTCAGAAAAGATTCTAACAAGTTTTTTTTTTCGATAATATATTTGCTTAAGGATGTTCCAGCAAACCACCACTTTTCGACAGATTTTGCTCATTTTGTTCACAGGTAAAATAACGTTTTTTAATAAATCCCGATGTTTCAGAATTTTTGACCGTTTAGAACGCGAGATAATTAATATCAAAGTTATCATTCTCTCTCACTCTCTCGCATTAGAAGCACGTGAAACTTCATACCCGCCCAACAATTATCTGTTGTATTCGAAAAAATACTACAGAATTTAAAAATTCGTTACGCAGGAGCTGCGTCAACTTAGCGAATTTCTTTAGAACACATAAACTACTCTCTAACGGTCAGAATTTTAGTTTGATTAAAATGAAATGTCGGATCTGATATGATTTTGATACTTCCAAAGCCAATTTTATTAACAAATAGCAAAGGTCAAGAAGAATAAAGATAACCCAAAATATAAAATAGCTCTCTTACTACTAGAACAATCGAATAATGTATAAGGAGTAAAGTTGTAGAAAATCATGTTTGCTACAATTCATTACTGGGTCATTTTTTCTCAAACTCTAATACGTAGAGAGATATTTAGGATTTCCAATCTTAAATTGTAAATAATGGAGCAGTAAATCCATTATTTTTGCAGGTTTAGTTTAACATACTTAGAATGATCCGATTTATGTCAAATATGCGCCGTTTTGTTCGATAACTTGTTGCCATTTTGAGAGTAATTCCATTATGCCCCTCTCATTGAAGCCCTTGACCTTATTGGAAAAAAACTGAGTCAGTCGATTTTCACAAGCCGCTCTTGAGGCGAATTTTTCACCAGCAAAATAGTGCGCCATGAACAGGAACAAGTGAAGTCTGAAGGAAGTAATCGTCCAGAAACGGCCAACTTTGGCCCCTAGGACAGGAATTGTATTTCCTCAAGACAACGCCAGGTCACACATATCGATGGCGACTCGCCAGAAGCTTCGGGAGCTTAGTTCGGGAGATCTTTTGCATCCACCTTATAGTCCGGACCTGGCACCAAGTGATTACCACCTGTTCCTGTCCATGGTGATCTATTTTGCTGGTAAAAACCAAATGGGTTTGGTAGATTAATGAATGAAAAAAATATTTGTGAAATATTCAAATTAAAAAATATTTCAAGACAAGATGAACGAGCAATATTTTAAAAGTATGAAAGAAAAGGTTAAGAAAAAAAGTAAACACAAACAGTATGGTAACTTTTATGAGATCAGATTTATAACATCAGCAAAAAGAGTAGCGCTAACAAAACTATAAATACCTAGCAGGTAGTCAGTCGTCATCGGTTGGGTCGTAGGAATCATACTGTTTAACTTCACTTTAAGAAGAACGCACATCTAACAGATTTATTTAATATGATAAAAGATTATATTATATATTTTCTCTTTGAATTTATTACTGTTTACTGAAATGAACACAGACGCACACACACACACAGAAAAAATAAGCGTTCATACAAAGATTTTCCGTTTTCTCCATGTGCGTACTAAAGTAGAAGATGTCTTATTTTTGTGGATAATATAAATCTTTCGGCTTTTTTTTTTTTTTATCTTTCACATATTATAAGAAAAAAATAAAATATTTACGGATAATAATAATACCCAATATTAAATTAAATATAAGAATCGAACATAAAATTATTTATAAATAATATATGATATTTTTTATATAAAAATCTGGTGTCAAACACTCAGAAGACCTCTTTGTACTTCATGGAAAACAAAAAACTACTATGTAGGTATACAAGGATTTAGTGACAAAGTTGGGAAAATGTTTTTACGATCGATTGGTTCTAGATACATGCGGCTTTCGATTTTGCTGCAAATATATCGTATACAAATTGTTAGTTATTTTATGGGGAAAAAATTTGTAACTTAAAGTTTCGATCTACTGTTTAGCGTTTTTCGAAAAAAGTAGGCTTAAATTTTCATTAATTTCTTGATCAACTTTTTTTTTTCGGCTACAAAGTAGTCATCATCAGTATGAATTTGCTAATAGTAAATATTTCCGGAATATAGAATCAAAGATGTCTTCAAAGATACTGATTGAAGATGATCACTTTGTAGCTGAAATACGTATGTATGAATTAACAAAAAATTTTGAAATTTAAGTTCAAAAAACGAGACTTCTATTATTTTCTTAAGGAGGTTTACGCTTACGGATGTTTTGAAAAAGTTTCAACTTTGCGAAAACGTCGTAGGCTTTCGGTTGGAACTATGGTAGGAACTATACTGATATTCATCTGGAATTTCTAAAGGAAACTGTAGAAAACCTTCTCAAGCATAGCCGGTTACTTCGTTCTTGTCTATACGCCGACAGTTTAGTTAATAAACCGCTCCTTTTTTTTCCTAATAATTGACAAACTGGCGATGTCGGGATTCGAACCCATAACCTCCCAAATTCCAAGTAGGAATACTACGCAGGCATAACGCCTTAGACCGCTTGACCACTTGGACTGGTCTAATAGATCATAATAAAATTTCCCAACTATTTCTACCATATTCAAGTTTGGTATTGTAGTCACGGTATGCGTATAGAAGCTCCATATTACATACGGCGTAGTCGTATATAGAGGTAAAACCACATATTAATACATTTATCTATAGAATAAAAATCAGATAAAGACCGACCGCTTGTCTCGTTTTCTATTGTATTTATTACAAAAGTACAACAATTCAATTATTTTTATATTTGTTAAATTTGTACTTTAGATTGGAATCGAACCGATAAAAGGATTGTTTAAAATCAACAAACTACAATCCGACTATACAGAGGATTTGGTCACTAAAAGTCAAGATATTTATTATTTACAATAAACATGATGTGCAACAACGTATTCGGGGAGTTCTTTAGCTACAAAACCCAATGAATTTAGACTGTATACTAGAAAATATAGTTTTGTATTTCTGACATTCTTTTATTCCGTTTTAACGCAGAGCTGGATAGTACTTTAAGTGAAAAGTACTTACAAAAAGTACCTAAGTACTTTTATGGAACTGAGTAGAAGTACCTACTGTTGTTTTGCGCTTTAATATTGTTGTGAAGAAAATTCAATTTAATGACAGGTTCTTCAAAATTTTACAGCTTATTATTTCAATAATAAAGAATATCCTGTCAAAATTTGAAGTTGATTCTGTTTTTAGTTTTTGAGTCAAAAAATGTTAAAGTTACGATTTTTAAGAGATTTTTACATAGCTTAAATGGACTTATCGGTAAAAACATGAATACAAAAATCTCGACAACCAGATATGCCAGTGTTATGAAAAACTGTCATAATATTTATCAAAGTCTTATAAATACCTGGATCAAATTTCAAATTAATTTTGTTTTTGGTTCCTGAGATAATTAAATTTATAGATCGAAAAGTGTTCTAAATCTAATTTTATTTTTAGTTATATTTGTTTTTATCTAGTTTTATTTTTAGTTATATTTATTTTTATCTAGTTTTATCTAATTTTATCATCATGCAACTTTTTTGAAATACATAAAAACATATTTTTAATTATTATAACTCTTCGAAAAAATGAAATTTAGGATTTAAAATTTAAACAATATGTTTTTTTTTTACAAATATCTATGTTTTTTACAAAAATTAAATTATTTGAAACGATTTAATTGCAAAATTTTTACTTATTTATATTTGGCAATGGATGAGATATCAATGCATTTAGTATAGGACAAACTTACCACCCCTACTTACCCTCACCAGTTTCACAACAACCTTAAGCACAATTTTATAAATTTCTTCTCAAACAAACATAAGTTTTGATCCTCTGTTGCGTAGAGGATATAGAAAGAAAATATATAAAGAAAGTACTAAAACAGATTTGAATGTTTCGATCGATATGAATGTTATGTTACTAGGTATTATCGTCTTATAGTACTAACACTATTAAATATGAGATCGAAAGTCAACTTTTAATACGATTCCTTTGCTAGAAATATAGTTCTTTCTGGAAGAGAACATATAATACTTGGAACATGAGAGGAAAAGTATAGCTTTAACTGTTATAATATCCCATAAAACTTAGGCCACGAAAAAAATCATTGGAAATATTATTCAGCTGAAAATACTATGTGGCATAGTAATAGTTACTATATGGTGCATACATAAATATTCACTTCATTTCGGCGGGTTAAAAATTATTTTTCTTTTCTAAATCATTCTAAAGAAAAATATTAATTCAAAAATTGTTGCGAGAAATTTGTTAAGAAACCGATAAGAATCTTCAAAAAACACTCGTGGAATGATTTACTTTTACATTTTCTAACTTCTGGAGATGATGATAGAATGATGATGTATGATAATAGAATTTGTAATAAAATCGGACTGTTTTTTTCTATATATGTCGTATATACACTCCCATTCAATAAAATTGAACCAACCTGAAATGTTAATTTTCGTACATTTCATAAAACTCCTCACTTTTTTAACTCTCTGTATGTTATTTATTTATAAACAAAGATAAGTAGTATATATTTAAAATGTGAAGAAAAAAAATGGAAGTTTTATATTTTTTATTTATGTAAACAAGTCAGTGATAGAGTAAGAATATGTAATGTAAATACATGTTAAGTGCTATATCTCCCTTTAACGTATAAAAATTAAATAAAATGTTGTATCTGTCAAAAACATTTACTACAAGAATAATCAAAATTGTGAGAGACTTATTCGGTTCAGGTCGGTTCAGTTTTATTGAACGGGAGGGTACATGTCGTATACATTCGGTAAGAATTATGGTCAATATATATTGGGTAGGACTCTATTGCCAAGTAAAAATATTTGTCTTTGACAGACCTAACAAAAACGACGCCATGACACACCATTGTTTTTGTGAAATACAATACAACTTTTTTTCAGGAAGGTTTCTTAGTTTTGATATAATCCTCTTAAAGAGTGGACTGGTGGATAGATAGATTTACATAGTAATATATCTCTATTTATACACATTTTAGGTACGGAACCCTATCTTTTTCCATATACTAAAAAAAGAATTTCAAATTAAATTGTAAATATCGGATAATAAAAAATCTCAACAACCATTTTTTTTCAAAAACACAAATCATCTTTTTTTGATGAGTAATCGCCGTCAATAAAATTCATTTAACCACATTATTGTTCAAAATAGAAAATTTCAACGAATCCATTGTAATTTTGCTAATGGTTGTGGTTAAATTTCAACAAATTCTAGGTATTACATCGAGATCTATATTAATAACAACAATAGTCATGATATTTTGTTTTCATATTATAGTATTACGTTATTGGCCGCAGACTGAATTATATTAATCTTTCAATAATCCATTTAATTGTTATGGTTTATAAATGTCCGGCGACAGAGTGGACAACCATTTGGTAAGTGGATTTCAGCCATCACAAATAGCAGAAATTTTTACACAAAAATCTTTCTAATTTTCTAAAATCGTTTTATCCTCGAAAACAAACATCTTTCAACAATTTTTGTTAGGTATTTGGACCGACTTGTAATCCAAATAATTCTCGATCATTAAATGTATCGTACTTAGAAGGTAAATGAGTAATCTTGGACCCAAAAACTTTGTGATTTTTCTTATAAGAGTATACCCGTAAAACTTAGATTAACCAATTATAACATTCTAAAGAAATTTTGTTTATTTTCCTAACTGATAACAAAATATCCGGCTTATTTCCTGACTTTTCCAGAAATATAAAAATTTCTCGACATATCTACTAGCATTTCAAAGTTATCCACTTGACTCGCAATCGTATTGTAATTTGTAACGGGTTTTAATGCTCACTGAACATAAAATATTGCCCATTTAGCTAATCTTGATAATGATTTTGCTTTGAAAGCAATATGTTTGAACTTAAGGATGTACCAGCATACTACCACTTTTCGACAGATTTTGTTCATTTTTTTTCACAGGCTAAAAATAATGTTTTCTAATAAATCCCGAAGTTTCAGAAGTTTTGACCGTTTAAAACGCGAGATAATTAATATTAAAGTAATCAGTCTCTTTCACTCTCTCTCATTTGAAGCATGTAAAACTTCATGCCCGTCCAACTATTATCTGTTGTATTCGAAAAAATACTCGACAGAATTTAAAAAAAAAACTAGCAGAGTAAAGCTAAATATTTATTATATAAATTTTTAAAAAAAATCGTGTGTTACCGTTTTGTTTACGAAATATAAAAGTTTAAATTTATTTCTTTTCTTCAAAATAACATTATTTTGTATATGTGAACAGTGTTTTTGTCTATGTGTTGTATATGTGTGTTTATGTATTTGTGTTATAATAAAATCAAACCGGTTTGTTGTCCTGATTGCCTAACACAGTGCTGGAACTTCCTTAAATACAAGTTTCCAAGCCCAAAAATGGACGATCATTAAACTATCCGGCTTTCAAAAAATGATTGACGCATTTCACCTTTCTCAGACACTATCGACGTTAAATTTTCTTTTATTCACAAACATTTTCATTTCTCTATCGATTTTCTCACGAACAAAAAAGGAATGTTAAATATTTCCACCAAAAACCGTCTCGTCCTTCTCAATTATTATGTTATTTGTCACATTAACCTAAATTAGATTCATTAAAAAATTATTTAAAAAAAAAAGAAAATTAATTACCAATTATAAAACAATAAAATTAAATATCTGTTTCAACATTATTAAAAAATAAATTTAATAAATTATTTCAAATCATACAAATTTATATATTTTTTTTATTCACCAGAATAAGCAATTAAATTTGTGAACGTATTAATTTTGTTTCAACAATTAATCAAACACAAAACACATACAGAAAAAAAAATTAAAAACGGAATGTTAGTAGAATGGTTGAATGAGATCACTAATCGAATGAATCCCCCCATCGAACAAAATTCTTTTACAAATTAAAAAAAAAAAAAAAGAGTTATTAATAAAATTGAAATTATTTAAACACGAGACAAAAAAACCTGTTGAAACATGAAACGATACCTCAATTAACAGTTCGAGGATGGCTATATTAGCCGAAACATGCCACATTAATTAAAAATAATAATAATAATAATTAGAAAGAGGGGTACCGTAAATGGGTCCCTAGCACCTAGACCAAGAGGTCCTCTATGCCCTCCTTGAGAACAATCTATCACCCGAAGGCGAGACGTTTCCGGATAAGAGGTGTTATTTTAAACAGATGAAGCTATATGAGTTCTGTTGAGGCCAGATGCCATATAGAAGGCCCACAACTTCTTCGCCGGTTCTCCCGAAGGTTCATATATTCGGGGTGAGCTCCACTTCTTTTGTATAATCATGAAAGGCCATCGGACATTCAACAAAATTATACATAATGATATTGCATATAAATTTTTATAGGGTCATTGATTGACCTGTACCCTAATGAATACCAGAAATAAAAAATTGTTTATATATATATATATATATATATATATATATATATGTATATGTATATATATATATATATATATGTATATAAATATATACAATATGTATGTATATAAATTATTAATTCTAATTAAAAAAATATTTAAACCCTAAAATGTTTGTTTCTTTTCATTTTATCATAATAAAATAATAAACCTTTGTAATTAAAACCGAATACAAACGGAAACCCCTTGGAATTTAATGTTTAAAAAAAACTAGAATTCATACATTGAATTGTTTGTTCTTTTTTCAGTTTCACGAAAACTATGGATACGATTTGTATGAAAAATTAATACAGGATGGCGCATAAGTAACGTTATGATTTATTTTAATTAAGATTACAGTTTGGAAATATATGTCACATTATGTTTTGAAGATAATATCTTTCAAATGGTGCCCATTTTATGCTTCGACCTGACGTTTTCTTTCCAGAGCATTTTCCATAACTTGTCTTAGAATTTCAGGTCCCAGCGCCCTCCCTTCTTCTCGGATATTGGCCTTAAGCTCTTGAATGGTTCTTGGCTTATTGGCATACAACTTACCCATTAGGTAGCCCAAAGAACAAAAAACGGGAGCCGTTAAATCGGGCAAACGCGGTAGCCAATAAAAATCAGAAAAATCTATAGATAGATGATTCACTTAAATTATTTCAAACTGGGCGATAATATTGAGACCCTCTAAAATAAACGATCGCCTAGAAAACATTATCCTTTCGAGCAATTTTTAAAAGAAAATGTGTGGTACATTTTTTATCTCGAAAATTATGTATCTAGTATGAAAACAAAACAGTTCAAGACTGCTATAAACAGGATAAAAAAAATATTCAAAGCAACGAGTCTGTATTCGACTCGTAAAGACAATAATAAACACTTGTACAAGTCCTTTGCAACGGTTTTTTTTTCTTCATTGAATTGTAATATGAGTTGCAAGTAAAGTCATAAAATTAATAATTCTGTTTAATACTTTGTTATGTCAACGACATTTTAATATTATTTTCATACAATTAACTAAAATATTTATATATGAACATGTTTTATTACAGTGTGTACAAAATCAAAAAGCATAGGAGTGATTGTAATATTTTTAGGTTTATATGTGACCATATATGACTAAGAAAGTAGGTATTTGATAAAATTTCGATTTTTAATAGGGAATATGCATGAAAATTTTTTTTCACATTTATTTTCAGAATATGAAAATACTGTTAATACTGTAATAATATTTAAAAACGAAATTAAAATCCGACAAATATCAAGGAAGCTATAAGCTTTTAAAGATTATTATCTGTCTCTTTTTTGCAAAAATACTAAAAACGGAGTTTTACGTGTATTTTAAATGGTGAAAGTGTAATATGACGTCACATAACATATCAAGAGGGCTATCACCCTCTTTATCTTATTTTTAAAGTTATTTAAAAAGTAATTTTACCTTGATATTTGTCAAGTAAACATGCTTCAATTCAAGTGAACAAAAATTTTCATGCATGTTCCCTATTGGTATTTTTTTTAAACTAGGTTATATTAGATAGATAGGTTGTATAGGCTGCCCTGGACGGGCTACATTTACACCATAAGATGTGAGGATGTGAGTGGAGTGGAGGGAATTTTTGTGTATAGACTAGGAATAGATAGGATATACGGCAGCAGCCGACTGTGATAGGAACTATGCCGATATTCTTCTGGAGTTTGAATATCGGCACGTGAAGGAAACTGATGAAAACCTTCTCAAGCATAGTCGGTTACTTCGTTCTTGTCCATACGCCAACAGTTTAGTCAATAAACCGCACCTTTTTTTTTCCTAATAATTTACAAACTGCTGATGTCGGGATTCGAACCCATAACCTTCCAGTTCCCAAGTAGGCATACTGCGCAGACATAACGCCTTAGACCGCTAGGCCACTTGGACTGGTACACAAAACATTTAATACACATTGTAATTCTTACAATTTATAATATACGAATTTAGTTTTAAAATATATCTCTAAAATATACAATATATACTTGTAATATATAAAATAATATGAGTAATATTTGTATATTTGTGTGCAACTATGCATATATACATTTAGCACGAATATCTGTAGCTATGTTCCAACATAAGTTTATTAATTAAACTGCAGACTTGTATTTAATATGATATTTATATAATAATTGCAATTCTAAACAATTATTTAAGAAAAAACATTATACGTATACATATATTATTTATATATGATATGACTCGACTCTCGACTCTTTTATATGATGTATGTAATAAAGTAATATACAAAAGGTTTTCAAAATTTTCAAGGTGGAATTACTATCATATACACAAAGTAAATATTTATCATTTATCACGAAATATTTCCATCTAATTTCTATAATACTGACGTCATGTAGCGGTATCGCTTCTTCATTAAATTATTATTATAATTTTGTTCATCATTTTTATCTGTTGCATAACAACTATAACTTCCCTCTGTTATCACGATTGCTTTGAATGTTAACCACCACGGTAATTTACATATTAAAATAATAATATTTAAAAATCAAATCAGTAAAGATCAATTATATCTTTTATACATATTTATTATTTATTTAAATAATAATTATTTAATATCACACATATACTTATTTCTTACAACGTCATATTCCATATTAGATTATCAAATGATAATTATTGAGAACTCAGGTGAAATTGTCACCAAATTAGCAACGAATAACATATCCTGAGACAATTTAAGAGTAATTTTAATAAGAGTGGGTATTAACAAGAGCAAACTTGAATGAAATAAATTTTAACAAGAGTAATTTTAAAAAAGTGTATTATATTTTATTTTATTTTATTTAATTTTATTTTTATTTTTTGTTTATTGATTTCGATTTTCTATCTATTTATAATTGTCAAAGAGTAAATTACGACTAGCTAATTTATACTGATGATGACTACTTTGTAATCGAAATACGTATTTATAATACAAAAACTGATCTAGAAATAGGGGCGAATATGAAGTTTTATGTCATATTCCATACTCATGACGTCATATTCCGAAATGGCGACTTTAGTAAGGCTACATTTTAAACAATAGTAAAATTTTTCTTAAAAACAGATGAGTTTCATTAACAATATAATATTTTTTCGTTTATTTTAAATAACTTAACCCTTGCAACGCATATGTAACTATCACAGTTGAGTTTGACTACGCTACGCTAATTTCCACCAAATGCCATAGTCCTAAGGAACAAACACCAATCGAATGAGTTACAATATAAGTTCGCAAAATTGAATCGACAATGTATTTAATTGTTTTTGTAAGCTTTGCGTCCATCCATTGTTGGTATGGGTGGCAGAATTTGAGGTCTAGGAAAGTACAAGCATAAGACATTAGAATTTAACTTGATCCACGTAGCTCCTACGTGACAAATTTCTTTCTATGTACAATCACTTATCACAAGTTCTAACGAAGATGGCATTAAATATATTAACTATGAATTTCAAACCTCTGCCAATGAACAGTTAATAGGGCAGGCTCATTTTTTTAAATTTTTATTATTTTATAGCTTTAATTAAACTGTCCATCAGAATCCACAGGTAAATTTTATTGTTCTGTAGGGTCTATTCAGAATAGATACTGTTGTACATGCTAAATGGATATTTAAAAGTCATAAAATAATAAAAATATGGACCTGCTCTATTAACTGCTCATTGGCGGAGCGACTTGAAATTCAAAGTAAATATATTTAGCAACATGTTTTCTAAAACTTGTGATCAGTGATTGTATATTTTGTATTCATGAGAGAGAGAGAGAGATTGAAATGTAATAACCCTTGGAATTTTCCAAACACTCTGTATAAATATATTATTATTTTTGAATGCAACTAAACAAATTAACAGTTGGAGTACTTTTACATACTTTATTGTTACTGTACACATATTATTATTATTATTATAAAAAGTTTAATAAACTTTACAAATAAAATAAATTAGTTAAATTAGATAATATTCATAATTATATATATATTTAAAAATATTTTTACTATTTAAACAATTTATTTATTGGATTATAAACATTTATATATAATTTTAAATAATAAAATAAACATATTAATAAATTTTATTTTTTTTATATTTAATTAATATGGTTTTAATTAAACATAACAGCACAGTACAGCACGGTTTTTTTTAAATGATTAGTAACAGGCTAAATTTTTTTTCAGTAGCTTCTTTTCGACGTGACGCTCAACTTTTCTCTCGCAAAAATTTTTGATGATAGTGACTAACGAAGCGCGTAAGAGAGTAACTTCTTTGTTTGACGATAGCAAATATTTTATCAGTAACAGTTAATTTGTTAGTTAAATTGAGAGATAATGTAATAAAGACTTCAAAAAAAGTTTAGTCCTACAAAATGGATGGTGTGACAGGCAGGTCCTCTACCCCCAACATGTTCAAATAACGAGGTATACATAGTTTTATTACTAAGATTGGTTAAAAGCTCACCAACTGAATTAAGCTCACTAATACTAAGTTAATGAAGCTCACTAACCGTTGCTCTACTGAGTCGTTGAAACCAAGAATAAAATTTATAAAACATAAGCTGCGCAGAAAATTTCGACAGCCTATTTTCTACAAATTGACTGGCAAGTGTGCTTTCTTACTGTCATAATCGATTACCCTTAATGGTCGCTACAATCATGCAAAGTACCATCCCGAAGTCAATTTCTCAAGTAGTAGTCAAACTAAACTGTTGTTAACTAAAGTTAAAATAAACGTAGCTCACCGTACGGTAAAAGCTTCTACAATCTATTTAAAACCATATAACCATCTTTCAATATCAATAATTTACCAAAAGGAGAATATCCTTTACCTTTTCAGTCCGGATATCATGTATCATTTATATAATATGGTTTCAAGAGGAAATAGAGGGCGTTATCAACAAAACCATTATCCTATCCATTAAAAAATAATTTTACAATATTAAATAACATTATTTCAATCATATTATTCTACATAATAATTCTACTATTCTACATAATAATTTATAATAGTAAATGTGTATATGTGAGGCGGCTGGACTCTGCTGATCTTTATGCCGCCCCAACTAATAAACCGGTAACAAGTTCATATCCTGCTGTTTATTATTTTAACTATATATTTATATACATTCATATATAACCAAACCCATGAAAACATCATAACATAATATAATACAACAACAATCATATTATATAGAATGTATTTATTGTTGTAGGTACATTTTTGTATTTTTTATTATTATTAAATATTATTATTATTTTGGTGGTTTAACAATGGTCATAAAGTATATAATTTAATTTATAACTTGCATGTTCAACAGCAATAAAATAATTATTCAACGATCATAATAAATTAACAATACTGTTTTATATTATTATATGGAAATGTAATAGATATAAACATGAAAATACTTTCCAACATGATTATTATTTTTTTGTAAAATGAAAAGAAAATCTTACTTATCTGGAATTTAAGTTGAATGTATAATTGTCTTACCTGTAACAAAAAAAAAAAAAAAGTAAATATAAATTAATATATAATCAGTTGCTATAGTTTATTTTTTATATTCATATTATTTTATTTCATAGTTCTTTTTTATCAGTCTTTGAACAAATTTACAAATTTAAGGTCGATTCATACACATCAGTCTCGATCACGACTCCATTCAGTCATTTAAAATATGTAGCCGGAAGATTGCAAAACAGACCCGTCAGTCACGCAACACAATAATTGGAAACATCGGGAAGAAGTTGAGTATAGAAATGACTCGGATCGGGATGAAGTTGATGAAGACAACGGTGAATTTAAAAGAAATTTAAATTATCAAAAGTAACAAAATGCATGCTTTTATTAGTCAGAAGCAAACTGAGAAGCAAAGACGAAAAAATTGTAAAAGCGTGAAGCGTTTTTGCCTTCAGAAATACTATGTGTAAGACATAGACATTGGATTAAAACTGGTTCGTGATCATTAAAGAAAGGATCACAAAAATGTTAACTTTAAATTAGAAATATTTTTGTGGCGTCAACTTGCTTGCTTGTATGCATGTAGTATATATTTTTAAATTATTTTTGATATGATACAAATCATCACATAACTTCCATTTTAATATTTATGCATGAATACCTTCTAAATCAATTTTCTTCTTTTTAATGTGCAAATGGGTCCTTTTTTCAAAATATTGATATACAAAGCATCAAAGCTACAAAGTTCTAAATTATAGTTTTGCTAGAAGGCATACCTTGTGTCTTTTTTTGGTATACCCTCTACCAAACTACTAAAAACAATTGGGGAAAACATCATTTTAATTTGTCTACATTAATTATATTAATTAATTATAAAACCCTTCGAAAATTTTCAGACAAAATGTTAATCACGATTTACATCGGTCAAATTTAGAATTTTTTACAATACATTAATAACCTACGAAAAAGGAAAATTTATAATGTAAAATCAATCTGAAAAATTCAAATTGAATATCATTGCGTATTAAAAAGTTGTAAAAAGTTTGTAAAAAGAAAACATAACGCTATTTTTAACACATGATTTCACTACCCATCAAATTGTCGTACCGGAGGAGCTTTAAATTGAAATCGATTCCTAAGGAGATCATTCCAAAAACAGTAATGAAATATTTGTCATTCTAATGGAAGTCGAAGCAATTCTATAATTACTTCTGTATAAACTCTTAACTTGATTATTTAAAAAAGTAATTTTTTCCAATGGGTTTTCACGAATGTATTTTTTCAGGAAATTTGATAATAATAGGTATATAATGTTATCAACATTATATAAATACTAATGAACATTGATTTGAACTAATGACCCATAATCAGCTAATTTTGTTGTATGATATAAATTTGATTACAATTGTTTTTTGTTAATCTGCCAATAATCATATAAATTCGTTTTGTAATTTTATTTTATGCTTTTTTCTTTTTAGAATGATTCTTCTGAAGATATACTATGTGAATGTCGATTATTGGAAATATGACCTATATTTTATGACTCTGAGGGAAATACAATTCACATTCGTTTGTAATTCTCATTAATATTTTAAGATTTAAAATCAAGCCATCTGGCACCCTTAGTGACGGACAACTCACAGCTGTATGTACGTTTATGAAATCGAAGTCCTGGAATCGACAAGTCAGTTAAATGCGATATCTTGAAAACTACAAGTCCTGTATTAAATTTGACTAAATTTTCGTTGTCTTTGGGGCCAATTTACCTTTAAAACAAAATTCTGATTGAATACGAACATACAAATTTTTTTTCTATTTTTTCGAATTTTTCTAAGGGGTTGACCCCTTTGATAAAAATCGAAAAACTATTTTTGTTTTTGATTATGTTGAAAATCGTGTGTCTAGGTCATTTTGATCCACAAATTATGAAAATCCACTTAAAAATTTGGTTAGTGCTATGGTTTTAGAAATAATTAGCAATATACATTTTCGAAATCGAAGTCATGAAATCGACAAGTGAGTTACATGCTATATCTTAAAAACTACAAGTCCAGTATTAAATTCGATTAATTTTACGTTATCCCCAGGTCCAAGTTACCTTGGAAAAATAACTATCATTGGATTTGAAAACAAAAAAATTTCATCGATTTTTTCGAATTTTTCTAAGGGGTACCCCTTTGATAAAAATCGAGAAATCGAAAAACTGTTTTTGTTTTCGATTATGTTGAAAATCATGTGTCTAGGTCATTTTGATCCACAAATTATGAAAATCCACTTAAAAATTTGGTTAGTGCCTAGGTTTTAAAAATAATTAGCAATACACGTTTTCGAAATTGAAGTCATGAAATCGACAAGTGAATTACATGCTATATCTTGAAAACTACAAGCCTAGCGTTAAATTTCACTAAAATTTCGTTATTCTTGGATTCAAATTACCTTAAAAAATAACTATGATTGAAAAATATAAATTAATAAAAATTAAAAAAATAACAATAAAATTATTATTAAAATAGTTTTTTTTTAATTTTTAATAATTTTTTATTTATTTAATATTTTTTTATTTGATAATAATTTTATTAATAATTAATTTAAAAAATCATCTAACGTGATCTGAATTCGTGTATTTTGAGTTACACGAACTTTACCATTAATTTTGGTTGATTTACCCCCACCACTTTCAGAACAACCTTAAATAATAAATACAATAAATCCAACAGTAAATGAATTCAATACATAGTCTTTTTTATCGTCAATATTCTTTTAATATTTGAAATTTTTTTATTTTTAGTTACTATTTTTTATTTCTATCTTTTCACCTAATTGATTTTTTATATCTTTCAGGAAAATAATAGTTAATATCTCTTGCCATAAAAAAAAATATTAACTTTTATATGTTTTTTTTCTCATGAGACCATTAGACCATTGTTTGAGTACATAAAATCTATGTAGATAGATATATGTAAAGAGACTGTTTAAATATTAATAAACCGAAAAATTATTTGTCATACATTGTTACGAGTATTTTTTACTTAAGAACGTTAGGTCGATAAAATAGGGAATATGAATGAAAAATTTTTTTCACTTGAATTGAAGCATGTTTATTTGACAAATATCAAGGTGAAATTACTTTTTAAATACCTTTAAAAATAAGCGAGATACGAATGATTGAAATTTACGATTAGACAAAGATGGTGATAACCATCTTGATATGTTATGTGACGTCATATTACACTTTCACCGTTTTAAATACACGTAAAACTACGTTTTTAGTATTTTTGCAAGAAAGAGACAGATCCTAATCTTTAAAAGCTTATAGCTTCCTTGATATTTGTCGGATTTTAATTTCGTTTTTAAATATTATTACAGTATTAACAGTATTTTCATATTCGGAAAATAAATTTGAAAAAAAATTTTCATGCATATTCCCTATTACCATTATTTTTAGCCAAATGACCCAGCGCCCTTAATATTTAAATGTTTGTAATGCGGAGGAAATGTTTTTTGAAGTTTTCATGTTCAAAATGTATGAATTTGGGTATATTTAGGTGTGTATTTCATAATTATAAGTTGTGTATAATTAAAAAATTTGACGAAAATTGTCCAACTGTAGGTAATAGCTAATTTTTTATCCCATACTTAGTCAAAATGTACACCGGGTAAAGGATATCATTAAGTATTTATTGTTAGGTAACAGTTTTATTTAATTAAAAATGTAGCACGGATAGATATATAGGTTCATTGTTTATTTACTACCGTTGTTTGAATTATCATTCTTATCAAACAAATTCAGCTACCCTCAACAAACCCCCTAATATTTTAAATTGCACTTTTTATTTTACACAAACGTAAATATTAGCTGTCCGTTGTCAGTCGTTAGGTCAGCTCCAGTAAATGAAAACTTATACGAAAAGGAATCACACGCTCTTATATAGGGTGTCGCATAAGTAACGTTTTCAGAATTAACTTTGAAAAGCTTTGAAAAAATTTATGATGGAAAGACTCAGCACAGAACAAAGAATCAAAGTTGATCAATTTTATTTTGCAAGTCAGCATTCGATTATTCAGACACCAAGATCATATCGAAATTTCTTTCATGTTCCGACAATTTACCGATTGGTTCAGCGTTTTCGGCAACATGGTGCTGTCTGTGATCTTCCACGTGCTGGAAGACCTCGTGCAGTTCGAAATGATATGAACATTGCTCAGGTGCAGGTATGTGTTGAGGAAAACCCGAAACTTCCACAAGGCGACGTTCTCAGCAATTGGAGATGTCTAGGCGGTCTTTGTAAAGAATTTTACATACGTTACACCTTTTCCCATCTAAGATTCAATTGGTTTTAAGTTCGTGAATAACAAAATTACATTTTATGAAAAATTCAAACCTTAGGCTTTTTCACTCACAGCTGGTTGGCGATAAAGTTGTCTCTTCCTTGCCGAATGCATGCTTTTGTAAGAAACAAACGGAATTTCTCTTTTAAAGAAGTTGACATGCCGCCGTATGTGAAAAAGCCTTCGGCGGCAAAGTTGTCCTCCATGTTTAATGCATGTTTTTTTTTTAAGAAATAAACAATATTTTTTAAAAGATGGTTATTTCGTACAAAAGGCATGCATTCAACAAAGAGAAGACAACGTTGCCGCCAACGGCATTTTGCTGTGTGTGAAAAAACCCTGAATATTTAAAATTAGCTACCGCGTGGTTTCACAGCCTTAAACAATAATAATAGCAATACAACTAAACGGAATTGAATGTGTGGGCTGCGTAAACTGTATTTACAAACTGTAAACGACACAACAAACCCATATCCTTCTTTACACTTGTATTTTTTTGTGTGTATTTCTATTCAAACAATAGATGAGACTGACTATAAAAAAAAACTAAATGTGTTTGTGGTCGTATTATCTATCTATCGTAAAGGTAAGTTCACTCTAAGTATATTTAATTAATTACCTTTTACAAAACCAAATTATAAACAACAGAACCAACACAACAGTTTAAAAAACATTGTTGGTACAATTTACATAATAATAATAAATTTTAGAACAAACATTAATTTGTTTATTTCTTACACATCTTATCATGGTTTTGTGCTTGTGGTGTCCTCTGTATCTACCTACAGAGGACAAAAAAAACCTGTCGTTTTAATCTACATTTTATTAACGTATACATAAAGGGCATTAGGTATTATTATTATTATTATTATTATTGCATTGCATGGCTTCGCTACTTGGAAATATTTATTCTTCCATTTTACCTTTTATCTTTTGAGAGCATTCTTTTCTTTTAAAACAATTGTACACGGTTGTTCAGTGTATAGTATGTTATTTAAATGCGTACATTTATATGAATATCTCTACCTACCTATCTACCTACCTACCTACCGGTGAGTCAATTTTAATTTAAACAAAAGGAAATTAATTTTCATATACAGTGAAAACTATTTATTATAGTAGCATTAAAAATATATGCAATAGTCAGTCGTTTGGTTTTATTTTTGAGCTAGTATCTCATAAATTAATATTAACACAATTGAGAAGGTTCTAATTAAGCTCAATTGGACCCAAAAATCATGACATTCAATACGTGTTGAGGATTTAGTGAGCATTTTACGAGTTTCTTGTTTAATCAATAAAAAGTAAAAGTTTTCAATCATGAAATACATAAATGAGTTCAACATTAAAACTTTTACCAATATCTTAAATCCACCGTGCAATAAGCTGTCGTTATGAAGAACTTTCACTGTATTTACGTTTTAAATTTCTTTTCTCTCAATTCGTTAATTAAAATATTTATCATTTTAATGTATTACAATATTTTGCCAAAATGAAGTTTACTTTTAATGTAGGGAAATGAAAATTTTCCGTATATTCGTTAAATAACCATGAAATTAATAATAATGTCAATATTAAATGATTGAAGATATTTTTATTTAATTACTTAAGATAAATTATCATTTCACCGTACCAAGAAAATTCGAAATAGGGAACCTTGATATACTTCAAGGTTCCAGAAAAGCAAGCGTGTAGCGAACATTCAGTTGACAATCGAGATAGCAGTACATTTTTTAGTTGAAGACCGTCATCTCCGGATTTTCTTTGTGAAGAAACCGAAGGTAATTAAAAGGATATTAAAATATCCTTTTCATAACATATCAACTGGATTTTTTTAGTATTTATTGGATCAAATTTACCTTATAAACTAATTTTCAAATCGATGACAAACATTTTTTTGTGGTTTTTCCTTTTTTTGCAAAAGATGTTGTGACATACTTGTCTATATAGTATACCATAATTCTTTCATACTATGTCTTCGTAACCTTAATGGAAATTGACATTACAAAAATATTATGACGGTTAATTATACACAAATAATAATATGTGGAAAAATAAGTAAATATTGACTTCAAAGTAATGGTATGATAAAATTTACTCATTCATCTATATCATCCGTGATGTAACGTCGGCACACTGAGCATTACGCCCAGAGATCCAGGATTTGATATCTGGTGTAACGGGAGAAACTATTATTATAAATTTAATAATTTTGCATAAATTTGTCAACGAATAAAATCAGCTCATCAAATATCTCTCACGGCGAAAACAATACATCAATTCCTTACCAACAAACCCTGTTATTTTTTATTTTAACTTCTACCCAATAAAATTCTCAATCAATCATCAATATGTCTACTGGAACGATATTAAAGTACCGATGTTATTATATAATTAATAACATTTCTGTAATAATTACATATACAATAGAGAGTATATGAAAATCATTAACCCAAAAAAGGGTCAGTAAACACATAAAATGGACGCAGGAAAATTGTTTTATGATGAAATACATTATCATATTCTATCCTATATAAAAAATTCTATGAACAACATCTCATCTTCTTCTAAGATATTATTTCAAATCGATATTTATTTTAAATCACGAAATATCATCATTAATAATATATAACATGATAACATGGGGTTGGTAAAACCACCAGACGATGATATTATATTTTATAAAGTGAATATTAAGGTATATAATATATATAAAGTATTTATTGAACTGGTGAGAGAACACGAGAATTAATGATATAGAAATTTAATCTTATTTCAAATGTGAATAAAATTGTGTGTTTTATTATTTCATAACTTTACTTTTATATTTTTACTTCTATATATAGATTACATCGTATCATATGGAGGCAATTTGTACGACCCTAATTCACGTCGTTGACGTTACCTATTACGAAATTCTGCGGTAATATGTTTTGCGGGAAAATCTCTACTTGCTTCGTTTCAGAAGATATTCATTTCTAAAGATTTCTGGCTAAAACTATTGAAAGAGAATTGGATGGATTATATCTTACTCCAGTAAACATTTAAGTTTATTGCACTAAATTTAGTTTCATAACGAAAATCGCCATTTTTGGAACTAAAATTTATTTAAAGTAAAAAATAATTTTAATTTTTCGGGGTATCTGTTATTTTATAGGTGTACTACTTCCTACAAATGAAACCTGAGAGTCTCATAATTTTGCTTTTGTGGACCGTAAAATATAGGGATTTTCATAAAAATGATCATATTTACTATATCAAAAGTATAAAAGTCTATATCAAAAGGGATACGTCCTAGAAAATCTTATAGCAGTTTATTTTAGATTTTGAGCTGAAATTAAGGCAAAACTATTCAGCTTATGAAAAATAGTTTCAAACAAGAGTTCTTTATTTCTAAACATTTTTTGTCCATAAACCTTTTTCTAATGTTGATGAATATTTTCAACTCTGGCTGGGAGGACGCACGATCTGATTTTGCCCATTCACGAAATTCACATCACTTTGTGCTCTAAAACACACACACAAAATTTCAGCTTGTTATCAATTTTCGTTCGACACACAGACGGACGGGCAAGCGAAAATATACTAATTAAATCAGACTATAAGCATCTATATCAAAATTTTTTTTTTCTACGATCAATATTTTCAATCGTTAGAAAGTCGGGACTAAACTGAATATACACTTATAGATATTATTTATAGACGAGGTATAAAAGATAAAACATGGTTACTCAAAAACTATTAAAGCCTCAATGATCAAATATTAATATTAATAGATATAATAATTAATTTGTAAAATACTGTAATCGGGGAATCTTTAAAAAATAAAAGTAATTATATGTATCTAAAGAAACGGTTGCAATATTTTTTCCCTATTTTTAATCAAAATAATAGATATTTCCTTGTTTCAAATATAAGTCTTAATAAACGAATTGGAATTCAAAAAAACAATAATTTGTAAAATACCAGTTGATGAAAGTGCCTTGAGTGTTTACAATATAAAAAAAACAAATTTTATCATTTTTTCTTCCACTTCTCTTTTATATTTATTTCTGATATTAAGTGATTTTTAAAAGACCATATAACTGATGTTAAATGAATACTTACTTAACCTTTGATATATAATTGTTTAAACATCATCTTCTGATCTCTCATGTTAAATCTGATGACACTGATATAGGCATAAGTATATTTTATTATTATATATGTTATGGACCAAGTGATTAAATAGAACATTATTCATAAAGTCCAGGCAGTTTAAAAAATCCCCAATATGAGTAGAGACAATATGATAAAAACTCTTGAAATAGTTAAATTGACCGGGATTTATGAATAATGTCCGTCACTTATTGGACAGTGTAATAAAAAGATGTGTTTTATTAAATTATTTTAATGTTAACATACATTTTTATCATAAATTGTTGTATAAAATTAAATAAATGATAATCATTTCTCTCGTAATGTTTTTTAACTCTATCTCCATTCTATTCCTTCCGCCATGTCCAATTGCTAGATGGGTGTCATATAGAATCTGAAATATGTCACTTTGATGTACGTAAAGCCTAATGACATTATCTTCTTTAACTGGAACAATCAATTTTTCTGTTTCTCCAATAGTCATAACGTCAAATCTTTGCAAACGTTGATAATCTTCTGGATTTTTATTTGACACCATACACTTAGAAGATTTCACTTTTCAAATCATCCCTGTATAACTTATGCTGGTGAAAAACTGAATATTCTGACCTTTTAACGATATCAACTCATTTAAAATGTCATTAAATCGACGATTCATGTCAATTAGTTTTGATCTTTCCATGTTGAAATACGTAATTACTAATTTAACACTGTACTTTTGTATTAATTTTCCATTCCAGGATTTATTAGTTTTCAATTCTAAAGTAAATTGTAAACAATCGCACTCTGTAGTAAGCAGCGGCTGAGTCGCGAGCTCTGATTGGTCAGCGCATGTTTGTGCATGTACAAGTCTGCATATGTTTGATCTTGCTCCTCGCGCCCTGTCTTATGTACCTTAATTATCAAATTGCACAACAGATACGTAGCAATATTCATAATGATCAGACAATGTGATAAATAATGAAGTTTAAATACGTATTAATTACGTAGCCCGTTTTGACTTGTCATTATTCCTATTGCCCGGGCATTATAAACAGTGCCCTGATTAATCACTTGTTCCATAACATATATATGAAGATAGACATCGTAAGCATTTTTGTATTGTGAATGAGATTGATATTTTAATGTACCCCCTAGGGAGAATTGAATAGGTAGGTTGTTAAAGGTAGTTTTGTTCCCTTCAATGGCCTACGTACGATATTATTAACAACATATAAAACAAAATCTAATGTTAGTAAGATTATTGAATTTCTTGTGTTGTTTCAAGTGGCTTTTGTGTCTAGTTTTACAGGTGTAACACAATAACTCACTTGATTTACTTTACTAATGAGATACTTTGTCCACTGTTTTTCTAACACATTATTTTAATGGTAAAACTTTGTTATTTGAAATGTTGATATTGACAGAATATCGATTGGTTAATTTATTTCAAATTGCCAAATGATGATGATCGCTGACGAAATTTTCAGAAAATCAACCATATTAATTATGAAATATCTATATGTAACTTAAAAAATTGAAAACATTAGTAGTTTACGAGTTACAAATTTTATCATTTTTAATACATAATAAGCGATTATTTAAAAACTTTAACTCAGAAACTATATCGTCAAATAACTGAAAAAGTCTCAACGATCACATTTTAAACACTTAGTACCACAGACATCGATTGATATGTGAAAATTTCGGATTTTTGCGCTTGTTCCTGAATCAATGAGGCACAAATCAATTATAAAATTTACAAAAAATGACAATGGCGTTTGTGGTCTCTAGTACCTATATTCTAATCAACGTGGAAGAATTTTTTGCATATTTTACCAATTATTCTTATTATTTATACAAAATTTCACTTAGATGTTATCATTTTTTTTTCACTAAATATTTTATATTCCCCCTTAGATCCCATATAATTTAATGATACAGTAAAATCTAATACTTCTTCCTAACTAACATAAAGATAAAATAAAATTTACATTTAGTTATTTAACATTTCCAAATCTGATTCATAATTATGACATCTAATTAAAAAGAAAATACACTTAATAGTTTCCTCTCAATTAAGATGTGTTATGAGGAATATATCTTAAGATAGTTCCAACATGAAATCACTTTTCGACAGATTTAGCTCATTTTTTTTCCAAAAGCTAAAAATAACGTTTTCTAATAAATTTTCTAAGTTTCAGAATTTTTGAACGTTTAGAACGTGAGATAATTAATAACAACGTTCGCAATTTTGACGGTCACTTCTCATTAGAAGTGAATAAAAACTTCGTGTTCGTTAGAATTTAAAAAAAATCGAGGAGAGTAAAGATAAATATTTCTTAAATAAATTTAAAAATCAAATCACGTTTTACCGTTTTGTTTTCGAAATATAATAGTTGAAATCTTTTTTTCTTTCAAAATTACATTAATTTGTATATAAATATACCAGCTATCCCCCGCGACTTCGTCCGAATTTATATGAAAACTAAATATATATATATATATATATATATATTGATAAAAATAATAATAATAATAATCACGCTTCGGACTTTCTTTACAAATTAAAATAAATTAAATTAAATAAAAACAAATTAAAAAAATAAATAAATAAATTATTTAAAAAAAAATTCTCTCCTCTAGCCGGATTTGAACCAGCGACCTATGTGTATCTATATCTATTGAATATATATTTTTTCTTCCGACTTACTTTACAAATATCAATATTTAAGGCTAACTAAGAATTTTAAGCAAACTCTTCAGCTTTATTATATTAGCATGATAGCTATTTTATGCTAATTAATATAAATTGCGTATCAGCACATACAAAATTTCAAAATATTGAATAGTTTTTGAAAAATCAATATTAGCTTTATTATATTAGTAGATGAATGACAGTGTATTTGTATTTGTTCTATTATAAACGCAAACCAGTTTTTTGTCCTGATTATACAAGTCAATTCTGGACCTACCTTAATAGTAAGTTATACACATGAGTAAGATTATGATATAAAGATAAACCATATTCAGAGAGACATTCTCATGTTTACTTTCATTGTATGAACCATGCATGCATGCGTATGTCTGTCTATATGCATGTATATGTCTATTTATATGTATGTATATATTATGGTATACATACTTAATTGATCATAAAATCTAATAGTCTCTGTATAATAATCGTTGTCAACTAAATATTTATTAAAAGTGAAATGGGCGTAATTTAAAATGATTATATCATTAATGTTATGTTGGTTGGTATTGTTATATATATTTTATAATATTGCTGTTGTTATCATAACAAAATCTTCATTATCATGTGCTGTATAAATTATATGACAATATTATTATCTATGTATTTATACAGTGTATGTAATGAATCATTAGGTACTACAATAAGAAGGCATGGGACAAACAAAAAGTCGTGTTGCCGTGAAAAACGACAATTCATGAGAGCCGAGGCAAGAGTAAGGGGTTGTTGTATTGATTTAAGGATGTTCCAGCATAGTACCACTTGCAGGTTAAAAATAATGTTTTCTAATAAATCCCGAAGTTTCAGAATTTTTGACCGTTTAGAACGCGAGATAATTAATATCAAAGATATCATTCTCCCACACTCTCTCTCATAAGAAGCATGTAAAACTTCATGCCCGTCCAACTATTATCTGTTGTATTCGAAAAAATACTCGACAGAATTGAAAAGAAAAAACTAGGAGAGTAAAGATAAATATTTATTATATAATTTTTTTTTTTTAATTGTGTGTTACCGTTTTGTTTTCGAAATATAAAAGTTTAAAGTTATTCCTTTTCTTCAACATAACATTATTTTGTATATGTGAACAGTGTTTTTGTCAATGTGTTGTATATTTTCACTTGTTGTAAAACAAGTGAAAATAACAATTAACTGAGTTAATTGCTCAAATACCTGGTATATAGTGAGTTTATGAGATTCAAAGAAAAAATGTTAATATTTAAAAAAAGGACCATTTTTGCCTTCCAAATTTCTTTCTTACTCTTACCTGGTAAGAGTAAGAAAGGTTTTGTCCCGACGTGAACTTGACCATACTTTATAGCTATAGATCACAAATAAAAATTTTTAGTTCGTTATCTGTTTTTGAGTTATCGTGTCTACCGACAGACAGACAGACATGCGGAAATGAACTAATTAGGTAATTTTATGAAGATATTTTTTCTGCACTGGTATATATTATAAATACCCGGTATAAAAAACCATTTATTTCACAAATTGAAAAATTATTTCTCGCTTTTACTTGAAATTATTCCTTGATTTTAGTCGATAGAAAATTCTGAACTCTCACGATTATTGTATCATACGTCTAGAAATTTCTGTTTCTCGCGGCAACATTACAACAAATTCAGTTTATTATAAATTAATTGACCTCCTTCAAACATCCGTGGTTATGCCTAATGTTTGTATACATATCCGGTATGCAAAGTATGAATAGTCTCACACAACAATATGACACGAAATTTAATTATTTCTACAACAACAACAAATAAGGTTGCCACTACTATTCACCGCATTGTTACACACTGAATGTAATTTAAACTAAACAACATTGTTATGAAGGCTTTACTATTATGTGTGTGTGTGTGTGAGTGTGTAGGATTCGGCATAGACACATATTATTTCTGCTTATATTATTTAATAGTTTGCATGTGTTACTACTATTCTGACATTACCATTCAACGACGAAGAACAAGCACTGTCCTTCTTGGGTTCGGGATTATTTTTTATTTTTTTACAAAGTGTTGCAAAATGGTTAAAATATTTTCAAATTTACTGTAAAACTCTATAAGTCTAACAGCTAGTACACATAGCCACAAAAGTAGCGTTTTTTTTACAAAATTTTATAATTGATTTGTGCCTTATTGATTTGGTTTGCGAAAAAAATTTTTCAGGTAAAAGTTGTTTATTATACATTTACTAACAACTTTTATTCGAAACATTTTCCCAGAAACCGAATGAATAAGGCACAAATCAAATATAAAATTTTCTCTCTGGTCACAATTTAAGTCTGATCAAAATGAAATGTCGTATCTGTTATCATTTTAGTATTTTCAAGGCCAATTTTATTATTAAATGGCATACGTCAAAGGGAAAGCGGGGCATAAAGATAGAAGAAAACACAAAATATAAAATAACTCTCTTAATATGGGAACAATCGAAAAATGTATAACGAGTAAAGTTGTAGAAAATCAAGTTTGCTATAATTCATTACCTTATCATTTTTTCCAAACTCTAATGCGAACAGAGATATTTAGAATTTTAACTTTCAATCTTTAATTGTAAATATTTCTGTAACCATTAGTGTATTAGAAAAATGATAAAAAACAAAATTACAGTAAAACGAAGTACCTACAACTTAACTCCTGATAAATTTTTCGATTTTTCAAATATTAAGGGAGACATGTCAAATTTTGTGTTTCCCCCTGCCTTTAATCCCACCTTTCCCCTCGTCCGATTTTACCCATTAACGAACTTGACCTTTTGAATACCAAAAGAACCTCAAATAACAAATTTCTTTCCAATCGGAATAAAACTTTAACCACTAGAGTCCACAGACACATAAACTTATATGTACATATATATGTTGATATATACACCTACATAAAAAAATTTTTTACGATAGTGACTTTTAACATTTAGTAGGTAGGTTCGATGGACAAGAAATTTTTACGAAATTCCATTATCGGTACAAAAACAATATCTCCATAGCATTTGGTTGAAAACCCTATCAGAATTGAAAAGGTGTTTTCTTTTTATAATTTCAAATAACCTATATAGGTTGTGTTTCAAATAACCTATATATATTGAGTATTACCTATAATACTCAAAATTCGTGTACAGAATATGATGATAATTTCGTGGGATATTTTAAATCGAATTATTAATCCTTTTGTTAAATATTAAATAGATGTTATTCAATTAATTGAAGTGTAAATTTCCATCTGTGTACACGTTCACAGAAGATATTTGTCTACACATTTTAAGTTATTTAATTAGTACTTTATAGAGAAGCAGTACTTCGTTTTCTTGTCGAGTTGGTTGGTACCACTCTACCTACTACATGAGAGCAGAAGGTTTTATATACAATATTATTATGTGGTTCGATGTTGTTTTGTATGTTTTTTAACTTTTTAATTGAGTTAACAGCAGCTACGGCAGGATATAGGCAGGATGTTTCAGGAAGTGTCGTTATTTATTCAGGTAGCGGTATTATGGGTTATTATGAGTCATAAAAACAAAGAAAATTAATATGGGTCCAAATATGCGTTATTTGCGAGATATATCCAAAGGAGTGTTCAGTAAGATGTGTACGCTTTGTCATATCAAACATTAAATAATATTACTAGGACATTGTCCTATTAGCGAATTTCCTGAAAGGAAATAGAGCTATTGGCCCGAACCGACTTCAAAATTTCTTCAAATGTCCATCGATCCTACCTAATAGATGTCGAAAATCACCGTCTGTAAAATTTATATATACATATATACATAGATATGTGTCTGAAATCGCTCTAGCGGTCATAGTTTTAATCTGATTGGAATGAAATTTGGTCCTTGAGACGCTTTTAATATTCAAAAGGCCAAGTTCATTAATGGGTAAAATCAGACAAGGGTAAAGGGGGGTCGAGATGGAGGGGGAAACACAAAATTTGACATATCTCCCTGAATATTCGAAAAATTTATAAGAAGTAAAGTTGTAGGTACTACTTTTAACTGTAATTTTGTTTCTACTCATTTTTTCTGTTACAGTAATATTATACCAACGGAAGTTGGTAACATCATTGATACCTGAGATGTTATGGTAGTGGAAAGCTTATGATATATCAATTAGTAATTTGTATATTTACTATTGACATATTTATTTTTCAAATGTTTTTGTAAACTAGTGTCTATTTATTCATTGCGTGTATATGGTTGCCTTTCGGTTATATTATGGCAATGGAAGTAACCATTCCTCCTGAAACATGTTATACAGGTTTTTAGTAGTTAAGGTAAACTTAATAATTATTCCGTATAACAACCACAAAGAAAGTGCTTCTGTCTGATGTATAAAATAAATAGAAAATGATTTGATTTATTTTGCTTCTCATCATTATATGGTATATAATAGATGCGCATGCGCTTTTACGTGGAAATTGTTCATTATGAAAATCGACACATAAAACTAATTGATATTTTGTTGTTATTTTACTTTATTTAATATTATTTTAATATAAAATCAAGTTTAGAAATAAATTGAAAATTTATACCATAAAATATGCATATTATCAATTTTCAATATATTTTCTACGCATGAATCAATTGGGTGCAATTTATTTTGCAAACCAGCTTACTGTATTCAGTTAGTATCCATTTTCACATATGTTTTGTCTGTGCGAAATTGTTTTTCGCGAGTCAAATATATTAAATACCTTTTGATAAATCGATACACTGATAGAAGGAATTTCTTTCCTCAAGAAAATATATTTTCTTCAAAATATTTGCTTCAATAAAGAAACCCTTATTTTCATTCAGATTACACAGTCGAACCAAAACCATATGTTTAATTGAATAAAGAAACTAAAATTCTTGAACGGTGTTTAAAATTTTTTTTAAAAAGAGTTCGTTAGTCTTGGCTTAAGACAGTCTTTCTTGGGCAAATACTTTTGTGATTCTTTAGTCAAGAAAATGATATTATTCAAGCCAAGAAAAGAAAGTTTATGCAGCTTCTTTATTAGTTCTTTATCATTACTTCTTTAAAAAGTTTCATTTGTTTGGATTAAACAAAGGTTTATTTTGGTTCGAAATCTGTCAAATAAAGTCAAATCAATTTCTAATTTACATTTACTGATATTTTGCAATAAATATTTTTTAAATATATAGGACAAATAAAAAAAGGATATAAATCGTTGCAAGATTATTATTGATATACTTTACAACTTTTTTTAAAATCCTAAATAAATTTTATTAAAGATAGTACACATGTGACTATAGCGTAGCACATGAACGTTCTTAAAGAATACTTTTTCCAAAATTATCCATATATACAAGATATAAAGCCAAGAATTTTATTGAAGAAGAACATAAAAATGCATATTAAAATTCAGGAACACAATTTTAAATTAACTTAACAAGAAATAAATCAGAAAAATAAACATTGTACCACTCACCAACTTGTGTAAAAGAAATTTTTATTTGGACAACTACAAAAAGGTAATAAACACGAACCAAAAAGACATACAGTAAACAGTAAAAATAAACATAAAGAAAAGCAAGTAATGTAACAAGTAACTGAGTTAATTGTTTGAATACCCAGTATGAGTTGTTGTACCCAGTTATACAACTGTGGGTACAGTTGTACCCAGTATGAATTGTTAATACCTTTACTGGGTATACCAATAGTATAAACAGTATGTCATTTGCTCTTTGAGCAAAAATTATGTGAAAACTGTTGAGTTTATAAAAAAATAAAAAAATTTTCTAGATAAAAGTTGTTTATTATAAAAAGAAGAACATTTTTTGTGCACACATTTTTTTTCTATCTCTTATGGTTTCAAAGGTGTATATTTTTCCCTCTGGCGGTGGGAGACACGAGTCGATTTTGCCAATTAACAAACTTGACCTCACTTCTTTGCTATATAACACATATACACATATACAAAATTTCAGCTCGTTATCTCTTTTCATTCTTGAGTTATCGTATCCACAGACGGACGGACATGCCTAAATGGCCGAATTAGGTCATTTTATGAAAACCCATTCCATGCATTTATTAATAAGGATTAGTATTTTTAAAAACTACAAAGTCGGGACTAAACTTAATATACACTCCCGTTCATAAAAATTCGGGACTAAACTTAATATACACTACCGTTCATAAAAATTAAACCAGTTCTAAGTGTTATTGTATGTAAGATTCGTATTTAGTAATATATACGCTTAGAATGTGATTTACTGGTGGCTCAATTTTTATGAACGGGAGTGTAACTTGTATATTCACATATACTGGGTATAAAAAGAAAAAAAAATAGAAACATAGAAAATCTTATATGTTTATAATTTTATTTTATTGACGTTGGTTAAAACACAACCGCATTGAAGCACAGGTAATGCCGTCAAAAAACAAACTTTCTTTTATTCTGTTTGACAGTAAATAATGTTTCAATTTTTATATACAAAGAAAGAAAAAAAAAACTAACATAAATATTATGATCATATTAGAAGAACTCGGAGAAAAGAATGCAGTCAAAGAACATCGTACAGTGAAACCTCGTTTATCCGGCTTACAATCAACCGATTCTCCGCGTTATCCGAGATAACAGACTTATCCGAGTATTCCGCATTAATCGAGGTATGTATGTTCGTTTAATACGGAAAAAAATCGGATAAAACGGATGGAGCCGCTATGTCTATGCTGTACTCCGCCACTGAGAAGGATTAAATGTGCTTGAATTAGCTCTTAAATATATTGCGAAACGATGATGAAACGATGGCTCTTTTTGATGAAACCATGGTAAGATATTGCAGGTAAAACTCGAATGAGTAGGTGCTGTATTACGGTCTTTTTGAAGCCGGCTTAGTGACAAGTTAAACGTTATGAAGTAACAATGCTTGGTACCCCAAAAATTAATCAACATTCGTTAGATTTTCACTATTATATACTTTTGTGATTAAATTTAATTCTACCATTTCAAATACGAAAAAAATATATTAAAATTTTCGATTTTTTTATTTCTTCGTGTTATCCGACGTACCTACCTCCTCCCAACATTACCTCGTATAAACGAGGTTTTACTGTATAAACGAACACATTATATAACAAATACACTTAACGGTAATTCGTTAAGATTGAAGATAACGTATGTGTTTTAAAAAGACATGAATAACACCACAAAAGATAAAGATTTAATAAAATATATTATTTGGCATTGAATTGATTATCTAACAACATTTTATAAATACGAGATAAAGATTATTGTCATTTATTTATATAAAATATCTTTCATTTATGTTTTAAAAAGAGGCTGAGGTTGATCGGACACATGTAAAGGTTAAACCGGCAATATATAGTTAAAAATCTGAATTTTAATTACTATCTCATACGTATAAAACAATTTTTTGAGAAAAACCTCACGAAAAGATTTGATGCAATCATTAAAAATTGAATGAACGCATACATTTTCTATAATGTTGCTCCACCTTCTATAGATTAAAAATTAAAAAACTTCTACTATAAATTAAATCGTCACCAAATTAGCAACAAATAACATATCCCGAGACAATATAAGAGTAATTTTAATAAGAGTGATGTTAACAAGATTAAATTGAATGAAAGTAATTTTAACAAGAGTAATTTCAATAAAATTTATTATATTTAAATTTATGTTGTTTAATTTTTTTATTTATTTTTATTTTTGTCTATTAATTTCGATCTATTTCTAATTATCAAAGAGTAAATTTACGACTAGCTAATTTATACTGAGGATGACTACTTTATAGTCGAAATACCTATTTATAATACAAAAACTGATCTAGGTATTAAAACGAATTTGAAATTTTATAATAATTGATGCATAATTGATAGAAATTTAATTACTTTTCGTTTTGTGCTTTTAAATCCCATTTCAAAAACAGGCATAAACATATTTGCACAGGTATAAAGTTCGGTACTAACATATCGTATAGATTTTTGTTCATAACCATCAAGGGAATCACATATGATAAATAATGAAATTTTCTAAGTGGGTTAAATAAAATAACTTTTCTTTCCCACATGGAAAGTTGTTTTCTTCTTAAAGTAAAAATGTAAAGAAAAATATGTCTCATAGGTAACGATTATACATGTCTCTAAAAGTTGCACAAAGTAAAATTGTTAATTACGAGTATTAAATAAAGTTTAACAATGGAAAGTTTATTTTTTATTTTTTAACACATGTGGAAAATACTACACATATGAAAAGCTAAAAATGTTGCAAATGATTTACACAATTGTTAATTTTATATATCAAGCTCGAAACCTCAACATGAACTCGGCTCGATCCTATTATATTAAGGGGGTTTCAAATTCTCAACACTCACTTAATAAACTCAAATAAGATTGTCAATAATTTATTACCGCTCAGGCACTAACTTGAAGCTTCCAACAAATTCGTTTGATTCAACAGTGTAGGAACAAGGGAGACAACACTACAATTTCTGGAAACACGGTTTTTCTGGGAAGCCATCAGCCTGAATTAAGTATGATGTACTTATCATCCCGAACCGATCCGATTATTTTAAGAGATACCCACATTTAACACAAACATTTCAGTGTTTTATTCTTTAGTAAACTTAAGATGCACGGTCCATCGACAATAACAAATACATTCACAGCAAACATGAGCGTATGTCCAAACAGATCGGTTTGATCTCTCGTTTTTGTTTTTATTCATATTATTTGGTTGTAATTATGAATATAACGAATAAAAACAATAACGAATATAACAATAAAAACTAAAATAAATATTTAAAAAATCAAACAAAAATGATAACAGTCAATAAAAATTCGCAAATATGAATGAACTGAGACTGGTATTAATATAGATTTATAGGTTCAAGTTATTAAACGAACCAATCATATAGCACTATGTGCCGTGATCACATGTATCGTCTGTTTATATAGATGGACTCTCTAGTTTGAGTACACTATAGATGTTAGATTTCACATTTAATTAATTCTTGTAGTTAGGTTTTAACGAACGACACAAAAATATTAAACGGATTTTGGGCATAGAACGTAATCTACGTCATTGAAAAAAACATAAATTCAGCGGTAGGGTTTAAAATTTATTTGCTTCTGACATGATTGCATAAGTTTATTTTTGATGTATTTATATAAATAAAATAAACTTTAAGTGTAACTAATGTATTGTGTTTGAATGTGAAAAATGTTGTATTTCGGGTAAAAAGTGGACATTAATATCCATTTGTACATGTGAACATAGAACTTGTTTTTATACTCAGTTTTTTTAAATAGGTGTGAAACCTATTTAAACCTTTTTTTATGATGAAAAGTTATTATTTTTCATCGTAAAGTCAACGCAGTAGAATGATCGATTCGAAATTAAGTGTTTGATGAATGACAAATTAAGATTTATTTTCAGTTTTATTTCACTTATAGATGATTCAGTTAAAATGAAAGTAATTACTCTAATTTCTAAAAATTAAACCAATGATCTAATCAATATAGTAACAAAATAGCATTTGAAAATGTCTTCTATTAACTATTATTCCTAAGTATAACGGATCTTTCCTCAGTGCAGCCAGTCGTAAAATACCTACAATACATATATGATAAGAGGAAGGTAAATTTGCACTAAATTGGTCCACGTTTCCACAATAGAATATTACGTTTTTATTTTTTCTCTCTGTCATTTTGTACACTTATTTTAATTATACACATTTTTATCAAATTTAGTTAAATTTTGAATTTTTGTAACTTAAATGATGCTCTGAAGTGTTTTGTATCTGTTTTTGTTTTGAATTATTTTTTGTTTGTTTATGTAATAAATTGTTTTTTTCTTTCTTGTAAGCTAAAAATGTATGTTTTTCTAATTGATTTATGTCAATAAATATTTAATAATAATAATAACTATTGTTCGTATTAGCGTGAGTTCGTATATAATACAAACTCTGAATAAATTCAACTCTAACAGGTAAATTCATGGTACAAATGAAATGGTACAACTGGTTTTGGACATTTTCTCAACAATTCACATTGTTTTAGCTACAATTCTAGCTCAAACATATGTAGGTACTATAGATTTCAATAGCATACATGTTAATATACATATATATGTATAGTTACGGAACCTCAGTATACGTACTGATAAAGAAGTCAGTATTTATAGGATATTTAAACATTTCACTCATTTAGTTTGTAATGTTTTTAGAATAAATATAAAAAACAATTTTGTATATTAATGATGGTATCATTTTACCTTACAAAATCCTCTTTTTATGACTAACTAATAAATTTTTGATTAACCTTTTATCTTTCTACTTGTGGGGTTTAAAGATATAAATAAATAAAGATCTTGTGGTTTTCTTCATATAACGTTTTACTACATACACAGGATCTATATGTGTAATATATGTTTTTATATGTATTAAGGACGTTCATGCGCTACGCTAGAGCCTTAGCGTTGTGTAGTAAGTATTTATTGCATATGTAAGTATATGTGTATATGTATATTTTTTTACTGTGCGCTGTCGCCACAAAAATATGATGACAAAAACAAACCTAATAACAAAACAGTTTTAACTTTATTAAATAATTAATTCAAACGTTCGTCAACACCATTGTTTTAATGCAATTATATAAACTGTATATTTCAAAGAATATTTATAAACATTATTTATTATGATGGCTACTTTAATAATATAGTTATTATAATTTTATGTTCTCCACTGTGTTAAAAGATTTTAAATTACTCTTTGAAATGATCGTCAACAGGTTTAAAATTTTTGTGGGAGTATAACTACATAATTGAGCTAGTCAATTGACTAAAGAAAAAATTTTTTTATCTACTATCAAGCCTCATGTATGAACGTCCTTAAACTCACATGAGATTGTGGTAACTAAGAGAAATTGTTGTAACAAATAAATATGTAGTACGCATTTACTGAAAGATCGGTTTAGGTGTAGTTATAGGTTAATGCACATTTCATGTTGTATGTTAACTTGTTTGCTTGGCATGATGGTATATATGTCATATAGACAAAACATAAACAATATACACACACGTAAGCCTGTATATATATATGTGTATGTATGTATTTAGTGTATGTTTCGAAACCTTTTTGTTGATAAACATTGTTTTTACTAAATTAAATTATTTTATTCTATACATGTTGGTATTGTTGGCTGAGTTTGCTAGTTTTTTGGCTTTTATTAAAATAAATATGTACAGGGTGATCCTGCACACTAACATTGTGTATACAGCCAAGGATGTGTAGGGCTATATCTAATTGAAAATTCCTAACAGAAAGATATTAGACAAAATATGATCCAGAATTATTTAAGATATAGTATAAATGAAAATATCCACTAGATAGATAAATAGATTGTAGAGGCTACCCTGGACGGGCTACACTTCGACCATAAGGTCCATTGTGATGCCTAAGGATGTGAGGATGTGAGTGAAGTGGAAGGAATTTTTGTGTATAGACTATGCATTGGTAGGATATGCGGCTGCAGCCGACTATGATAGGAACTATGCGGATATTCATTTGGAGTTCGTGAAGGAAACTGCAGAAAACCTTCTCAAGCATAGCCGGTTACATCGTTCTTGTCCATACGCCAGACAGCACAGACATAACGCCTTAGACCTCTTGGACTGGTCCATTGTGAATATGGTTGCCTTTCGGTTAAATTATACCAATGAAAGTGAATAGCGTTTACTTAATTTGATATTTAAGTAATATGTCTGAACATTGATACCATTCTTTGACATCGAAGGCTTGATATAAAAAATTATACACATCTAGCTAGGATGAAGACGGAACCCACGACCTCTTGACGGCATTCTTGAACGATGCTTTACCAACTGAGCTACCTGAGATGTTATGGTAGTGCAATGCATTATATCATATGTAAATAATGTTAAAACATTTATTCTCTATTCTATTTATGATACAAAAACTTCATATCAATATTTAATTTAAAAAAATCCAATGACATATTTGCCTATATAGTATACACTAGTTCTTGCATACTATGTCTTGTGTCACCCTAATAGAATTTGACATAAGTATTGCATTATGAAGCCTAACTAAGTATACACAAATAATAATATCAAAAGCTGATTTGATTATTCGGAAGTTCCAACAACATAAGTCACTTGGCAATAACTTTTAGTTAAACATTCATTGAACACCATGTAAATTGTAGATAAATTTGATTTATATGCAATATACACTTGTTTTTTATTGTTTCTGTAATCAATAACAGCACTATGCAAATATCGTTTATTATTTATTCGCTCTCAATGAAATTGCGCCGTCTTGTAAACTACGAGATGTGAATATTGCATCATTATTATTCTAAGTAACAATTCTTATTATCTATATCGGCAATTCAATATTCAATTGATTGATTTTCATTATGTAATATTAACAGAGTATGTACTATTGTATATACATTGTATTGGCTGTAAAAGCTTATGTTATTTTTTAAAATTTTATAGTTGATTTGTGCCTTATACAATCAGTTACAATATTAATAATGATTACAACTTTTCAAATCCAAGGCATTTTTTCGAAAACCGAATCAATAAGGCATAAGTCAATTATAAAATGTTAAAAAATGACATCTACTTTTGTTGTTCATAGTACAAAAACAACGACATGAGACTTTTATATTTATAATGATCAACGAGTGGTCAAATGCTAAACACCATGATCACTGGGAAAAAGTACCACAACAGGAGTTCGGGAAAACACTGCTTCGGGGTGCTCAAATATCGTCACAGTTTGAGTGGATCAGTCTATTTTCAAAATGTCGGGGAGGAAACATATTAATGTTTCCCCCACTTTTAATCCATTTATCATTTTATTTAAACGAGTGAAATATAACCAGTATAATAAGTTGTCCTTCTACTTTTAAATAAGTTCCCCTCACGCGCATATAATAGTCAAAACAAATGAATTCAGCTCTATCTAAGAACAGTATCTACGAAAATTATGGAACGCAACACTAATGATGTCACAAACTTTTTATGTATATGTTTGAGAATGTTTTTTTCGACTGGACTGTCACGGACATACTACCTTAAACAGGGTAAAGTTCTTTGTTCAACGGGTTTGTATATCTCATCTTAATATTAAAAATTCAAATAAATAAATAAAATACACACAAAAAAATAGTCAATCTGACAATGTCTTTTTATTATTATTTTATTTTCAAATCTATTTATTTACATTTGAAACAAAAATATTCAAATTTGAATATTTTATTTTTTTTTTTGAGTGAATACTGTTGTGTATTCAGATAGGGAGCGACATTATCATTATATTTTGGCTTTTATTTTAATGAAAACGGAACAGAATATAATATATAAAAGCTATTTCAAATATGAGTTATTTTCAAATTATTCCAAATCATATTTTTGTGGTAGACAATGGAGAGAAAAAAAAAAACATAACAAAATATTTTGGACATTTATAAATGGGAGAAATAAAAAAAATATGGAGTTGGTGAATATAAAATACCATAGAGATAATATAAATAGAGGAGGTAAGTCATAGGCGCGCGCGTAAGTGGAAACGTCAAATCGAAAGAGAGAGAACTTCGATGAGGTATATTTGTCTCTTTCATTAGCTTATAAGCTTATGAGATGTCGATACTTCATCGATTCTCTTTCTATCTGCAGGAGAACTTTTGACTCGGCTTGCCTACTCTATATATATTATCTCTATGTAAAATTCATTGTCCGCTATAAATTCTGTGAAAGTTTGAAGGTCAATGTTTCGCATATTTTAGAGGTTTGTTTACAATGTGCACATAAATAATGAATTTATGTCGACTATTTAACCATGGAAATTTGACGGAGAGAATTTTTTATTTTAAGGATATCAAGATGGAAGACATTTATTATGTGTTTAGTGTTTAGTCTCATAAATAGTGAAAATTTAGAAGATTCGCCTTGTTAAGAAGACACATTTACTAAAAATATATGCGGTTAATTTAGTTGTTTTTTATGATGATCGTGACTTCATTTTCTGGAGAAGTTGACGCCAATTTTATCGTTCAATAGAAAATTGAACAGAGATACAAGGTCAACAAATATGTCATGGTAGAGACAATGTCCTTGCCCCAAAATAGATAAATTGACGTCAATTTTATGATTTACCCTTAATAAATTAATAAAAATTGTCAGTTTTTCTGTCACTGTCAAATTAATAAAATTTTCAGTTTTGGCCTGTTGGAACAGAATTTATAATAAAAAAAAGAAAGAATATGTACTAAGGCACAAGTAACGTATAAATCCCATATTCTAGTGCGATACCAAAAATTATTTTAGCCATAGACAAATTATTCAAATATGCAGATAAAAATCACTGCATTGTGCCTTCTTAGAGCTAAACTAAAGGAAGTGTGGAAGCTATACATATAGTTGCAAGGATAAATGGCTTGTTGATAGTATTATTAGCCCCGAATATCCGTTCACGAATTATGAAGAACCTAAATGAACAAAAACTCAATCTAGTCATACAGACTTTTCAAAAAAGTTTTTATACAAATAAATTAAAATAAAATACAAGCGATTTATTTAATTATGTGATAATAATATAAAATCTTGTTTTCTTTATAACCCAACTTCAAAAAGGAGGATGGTTCTCAATTCGTCTGTATTTTTTAATTATTTTTTTTTTGTAAATTAAGTGTACCTAACATTATTCACCGAAATAACGAAATCCATCGAAATAGCGAATAGCGGTTCGTATTAGGTACATTAATATACAATAGAAAACAAGGTTTTATATTATTATCACATTAATTAAATAGATCCCTTAAGCGTTTTGTTTTATTTACTCTTCGCAATAAGTAGTCAAAACAATTATAGATTACACTTAAACACACAAAATGCCGCACATTACTCTTAAATACTCAAAATTATCAGAGAGGCATTATCGGGGTAGATAGGAACCAGTCATGCTTGCAAACTTGTGTTGTTGCCTTCAAAGTCAAAAATTTTGAATGGCTAATTTAGTGCGTTTTTTAATAAATCAAACGTACATCCTGTGATAAAGATTATTTAATTTGTTACAAGTGTAAGAATCTCGTTTATAAATTCATATTTGATTTAATCACTGTCAAAAATTTCATGAAACACTCTGTAGACAATTATTATTACTATAAATAAGTATAAAGACATTTATCATAACATCTAGTCAATTTTGCATAAATAAACGCCGCGTTGTATTTACAATCTATATTTTAAAGTAATAAAATAAGTTTATGTGTAACTCTGTCTACTTGCTTGCTTTGCTCCGTATTGATAAAACAAATCATCATCAACAAAATGTTTGTTTGTATTCATGTTTGTTTATTTGTTTGTATATTGAACGTAACACAACGTCTTTTAAAATTATTCACTATTTACTTAAAACAAACTTAATATATTCAATAACTGTCTGTAGCAATGGTAAACAAAATACATTGCTACATGTATTATATATAGACTCGGGGTGTAAAGGTAACTCTGGAATAAGTGAGTGTATCTCAATATACTTACACTAACTGTATACAATCAAAATATATAAGGTGGAACGTACGTAACGTTATGATTTAATTAGTGAATAAATTTTTTGTAAACGTATTTTTTTTTCTTTTTTTTTTTCAGAACTAACTTTGAAAAATTTATGATGGAAAGAGTCAGCACCGAACTAAAAACCAAAGTTGTTCAATTTTAATTTGAAAGTCAACATTCGATTATTCAGACACAAAGATCAAATCGAAATTTCGTTCATGTTCCGACAATTTACCGATAGGTTCAGCGTTTTTGGCAACATGGAGCTGTCTGTGATCTTCCACGTGCTGGAAGACCTCGTGCAGTTTGAAATGATGTGAATATTGTTCGGGTGCAAGCAAGTGTTGAAGAAAACCTCGAAGTTTCCACCAGGCACAAGTTCTCAGCAGTTGGTAATGTCTAGGCTGTCTTTGAAAAGAATTTTACATACGTTACACCTTTTCTCATATAAGATTCAATTGGTTCACGAGTTAAAACCAAATGATGCAGATAAGAACAGGTACCTTTATACACTACTTGCTTCTTAATTTAACAACAATTTTGGACATTGATCTTGAACACATTTGTATTTATTCTTGATTAAAAGCATACATGAATATTTGATCTCTTCAATCCAACTTAAATGTTTATGAAACTTTCTGTAGGAGAAATATATCGTTTATAAAATGAAGGCATAAGTTAAGTTCTCTCAATGAGTGATGAGTAAAACTGACTATAGTAAAGGTACACTATTATACATATTTTCTTAATATAAATTGTGTACCGATGTAAGATGTTACGAATAATAATAATAATGGAGTATGGAATTGAATATAAATTGAATAAGGAATTTGCATTCCAATTCATGTTATATATAAACTATAAGTACATTGAGTAAGTAAGTATTATATAAAGTGTAGGGACGTAGGTATATATAACTTTACTTTAGTATGCAATGCTTTGTATATACTTAATCTCTACCTATATAGTAGTACACCGTTCATACTAATTAAGAAAATATATATTATAGTGAATTTGTTTTGTATACAAAGTATATATTTTTAATGCTTACTTTGTAATTTTTAAAGTACAACAAAGATATCTAGCCTGATATATATATATATATATATATATATATATATATATATATATATATATATATATATATATATATATATATATATATATATATATATATATATATATATATATATATTGTGTACTCTATGTACATAGTTTTATTTCTGTTTTAAACCAAATAATTATAAAACAAGTAATGTAACAACTAACTGAGTTAATTGTTTGAATACCTAGTATATACTGAACTATATCAATTTAAAAAAAACTCTTATGGTTTTAAAAATGGGCATATTTTTCGCTTTCCGAGGAACTTTTGAGCAGAAATTATGAGAAAACTATTGAATTTATGAAAAAAATTTGTAGAAAATGTAATATTGTCTTCAAATTTTCTTCGAAACTTTACGAAAATACGATAATACTCATTCACTATATGCATAAATATCTGGTAGAACGTGCTTCAAACTGAATTCATATATTTTTATTTTCGTATAATATCTAAATTCATACCAAAGATAGATGCTATTAAGAAGGTAGTTTCAGGAAAAAATTTCCAATTTTCATTTACATAAAACACATAATATTTACAGGAAAATGAATAAAAATACTTAAGTTCATTTCGAAAACGACATATATAGGCTTATAAAAAAGATTTTATTGATGTCATAAATGTTACGTGCCCTGAAAACTAATTTTCTTTCAAATTTAGTGTAAGATATTTAAAGAAAATAGAAGACTCTTAGATTAGATTTGATCTTTGTATTATGCAGAAATTTTCGGTTGCATTCACATAAATATTCACAGATTTTGGAGAATAAGTTTAAAAATATCTGGGAAGTTACAATAAGAAGGGTTCAATTAATGAAAGTAAACTCTAAGATTATTTAATTTTCAAAATACCGAATCAATTTTGTTTAACCAAAGCTAAACGTACCTACAAAATACCCCACTACAATAATCAACATATGTAAAGATTCCTAGTATACAGTGTGTTCATTTGAAAAGTTTCCAGCTAAATATTAAAAAAAATATGAATTTTGGAAAAAAATGTTTCGAACAAAAGTTTTACAGTTTACAAAGAGGCAAATATATTGCAATAATTATAATTTGTCCTATACATCCTTGTCCGCGTGGTATATTTTATCTTTTAAACGGTGCAAGATAGCGAAAATCATTATGTGCCAAAACTGTATATCTTATAAAAACAACAACAACATAATTTTTTTGTTTTTATGAGATTAACATTCTTTGACCATAAAGATTTACCCTATCGGGCACGGATGCATGAAATAAAAATGCATCACTGTACTTTTTTATGACAATGTATATATACAAGCCTATTGGAAAAACCCATATGTTTAACAAATGAATTTAAGGCTGTATAATGAGAGATTATAAGAAAAAAACTTTAAAATATTATAAATATAAGAAAAATACTACATTCGTATGATCCAATTCAATCCACTAAGTATTTCTAATTGACATACTTTCGACAAAAGTTTTTATAAAATCAATCCAATTTAAACTTAGGCTACTTAGAAATTTATTTATATAAATTCCTAACTATATATAACAATTTACTCTATAGAAAAGTTTACGATTGTACATGAATTTTCGAATAAATCTCATATTCAGAATGCAATGAATTATTCGGCAAAAAAAATACCACACACATACGTAGTATAAATCGCATTTTATTTATTTTGGAGTTCTATATTGGACCGTTGAAATGAATTATCCCAATATATATATATATATATATATATATATATATATATATATATATATATATATATATATATATATATATATATATATATATATATATATATATATATATATATATACATATATATTAGGTAGAATAATATAGAGAAATATATTTAGTAATATACTTATCCTAAATGAATCATTCTACATTTTAAAACATAGTACAGAATTGTATTCAAACATAATATAATATGCCGATGTTAAGTGATTTGTTTTTCCAAAGCTTCATTCCATTTTAACAATAGGAAATTTCAAAATTCTAAAATGAATTTTTTAGTTTGAATGTTACATTCCTGTATTTATTATTGATTCTCGCAAGTCAAGGTGTATTAAGTTTAGTTCCGACTTTGTAACGGTTGAAAATCCGTCCCGTCTGCCCGTACGTGGACACGATAACTCAAAACGGAAAGAGATAACGACCTAATTTTGTGTCTGTATTCTAGAGTTAAGAAGTAACTTCAAGCTCGTGAATGAGCAAAATCGGACCATGCATCTCTTTGCCAGGTAGATCCCTATCTTTGAAAACACAGGAGAAAAGTTCAGTAACAAAAAATTTTCTAATAAATTGAACAGTACCGAATTTTCAGTTCAAAAAGTAAAATAAACAGTTCATACATTGATAATAAACTCCGAGTATATACCGAGTATTTGAGCAATTAACTTACTTAATTGTGCTATTAGTTGTGCACTTTGGCATAATTTAAGCGATTTTTGAAGAAAATTGTTGGTCATTAATTGGAGTACTCTAATACATAACGAATCGACAAAACAAATCGTCAAAATCGATTGCAACCTATAGTCCTTTGTCCTTACACATATATACATTCGTACGTACCTATGGACGAAGATACATATCATTTTTAAAAACGAACTCAAATTGTTATAAATCTTATAATAAATGAATAAACGATAAATAAAATATTTTTATAGGAAGATGTCCTCTATTGTAAACGCTGTTTTCAAAGGTTACGCGAAAAATCACCCAAGATAATTACTTCCGTCGTCAAAACTACAGTATGCCTCAAATTATGGTTCATCTATTTACTCCTTTATTTTACATTTTTCAATGACAATTCTTTGGAACATTGTAATTCTATGAAATTTATCCCTGCCATATTCACCAAATAACAGAAATAGCAGAAAAAACAGTTTGGATTTTCTAATTAGCTCATAAAACTGCCTCTAAGAGAAATGAAAGAAAGGTTTCAGCCAAACTAACTGATTTTTCAGTAAAATATCTTGATCAGTCCAATGTTTCTATTGGCAGAACCTCTGGAAATGAACAGTTCTTTTTTAACGGTTATTTGCGTCGAAATCGACGTTTAAAAAAATGTCTTTAGCTGAATAACGGTCCATTTTTTTTAGTGTTCAGGTTTTGAACTCAACTGTTCAAGATGACCAGAGAAAGAAAAATCTGATTTTGGAACACATTATGTGTCCTACAAATACGAAATCCAAAATTGATGTTATTTAAATTTCGAATATAAGAAATTCTTAGATGTTAAATTTAAACTAAATCCGATTCTGAATGTAAACGTGATAAATTCAAATGTGATATAGTTTTAAACTGATAAACAACACCGAATATCTATCTGTCTACAATAAATGAAAACGTATGTGGTACCATTGGGTGCAGATACACACCCACCCATCACATTATATAAGTATACCAACAAACATGTAGAATTGTACATACAATACACAACATATATATATAGTATATATACAACACACAACAGAAATACGTGATTTTCATGACAAATAGGATAGAGTTGTTGTAGCAAATATAGGGTGTTCTAAAAACTGTGTTTTTTTTAAATAACGATATTTTTTAATGATATATTTAAAAATCAAAAGCATGTACAAATTAATTTCTATATAAAAAAAAATTAGATACATCTTGGGGTCGCAAACATATTGCACTTCAACCTTATAGTCCCCATTAATATTTTTTGCTCTAGATTTTGGTGAAATTCACTACCCAAGGTAAATTAGACTCAAAAAACGTGTTAATTTAACGATAGTTTACGAGATATAGGCTGAAATCGTATCAAAGGATACCAAAATGATTGATATTATATTATTTTTGCAACACGAATTTTAAAATCAGTTTTGAAAGACGATTAATTAAACACGAGCAATCAGTTTTTTTTTCAGAATTATGAATCAGTTATCTAATGGGTACTAAATGGGGCCCCCCTAAGTTAGAAAAAGATAGATAGATAGTAGAAGCTGCCCTGGACGGGTTACACTTCGACCATAAGGTCTATTAAGATGCCTAAGGATGTAAGAATGTGAGTGGAGTGGAAGGAATTTTTGTGTATAGACTAGGAATTGGTAGGATATTCATCTGGAGTTCGTGAAGGAAACTGCAGAAAACCTTCTCCAGCATAGCCGATTACTCCGTTCTTGTCCATACGCCGACAGTTTAGTCAATTAACCGCCCCCTTTTTTTTTTCTTAATAATTGACAAACTGGCGATGTCGGGAAAATTGAACCCATAACTTCTCAGTTTCCAAGTAACGCCTTAGACCGCTCGGCCACTTGGATTGGTCCTCCCTAAGTTTGTCATATCATTATAGTAGTGTTGACTCGAAAATTAGAAATTCTAGAAGTGTTTTTTCTGCCCATCCTATATTTTGGTAAATACAGCAAACCAAATTTGTTATGTGAATTATATAAAGTGTACTCAAATATTTAAATGTTATGTGACATTGGTAACGTTAATATTAAATATGTTATAGGTTTTACATATTCGATTTTACATTAGGTTCATAATATATGGATAGTGTGACACACATATATATATATATATATATATATATATATATATATATATATATATACATACATATATATAATACTTAATATGCTTTTGTTCAGAGATAGTTCATATATGGTATTTACATGGTCATATAGGGTAATCAGTTCAAATTTAATTAATATTTTACATGTATTTTACTAGTCGATAAGGTTACCGTTCGTCAATAATGAGGTGTAGTTAGATAGTTATCAGATAATTATATTATGCTGTATCAATGAAGTAATCCCATTTTTGTTATATATTAGTCCTATTTTACACATGTAAACTGTTCAAGCAACTATTCATAACGCAAATCGTGGTGAGCAGGCGCAGTAGTATTTTTTGATGAAACTATACAGTTTCAACACAATAGACCTGGCTTCTATGTCGATGCAATTTAATATGTAACTTCACATATAAGAATAGAGTGATTGGTTTACTTCCTTATGATTGGTTAACTATGATCATGTGACTCAAGTGGTTGACAAAGAAAGGCATATTTAGCAAGATGAGAGTTATAAGCTATTAACAAAACATGCGATTGATATGTTTCTGTATGTACAAGGAGATGTAAGTCTCGTTATATCACATACATTTAAATACCAATGACCTACAGTTCGTATGAGAGTCCTTCCCCTTGTAGGTGATTATTATAGAATTACTAAACATTGAGAATCATGATGAGATTATATAATTACTAATAATTAATAATTACATAACTGATTTATATTTTAGTACATTTTGTAAATACATCCAATATAATTATATATACCTATACACATAAGGTCTATATAGTATATACTATATAGTCGATGGTAATAGTTGGGGAATAAAATACCCTTGTACTAATACGAAAATATATACGTAATGTACAAATAGCAATCGTACTAACAAAACACAACACACAATACACATTTTGTACAACGATCGAACGATTTTCCGTCAAAATAACTTCAATATAATTAACATCTATCATGATGAAATGCGTGTGAATCAGCCATTGTGTTATATATATATAGGTGTTTCGAATGGAGTTGAAGGTATTTCGAAATAAATAAATCAAATAAAAATTAAGTGTGACGAATTTTGTTTTGAAATGCTATTTAAATTATTGTTGTAATTTTTAAATGGATATTTTATTATATTTATACTCGCAAACAGAACATTAAAGAATATCATTCATTCATTTAACCAAGACTGTCTTAGCATAGTTGCGATACAAAAGGATATTTGTAAAGGATTTTTTTTCATTTGATAAATGGGAATTTAATGATATTGTAAAAGAGGAGGAATAAAAACAATTGAAGGACACACAATGTTTTTAACATATTTTATGTAGATTTTAACTGTTCTTGAAAAGTATAATGTTTATACATATTCTAAACCAGGTAATCTATACTGCCGGTACCGGTCTCTCAAACCAGTCCAAGTTGCCGAGCGGTCTAAGGCGTTATATCTGCGCACTATGCATACATGGAAACTAGGAGGTTATGGGTTCAAATCCCGACATCGGCATTTTGCCAATTATTCGAAAAAAAGGGGTGGTTAATTGACTAAACTGTTGGCGTATGGACAAGAACGAAGTAACCGGCTATGCTTGAGAAGGTTTTCTGCAGTTTCCTTCACGAACTCCAGATGAATATCGGCATAGTTCCTATCATAGTCGGCTGCAGCCGCATATCCTACCAATTCCTAGTCTATACACAAAAATTCCTTCCACTCTACTCACATCTTCACAACCTTCGGCATCACAATGGACCTTATGGTCGAAGTGTAGCCCGTCCAGGGCAGCCTCTACAATCTATCTATCTATAATCTACACTTAACAACAATAATAGGGAATATGCATGAAAATTTTTTTTCACATTTATTTTCAGAATATGAAAATACTGTTAATTCTGTAATAATATTTAAAAACGAAATTAAAATCCGACAAATATCAAGGCAGCTATAAGCTTTTAAAGATTATTATCTGTCTCTTTCTTGCAAAAATACTAAAAACGGAGTTTTACGTGTATTTTAAATGGTGAAAGTGTAATATGACGTCACATAACATATCAAGAGGGCTATCACCCTCTTTGTCTAATCGGGAATTTCAATCATTCATATCTCGCTTATTTTTAAAGTTATTTAAAAAGTAATTTTACCTTGATATTTGTCAAGTAAACATGCTTCAATTCAAGTGAAAAAAATTTTCATGCATATTCGCTATTATTGTAATGTATATAACTCTATACACAAGTTCATTATATGTTTTGTGTATAAATAAATTATAAACAGCACATTTCATTACAATGCATTCATTATATGTATGCATATATGTATGTATGCATGTATGTATATGTCTTTTGATTATAACATATAAAATACACTGTTGAAGCATTAAACAATTATTCAAATGTCATACAAATATTAGCTTTAATAATATTTAATATTATTGACAAATACAAAATTGTGACAAATTGTGACAGAAGTGTTGATCAAGTCAATATAAACATTTAGTTCAACTCAAAATATCAATATATTATTAAGGATGTACGAGCACTAGATATAGTCCATTCATAAAATTCTTCAAAATCGTATATAGTACATTCATAAAAGTCCACAATAATGTTTATTATTTTTTGTCGTAAGTTAAAATTAAAATTTAATTTAGGTCCGTCATACCGGGCCTAACAAAAAAGATATTTAAGAAAAAAACCTAAGATTTCGAGTAATTAAGCTACCGCTGACAGAAATAAAATTTACCCGAAATCACAGTTGTTTTCTTAAATATTTTGTTTTTTTAGGACCGTCATACCGGAATTTTATTGGATCAATCTCTTTATTAATATTTCTACTTTCTATTGCGCTGTTTTTATTCGTCTTATTTTATTCCAACTGAAAATTATCAAAATATATCAAAATATGGGTTTCTCTATAAGAGCAATGCATTAAAATCCGAACTTTTACATTAAATAATTAATTCAAGACTCTCGTAACCTTCCCGGAAACATTTTTAATTAATTTACATGCACTTCAACTACATGTAAACAAAAAATCAAGCCTTAATCTTTTTGCAGCATCAGTGCTCGTACATCCTTACTCAATTCTGAATATCTAACAAATTTACCCTTGAACTTATAGTTTAATAAATAAAATCAGACAATTTTTTGAATAAAATTTTCCCTAACAAAAACAGTATTCATTACATGAAGATATCAAAAGAGAAAATATAAATAAAATTGTGAGAAATATATCGGAAAAAGAGACATTTCCATTTAATTATTTGACTTCAAAACAAGAAAATAAAAAATCAGAGAGAAAAAAATGTACCGATTGCCATTTTTTGTTAGTCTATACTCACTACTACAAAACAGACAAAAAAAAAACATAACCTGTCAATGAAAAACAAAATCATTTTGAGAAGGGATAAAAAACAAGAATATTTCATACAACAAAGGTAACCCAATTTTATTTCAATTTATTTTGATGTACCAACGGGTTATATGTAATATAGAAACAAAACAATATATATCAGGACTATCGGGATAGAAAAACAATTTGATTTAATACACTCACTTGACTTCCATGTACACATGTAGTACATCTTGTCTTGAAATAAGACAATAGATCAAATACAAGAGGAATTTTATGTATGTTAATAAGCATAGGAGGGCAATATGGAAAAAACAAGTACTGTCGACTTCTGAAGTGGGGCTTCTTTTTCGAATTTTTTCCAGTTGATTTGTTAAAGTCATTTGGTATTCGAAGAAATGTTTCGAACAAACATTATCCATTATAATTAATAAATAAAACAAATATTTGGGATTTTCGTAACAATAATTTTATATTAATTTTTTTTTAATTAATGTAGATTAACGGCTGTACTTTGAACAGCTGTGGTCATATGTACAACCAATAATATAGATAGTTTGCTATTACAATAAGTAAATGAGTTTGGTATCGATTAAAAAAAGTTTCAGGTTGCTTAATATTGTGTTGTCGTTGGATAATAATTGATTTTGGCAGACTGTATTTATTTTTGGAGATCTGGTACTTTGTGCATGTGATCAGTATGTGTTCTGTTCTGTTTTATTTAATAATTATAATCAATATTCATCAAGTAACTGTCCATTCGATACAAATTCGTTTGTCATTATAAATTTATTAACAAGTTTTGTTCTAAACATCTTTTGGAAACCATGAATTCGGCAAAAATCAACTGTACTGTATTAACTGTATTAAATGTACTGTATTAATATATGTAATTCTTAAGCAATGCAGAAAAACCGAAAGACATCCTTGAACATTGTGTATTTTACATCTGTTAGTAGTTCAAAATTTGAATGTGGAAGCCACTTTCATTCCTCAGATCTTTTAAGGATTTAGAAATAAAATTTCTTAAAAAAAATTTTTTTTTGCGCATTGTCAAACTGTCAGATTTGAGTAACATAACTGTCATTCTAAAACTGTTCTCAGATGTTTTTGTTTTTGCAGACAAACACCCCAATCCACATAAATGGAATTTGAAAATTGACAATAGTATTCTTCGTTCTTTGAAACGATTTCAATACGTAAAGATTTAATACATTGACTTACCACATTAAAATGAATATTTCTACATTACACCAAACGTGTCGCCGCATAGTGGTAAAAAGTATTCGAAAATAAATTTATTTTTAAAACATAAAATGTCATATATAAAAAAAAGTTTTATATATATATATATATATATATCTCGTCTCAGAACTATCTCAGAAATATTTAAGGTATTTTCAGGTGTCAATAATGTGTATATATATACTACTCGACTACTCGAAACATACACACGATATGATATTTATTGTGATAGAAATATACCCATAGACTTTCAATGTCGAAAAGATACTAGAAATCAAACCGCATATTAGCTCTTTTTGCAACTATTTTCAAGATTTTATCTCCGTGAATAATATCTCCCAAGCTGCATAACTTCATAACATTAACTTATTTTTGCCAGATAAGTCAAAACTAAGGCATTTTTGCTACACAAAAAAATTAAAAACTGGGGACCAATACAATGTATAGGGTTTTGCAAATATTTAAAAATTTATTTCCTGGGGAACTGCGTTTGCGGTAGTGTCTACAACAGCACTCTTTAAACGAATGACGCACTTAGGGGCCATATTAGAGCTGTTATTCGAGTCCAAATATATTATGAAAAATTTTATCGAAATAATTAAAAGTTACAAGAACATTAAATACTCATTTTCAAATATTCTGGGTGCTGAAAGTTAGAATCTCAGAAAGTCATTTTGAATCGAAACAAAGTATTGATCTAGTATATATGAGTTATAAGTTCATAGAATATCAAATATCATATTTTTGTGTTATAAATAATTTAAAATGAGATGTTCACTTTTCGATTTGCGAATATTATCGAAAAAAACTATGAAAAAAACGAATATATCCTTGGAATATATATATATATATATATATATATATATATATATATATATATATATATATATATATATATATATATAATATATGAATATAAAAATCAGAGTTGATATGATGGAATACTACTTACTCCCCAAATCAGACGAATACAACAACACCAGTATTCTATTTCCTACAAATTTAAAAGTAACAAAAAATCGAAAAATTTTTCATATCATTTCAAATCTTATATAACTCTTTTTATTTATATACAGAAGTTCATTTTATTTATATTCAGAAGTTCAACCATATGTATGAACAAGAAGTTCGAGAATTTCGATAAACATATGGGCTGATTTTAATTCTAGAAAAAAACTGAAGAAGTTATAAGGCAGTCGATTTCACCCATTTTTAACCCGACTTCAAAAAAGAGGATGGTTCTCAATTCGTCTGTATTTTTATTTATTTTTTAATTGTTGTATTAATCTAAAACTTTGTAAGTATAGATACTTTCAATAACAATAAAAACACACCGAGTTAATCTTGTGATGGGTTTCGAAAATTTGCATTGAAATACAATAAATTTGATGGCCGTGCTAGAAAATAGGTAAAATTCATACACCTTTTTTATGTCGTCGGGGCAAGTACGTCACATTCTCGTATTCGCAAGCTGATGTTACAATTTTGTATTTGCAAACTGATTATACAAGTTTTCGGGTTCTCGGGGAAATATTTGTTCTCGGGGAAATCCGAAATGCGTTCGTTGTTCTCGGGGAAGTTTTTTTTTATCGAGACGTTACCCGTTATGTATTTTTAACTCTATATAAAAGTGATCAATTTAAAATTTTATTTTATAAATATGTACTAGTTTAATCTCAAGTTTGTAACTATAACTATAGGAAATATTCTTCATTGGAAGAATTTGTTTAAATTATTTCTATTTCGGATGCTGTCTGCAAATCAACTCAAAAACGACTAGAGGCGGACCAAAACAGTCCTAACGGGAAAAAACAGTCAACACACCCCCACCCCCACCTTAAATATCGATCTATTTAACTGTAAAAGACAGAAGAAAATTTTCATAAAAACAAACCTTTTTTCATTGATAAATTCAAATTTGTATAGTGTAAACGCACTAATAAAGAACTTATTATGTACAGGATATTTAAACAATTGGCTTGGTTACATATTTTGTGTTTTGTATCTTTTTATGCTAATAATTTAGTTCTTATGCTCCCTTATTTTACTGTAAAAAGATTCCTTACATATCCATCGCATATATGTAAAATATACATTGAATACACCCCCCCCCCCCCGCGCTTTATATGGTGTATACAAACGCGTACACCATATGGTGGAAACGAAAATTCTTTTAACAATTAGCCATTTATATAATACGTAATATCACACAGTACTTACTATATACTGGGTAAGTCGGGAGAAACGGATCAAACTCCAGGAGTGTATTGTACAGTAAGAGATATACCGGTTGTTTAGTTTACATCTTCGCATAGTAGATCTTCCACGAGTATGAGAGAGTACATATGTATACATTAAGCAATGTGTATGAGAAGGAGGTCTTATAGGTTTATTTTGTTATTATTATTACATGTTATAGTATACTGAAGTCTGAACAATAGAACCAATCATAACAACTGATCTGTTCACTTAAAAAACCCCACTCTTCAAGTGTCATCTAACTGAATGCGTATCGTACAACACATACATAACACAACAGTTTAAGTAAGAAAACAAACCTATAAGACCTCCTTCTCATACACATTGCTTAATGTATACATATGTACTCTCTCATACTCGTGGGAGATCTACTATGCGAAGATGTAAACTAAACAACCGGTATACTATATTTATAGAGATATAATATATATAGTAAAGTAGATATGATCTGTATACTACCAAGAACCTACCTGAGTTATATATAACATCTTTATATAAAACACATAACCTCTAAAAATGAATTCATTTTTTATGTGTGTGTGACAGATCCCTTTTTTTTTCATTACATACGCTTAAATAAATTTTGTAAATGTACATCATTTAATAAATGTCACATTTGATATAGTGACATAGAGGATATTTTGTTTTTGTTTAAAACAGAAAGGCTTACACAAATATAAAATGGTACATCAATTAATTATCTTCATACAGTATGGCGCATATACGGACTCATTGCCTAACTATTGGTAAAGTTACTGATGACGTCATATTCCAAGATGGCGGCTTTAGTCAGGCTACATTTCAACAATTAGTTATATATCTATACTACTATAAATACAAATTTTGAATAGTGAAAAGTAGCTTTAACGTAAAGTTGATAAATTTGCAGAAAATGTTAAACACTCGTTATATAATCAACGATGCTCTCTTTTTATCTAAACTTTCTACACTTTAATTATGAGTAAAACAAACCTGTAAATTTTTATATGTAAAAAAAAAACAAAAACTATTATAAAAAAAGTTTTTGATAAATCCGATCCAACTTTAAAGCATCTTTAAAGATCTATTTAAATTAAACAAAAAGTAGAACTATCTATAGAATATCGTTCAAAAGTTAGAAGGGGTTGATTTTGGCTCTAATATTTCGTGTAGTTATATCACAGTCCCCTTAAACTCGGTCCAACGCACTGCCGTGCTAAAAATAAGACGGCCAGTATATATTTCGTACATTCCTGACAGATAATATTGCTACCTTCATGTAAAATTTACTACCAAAGCATTAGCCTTTTTGAGATAGTTTTGACCAAACAGAGTTTATTGTAATTATAAATAAGTATCATAAGTATCCTTGCCTTGGGAAAGGAAAAGTGATTATGGAAAATGTTTACCAAAATTTTATTTTATTTTTGATGTCAGACATCCTGTATAACTATTTCAATTTTCATAACTTTGTACATTGTTCGTATTGGAAACAAATCTTGAATCTGTTCCAAACGATGTTCTTTGAATTTAAAATTACTTTTTGAAGAAATCGTTCATTTATTTAGTACTTTATTTATTTATTTAGATTTTAGACAAGAAAATACTAACCACAGAATTCTAGTTTTGAAACTTCACAAGAAAAAATATCTGGTTATATTTATTGTAGTATCTATTTTTTGGTACATCTAATACGATGTAAAGTTGTTTTTCTTACTAAATAATAATTCTTTTTTGAAAAAACGGCATGAGTTCCAATACAAATGACAAAATAGTTTAAGGTTTTCAACATATCAAATGTGATGGAATGTGGCTAGTGATGCCGCGAGAGTAGAGACAAAAATTAGAATCCTGATTTTCAGTAAATTTTTGAGAGACAGACGAGAGGACTCACACAGGACATTTCAAGAAAATCTTCAACTGTAATGTTAAATATTATTTACTATATAAATACACAATGCTTCATAAAGAAATAAAAATAGTGGAGGCACTCTATAGTTAGTAGTGTGTGCGTGCATACGTAATGAATAATAATATTATAAATTAAGTGGGCATCAGAGTGGGGATTTACTCTTAAATGACATCAAACCAACATCATAACACAAGCAGCCCAGATGTTTGTAAATATGTGTATGTATGTATGGTTTTATAGTAAATATTTTATTAATTAATTTAACATTGATTCCCTATTAGAAATGCATTTGAAAACAGACTGTATACTCTATGTATACAGTTCCGTAAAGTAAAATAATAAACAAAAAACTAGGAAATTTATAACATAAGAACAAATTCCAGACACCCATAAAATACTTTGCCATATTATTTGTTGATGGTGTTAAACTTACATTTAATAAATAAATCTAAAGCTGAATAATAATGTTATTACTTAAAGGAAATAAAAAACTCCAAACCATTATCGTATCAACTCGATTGCTTGTGCATTGAGCTAGTTGCATACAGAAAACACCACACACACAAAATATTATATTAATACTATGGTGAACATAATTTATATATTAAATTATAGTATAATATGATGTATTAAAGTAGATTCCATCTAACACGCGCACATAGAAACATGTTGGTACATATTTAAGAGAGAGTTTGTAACATATTGAAAGTGATAAATCATGTCAGAGGTTTAATGAGCCTCTCCTGTGCCCTCGAATTAAATACGCTCGCTTAGGATAATCTTTAAGAATATAATAGCGAAATCTCTAAATCAAAAGTTCCACTTTAAATTTCACAGTTCTATTCACTTTGGTGCTTTATTGTTCATCGAGAACGAATTTTTCGAAATTCAATCACTTAGAAGGTGGAAAAACGATGATAGTTACATGAATTCGATGACTAATCTATATTTGTAGGTGTATACCAAGATATCTTGGTCTATTCTTGACTTATTGTACAGTGCAGCAATCATTAATATAGTCTATTTCATAAGTGAATACAAATTTTGTTGATGGCTCCGATAGTAGTAGCCTAGCGACGTACGTATTGCACTAAAGCACTAAGGGGACTAGATATAAATAAATATATATAAAGTATATATTAACGTAGATGTCAACATGTCACCAGTAAGATGAGTGTAAGATTTTGGACAAAAATGTATAAAGTATATATTAGCGTACATGTCAACATGTCACCAGTGAGATAAGTTTAAAATTTTGGACAAATATATATATAAAGAATATCTTAGCGTAGATGTCAATAAAGATGCCAACATGAGTGCACAGTAGTGAGTCGTCAAATTCCAACCATATTTCGGCATAGCTCCACGATATACCGGCAGTTCGATTTCGGGATAATGAGCACCTCATCATAAAGTAATAGAAATTGCTATTTATAGCGGTTATTGAGAAATTCAACATAAAAAATCGTTAATTTTGTAGCTGATTCCTTCATCATCAAAAATTCTAGATCATTTCCCCAAGAGATAGAAACTTTGGTAGAAATGTAGATATCTTGGGATACAAGCAATGGTAAAAAAGATTAAAACATGAAATTTTTGTTTTTAAATGAAATTATAAATCATTAATTTCGCTGCTATTACCGCGTGATATATTTGTGAGGGTTAAATCATTGCATAGGTTTCCTTAGTAGCTTGTACTTATATATATATATATATATATAGTACAAGCTTATACAAGCTTATATATATACATATAGTACAAGCTTCTATATATACATATATATATATATATATATATATATATATATATATATATATATATATATATATATATATATATATATATATATATATATATATATATATATATATATATATATATATATATACTAAAGTTAGCAATAGCTCGGACCTCATGTAGATATCATTCTATTTGTTTTTGATGACGTATACAGGGTGTCATCGCTAAAACTAGTCATTATGATACGAAATTTGCTAGTGTTTAAAAGAGTTGAACATTTACATTTAGTTGAAAAAAGAGAAATAGACTCAGGCACATGCATATATTATTCCACATTTTTAGACACATTTAAAAATACAGATATATGTCTGTCACTTTTTCTCTTACAAATAAATGCATGTCTATCATCAACTGTCCATTAAACACTGTTGTAAATTTCCATATTATAATGGCTAATCCTGACGATGACCTGAGCCTGTTTCATTCCATCGTTAATATTCAACGACTTCTGTATGATTTGTAAAATATGATGATGAGAGAAATAAACATACTTGGAAACTATTTAATAAATAAATTATATATACTCTATCCATGGGGAAGAAGATGTAAAATATATATGTATATGCTTACAATTATGGTAATTAAAGACTGCAGTCATAATGAAATATGTATTTTATTCCACAACTATATATATATATATATATCTATATAATACAACATCGTCGTGATACTTCATGAAGAAGACGAAGAAGCTTCCTTGAGTGTGTTTTTTTTTTTTTGGTATCAGATTGCGTGTTTAACAACATAGTTTTATAGACTCAAAAGCTCTAGAAATAAGATACATATTATTATATATATATACAGTCGAACCTGTTCGAAACAATTAGTTTATAGATAGATATATTGTAAAGGCTGCCCTGGATGGGCTACACTTCGACCATAAGGTCCATTGTGATGCCTAGGGATGTGAGTGGAGTGGAAGGAATTTTTGGGTATAAACTAGGAATTGATAGGATATGCGGCTGCACCCGACTATGATAGCAACTATGCCGATAGTCATCTGGAGTTCGTGAAGAAAACTGCAGCAAACCTTCTCAAACATAGCCGGTTACTACGTTCTTGACCATACGCCGACAGTTTAGTCAATTAACCGCCCCCTTTTTTTCCTAATAATTGACAAACTGTGGATGTCGGGATTCGAACCCATAATCTCCCAGTTTTTGTAATGTATAGAACACTCAAATCCTGTAAACGTGATGTATCGATAAATTTGACGGTATCACATGGAGACATCTATGAAACTATTTACAACTTTGATATAAGCTTTCTCATCGATTTTGTAACATTGCTAAAAAGGTTGAGAAATGAATTTTTATTGTTATAGGCAGTACCGAACGGTATACCCGGTACTGTAACACACATTATCCAGTTAGTTTAGATGCTTGTTGCATATGTCTTCTTTGTTGTAAGCTCTATAGTAATGAGAAACGATTACCTAGAGAAGTTCTGAATTAAAATAGATTTGATGATATCTGTTTTTTTACACTTTAGATAGTTTTTTTAGTTTGGTAGATAGATTTAGTTGAAGAATAGCCTTTACACTGTGTTTTGTTTAGTACAAGTTGCACTGTACCATGATCATAAAAGATAGTAATGTATTAATTAAAACAGAAAAAATATATTTACGATGTCTTAGTTTTACATTATAGAGTTGAGCTTAAATAATTCATTACTTTATTGTACATATTCATACTGTCACTAATATATCGTCCTCGTGAAAAACTTACAAAGAACATTTTTCATCCATAAATTGTACGTTGGAAAATTGCACAATATAAAAAAATTGATGTTCGTTAAGATATTGCCTCAACAATTACTTTCTGAAGTTTGCATTCAAATTAATGATCGAATGTTTAGAGTTTGCTATCTCTTATTGATTTGTGATTACTCTAATGTAATTATTATATTTGTCTCATAAATTCAAAACGGTTTTTTCATTCAAAACTTTTTGCAAAAAGCATATGGATTTGGCCTTAATTTACTGCAATTATTTACAAGAGCCAACGTCACTATAAAATCGAATTCTAGCCGAACTGTAGATATAATTTTTTTTTTTAAAGTTAAAATCAACTTCATCAACATTTTTAATTTATTTTTTTATTTTTAGGTAAATAAAATTCCCTTATTTACATTTATTTATACATTTTTTAGAAATTTATGACATTTTTTTTTTATAAAATAAAAATGTATGATAATTTTTAGCATATAAAATATAGTTTACTAAAAAATGTAAAAAATACAATGAAATTCATATCAAATTAGTATGTTTAGAAAATTTCTTTCGCTACCTACATTGAGTACAGTATTAGTAGTATTTATATGAAGAACAACTTTTATTTTAAACTATTTCTCCAATCGACTGCAAAAATGCACGACACTTCTGGACTCGATAGTACATTTGATCATAAAATTAGCGCTCATTACTTACTCATTCAGTTTTCAAAAAACTGCTCGAACAAAAGTTATTCATTATAAATATTCTAACAACTATCAGTCGAAATATTTTCCCAAAAATCGATTGAATAACGTACACTTCTATTCAATATATTTGAAATGAAACGTCACATTCTAAACGTATAAATTACTGAATATATGTATAATATTACATACACTTAGAATGTTTCAACTGGTTTAATTTTTATGAACGGGATTGTACAAACTAACTATAAAATTTGGAAAATATTAGTATACTTTTGTGGCCCATAATTTAAGTGCCTAATCATTTTATACACGCAACTTTAAACATTAAACTCTATGTGATGGGTCGTTATAGACGAATTTCACTATATACGAAAATTTTATAACAAAAGACAAAAATTAGGCAAAACAATTTTGAAAATTTAATTATAAAAATATATACGCAAAACAATAGAGAGAGAAAAAAATGTAACCATTTTATTTGATACAAAAATAAAATAAAATAGTGAAATAATAAAAATGATTTTATGTGAATAACATAAAGTAATTGAGCCATAAATTTGTTTGTACCTAATATATGGTACATATAATACCATATGGTAAGTACAAACATAGAGAGGAAATGCTGTGTGCAGTCGAAACTATAAACAATATATTTAGGAGTTCACTGAAGACCTTGAAAGTAGACATGGCCGGCACAAAACTAGCGATTATTTTACAAAATTTTATAATTTCTTTGTGTCTTACGGTTTTTAAAGTAATGCTTCTGATCAAAATTGTTCATTACTTTTATTTGAAACATTTTTCCAAAAACCAAATGAGTGAAGCACAAACTATAAAACTTTGCAAAAAGAATACTACTTTTGATTCACGATACATACAAATTTACATGATACAAACAGGCCTAGGAAAATGTATAACCTGCCAAATAATCGCTAGTAGTTTATTCTCACGTCTGCCAATGCGAATAATTTCGACAAATTTATTTGTCATTTTTTATATTGAAAGTTTTTTTCTCAATTAATTGTAGCTTCATATCGAGATATCTGACAATAATTGGGAAGTTTTGATAAGGTGAGTAGGCTTGTAGGACAGAAACTGCAAATCGATATACTCTCTCGTCTGTTACAATGCTTCTCTAGCTTCCAACTTCTAATTAAACTTTATTAACTCCTGTATGTATCGATTTACTATAGATATCACCTCCAAATACAGGCATAAACATCATTTTCTATAAAAATTTCAATTTTTGGGAATATTTGCAACTATTTACAGGCTATAAATTGTTGATGCAATAAAATGCTGGCAGTAAAAGATATTTCCACTCTATATATGTACCTACTATATGATAATACAGAAATATTTGTGTGGTCCATAAATGAATATGGTTTTGACACAGTGAGTGAGTGACCTTTTTTTACAATTGATTCACAAAAAACGCAATATACTTTCCACAATTTCCACTATAACCGACCAATCATAGCAGATATATATAGATGAAAAATATAGAGGATTTTTTTGTTTTTTTTGTTTAATTGCGGTGATGTGGGTTGGTTGATAATAAATGAATAAAAATAGTTTTAGCTTTGCAATTGTATTTGAAAATATATTATGGTCGAGTAAATTTATAGTCAATTTGTCGGAAAATTTTGCATGACAATTTCATGGGAATCAACATATAAAGAAACTAAACTCCACTTAGTTCCTTTACCTCAGATTTCCGCATTTCGGGGGAGCCAAAGGCTGGGTACATCATACTCTGGATTTGTCAGAACATTTTGCCAGAATTTGCACGGGAGTATCATGCACCCCGTTACATTCCGGACAAATCTCACTGTCCTACAATCTCATGAGGGATAGATGCAATTTGAGCTTGCATTTATCGATAAGCAGCCCAACCAGAATCAGCTATTTGCTTGGGTTATCAAAAGTACAACTTTTCATTTTGTGTTCATATCCATTGGTTTAGGGAAAAGGTAGTCTGCCTTCTAATTATTCCTAGCTACGGTTCCGATCCAGCCTCGACTATTATGTCAAATATCGTCAAAAGGAAATTTTAAAAGGTTTTACTTCACAAACTTTAAAGTATACTTTAAACGGCCACTTCTTGTGTTTTAAGATAATCTTTTACTTAGAAAGAACTATATTTAAAAAAGTGAAAATAAAAACTAACTGAGTTAATTGCTCAAATACCCGGTATATACTGAACTGAGCTATATACAGGCTTTGTAATCGAGACTAATTACAAATGTTTGAGCAGAAATTTTGACAAAACTCTTCGTTTTATGGAAAAAAGTTGATTATTCATACACACAAAATTTCCATTCATTATCTCTTTTCGTTTTCGAGTTATTGTGTTTAGCAACAGATGGACGGACGTTATATGGAAATGAGCTAATTAGGTTAATTTTATGAACAATTATACTAAAGTCGAGTCTTCAAGTCGAGACTAAACTGAATTAACTATTATTATCATATTATATTTACCGGGTATAAAAATACAATTGAATTAGAATTAATGTAAGGGCGTTAATTTTGCAACGCTATAGTCAAATGAGTACTCTCTTTAATAAAATTTATTTAGGATTTTAAACAAATGGTAAAGTATATCAATAATCTTACAACGATTTATAACATTTTTTTATTTGTCCTAAATATTTTAAAATTATTTATTGAAAAATATCAGTAAATGTAACCTAGAAATTGATTTGACTTGATTTGACAGCTCTAACAATTAACTATGTTTTATATGTGTGTGTATATTTTTTTACTGTGCGCTATCGCCAGTTTTCAAAATATAGTTGCCAAAACAAACCTAACAAAACTTTTTTTAATACAATTATATAAACTTCATATTTCAAAGAATATTTATAAACATTATTTATTATGGTGTCTACTTAAATAATACAGTTACTATAATTTTAAGTACAAAAAAATTATGTTCTCCTTAAGACGCTGTGTTAAAAGTTTGATTTTTAATCGGTAATTACTCATTGACATTATCGTCAACAGGTTTTAAATTTTTGAGGCAGGATAAATACATAATTGAGCTATTCAATTGACTAAAAAAAAAAATTCTGTACCTACTATCAAGCCTCATGCATGAACATCCTTAAAACAATGATATTTATTCAAATTACTAAAAATCAATTTATAAATAAATTAAATATTCATAAAATAATTGGAAAAAAAAATACAAATTTAACATTTTTTTCATTGTACAAAACACACAAAAAATACAATTTTTTGTGTTTTTTTTTTTGTTTCCAAACATAAATCATCTGAAAAATAATAATTGGTTCAACATTGAAACAGCGAGTTCAGAGATAATGTAAAAAAATATTTGTTTAACCAAGTGAGTTGAATTATTATTATGTGATATAGTCGATGCTACTACTGGTATCATCGACTGGTATCACTACTGGTGGTGTGAGCGATATTATGTGGGATATAATAGTAATATATATATATCGGTGATATTCAATGCAATCAATAATGGTGGGAAGAATTTTAATTAATTTTAATAAAGTTTTATTTGTTTAACAGATACATATTTTGTTCGCATCCTGAATCCTATATATTGTTCGATGTATAATGGAATTGTTTTTAAAATAGATAATATAAAGATTATTAAAATAATCAAAAAGAACTCTAGGTTTTTTGAAATTAAATTTCAAATTCTGCCCTAATTCCTAGAACAATTATTTGTATTTTATAAATACGTATTTCGACTACAAGGTAGTCATCATCAGTATGAATTAGCTAATCGTAACTATCTCTGGGATATGGAGTCAGAGATATGTTGCTCTTTAAGACCAACCCTTTTATTGGCGATGTTCTTTTCTGACCATGCGGTGTTGCGGCTATTGTCCATAAGGTGGGGGTGTTCATCGAAGCTAACCTTGATATTCAGGTATTAAATTTTGAGGTTTAATTTTATTAAATCATAATTTGGAATTGGGCCATTGTCTAAATTCATTATCTGTTTTCTTAATTTGTGTATGTAGATACTTTCGTATGCATCTAATTCTGTGGGGTTTTGTACCGATTTTAGTAGTTTTAAATTTGATTTGTCAATTTTGTGGTTGTTCTCAATAACGTGCACAGCTATACACGATTTTTCGACTCACCCAAATTTCACATCCGAAAAAGTTCCGATTTGGTGGCGACTTTAACCAACATAAATTTTCGAACAGTTTTGACAACTGACACTATATATACCCGATTGTTTTTCATTGATAATTTTGCCCAGTAACTGTTTAATTTTATTTTTACTGACAAGCGCTGTTTTAAGGTTATGATTCCTTAATTCTCTAGTGATTTTATTTTATACGATCATAGAAATAAATTACGAATTAAATTACGAAGAATAATAATTATAGGAATTTATATAAACATTATTAAAATAAGCAACGCACCAAATTTGGTGAGTCACGCACCAAATTAGCAACGAGCAACATTTCTCTGACTCTATATCCCAGAGATAGTTACGATTAGCTAATTCATACTGATGATGACTACTTTGTAGTCGAAATACCTATTTATAAAATACAAATAATTGTTCTAGAAATTGGGGAAAAAATTTTAAATTGAATTATAGGACTTATTACTATGCCATATAGTACTCAGTCTACGAAAATAAAAATCATTGGAAATATTACTATACTAAATGTGATGACAATTCCGTACCTTATGGAACGTAGCCCTGCGTTGTGTGTAGATGATCACCACATAAATATATTTCCAATGCTGGTACTTTTTCGTGGACTGAGTACCTACTATGTGGTATAGAAATAGTGATTATAATTTTCTTTTGGTGGTTGTACTATTGAAATGATATTTATTTTTCCATATTAAATAATAATATATACTGAATTTCCATGTATGATAAACAGTTTTTAGCGCCGTTTTTTAAATACAAATAATACAAAAACTAATATTAAAAAAATAATATTAAAAAATGCTTCCACATATGAAATTCAAAGAGGCAATAATTTGATAAAAGAACTTTTCACTCATGTTACATTCATGTTTCCAATAATTAAGACAAAAACTTTTTTTTAAAATAAATATCAAAGTTTCATAAAGAATATCATTATATATAGTGTAATCATGTTTAATTACTATTTAATAACAGTTTTTTTTTTCATATTTCTGTATATAATTACCATAATATTGAAATGAGTTTGTATTTTGGAATATTTATTAGTATTTATAAATTTTTTTTCTATACAAAAATACTGCATTAATGAATCTTTTTATCCATGAAATATGTTTGTTTTTTCATTCGGTAAATATTATTTATTTATTTTTATTTTGTTGTTGTTGTTGTTGTTGTAAACGATATCAGTGGATATTAATTAAAAACAACATACCTCTTTGATAACAAAATAAACTATTTTATTACATTTCATTTTTAATTAGCGTTCTCGGCTTCTATGCATTTGTATTAAACAGGGTTCCGTATACTTAAGAGTGTTTGATAAATATGTTTCAAGTATGTTTGATAATCGATCCTTCGATTGAACCATTGTGAATCATGAACGTCAAAAGTAAAGCCTTACGAAATTATCGGTCGCTCTTAAAGATCAACTAGGATCGTATAGATCAACGAATTCGCATCAAAATTTGGCTTCAAACTCGGAAAAACTAATTCGGAAACTATTCAAATGATGCAGAAGGCCTTTGGGGACAGAACACAAATAAAAGAATGGTATAATCGTTTCAAAAGTGGCCGCACATCTGTTGATAGTGGTCCTCGTTCTAGCCTACCTTCAACGACAACAACACCGGATAATATCGAGCGCATGCGACTTTCGATTGAAGAAGATCGACGATTGACTGTGCGCGAATGAGAATATGATCTTGGAATACCAAAAACTACAATTTGATAAATTTTAACCTCAAATTTAGAAAGTGGAAGCGGTGGGAAATCTCATCGAATCTTGTGCAACAGTTTTTAACTTATCACAATATCGTACAGCTTTGCCAACCTCCGTACAGTCCCGACATAGCCCCCATAATAAATTCGGAAAACATTTATAACGATACCAATATTTATGGATTCAAGTATTCTCAAATGAAATCAAAAGAGGTAACCTTGTAATTAAAGTCGAACAAAACTAGACTCGAATTTAGATAATTTTTAATAATTTGGAAAAAATATCGGAATGTCTGCAGGTATTTCACAAATATAACGTTCTCTAAATTTCATGAAATATTTTAAAGAAATAAAACACGGTAATTTGGAAAAACTTTTAAACTGTCCTTATGTGTACATTCCAATGAAATCTTTAAAGTCAAATTAAAAAATCTATCAAAGCCGAAGAAGACACATAAATTACACAGATTAGGAATAATTCACAGAAAATTGTTTATCTTCGCATCAGTAAATAATTTTTTCGAACGAATGCAACTACAAAATGCAAGTTACAAACTAATATTACATTGTACACAAAGCTATAGAATCTTCTTTAATATTATTCATTTATCTGTAAAAACTAACGATCCCATTTAAATATATAAAATAAAATACAACAACAAAAAAAAAACACCAAAGTACTTTATATAGGTATAACAAAGACACAAGTTATATAGGTTGGCGCAAAAATACCATCACAATTTCTAAATTCAATAATTCTTTCTGGAACTAATATTTATTGAGTTTCTCTTTTTTAGATTATAGTAAATACTTAGGAGTTTCAATATAGAGCGATACCAGCCTGCAGAAAGCGATAAATATCGTAACTTTTTATTTGGAAAACGGAAGAAGCTTTATTTCTACTCAGAGAAACTATCGACGATATTATACTATCAGATATGCTCCTTCTAACCATATACGATATTACTGATTATTTTCTTTGGAGTTTTCTGAAAGAAAGGATTTATGTAAACAAGCCACAATGATTGGAACATCTTAGAATGCGAGAGATTTTGAGGATATCTCAAGAACGAAACTTTACGAAACTATCAGATGTGCTGAAAAGAGATCATAGTTTTCAGGGCGAAAAGGCATATCATTTGTTAAACATCATTTTTCGTAAATAGTTGGAAAAAAAAACTTCAAGAAACAACACACTTAATATTATGAGTTGCAAATTTTCTGAACTTCTCATATACGTTTTTTAATTTAAAATCGTGAAGGTACTTTTGGGCCACCTTATATAACTATATGCAGTCGTCAATACAGCGAGTACCTACTTCAATTACACATCCTTAAAAATTCAACAATACAATTATTAGAATAATACTTTATAAGCAATACCAAACCATACAGAAGATAAAAGCAAATAAGAGTTAGAAGCATTATAAAAATAATAACATTTATTATTCAGTTCGTTAAATTCGATGGATGAATATTCTTTGTCGATTATTGTGTAATAACACAAGTACAGATGATACTTTATACAAATATAATGCACTTGATGTCCTAACTTTTGTATATAAAAGAAAGGTGGTAAGTATAGAGCATTTATGGTAGTTCTAGACGAATTCATGCATTCTTCATAATTGTTGTCCAGAATGAATTTCAACAATCGCTAGAAAAACATGAAAGTTTTCAATTGCAATAAAAATAGTTGATATAACAAAAATTACATTGCTGTGCAAACGATGAAATTCACTTTTCAAAAGTTATCAATTGCATGTTTTTGCCACAGCTAAAATTCCCGTCTGGTTTAATATTTCTTTCTTTACCAACCGCGTCAGTCACATGATCGGAGTACACCAATCACAAGAGAGGAGGTATGAAATGTTTCATCGAATACGATCCTTCTCTATTGTGATATAACTAAAAACTAGCAACCGAAAACTATCTCCGGTATACACTGAATTTATGAAAAAAGGTTTCTTATAAAAGATGTATATTTTTAAAAAGGAACATTTTTTGTAATGAAATTTGTGTTCTATCTTTTATGGTTTCAAAGATATTCATTGAAATCGGAGGGCCACTTCTTTAAAGCACTTAAGAATATTAAGCTTTTTTCTAAAGTCTGATCAATCACTTTAAATAGAACACACAAAAAGTATAGTTAAAACGCATTTTGGTTACAAACTTCGAGTAATGAGTGAAATCGGTAACAAAACATATACATCATTTAAGGGTTTTCTTTCTTTTGATATCAATGAAGTGCCGGTTGTTGAGTACTTGAAATTCTCGGTAAGTAATACAACATAACACCCACTCTTTCTACAATTATTTACCGTTAAGCACAAAGAAGAAGGTCTCTTAATATGAATATCATCATGAACGCCGCAACGCGTTCGTTTTGTATATATATAGTATATACTATTATGAATGTGAATGGCGGTATCGTCTTTGTATTCTGAAAACCATATTGTGCAAGTGTGCTTCTTATACTTTATATTTATAGTAAATACTTGAAGGTGTTACAACAACCATGGGTTAGTTATTATATTTGAAGCTAAAGTATAGAGATATCGTTCTTATCTATGCTTCAGTATTTGTGTATTATTATTATACAATGTTGGAAATATTATTTGCATGCATCTTAAATGAGAAAAGGGATGTAATGTTAACAATAGAAATTATTGTTGAAACAAGGTATATTTAATCTAAATTGGGGTGCTTTTCTTTTTCTTCAAAGATTCCGTTTCATAAATGGGCACAGATGTACTTCCCAAACCTTACTCTTTCTCAAAATAGTCTGTGATAGGAACATGTAGATGAAAGTAGAACCATCTTATCTCAAGAAAGACGTCGTTTGGTATACAGACGGATTCTAAACTAAGAACGGAATCGGGCGGGAAATTATGGCGAAAGACGTGTAAACATTAACCTCAACTTGGAGAAATATGCCACTGTCATTCAGGCAAAAGTCTACGCCATAATGACTTGCGTCCGTGAGAACCAGCATACGAGCTACATAAACCAGAACGCATATTTTCTCTTGGGCAACTAAAGCCATATTAGAGGTAGGTTTTCAGGGATTTCTTGGAGAAACTACTGGAGCGGACAAAACGGAAATTGATCCGGCCACCAGGTGACACATTTTTCAAAGGACATAAAAACGCAGATACCTTAGCAACGAATGGAGTGGAAATATCTTTCATAGAGTCTATTTTAGGACTTCCAAAAACAGCATGTATAAAAGTGATCAGTGGATGAACGCTAAATATCCTGATTACTGGGTAAATGTACTGCCTTTGGATGCACTCGACCTGAACAGGAGACAACTTTGAAAGGTTGCCGGATTCATTACCAGAGATTATCACCTACGACAGAATCTGCACACAATAGGACTCACCACAGTGGATCCATAATCTGCAGACTATGCAGCGAGGAGGTAGAAACATTCGGTGCATCTCACCCCGAATATATGAATATATAATCGAATCTACCGAATATATAATCTTCAGGGAAACCTGATAAGCAAGCTTGTGGCTATTGCCAAGATATGGGAGAATTTAACCATGCCAGACTTAAGTAAAACGGGGAGCACAAGGGGCCTAACTAGCAAGAGTAATAGCTTATAGCTCTCATTTAACAAGACAAGAGTTATAAGCTATTAACAAAACATGCGATTGATATATTTTTGCATGTACAAAGTGATGTAAGTCTCGTTATATCACATACATTTATTACGATTGAAAACTTTCACGTGTGAAAACTGGCTATAATACTAAATATATGGAAAAATATTTTTTTCCAATCCTGTATATATGTACTATCAACTCCATAAGTATATTTTCTTTTTCAAATTTTTACAATCGCTTTAAATAGAATCTATTTGGTTTACGAAAATTTGTTTTGAATAAAAGTTACTATTATTAAAAAATTCTAACAACTTGTATACCAAACTTTTTTATCGATAGCTGAATGGATTCGATACGAATCAAGCGTAAAATCTTTAAAAAAAAAGAACACCACTTTTGAAACTAATAGTACTATTATAATCCCAACAACTTCAACTCCGTTAATCGTAAAGTACCATGATATTTTTATATGAATCAAGAATTTTATAGGTGTTGAAGATATATAAACCCACACATGAATGCATGCATACTCGTTTAGTTATTCAAACAGGTATGAAGATGATAATGCGCCTCTTGTTGTTGTACCTTTTTTACTTGTTAACCGATACGAAATATATCTTTAAAAATGTATCCATAAGTACTTGAATTCAAATAATGATAAATAATAGATTTATCTTGTCAAAAAAATAACTTTCTTTTTTTTTTTTGGACGAAAGAGTTAATTCCTTTACCTGAATGTGTGTCTATAATTATTTTTTAAATAATCTACTATTTAATTACCCAATATATAAATAAGGTCTATCGGGTTGACAGCAAAGATGAAGAATGATCACTTAAAAATGATTCTTTAGATGAAATGAAGCATTGATATAATAAACCTATTTTGACAAAATGGAAACCCGACTTCAAAAATCAAATAGTCTATAACAAAAAATGCACTAAAAAGTAAAAAAATAATTGCATATTCTTGTGCCAATTTTACTTCACCTAAGCAAAAATTTTTTGCTTACAAACAAAAAAATTCAAAATCGGTTCATAAATGACGGAGTTCTGAGGTGACACACATAAAAAAATAAATAAAATACATACGAATTGAGAACCATCCTCCTTTTTGAAGTCGGGTTAAAAAATATGTAATGAAATATGAGATATTATTATTTTTAATTAACCAATCAAAAGAATAGAATCATTGGCTGATAAATCGTGATAATTCATTTTAATTATATACCTTCCTTAATAAACTCGAAATATTATTTTTAATTATTTTATTAAATGACTTCATTAAAATTTATTCAGTTGATAATAATAATTTTGATTATTTGCAGTTAAAGAAATTCCAGCATGAAATCACTTTTCGACCGATTTTCTGCTCTTTTTTTTCTCACAGGCTAAAAATAACATTTTCTAAAAATTTCACAATTTGTGACCGTTTAGAACGCAAGACAAAGTAATCATTCTCTCTCATTAGAAGCATGTAAAACTTCATGCCCGCCTAACTATTATCTGTTGTATTGAAGAGAAAAAAAACAGAATTTAAAAAAAACTAGGACAGTAAAGATAAATATTTCTTAAATAAATTTTTTTTAATTGCGTTTAAAATTTTCTCTCTCTTTAAAATTACATGAATTTGTATATAAATATATATATGTGTATATACGCATATATATGTATTTGTATTTGATCTATAACAAAAGCAAACCGGTTATCCTGATTATTCAAGACAATGCTGGACCTACCTTAAGTAAATTACACGCATAGCACGAAAGGTTAAAAGGATATAAAATTTTATACAGAGAAAGCTATTTGCGCGGTCAATAGTACTAATAATTGGGGGATTAACCTATGGCCAATAAAAGTAAAGATAATTTTTCAAAATGTTTGGGAAAATGTTTCAAACAAAAGTTGTTAGTATATTTATAATAAACAACTTCGAAGAATTTTCTCAAAATTGAATGAATATAACACAAATCCAAACAAAGGACTGTGCAATAATATTAATAATGATAGAACGAATTAAAATAACGTTGATTAATAAAAATTTCTCCTATTCTCCTGGATGCATTGTTCAATTTCGAATTACTGATGCACAAAATTGATTATTATGTGTTTACAATAAAATCGCTGGTCTAAATTTGTAAAATAAACACAATAGAAGTAAAATATTATGTGTCTCATTAAATATTATACAAGCAATGAATGAATGAATGAAACTCATAACCTATTATTTGATTAAATCAATCATAAAACTTAATTAACTATTGTTTAATACAGTTTCTTTGTTCATGTTTATGCTAAATATATACATATATATATTTAAACCTGTTTATATACATAAAATATTATAAGTTATTAATTGCATTTTATTTATTATAAATATTCAATAATAATAATAATTACATAAAACACTCCCATTATGCTCCATTTAATATCATAATAATATCACATATCAAATTTAATTACATATCCATCACCGACTTACAAAAAAGAGAGGTAGACTTCGTCAGTATCAATCGTGGTATTAAAAAATACTAAAGAAATAGTAAAGCAAAAAGTGATTTACTTTTATAAATGGAAATTAATTTTTCATAATAGACTAAATAGTTTTGGACAACCTTTGAAATGATCATCTATCGCATCTATGTCTATTTTTTGGCACGTTCTGTATCCTAAATGGCTTTATGGATTTTAACATATGAGGTGTCGTTATATTCGTTTCAATAGCGTCAACAAAAGATAACTATTTAAAAGATGATAAACAATGCTTTATTTAAAAACTATTATTAATTGGAATGTTTCATTATAAGGAACTATTTTTATTTTTAAGTCGGTTACATTTCTTTCTATAAAGTTTTGTATTATGCCAATATAGTTTATTTACAATACTAAAAATATATTCAAACAAAAACTAATTATAAATGTAGAGTTGATTTGTTCATATAATACCATCAAATTAAATAAAAACACTGAATTACACAGGAGATTTTTATTACGTCGATACGCCTAAATACGCTCTGTTTGAATGTGTTTTAATCCCAGGTCTGTTTTCTAGTTTTCTCGAAAACAATCTTAATCCGTTATGAATAAAAAATTTATGAAGTTATAATAAACTAAACTTTTGAACGATCCGATTCAATTATTTGTAATTGATGGAAAAAGAGGACCAAATAATCAATGTTATGCCCTTAAACAATCCTAAAAAAAATCGGATTTGGATCGAAACATGTTTTGTTCAGAAAAAATCGTAAAATTTTTTTATTTATCGGAAACAAACATATGGATAATGATTTAAATTTATTTTCGTTTAGATTCGATTTGCCACCAAAATTATAATTGGATTGGGTTATCAAGAAATTTAGAATACTAAATTTTCATCTAAATCGAACCCATAGTTTTTGGAAGGTGTAGGATAGATGACAGTACGAAATTCTACAGATTTTAAAAAAAAGTCCTAAATATTGAGTTAGGGTTAAATTTTTGTCTTGTGATATATATGTTTGATATAATAATAAAATAATATATATGATTGATATAATAATATAATGAACTTAAAATTAAAAATATGGTAGTATTTATAATTTCATTGTAAAATGATTATTGAATTGAATAACATAATTTCGATAATTGAGTTTTATTTTAATAAAATATTAAAACCATGTACAAACAAAAAATAAACTGGGAAGGTATATCAATACCATCAACATTGTTGAATAATTAGTCTAGTCAACAAGTTAAAAAACGTGTTAGTTCTTACTACAGCGAATTAAAATACGTGCGATAGCTCATTGAACTCGTTATGACGTCTAGAAAAATGTGTACAAATTTCAAACCCGCACATAAACAATTGCAAAAGTTATAAACCCTTAAAGATTTCAAAGAAAAAGGGTTTACTTTTTTGAAAATTACTCAAAAACTATGGGTGCTAGAGGAATTTTACAAACAGATTCTTAAACAGGAGGAAAATTCCGAAAAAGAATATCGACTCCCAGAACTTGATCTTTATTTTTAATACTTTTATTTAATGTTGAAAATAGGGTTCCACGCGGCGAGCGCAGTGCCGTTAATTTATTTTTAAAATCCTAATTTTGCTCAACAAACTATATTTGGAACGCGTGGAACCCTATATTCAACATGAAATAAAAAGTATTGACAATAAAGATCAAGTTCCGGGAATGGATATTTTTTTCGGAAATTTCCTCCTCTTTAAGAATCTGTTTGTAAAATTCCACTAGCACCAATAAGTTTTGAGTAATTTGCAAAAAAGTAGACCCCCTTTCTTTGGAATCTTTAATTGTTTATAACTTTTGCAATTGTTTATGTGCGTGTTTGAAATTTTTGAACATTTTTCTAAACGTCATAACGAGTTTAACGAGCTACCGCACGTATTTTAATTCGCAGTAACAATATTTAACACGTTTTTTAACTTGTTGACTAGACTAAATGTATGCACGTATACGGTATTTCTACGTACAACTCAAATATTATAGCAAGGATACATTAGTCCATCGAAGAGATGTAAATTTTATAAATTCAGCAGTATTTCTGAACCAATTACTTGTATGAATTAAAATCATTGGGTTTTCAAAACTAGCCTTTTCTCTAAAATATGAAATTTGGGTAAACTGACTTTTTAACAGAGTAATTTCATTTTCAGAACCATTATAATGGAACTTTTTAATGGACACGCAATTGTTCGAAAACGATTTTGAAACAATGGTACCTGTGAATCACTGGAACCAAATCAAGGTGATTTTAATGTTTATTCTACTACTTGACACGAATGGAATAACCTAAAAAGCATAGTGGCATTAATACCACGAGTGTCACCTCCTACAAGATGTAGGTTAACTCATTTATGTTTTAAAATATCCACAAATCAGATTATTATTATTAACAATTACCGCCGTTAAAACTCAAGGATTGTCCCCGTTAAAATGCCTGAGTTGTATAGAGATATATATGATATATGTTTGTTTGGTGATGTGGAAAAAAAAACATTTTTAATTTTATAATTTTTTTTTTAACGATTTTATCCAATATAATTATGGAAAAATCATTCAATTGAAAAGGAATATTTAAATTCAACAACTGTCCAACTCGATATGATCCGATTAATGTAATCAGTTGGGAGTTTTCATTTCACAATATTGATAATTAAAATACAACAACATATAGGTTTAAATTTTTGTTTATATTCTCAGCCTCAAAGGTGATGCAATACACTGTGGTTTAACATAGATGCCCCTTTGTAAACTCTGAATTTTGTAGATAAAGTATTTGGTTTTTATTTTGTTAATTCGATTTCTTAGCCTGGTTTGTGGTTTTTGGTACGTTTGTTTTGAGGCTGTCTAAACTTTTTACACATTTATTTAAAATAATTACATTTTCGCGTCGTTATTGTAGGAAGTGACCTAAATAAATTAGTTCTGGTCACACGAACATGAATCAAAATCGAACGAAAGCGAATTCGGCATAAATTGACTGCAAAATTTTGAAAGCCACTAATTATAAAGCTAAAGTGACCTATTACTTTAGAATTTCTACATCTGCCAAATTAGGTCGATGAACTAGTAAATCAGATAAACAAATATAGTACTCAAATTTAGTTTAATATCCTCTGGTGGGTGCCAGGACATTTAGAAGTAAAGGTAAATGAGGCAGTGGTTTACCTGAAAAGGAAAGTTTTCCCATACAGAACCTTTTTCTTGCTATGGAGATACCCTGAACGAATAATGAATTCTTTTACTCCATCATGAACCGATGGACCGGTATTTCGATAAGGAAAGGTGGATCGCCAGCCTGAAAAAGGTTGGGAGCCACTGGTTTACGTCCATCACAATGAACCTTATCTATATTCCTAACCTAAACTATATTCCAGGGATACTCCAGAACACTATATGCCTGTTTCTATCACAACAGAATATCCGTGTGGAAGATACTACACTTCCGAAAGGTGTGCAGGGCTGGAATAGATATAGCAGCAAAAAATCTCTTTGTCCTGCACCTGATAGGGATGAATACAATTGATTTTTCAGGTCAAGATGTGATAGATCTTCTCATTTATGACTTCATTCGATTGTTTTGAATTCAACGAATTAAAATTTTCTAAAAGTGGATACAATGCTGTTTAAAAGACCTTGTTTAACATTTTAGAGGTTAAAGAAGTTCATGGAAACAGTGAAATACACCAACAACAACAAAAATCCATACTATTAAAATAATTTAATGTCGGCAATAAGATACGGCCATTGAGAATACACAAAGTTGTTTTTTTAATATTATATATAATTTTTTATATGGCATTTTTTTTTTTTTTTTTTTTTGGTGGTAACATGAATATTAAAAATATATTTAAAAAATTGTAATTTTATGTGTTCCATTTTCCACATAAAAAGAAAAACTCTCTGATGTACCCACATATAATATGTTTTAATGGTTCCCTAATGGCTCTTCATTCACGAAAAGTTTTGAGCATAAAATCAACATAGCGTAAAATCGATTACTTATTTACTCTTCGAAAGAATTCGAAATATATTTATTTATTTATATAAAGTTTATATATTTCTATGATATATGACTTGTATTCTGGGTTTTTTTAGAAATGTACTGACATTTATAATGTAATGTGTGGGTATGTGTACCGTTATATTCAAAAGTTTTGGCATTACATAACTATAAAACTTCACACAGGAAAAGATAATGATGGATATGGGATCCATATAGCTGGATATAGTCTAGGATCATTTTTATATCGGATATATACAAGACTTTTTTAATAGATTAGTCCCAACTAAAGCATAATGAAACTGTAAGGGATGAAAAGATTGATTGAAAAAATCATTTTATTTCATCTCATTATCATTTATTTCTTTGAATTTTGCACTTTCTATAATGAAAAACTTCCTGAAAAAGCCAACGTTACCGGTGAATAGAAAATTTTGTTAATGCAAGTATTTCCATAAAAACTATAAACTATATTCGCGATCTAGCCGCCGGAACATGTTAAGGCCGTCAGAAAACGACTATAACTTTCGAATGGAATTTTTTGTTGATTTAACGATTTGAGAGATATAATTTCAGACGATATTATCTCGATTAAATGAAAAACGTTGATGCATTTGAACTTAAAATCGTCACTCTTTAAATTTCGAACAGCCCAGCCCATATGTGCGATTTATAAAAAAACATTCGGTTGAAAAATAAAAACCCTAAAATATATTCTTGTCAGATATGAGGCTTTGTCATAATATATTCATAAAACAACAACAACAAAACAACATCTATATAATATTAACCAAAATAAACGTATTGTATTTCATATAAAATTGACAGTGTAACCGTAAATATTAATAATATAGTTCATTTTTTATATTCATACAATTCCAATCTGATGAATCGAAATATTAATGTACCTATATTTATATTTATGACAGTAATTCAGTCAGTATTTTAAATTTTATACCCGTTATATATACAATAGTCACTCTGCTCGCAAGGGGTCCTACCCTTGACCCCCGAGGCAGCCTTCGGCCTTGGCTCCGCGTCATAGAAAATAACATTACATGATTTGTAAAAAAAGTTTTTGGGAGGTGTTTTTCCGATTTTCTGGGGGGTTGCAATGAAAAAATTGAAGTTTTCCGATTTTTCCAGTCGGTTTTAAGCAATTTCACGTCGAATGCAAAAAACCGCATCTTTCTAGCATATCTAGAAGTGCTTTAGAATTTGTATACATGAGTGAGTCAGTCAGCTTCACTTGGGGCTATTAGGGCGAGTATTGTGAGTTTAAAAAATGTATGGTATGGGTGTTCATAAAATGACCTAATTAGCCTATGTCCGGTCGTCCGCCCGTCCGTCTAGCACTTCAGTGGACACGAAACGCGATAACAAGCTGAAATATTGCAAGTGTTCTAGTGCTAAAAAGTAACTTTAAGATAAAAATGTCACTTTTTAAAAATAAACAACTTTTGTTTGAAGATTTTTCTAAATAATTTTAGTTCAAACATTTCTAATAACTCTGGAAAATATCTTTTTACGCTACTTTGTATTTTTATACATTTGTGCTTGTGTAAAAAGTAAAGTTTTTCGCATATTGATAATGAATTCTATATATACCGGGTATTTAAGCAATTAGCTCTGTTTGCTGTTATATTCATTCCTTCACCTATATTTTCAAAGTAATCTACAAATACCTACTATAATTTATTGTAGCTTTGGAATGCTATGAATATAAAGAATAAATTTTATTTGGTTGTGCTAAAACCTAACAAACCATAAAATATTATAATATATATATATATATATATATATATATAATATATATATATATATAATATATATATATATAATATATATATATATATATATTATATATATATATATTATATATATATATATATATATATATATATATATATATTATATATATATATATATATATATATATATATATATATATATATATATATACATTTGTTTTTGATGTAATTTCAAATTAAAAACTGAAATAAACCACACATCCATTAAACACCATTAGAACATCCCATATATGTGGTCAAAATTATGTTTGGGTGTAAAAGCATTTTTGCCTTTAGCTTTTTCAACAGAAGTCTGCATTTTTCTGTACAATTATTTTTCTGTTTTATTTAATAGCTGTTATTTAATCGAAACAATTCGGGTACATTAATTAGTTTTAAAATCGTATCAAAAATATGACGATTCCTTAAGATCTATTAAACAACACAATCCGTTGTCAAAATTGGCTATATCTAATTGTCCTTTTATCAGAAAAAAGTATGGACGCAAAAGGAACCTAAGATAATTATATTTCAAACGATGTATAATAGCATATTTCCTTAAGCATATTTACGAAAATACTAACTGCAGAGTAACTGGCATAAATATCCTGTATATACTATTACAAAGTAATGAATAAAGGTGCTTTACAAAACATTGGTCTAAGATCCGGCATTAGAAAAATCTACCCTCATCTGTTAATTGAATGAAATAATGTTTAAAAGGCAGATAACAATATTATAAATGTATGAGTGCAATGTCTTCCACCGTAGTCCTGCTGGCTATTAACATTAATTAATTAATATGATATAGTGTTTTTTTGTTGCTCGAACAAATATAAATGTCTCTCTCTCTGCGTAGAACAAATTTTTTGAAAATTTTGAAAATCAAATCAATCTAATTTACATTTACTGATATTTTACAATAAATACTTTTAAAATATTTAAGACAAATAATAAAAGGTTATAAATCGTTGTAAGATTATTACTGATATATTTTACAACTTTTTTTAAAATCCTAAATACATTTTATTAAATATAGTACTCATTTGACACTAGCGTAGCGCATGAACGTCCTTAATGCCCGAAGAAAAATAATTATATTGGATCTTGATGAAAGTAATCAAATACTACTTATAAGTTTTGATAAAATCCTTAACAAACTATGTATGATCAAATCGTTAACAAACTATTTTCATAAGAAAAACATTCACAGTTTTCCACATAGTTTTCTTTCTATACTCATTATATTGAGGTTTACTTCAACATTGTTGAATGAATGATCGAACGTCTTGCGCAAAAAAATATCAATTCTTTATTAAATTTATATATACGGTGGCGCAAAAGTAACGTTATGCCCTATAAGTAACGTTATGCGCATAAGTAATCGAATGCTGACTTTCAAAATAAATAGTTATCATTTAATATCAAAATATATATCATTTATATATATAAAAATAATTATATATATATCAAAAATTTATTCACTAATTAAATCACAACGTTACTTATGCGCCAGCCTATATAAGAAATAAAGATTCATATATAAGAAATAAAGTAAATACTTTTTAATTTCCGCTTAACATTTCTTTTTGCCTCTGCATGCAGAGTATATTTACTTTTCGCTATTAATTTTAGAAAACTTTTTTTACTTGTACAGAAGCGAAACATGAAAAACAAAAATTTATTCTCTATGCGTACAGAAAACTAAAAAGTTTTTCAATCAAAAGTTTTTTTTTTTTGTATTGTATAGAAGGTTTTTTGTTTAAACAATGAATCTGTAATTATTATTTGTGTTATTGTTATATAGTATGTTCATTTGAAAAGTTTCAACAAGTTTTGTTTAAATATTTTTTTAAAATATGTATTTTAGAAAACTATATTTCAAACAAAAGTTGTTTAGTTCAAAGAGGGAAAATTAATCTTTTAAACGGTGCAAGATAGGTAATATCTTAAAAATATAAAAAATGTTTATCGTATCGTAAACAAACAACTTTTGTTTGAAACTTTTTTCATCTACTACTTTTGTGTGTAAATATGTTAATTAATTTCGTTTATCCAATATGCTTGTCGTAAATATAAAATTTACGCCGTATTTACACCAAAACTAGGGGATGTATGCAAAAAAGTTTCTAACAAAAGTTGTTTGTTTTTATGAGATAAATTATACCACGTGAACACGGATTCCTAAAACAAATGGATAAGTATTGCATTATGTTTTTCCCCTTTAAACTAAGCAACTTGGGTTTGAAACATTTTTTTCTAAAACGCATATTAAAAAAAATATTTATCTGGAAACTTTTCAAATGAACACACTGTATATGTATATGAATCTATAACGCCGAGTCGAAGTTATTTATGAAACAGTAACAGTTGATTAATTAATTATTTAAACAATGTTAATAAAATTGAATTTATAATAATATTATTTTTCAATTATAATGTTTATGAAATAGTATATTGGCTGATAAAAGTGTACAGCATACGACAAAATATTATAAAATATTTCATGTTGTTTTTTGTAAACTAGCGTCTATTTATTTCCATTGTTAGTATGGTTGCCTTTCGGTTATATTATACCAAGGGAAGCGACCAGCATTAAATTTGTAATTTACAAAAAACAATTTGAAAAATATGTTAATAGCAAAATAAACAAAATTAATAATACAATGGCATCAAAAATGATAGTGAAAGATCATATGCATAGCACTACCATAACATCTAAGGTAGCTCAGTTGGTAGAGCATTGATCTGGAATGCCAGAGGTCGTGTGTTCGATCCCCATCCCTAGATGTGTATGATTTTTCATATCAAGCATTTGATGTCAAAAAATGTTATCAGTAATTTAATTTTTTCTTAATATAATTAATATGATAAAATATACAGCCTGTTTTTTAAAATACACCCAATCTGGAATACTGTATAGTGTATCTATCGCTGTCTATATATAATTTACTATGATATGGTGTACTTTGTCACACTTCTGGTAAAGGCCAGAGGTAGAGAACAATCCAAAATTGTGTTGCTCCCGCAAGATGGAGCTTCAGCTGACACAGCTCATCCAACTATGGCTCTTCTGCGCGAAATTTTTTGCGTTAATAACATTACTTATGCGGCGACACCCTATACATACATTCGAATAGATAACATTTTCATTTTTTCGTCAATAAAAAAAAAACTGATCTTACCAAAATTAAATTAAATTAAAAATACATTATGTTTTTAAATAATATTTTTAATGACTAATAATTTAATGAAATTCGAAGTAATTTAATTATGTTCCCCAATAAACATACATGATTTCAACATTAATATGTAATTATATAATTATATATTGAAAATGTTTCGATTGAAAACAAAATAAAATGTCAATAATTTAGAAATAAACATGTCATGAAATTTCCCTTCCACCTAGATATTGAAAATCAATGCTAATTATTTATTTATAACATTGAAATTATCAAAAAAATAAAAAAAGCTATTTAAGGAGTTTCAAATTGTTTTTTGTAAACTAGCGTCTATTTATTAGTATCCATTGTTAGTATGGTTGCCTTTCGGTTATGTTATACCAACGGAAGCGACTAGCGTTTACTTACTTTGACATTTTAAGTAATATGTCTGAACATTGATAACATTTTTTTGACATCAAATGCTAGATATGAAAAAATTTCATATCAAGCATTTGATGTCAAAAAAATGTTAAGGAGTTTCAGTTTTGTGAATTTAACAACGTTGTTACAAAATTCACAAACTTGCTCCTTCTATCAACAATATATTGTAACAATTGTGTGTGTGAAGAATGTCAATGTTTTTTGTAAATATTGTTAATGCAGGTGTTTCTATAGAAACTAGATTAAAGATTTAGCCGTCATAAAACATTATTTTCGTCAGAAAACGGCTATAACTTTGGAACGGATAATAATTTTGGACTTCATAGTTTTCGTGAGAACAATTTTTCGTGAGGGTCTGTTCTTAAGATAAAGTTATAATTCATCAAAATTTTAAGGTTAATGAATTTCACGAGTGTACTACCTTAAACGAATATAAAAAGTAGCAATCAAGTTCAAAGAAATCACACTACTTTCTGTCCAACATTCGTCAGTGTAATTTGTCATATCAAATCCCTTTTTTTTTTGTTAAAATTGTTTTTTATTTGGTCGAACTGAATTTATAAAATATTTTTTTTGTTTATACTCTTTTTTAAGTTCGATCAACTGAAAGGTTTAATTAATATCAATTAAATAAAAAAACGATTTTCAAAAATAAAAAATGATTTATGTATATTGGTCTTGTCATCAGAATTATTTATTATTAAATTTCCAAATCCATTATACCATTCATTGATTTCAAATGAACGAAAACCACCGTTGCATCTATTTTTTGTATACATAAAACCCGGCTACATCATCACAAAATTGAATAATTTAATTAATAAATTTATTAATTTTGCTTTACAATTTTATACAATATTATGAATGAAAAATAAATAATTTAGTTGGATTCCATTATCTGTATGTAATTGGCGAATTGTATCTATCAAATATAAATATTTTATTTAACGCCTACAGGATAATTCTACATATATATATATATATATATATATCCTTTACAAAATAGGCCATATATAGTTTTGTATTAGTTTAGAGAGATGGGAAGGATTTGATTTCATTGATTACATTTCATTAACTAAATCAAAATTTTGGAAAATATATATTTCATTTTTGATAAATTTATTTAATTTTGTGTAGATGTTATTAATGTTGACTTGTTGACCTGATTTTTCTGTAACATTATAACTCGGCCTTACGCACTTCCGTGCTCGAGATTTATGATATGACGTCAAATGTTACCAACGTTATTCTCAATAGATCATATGTACAGAATTTCGATAAAATTGGAAAAAATATTTGAAACGTATTTCCCCATTTTCAGCGGGAAGATTATGTTCTTCAAAGCTTCTTCATCAATCTCTAAAATGATACAATATTGAGTAAAAGAGTATACTATATATTATTTAGGATTTAAACAAAAATTATATAAATCAATAATCTTACAACGATTTATAACCTTTTTTATTTGTCCTAAATATTTTAAAAGCATTTATTGTAAAATATCAGTAAATGTAAATTAGAAAATTGTGTGTACGTGTATATTTTTTTACTGTGCACTATCGCCAGTTTTCAAAATATGATGGCAAAAACATATCTAACAAAACAGTTTTAATTTTATTAAATAATTAATTCAAACGTTCGTCAAGGCCATTTTTTTAATGCAAATATATAAACTACATACTTCAAAGAATATGCATAAACATTATTTATTATGGTGTCTACTTTAATAATATAGTTATTATAATTATAATAGAAAAAACTTCTGTTCTCCATAAGGCGCTGTGTTAAAAGTTTGATTTTTAACAGGTTTTAAATATTAAGAGAGAATAATTACATAATTGAGCTATTCAATTCACTCTAAAAAAAATTTTATCTACTATCATGCCTCATGTATGAAGGTTCTTAAGCCCTTTTGTATAGAATTCATGTTCACCTACGAAATATCCTATAACATATACAGCCCTGTGCAGAGCTCCCTTGCGAGCAGAGCGAGTCATCTCCATATACTCACGACCATATACTCAAAATAATTGCCAAAATGGTATGTTTGAAATCAAGATAATCCAGAATGAAAATTGAATAGTACGCATACTACGTTGTAGTAAAGAAGTGATAAATGAACCGATTTTGCCCATTCACGAAACTAGAAATCACATTTTATCTCCAATAACGAAAGAATAGACATTTACCCGTCAAAAGACAATTGTGGACTTAAAAGCAATGTTTATTTTTACCTGAATATTTAATAATGAATATACAAGTTTGTTGATGGTTACGATATGTATTCTGGTGACATATATATTACATCAAAGGCGTCTAGATATTGAAGTCCCAAAAGCCCCTTTAATAATTCCGTTTTTTTTTCAACACAACAGATAATATTTCGGCGGGCATGAAGTTTTACATGCTTCTAATAACAGAGAATGATTACTTTATCTCGCATTCTAAACGTTCAAAAATTCTGAAACTTCAGGATTTATAAAAAAAACGTTATTTTTAGCCAGTGAAAAAAAATTTGCAAAATCTTTCGAAAAGTGATATTATGCTGGAACTACCTTAAGCACAGAAAAAAAATGTTATCTAAAAGTTTTTATCCACCGGTGTCCAAGTCTCACACACCGGTATCACACCGTTCATCCCTACACAACTGTGGATACGGTGAGGTTATACGTTGTTATATGCCTTTATAATTATTATAAAAACGCGGTGTTCGTTCACACGGAAAACTTATCATTAAAATTGAACACGAAAACTGTTCTATGTGTTGGCTGGATAAAACTTGTTAAGAATTATTATTATATAGGCGTTAAAAAGTTTTTCCCTAACTTACTGTGTGGGGGGTGTATCTATGTATGTGTGTGTGTTTGTTTGTATACTTCGTACTTTGTTCATGTGTTTTACTATATATATATATATATATATATATATATATATATATATATATTTATAAAGCTCATCCGTCTGACACTTTCCGTTTAAATTTTCCATTCTCATGGGGATTTCCTTCGTATTTATTAAATATATAATATGAAACGGAAAGTGGAAAATTAAAAATATATATAAACCATTTTATAATAATATTTATTGTAGATACCTCTGTAGGGGCCTCTTAGGATTTAATCCGGAAAATTTAATAGACGATAGATCTCCCAAATACTAAGAAGAAAAGTTCGTATGATGTTTTCAAATTTCGTTTTCGAGATACAGGTTTTCGAAATACAGTGAAAACACTGTATTCGAGTATTTATTAATACTCACCAGTAGTTTACGCAACGGAAATGAAAAAAAAACGGGGATGGCTGTGTCGTGGACACGGCTGTGTGTTTTACGTGACTACGTGTACGTAACGGGTAACGTAATGAAGTATTGACTTTTTTTTATAACATATTTGATTTACAAGAACTTCTCTGCATTTTTTTTCGAACGTCCTTAATCGACATTGCTTAAAACGTGCCAAGTGTAATTGAAATCAAGTGTAGTTTTTGAGACATTGGAAAATAAACTTTAACAACCAAGATCATCTCGAAAACTAAGCTTGGAAAAATCTAAGTTTATATGAACTTATCGATCGCCTATTCAACTTTCCGAATTAAAATCTGAGACACCCTGTGTATAATAATATTCTAAATGCATTGTGTTTTTTTTATATTTTGTTTAATTGGTTTTGTCAAAATATTTAATGTGTAAAAAATACTTGGTAATCGAGATGGAAAAAATTGGGGATTATCTTTTTTCTTTACTGAATTTTTACACCGATATTTAGTTACTGTTTAGTTACTGAAGTAACAACATATAGTTACCGAAGTAACAAAGGACATGTGTAGAGTGTTCGCAAAGGTATATGTAAATATGAAAGTAAATTGAGATTCAGTAGCCAGTACCTACTCTACAATATCAATTATTATTCAAAAATTCAATTTAGTTTTACAATTAAACTATAATATTGAACAAATAATTTTCATGGAATATAATCTTTCATTTAAAAGAGACCGTAAACTAAACAAACCTCTATGACGCTTCCTACACACAAATAACTATAACATACGAGTATAGAATTACTGTATATGATACAATGTTATATACTATGTAACATATAACATGGTTCACCAATAACTGTAACAAATATACATATTACAACAATAATATAACATAACTATAAATAACATTAACAATAACAAACATATGTACACTCCCGTTCAAAAACAATGAACAGACCTGAAATGTTAATTTTCATAAAACTCTTCACTTTTATAACCCTCTGTATAATGTATAATTTTATTGATTTATAAACAAAGATAGGTAGTATATTTTTTAAGTGTGTAAAAAAGAAATGGAAGTATAAATTGAATTTAAATTTATTATTTGTATATACGATGTCAGTGATAGAGTGAGAATTTAAAGAATATATATAATGTTAATACCTGTTAAGTGTTATATCTTATTCTTACGTATAAAAATTAAATAAAATGTTGTATCTGTTACTACAAGAAAATCAAAATTGTGAGAGACTCATTGGGTTCATTTTTTTTGAACGGGAGTGTATGTATGCATGTTTGTATGTATGTATGTATTTATGTATGTAGATTTACATACATACAACTAACAAACATACATCATGTCATAAATTTATAAACATTTAAATTAAAAAGTTAAACCATTTGTAAGTCCACACATATGTGACAAACATTATGTTACATAATTATTTTTATTTGAATAACACAATGTGTAAAGCATGGGAATAATATTCTGTAGAGAACAATCTAAATATGTATATATTTTTGTCTTGAGTGTCCCGTGTACAATGTCCTCTCATATCTCAAAAAACTATAGACAAAGGAAGAAACTAGCATCAGAATTTCTACAAATTCTTTATAGAAAAGCATTAACCGTGTTGTCTTGGTGAGCACAACGTCCCGATCAGACGAAGGACTGCGTTTCGAGTCCTAGTGGTTACATTATCTTTTTCATATAACATAAATAGCTGTGGGGAGGACGAAACTTGGTAAGCAGGCCTTTCTAGGCCTTTTTTACCGACAAGGAATTTGTATTTAGTCTAGGAATTTGTAGATTGTGCGACTGCGGCCGACATTGATAGGCTGATAAACTTTGCCGATATTCATCTGGAGTTTGTGAAACGACACTGCCGAAATACCTTCAAAAGCATAGCCAGTTACTTTCAATTCGTCAATTAACCGCCGGATTAATTAATTTTTTTTTTAAATTTAATTGAAAAAACTATTGTTGGGAATCAAACCAACAACATCCCAGTTCCGAGTAGAGCGCTTTTAACAAGTGAATCAAACGAACTGGTATTCTGACATAATAAAGTTCACAAAAACAATTATTGAGATGTTGAAAGGCATTCGTTAAAATTGGTAAAGAGATTCTGGAGATTGTTTCTTTTTAAACAAATCGCTAACCACCCTCTAAAAAGAAAATAAATGATTGAAGCATGTAAAGCATAAAATTTCCTAGAAAAACCTCCTAAACCACTAATCAGTTTACTATCCAATTTGCTATCCGTAGAAGAGTATATTTGTCTATGTATATTGACTCTGCTTTGCTTTGTCTAAAAGACCTAAGAAGTCTTGTATCAAAGTGGATATTATCTCAAAAAAAGAACTATTTTCTTTCATAATTAAAAGAAATATAAACCTTTAAAGTGTGCTTTGATTTGGTAATCCTAGTTTTAAAATATTTTGTAAGAATTAATCGATTTGTCCTTATTATCTAAAAATAATTTCAAAAAAACTTATTGCCTTTTGAACTAAAAAATGCAAGTATTTTTCATTTTATTGTCATCATACGTATTGCCATAAATTCAAATTGTTCAGAAGTCCGGAGTGGGTGAAAACTGAAGCTCATAAAAGTCAAGCTCATAAAAGTATGTAAAAAAAATAAATGATCTTTATTTTTAAGCTTGAATCAAAATAACAGTACCGTTTAATTTTCAACGGGCTTTTCATTGTATGTAGTATTTGTTTACGCATATATATATATATATATATATATATATATATATATATATATATACACACATATATATATATATATATATATATATATATATATATATATATATATATATATATATATATTGTATATATATCCTGCTAGTAAACAGTTAACATGTATTTACATATTACTTACCACATAAACATAATATCTATGTAATTTAATTTGTTTATTTGTGGATTATAATCTTTACTTCTGATATAATTTATGTGTCTATCTATATGCAAATAATCAAAAGATTGCACAGTGACGAATACCACCAACAAGTCTCCCTCTATCTTTGATGAAACACAGAGCTTTTATAAGCTATCATCAAATGTACAAACAATTTATATTACATTATTCTTTAACTGAAGAGTTTACTCACAGTAGTTTGAAAAATTTGACTATAAACTTCGAAATCGCGGTTGAGACACGCACCAAATTAGCAACATATCTCTGACTCCATATCCCAGAGATAGTTACGATTAGCTAATTCATACTGATGATGACTACCTTGTAATCGAACTACGTATTTATAAAATACAAATAATTGTTCTAGAAATTGGGGCTCGTTTTCCCTAAACCTAATGAATACATAAACTTCAATTGATTTATGACTAAAACAAAGATCAATTAAAGGTATTTCTAGAACAATGAATATCATTTTTTATTTTCAACAGGCCCTCAATGATTTTTTAATTTTTAGTGTTTTTTGTTTTGTTTTGAAAGCAATATAATATTTTTTCAAATTGACGTGTAGAAAATAAATGGAATAGAAAAACAATACCATCCATGATGGTAGAAACTTGAAAATGGTGAATAAACGACTCTCGAATTTTCATGGTAATTTAAGTGCTCTCGCGGTATTACAAAATATTGATTAATTACGGCATACGCAGATTCATATACATTACGAGCTAATTAAAGAATGTTGTCATTAGTTAACTTCACAATAAACGCAGAGCCGTGTATTTATCAAATATCTAGTGAGCAATACTCATACGACATCTATGTACAGATATTTTAAATTTTCAATTTAGGTAGGTTGTTTTAAGTAAAAAATTGTAATTCCATTTGATGTGATGAAATATTTAAATTCATTAAAAAGCGGCGATCTCTTTAAGACAAGCTTTTGTGCAATTTTTATGATATAATTTTGTTCAGAAATAACTTTTACAAGAAATTTCGAGGTTAGTTAGAACAAAAATGAAGTGTTACAAACTCGGGAAGTTCGCTGACTGCGAACAAAAAAGGTTATCGTCTTTGGTGACTCCATCTCTGGATCTAATGAAATAAGAAGGGCGGATGGGGAAAGTTTCAGTATTGTTATACGCAATGAAAACCTAACAGTATTGATACCTCAATTTGTTTTTGAGAAATGTTTTCCAAAAACAACGTCACTTTAATCATCTATCAATGTCATTTAGTCCATAAAACCAGCAAAGTAGCCGAGCGGTCTATGGCGTTATGTCTACTTAGGGAGGTTATGGGTTCGAATCCCGACATCGGCAGTCGTCAATTATTAAAAATTTAAAATAAATAAAATAGACGCGGATAATTGATTAATCGGCGTATGGACAAGAGCAAGAACGGCTATGCTTGTGAAGGTTTTCTGCAGTTTTCTTCACGAACTTCACATCCTACCATTTCCTAGACTACACACAAAAATTCCTTCCACTTCACTCAAATCCTCATATCGTTAGGACCTTATGGCCGAAGTGTAGCCCGTCTAGGGCAGCCGCAAAAATCTATCTATCTATCTAGTTCATAAAACATCATATAATTTTGTGGAAATACGACCAAAATAGTTTATGTTTCAAAAATCACACAAATTTCAAAAAACAAAATCAAGATATCAAGATATTTTTGGATACTTTACGTTCAAAATATTTTAAGCCAACGATCGAATGATTAAAAATGGTATTTTAATTAAATCAAAGGACTTTCGAATCGAAAAATCCAATAAAATCTCAACCATGATTTTCAACATCAAAACTATGCATAGAGGTAAAAAAATAAATAAAATACGCTTTAATTAGCGGAAAATAAAATTGATCATGTTTGACAATATTCCATCGTAAACGTCAACAACAGTTCCATGTACACATTAAACACCCACCTAAAAAATGTTTTAACAGGCTTTTTTGTCAGCAACAACAACAAAAACAGTAGTATAGAATACACTTCATTCGTGCTAATAATATTAAACATGGAAAAATAGGCTCCCGTATACGGGGCTGTATGAGTTTTGATGAATGTTGTACTTACACACTGCTTACATAAATGATAAAATGGTTATATAGTCCAGTGGATATAGTATTAGTAAAAGTTTTGAATTCTGCTTATGTATATCGTGCAAGTACACACGCATTGAGTCGAATCGTTGACGAAAGTAGAAATTATCGGCAAATGTACATCGACAAAATGTTACAGTTCATTTTTACCGAATATATTCATCTTTCGAAAAGATATTTCAAATAAAAATTATTAGGTTTTTTATAACAAACAACTTTTATTCAATACATTTTTTTTGGAAAACCGAATGGATTCGACAAACATCGCCACTTCTGGAATCTAAATTGCATGGCACATTGACGAGTACAAAACAGAAATGATTGAAACAGGCCTGAATCAAGGCATAATTTGGGTACATATAAAATGGTATATATACTGATAAAAGTAAGAAAATTTGCAGTAAGAAAAATTTTTTTAAACCAAGAAGTTCTGACTCATATATTGGGAAGATAATATATATATTTGGTATAAGAACTATAGACAATTATCTTAACTAAAGATAAACTGACGCTTAACTCAAGCATCTCGAAATTCTTAAACTGAAATGATGATATCTTTGGAACAAGATGCTAAAATTTCGGACCAAAATAAACATTTGTTTAATCCAAACAAATGAAACATTTTAAAGAAGTAATAATGTACTTCAGTTAAATATATTTCAGTTAAATATATATACTTCAGTTAAAGAAGCTGCATAAACTTTCTGTGCTTAAATTTTTGAAAAATTCTTGTAAAAACTTTTTTTTACGAGAATTTCATTTTCTTGACTAAAGAATAGCAAGAGCATTTGGCCAAGAAAGACTGACTCTCTTAGGCCAAGACTAACGAGCTCTATTTAAAAAAAAAATTTAAATACCGTTCAAAAATTTTAGTTTTTTCGCTCAACTAAACATATGTTTTTAGTTCGATTGCGTAGTCTTCAATGAAAACAAGAGTTTCTTTATTGAAGCAAATATTTTGAAGAAAAAATATTATCTTGAGGAGAGAAATTCCTTCTATCAGTGTACTTTTTATATTCCCATACCCTTATTTTCATCAAAACATCCTTCGAATGATGTTTATTGTGATTTTTGATTTGAAATTCATATTGACAAATATAGATACATAAATTATTCATCATATTTACAAATTATCACCAATGTTTTGCTTTTTTAATCACCAGAGTTTAAAAATCCATACATAAAACTAAATGAATTATTCATAGAAATTAAATTTATTTTCAAATGTTATAATTTTAATTTTATTTAATTTGGCAATATGGCAAAACCTGTCGTTATCGCCTACAACAAACTATTTACTAAAACCTTTAATTTTGCTATCAATTTCAAAGAATGAAAGGCTTCATCAAAGGTTTTTTATTAAATGGCATGTATTTCAGAACTTACTGTTGATACCATACAATTTTTTTTTTCTGAACTTATTGGCGTAGTTACGAATTGAATATGTTCTTACCTAAAACAAAAACAAAAACACTATTAGAAAAATTAGATAGACATATATATATATTTGGGGTATAAAAAGTATTGCACTTCGACATTATGGTCCATTGTGCTCCGCCTTATACTTCAGTCTGCCGAAATTAGCTTCTTTCATATCTTGGCAATAGCCAAAAGCTTCCTTATCAGCTTTTCCTGAAGGTTCATATATTTGGGGTGAACCAGTCTAAGTGGCCAAGCGGTCTATGGCGTTATATCTACTTGGAAACTGGGAGGTTATAGGTTCGAATCCCGACATCGGCAGTTTGTCAATTATTAAGAAAAAAAAAGGGACGGTTAATTGACTAAACAGTCGGCGTATGGACAAGAACGAAGTAACCGGCTATGCTTTAGAAGGTTTTCTGCAGTTTCTTTCACGAACTCCAGATGAATATCGGCATATTTCCTCATCATAGTCGGCTGCAGCCGCATATCCTACCAATTTCTAGTCTATAAACAAATATTCCTTCCACTCCACTCACATCCTTACATCCTTAGGCAACACAATGGACCTTATCGTCGAAGTGTGGCCATATCTATCTATCAATATTAATAAAAAATAATAATATTTAGGATTATCTGTGATTTTCAATAATCCGTGCACGTCTTTTCCAATATTAGCCAAGATAATCGAGAGTACTCTGTACTTATATATACAAACAAGGTAATGCATGAACCTTAGAACCTTAACCGAAGTCATTGAGTAAAATCCCATAGAATGCTTCCGAAGGCTACATAAATAATAAAATAGGTAAAATTTACTAGTCAAAATTATTAAACTACATCTGAAGCAAATGCTACGGTTATTAAAACTAAACAGTACAATATTGTCGCACATCAACCCACTAGACTAAATATACACCTAAAAGCAGAGTAAAAAGCTTTTATGCGAATTAAAAGCTAAATATAAAACAAATACGTTCCCTCGACAAAAAATAGCATTTATTATCACACTACAAGGAATAAAACATACCTAGAAAAACACCTGGTGTATCTACTCACAAAAAATATATATAACATATCATAGTTTATACAACATTATTTTTTGGAACGTTATCGAAAAGCGGTACAGAGAGTCCTCACATTCTAGAAATAATCCTTTATCACTCAAATATGAGAAAATGATTATTGAATTTAATCGAGTGATCGCGGCCTGTTAATGTCTTTAACATTCCTCCTTCTTGTTCTGCTAGAATGAACCTAGAAGAACCACTGTTTAAAAAATTAATGAATTATAGTGTATTTAATGTATAATGATTTACTTAGTATATTTAATTAAATGTTAATTAAATTCACTAATTAACAATTAAATTTTGATTTCTTTATTTTGTATTCTGCCAGGTTAAGGTTGGTCCAGAATAACAATGGTTCAAAATTTAATAAATATTCACGCAATGAATGTGATGTGATTCAAATAATTAAATGCTAATTTAATGCACTAATTATAACAATTAAACGCACCATGTTTAGGGGAACAGAACACATTTTCGACTATCTGAAGGCGAACCTAGCAGAACAACGGTTCTAAAATTAATGAATTATAGTGTATTTAATATGAAATGATTAAACGCTTATTAAATGCACTAATTAATAATTAAATGCTGCTTTTTTTCTCAATTTCGAATTCTGCTAGCTGAACGTTTGATTGATTGATTGATTGATATATTGGGGTCTAAAACTATTGCACTTCGACCTTATGGTTCATTGTGCTCACCCTTCTACTTCAGTCCGGCGAGATTCGCTTCTCCCATATGTAGCTGAATGTTTCTATAATGCGATTTTGGAAGAAAAAAAATACAAATCCACTTTTGCAAAATAAAATGATTATAAATAATGTATCACATGGTATACAAAGTGTGACACACTGTATTTCAATTTGGAATTACCTTAGGCCCCACTCCATATGCATTCAAGAAACTCTTTTCATTCAAGTAGCTTAGAAACATGAAGTTTTTATATACTAAGTTAAGAAACATCCGATATACTGATTACTGATTTCAATGAAAATTTCTATCAGGAAAATAATTTCTTTTATTCATTATAATAATCTAAACTTGTTGATTTCTGTACATTCAGAAAATTTCATTTTCTCCCGTCAAATGCAAAGAGTGAACTTATACACGAGAATTTCTCATAAACATTTATTTTTGTACTATTTTATATTAGCGGTGTTTTAATTAATTAACTATATATTCTCTACTAATCCTAATATTGATTTTTATCGATTTTTGTAAATAATATCACATTACATTCGGATAATTCCACAATCAATTTCAAATCAAACATTAATAGAATAGTAGGTATTGCTGCAATTTGTCAATTACATATAAAATTTTATATATTCTACATTCGCATTTGTTTACACGGTCGAATGGAATCATTTCCAATGTGTTTATAATAATAATACAAGGGGGAAAAAAAAAGCTTTTATTATTTGTTAAATTGTGTATACAGGAAACATAGTCGACTGACACGATGATCGGATATTCAATTATGTATAAATACTTGATGACAAATTTGAAAAAAAAAAGTTATCACTGAACAGAATTTTGATTTGACATCATATTATTAAAAACAACGTGATGGATATATGAGATTCGTTTTTCATTAAAATTAATTATGTGATGTTAAAAAGGTAATAGAACAATTATGGGGAATCAGAAATCAATTATAATTTTACAAAGTACAATGTCGTATGCAATTATTTAAGGGTTTTGTTTTGTTGATGTCCGTTTTCTCTCGATCTTGTTCTAAATAAGTACACTTGTTACATTCATAAATGAAAGCAACGATTATGAGGAAACTATTTTGAAGAAAATATATTTTCTTCGTTCAGAAAATTCTCTTCTATCAATGTACGCATTATAAAGTTCCACCTACTCTCAAGTTTGATTTTTAATCGATAAATACTCGTGATATACAGTTTGTGTATACTGTCACAGGTGAGCAGTTCGGCTAAATAGGGAATATGCATGAAAATTTTTTTTTCACATTTATTTTCAGAATATGAAAATACTGTTAATACTGTAATAATATTTAAAAACGAAATTAAAATCCGACAAATATCACGGAAGCTATCAGCTTTTAAAGATTATTATCTGTCTCTTTCTTGCAAAAATACTAAAAACGGAGTTTTACGTGTATTTTAAATGGTGAAAGTGTAATATGACGTCACATAACATATCAAGAGGGCTATCATCCTCTTTGTCTAATCGGGAATTTCAATCATTCATATCTCGCTTATTTTTAAAGTTATTTAAAAAGTAATTTTACCTTGATATTTGTCAAGTAAACATGCTTCATTTCAAGTGAAAAAAAATTTTCATGCATATTCCCTATTATTCTCGGTGCCCACAGTAACATGACAAATTAGAAAAACGTTTCTAATTGGATAAAACACAGGACATTTTATTATAAAATGTTCCAAAGATTCCAATTCCTTTAAATTACATAATGAACATATTTCGTTTGCATCCCAATTGTACAGTGTCCCTCCCTTTCGTTAATATTCAGATTTTCGAGTTATGCATGAGCCTTAATTGTGCTATTAACCGAATTAAGTCTAATGAAGCGTTACTTTGGAGATATTGGCTATTCATTTCAGTTAGAAACCATTTATATATTGTGTGAAATTTTGAGGTCGGCTTTCATCTTCGTTTCTTAATTGAGATAAGTAACTCGTAATGATGTTCTCCAGATCATTTTCTACCATGCAGTAGTTTTGTTGTGACCACAAGTTTTCAACAAGTTCAACAATGTTAAAATTTCTTTCAATTGACTAGCCCAGTTTTATTCTAATCAGTATTTAAATCAGAATTCCTAATCAGTATTTAAATATAATTTTTAGATACAACTTTTTGTTTAGAATTAGAATCCATCACATTCTTAGGTACTTGGGCTATAATATCATAACATTTCTGTACATTTTTACTTACACAAATCCCCATATAGTGTTTTTTAAGTACGCCGGATAGTGGTAATAATCATAAAAATAATAATAATACCCAACAATGATAATACGATCATAAAAAAAAAAACTTTTCCTATATTTACTTTTAACAATTTCGTTTTTAAATCGAATAAAAAACTAAAACTCGAATATTCGTATATAAATACATATTAGAATAACAAAAAGTAACTTATACGATTGCCATATATATATATACTCCTCATTCGTATCGTATGTAGTGTAGTAGGTAGGTACTCATTCAATCCCACCAATACACTATATATAGCAGAGGTGGGCAAGAGTTGACTCGGCCAAGCTCTGAGTGAGAGGTAGGGAAGAGAGATAGAGTTAATACAGGGTACCTACCAATTATTAATATTTTCTTTTTTTAATTAAAATATTTTCTGAAAAAATATAATAATACCAAATCTTTTTTATGGTCACTATTATACAAAGTAAATAATACATACAATCATTCAATACATACTCTGGAATTTTGGGCTGGTAATTTGGGTGATAAAATGTACCTTTTTAGTATATATCATATTTGTGTATGAATAAAATAAAAATATATAAAAAATATATATAAATCTTTTGAACCTTTAAGTTTACCGCTGGACCATTGTAATAAAAGAGGGAAATTTTTGCAAAGGATAATTTAAATAGAATTATAAATTTAGAAATTCCAAATAATTTGTCTAAATATTTTACTATTCATATCCGAGAACTAATAAAGAATTATTTACCTGATTTAATTATTTTTTCTTCGTATGGAGTATGCTCAGTATAGTGTCATGGGAATTTGATGAATTAAGTTAAATTTTACATAAAGTGGAAATTTGAGTTCTTCGAGTTAGTCTACTTTGAATTGAAAAAGTGAAAAGTACTATTTGTAGTAGTGGAAATTATTTTTCGCATAATTTGTTTTTCAAAAAAAATAAAAGTAATAAATTATTGAATAAATTATTGGGCAATAATCGGTAGGGGGGACAACCTGTATTGAAACATCGTTCCGTCTTGCTTCAAAACATACCTTCTTTACTTACTCTCACCCAGCTTATGGAGAGCCCGTAAGGCTCAGACGAGCTGTCTGCGCCCACCTCTGATATATAGTATATATACTCGTATATACTTTTTTTATGATTATTTACATTGGAAAATAGTGGTTCGTTGTTTTTAGTGTTTAATTAAATTTTCAAATATTTTATTTAACATTTGCATACAGCATGTAATAAAAAAAAAACACTGTGTGATTGTGTTTCGAGACATTAAATTTTATATATTATTTTTAATTGGAATTATTATGGTTAGATGGATAGTTTTTCTAAAGTATCAGTAGAAACTAATAGAGAAATGCTAATAGAGAATCAATGTTAAATATTATTTACTATAATAATTACACAATGCTTCATAAAGAAATAAAAATAGTGGGGATACTCTGTAGTCTGTGTGTGTGTGTGTGCATACGTAATGAGTTATAATATTATAAATTAAGTGGACATCACTAATTCCCCACTGTTAAATGGCATCAAATAAACATCAATTTACATCATAGCACAAGCAGGCAGATGTTAGTAAGCATGTGTATATATGTATGTATGGTTTTATAGTAAATATTTTATTTTTTATTTATTATTAGAAATACTTTTGAAAACAGACTGTATAGTTGCATCCTACTCTTGCATGTTGTAGTGTCTACATATATATGTAACAAAGACACCATATGACTGTGATATAATTATATGTTATACAATACTGATTGTAATGCAGTTTAAGTGTAACAAAGACACCATACCATAGTATACTGCATATAGACAGCGATAGATACATCATACATTGTTCGTAGATTGGGTGTATTTTAAAATACCAGCTGTATATATAGAATATAGATCGGAGACGGTTTGTTATGCAATAATCATATTATATAGGTAATCCTGAATAATATACAATATGTAGTCATACAATTTAAATCATATGCAATATGTGGTATTTTAAATTAGTTTTTTTTTTTTATATTATAAATAGTTGGTAATACAATCGTCGAATCGAACAGTTGGTTTATATTATATATACGAAATGAAATTACTGTAACTGTAGTCAATATCCTCATGTTCGTACACACAGATTCCATTTAATTTCAGTTTATTTGTTCTGAATTTAAAATATTGCTATACATGACGTATATAATGCTGTCTGTATCCTGCATATATTTATAGTTGGAGCCATTGAGTTCAGTTTATTCTGAACAATATGATGAATCAGACAAATTATTTTCTGTCAATTCTGTATCATCACATGCCGTAGTTATGAGCTAACCAAATATTAGAAAACGGAAAAAATACAAAGCAATAAATTTACTATAAGTGTCTATTAAGGTAGTTCTTTCTTACTACATGTTATATGTATGTACACCACAACATTCTAACATTCTAAGTGTTGTATGTAATAAACATGTTATTTAGTAATATATACGTTTAGAATGTGACATACTGGTGGTTCAATTTTTATGAACGGGAGTGTACATGTTATACTTATCTGCAGAACTAAGATACTAAGCCAAGTTTTTTGAGACGTAGTATACCTCTCACACATATATTCACATATTTTGTCTAATATTATACCACATCCATTATGGCCCAAATAGACGCAGAACATGGTTGCAGCAACATTGAACAGCAACTAGCTTGTTGCTCTGTGTGTGGAGTTGTTGCAGCAACAAAAAGTTTGTTTCTTGTTGCTGCAACCACCCCATACACAGAGCAACAAGCTAGTTGCTGTTCAATGTTGCTGCAACCATGTTCTGTGTCTATTTGGGCCTTTAAAACTAGTCCTCTAATATATTTATATTAGTCCTCTAATATATTTTCGTTTCAAATTTCTCAAAGTAAATATTGAAAATAAATTTTTCCAGCTGCTCTTTTAGTAGAATATGAAGAATTATTGTTGTATAACTTATTTACAAAGTTTTTCAAATAGAAAACAAAACGTGATTGAAAAATTAAGACAAAGGAAATTTAAGAAAACTTAAAAACTTACATTAAAATAATCTTAAAGATAAGAAATACAAAGAAATTACAACATTCAATTTTATTCATTAAGGTAGTCAGTCCTTTGTAGTATAGTCAAATTGGCAATTAAATAAAACTTTATAAAATAAACATTTTCATATTTTATACTTCCTAAAAGAGAAAACTTTGATAATATTAATTAATGAATTTAATAAAATTGTTTTGAAAAAAGTTTTGAATCGCATAATATATACTTTTGATCGGTAGACTTATTGAGCATGCGCAAAACACACGCAATAGCACAAAAACACTGAAGAATTGTATCTTTTACCCGACTAGAAATTTTCGTGTACACCCGCTAGGGAACCAATTGGGTTGCCCTATACGGATCTCGAATTGGGATGTAACGTATAGAAGTATTCGGATCATTTAACCGTAAATTTATATGTGGTCGGACTTCCATAAATATTTCAACATATTTTACACCATAGGCCATACATAGCCGCTAAACCTATGTGGAAGACACTCTTCATGCATGCTAGACTAGATATCCGAGATTCGATTCCTAGTTGACGAGATAATTTTTACTTATCAATATTTAATTAAAATTCAATGACATTTGTCTATAAAGTATACACTAGTCCTCTTGAATTTGTCTTACTTAACCGAAATGGAATTTGGCATAATATATTCATTGTTGACGCTTAAGTGTATACACAAATAATAAATGAATAATAATGTTGATATCGTCAACAATCGTCAGAATCGTCTTTGGTGTAGCGGTAAGCACGCTGGACTAGATATCCAGAAGGCCAAGGTTCGATTTCTGTTTGACGAGTTAATAGGGAATATGCATGAAAAATTTTTTCACATTTATTTTCAGAATATGAAAATACTGTTAATACTTTAATAATATTTAAAAACGAAATTAAAATCCGACAAATATCAAGGAAGCTATAAGCTTTTAAAGATTATTATCTGTCTCTTTCTTGCAAAAATAATAAAAACGCAGTTTTACGTGTATTTTAAATGGTGAAAGTGTAATATGACGTCACATAACATATCAAGAAGGCAATCACCCATTTTGTCTAATCGGGAATTTCAATCATTCATATCTCGCTTATTTTTAAAGTTATTTAAAAAGTAATTTTACCTTGATATTTGTCAAGTAAACATGCTTCAATTCAAGTGATAAAAAATTTGCATGCATATTCCCTATTGTTTCTTATCAATATTTAATTAAATGTATTTTTAAGTTGTTCGTAAAAGTAGAGTTGGTTTATAGTCATTAGATAGATTAGATATATCTAAAATCCCCCATCAGATATTCTTCAGATTCTTCTCCCATATCCTAGCAATAGCCAAGATCTTAATTATCAGGTTTTCCCAGGGGTTCAAATATATATGGGTTGAAATTCACCAAATATTTTGTCTCTGCTGAAACCGTATAGCCCACTAACCAAACTTTAATCCATTAAAATTGTTTGCTCTGCACAAACGTTTAATGTTCATCGAAATGTACTCAAACAAAATATATCTTTCCTGTATAGATATTCTAACATGAGGTAGGTAATCTCGAAGGAGAAAGGGTTAATAAATAGTAAATGGCAATTTTAATTTATTTTCACATGAAAATATACATTAAATATTTATTTAAATTACATTCCTCGGAGCTCATCATGTAAGCGTTATTTAATGATTCCAAGAAATATATTAGATAGAGAACTCAATATTTAAATGTTACCGATGTGACAAATATTTTAATTCAAAAATATTTCTTTATATTAATGAAAATAAATATATATTTTGTGGAAATATAATTATTTTTAGGTTTCCTTTTCGACGACTATATAAAACATTGTTGAAAATGATATGAGAAATGATGGGCTTTTACCACCATCATTATCATCTGGGAATTTGTGAACGATGTCTCTAGAATTTGATGTATTTTTGAAGAGTCAGTAAAAACGCTATAAACTTTTTGAAATAAAACAAAAATGTTTGTAATATAATTAAAATAGATATATATATATATATATATATATATATATATATATATATATATATATATATATGTATATATATATATATATATATATATATATATGTATATATATATATATATATATCTTTCTGTAATGAAATTTAATTAATTTGAGTTGAGAAAACAAACATTTTGGAAAAATCCTTTATAAAATTATATTAATCTTCTTCTATCTTACAGCGTTTCTGTTTATTTTTTCACGGATATGTATGTACAGGCTGCTTCAGTGTCGGATTGGCCATATAGCCAGGGGGGTTGCATTTTCCACCCGGGTTCTAGCCCTCAGGATTATTATCTACATGCAAAATAGTTCATATATAGAGAGAAATGTTAACATAAAAATTATAAATTAATTTCACTTTTATATTCGTTATGAAAAATAGTTTAAACATTTCATATTATAACTTTCCCATTAATAACTGTTTATTTTTCAATAAAAGCCGTAATATTTGTAAAAAAAATTAGAATTTTGATTGATTCTAAACCTAAGATATATTACTAAGAAACAATATACTTCAAGGAAGTTAGGGTTTAGCTTTAAAATGATCTTAACGTCGATCGGACCTTGTGGCGTCGTGAGAGGGATTAATCCACAATTGCGAAAACTACTTTGGGCTCTTACTCAGGCGTAAGAGTCTTTGTTTTCCTTGCTATCTCTTCAACCGTTCAGTTCCTTCTCTAATCTTGAAACAAATGTAATCGTAATCACTCCTCATTCATTTATTGCTAGTCATAATTTTATGAACATATACCAATATTCAAGTTGGCGTCCATTTAAGGCTTTTGTTTTGACATTGTCTCCATAAAGATGCCCACTTTTTGGCATTTCTCGGGTCTCTTTTATGTTTACACAGGTTGTCATTGTTCTTTTGAATCGCCAAACCTGAACTTAAGCGTACCTACATTGTACAAATATACCGGCCCAATTATGCTGCCGAAATTTCTTCATTTTTAAAAGAAATAGTGTCCAAAAAAATCTGATTTTAACTTTTTAGTGCAATTTTTAAGCAGTTATTAGTTTTATTTCATAATTATACAAAATTTTTAAGTAAGGGCCCATTCAATACTACGAGACAATTAGTTTATAGATAGATAGATAGACAGATAGATTGTAGAGGCTCCCCTGGACGGGCTACACTTCGACCATAAGGTCCATTGTGATGCCTAAGGATGTGAGGATGTGAGTGGAGGGGAAGAAATTTTTGTGTATAGACTAGGAATTGGTAGGATATGCGGCTGCAGCCGAGTATGATAGGAACTATGACGATATTCATCTAGAGTTCGTAAAGGAAACTGGAGGAAACCTTCTCAAGCAAAGCCGGTTACTTCGTTCTTGTCCATACCCCGACAGTTTAGTCAATTAACCATTTTTTTTTCGTAATAATTGACAAACTGCCGATGTCGGGATTCGAACCCATAACCTCCCAGTGTCCAAGTAGGCATACTGCGCAGACATAATGCCTTAGACCGCTCGGCCACTTGGACTGGTATTTAATACTAAGGTTTTTTTATTTATAAAATTTGTTATAAATATTAAAAAACTATTCCGTGTATTCCAATAAACTATAGATAAAAAATAATTTGTTTGTATTATATAATCCGGAACAAAAATTCTCCGTGTAAACAGCCAATCCTGTTACTGGAAGTAATATAGTAACAAATTGATATTACAATTTGTTACAATATAAATCTATAAATCTTTTCATCTTAGAAAAACAAACAAATATTCCTGGACGTATATAGTAATCGAATATGGTTTAAAAAAGTTTAATTCAATTGATTCCACTTTATATAAATCACATCTATAATCTCTGTAGACTAAAATAAAAATGTAGTAGATATATGTTTTGTCTCTTGTAAAACGAAATCATAATAACAATTATTAAAACTATGTAAATTTCTTTGAAAAGCTTCAACTTAACACATCAACAATATGTTTTATATATTAAATATTCGTTGGAAACTTACCCTCTTATCCGTCATCAAAACACAATATGACATAGTTCCATTTTATACTTGTATAATCGAAGGTAAGTACAAACCAATTACAAAAAAATTGAACTGATCTTAAATTATTTGTACTATAAAATAATTATTGTTTTTGACCTCACTGAATTTAAAGGTTCCGGGAAATTTAATTGAATTTTAGGTATAACATGATAACTATTTCAATTTATAACTTGAAAAAAGTTTATTGCTTTTGTTAATAACGCACTAACAAACAAAAAATTAGCTTTTTGTAAAATTGTAAGAAACTTTTGTGTTGAAATAAAACTTTAAGATTGAAAAACTAACTAAAACTAAAATACACTTTACATTAATTGAACATTAATTGTTCCCAAATTTGTTTTTTTAAACTAAAAATTTGTTTTTTAAACTAAAACATTTGATTTAAGTCCGTATTACTATCGCTTCTACCAGAATTGCATACGTTTGGAAAATTTCAATTAGTGTGACTGAAAAACGACTTGCAAGATTTTTTACATATTTGAATCTCTGGCAGAATTTCTTATAGGCCAAGCTTATAAAAATGTGGATCACATGGCCACAAAAGTAGCGTTCTTTCTTCAAAAGTTGATAGTTAATTTGTACCTTAATCTTTCGGTTTTTTGAAAAAATTTTGTTCATTATAAGTATACTAATAACTTTTATTCGTAACATTTTCTGAAAAACCGAATAAATAAGGCCCAAATCAAATGCCTTAATTATTAGAGCTCTAAGAACTATAAAAATTCCTTCCAAATTTTGAAACGCTGAGATATGAGACGCTAAGTTCACAGACGTCAAAATACTTCACATTCCGCAAAAAAAACTCGTTTGATTTTCTGATTTTCATACAGCTAATTTCAATGTTTTGGATTTCGAGTGTACCTGTAAGGATAGTTTATTCACTAATCACTTAAAAATGCAAATTATACACCAATTTCTCGAACATTTATACACACTAGCTAGGACTAGGATATTGTCCACTATTGTTGTAGAGTTGTAAAACATAAAACAACAATTTATCCCAACTGAATTATCACTATCTATCTAGACTCTAGAGTTGAACAAAAGTTTATATTATCTATAATTTAAATGTAGTCGTAACAAAATTTAGGTTCAGTTTTATATCGCTGTATAACACTAAAACTCTAAATTATTTTAATTATATTTAAATTTTAAATTGTCTACAGATTTTATCACAAATCTTTTTGTGTGTTACATAAATGTTCGTACGTATATTAACAGTTTTTGTATAATTACAGTTTTTAATATAAACATTTATTTTGTTGTTTAAAAATATCCGGGATGTTGTCTCGTAAAGAAGGGAGAGTCTAGCCACACGCTAGCCTGAAACTAATTTTCACACCCTAAAGATATTATTAAATGAAAATACGGTTAAAGAAGAATTATCAGCAGTAAAAAAAAGAATAAAGGCACAATTACGGTCCGCGCCTTAGATTTTTTGTGAAAACGTCCGCACATGATCCGTAGAAGCGTTTAGACTGTCGCTGGCCGCTGTATGCTCGGTTGGATACGTAATCGCTTTATGCCGTTTTTCAATTGTTTTTCGACGATGCCGTAGTTCTCGCATTTGACATTTTCGATGTCCTTGGGTCCAAATTACTTTAAAAAATAAAACTCATCGATTTTAAAGACAAAAAAATTTTGTCGATTTTTGCAATTTTTTCAAAGGGGTACCCCTTAATAAAAATCGAGGAAATCGAAAACAAAATTTTTTGTTTTAATCTCTTTAAAATCATGTTTCTAGGTCATTTTGATCCACAAAGTATGAAAATTTACTTAAAAATTTGATTAGTTATATGGTTTTCAAAATAAATAGCAATATACGTTTTCGAATCCAAAATCATGGAATCGACAAATGAGTTGAATGCTATATCTTAAAAACAACGACTCTCACATTAAATTTGAATAAATTTTCGTTGTCCTTGGGTTCAAATTACTTTAAAAAATACTACTCATCGATTTTAAAGACAAAAAAATTTTGTCGATTTTTGCAATTTTTTCAAAGGGGTACCCCTTAATAAAAATCGAGAAAATCGAAAACAAAATTTTATGTTCGATTCTGTTTAAAATCATGTTTCTAGGTCATTTTTATCCACAAATTATGAAAATTTACTTAAAAATTTGATTAGTTATACGGTTTTCAAAATAATTAGCAATATACGTTTTCGAATCCAAAATCATGGAATCGACGAATGAGTTACATGCTATATCTTAAAAACAACGACTCTCACATTAAATTTGAATAAATTTTCGTTGTCCTTGGGTTCAAATTACTTTAAAAAATAATAATAATCGATTTTAAAGACAAAAAAATTTTGTCGATTTTTTCAATTTTTTCAAAGGGGTACCCCTTAATAAAAATCGAGAAAATCGAAAACAAAATTTTATGTTCGATTCTGTTTAAAATCATGTTTCTAGGTCATTTTGATCCACAAATTATGAAAATTTACTTAAAAATTTGTTTAGTTATATGGTTTTCGAAATAATTAGCAATATACGTTTTCGAATCCAAAATCATGGAATCGACAAATGATTTACATGATTTACATTTTTTGTATTTTACACACAACTTTTGATCAGTGATTGTACATCTGTTACGTGAGAGAAATATACGAAAATAGCATCCCGCTAACATGTACTGAAAAACTCCGTATATTATTTTGTAGTTTATAAATACCGGGGATAATTTTATTTTTAATAAAACTTTCTCTGACAACGATTAAATTAAAGTTAAAAACAGAATTTTGATTTAATTTATTTGATTTGTTCCACAGTTTTTTTTTTTAACACAGTAAAATAAAACATTTCTCATTAAAATAAATAGTTTTCACGTAACATCAAGATTATAATTAGCTTATTAAAATAAAACGTAGCCTGTTTGAATTTTTTTTTTTTTTTTTGTGAAACAAAAAAGTTATTTAAAGTTTGTTGTGATACTGGAGAAAAAAAGTTAATTATAAATGAGATAGATGAATATTTATGTAGATTAACGCTTATATAATTTTTGTATCATGTACAGTGCCATTTATTTGGCTTAATATCGAAATATAAATCCTCAGAAAATTCACTTCCCTTTGACGATTTATAATTTGCAAAAGAATCTAATAGAAATTCAAATTTTTGTACTTTTATGTTTGGAGAGAGAAATACGGCAAATGTTTTGAATTTTGTTGCTACTATACAAGATTGTATATGGGGAGTGACATGAAATGTCACGTTTTTTGTAACGATCGGCTACGCAACAGTCAGGTATCAGCATTGTTAAGATAACTGATATCCATTCGTGTTTGTCAACCAACCACATTGCTCACAATAAAGACGACATTAACGTTTATGTTTCACATCATGTCTGAGTCCCAACCTCAAAAATTTATTAGTTTAGAGATCTATTTTTATTGCATAATTGTGATAAGATTGATTTCCCTGCCAATAGCATTGTAGATGCCAATAATAGTACAATAACAAGCAAAAACAAGTGCAAATAACAAATAACTGAGTTAATTTATCAAATACCCGGTATATACTGAATTTATGAAAAAAAATTTGAAACAAAAGACGTTTTTTTTTAAAGGAACATTTTTTATCTTAGAATTCTTGTTCTATCTCTTACGATTTCAAAGATTAACTGTTTTGCCCATTCGGCCCAAACATGGTTCGATTTTGCTCACGAACATGGCCTTTTTAGCTCTAAATTTCAGCTCGTTATCTCTTTTCATTTTTGAGTTATCATATCGTGACAGACGGACTGGCATTTTATGAACACCTATACCAAAATTTTTTTTTCTGCGATCAATATTTTCAACCGGTAAAAGGTTGGAACTAAACATAATAAACCCTTGTACATATTATATACCGGGTATAAAAAGTATCCAATAATTAGGACCGTTTAAAATTAAGTGCTTGCCGATTAATAGTGACATTCTCACATGTAAATTGAACTAGTGATATAATATATATATATATATATATATATATATATATATGATATATATTTATTTTGAAATTCAGCATTCGTTTACTTATGCGCATAACGTTACTTATGCGCCAGCCTATATATTGTAAATTGTATATTTTTCACCGTAACACTTGAAAATATGCATGAAATAAAATTTGAAACATTTTTACGTAGAAACATGTAAATAGACACCCATATCTATATTTTAAGTACAAATCATCAAAATATAAAACATTAATTATGAATTTGTTAAAATAATATGTTCACATACGTACCTACATATGATTGTATCATCATATTATAAATTATTTTATATAATAAATAAATAATTAATTATTAATAATTAATGTTATAATAATATATTAAAATAAACTACTTAATTATTATTATTTAATGTGCATGTGTATGTATGTAACCAATGTTTTGCTCAGTGTTTACATATACTATTTGTAAATCATACAAAATACCATGTAATTTGTATATTAAATAACCTAAACGCAATGTTACATATTTTATAATGAAACCATTAATTATATAGACATTATGTATGTATGTATGTATTTACACCGTGTTTCAGATATTACGATGATCGACTTGAAGCGTGGCACAGTGGTATTTGCTATCATGATTCATCTATCTAGATTTCTAAATACACTCCTTATATTATATTTACAAACCCGGTATATTTAGTATATTCAGGTGTATTATAAGTTTAGTTCTGAATTTGCAACGATTGAAAATATTGATCGTAGACAAAAAATTCTTGGCATAGGTAAAAAAACCTAAATAAAACCTTCATAAAATGACCTTATTAGTTCATTTCTGCATGTTCGTCTCTCTGTCCGTGAACACCATAACTCAGAAATGAGAAGCAATAACCAGCTTAAACAAGTCGGCCGGAAAATATCTATCTTTGAAACGGTAAAAGATAGATAAAAAAATGTACAGGCAAAAAAATTTCCTTTTTTAAAAATAAACAACTATTCTCTGAAACTTTTATTCATAAACTCAGTTTATACCGGATACTAAGTGAGTTGTTATTTTGACTTGTTTTATCTTCTTTTATCTTTCCTGTATGAAATCTATAGTACATCTTATCTATTTATACGATAATTATTTAGTTTTTTGATAAGTTAGACACCTAAAATTAATTGCATGTATTCAGTTTCAATATTAAAAACTTTTTAATTAATATGAAAAAATTTACCATCTACCAGGAATCGAACCCTGGACCTCAACAAATCGTGCTCAGTGTGCTAGCACTAAGTCTAGTACAAACGTATACTAGACTAATAGACTAATAGACTAACATGTCTATTGAATTTGTTAATTAATATAAAATGAAAAAATATGGCTATGATATTTACAATCATTCATAAATTACGCGTTAGTCTATATAGAATACGTTTGTCGTAATATTCGTGTGTCTTCGTAACCATACTGGAGATTGACATTGGTATAGTATTGTACACGACATTTTTAAACACCCTGTAATACATAATTGATAACTGATATGTAAACCTCTTGAAACATATTGTATGTAGTTATTAATTATATTTAATGTTCTATTTTTCAATTGTCCATAGCAGGTGTGTTTTTTCCCAAAATATTTCCCAAAATTAGTATCTAATCAAACTACAACAAATGCCATCATAATATATTTTAAATATTGTCGATTGACTATTAGTTGGTAAAGTTACTCATGACGTCATATTCCAAAATGGCGGTTTTCATGAAGCTACATTTAAACAATTTCATTAACAAAATAATATAATTTTTTGTTTATTCTATTAACGTGATTCGTGAGTAACGCACATAAAACTATCACAGTTAAGCCCGACTACATTGTTTCTAATTATTGCCACCAGATGTCATGATAGAATGACAGGTCGGAACAATTTTTCCGAGTTAATGAAAGTTTCTACATCGTAATCATCAGAAACAGAACCGATTTTAATGATTCTTTTCTTTAAATGTTTGTTTGTATATATATTACTATAAATCAGCAATATTTTGGTGGCTGGGACTTACCCTAAGGGTGATTGCCACCCCATTTTGCTGGTGAAAATATTTACATTAAAAATGACCCCACAAATTGATATAGTAATTAATTTTAAGCAAAAAATATTCCATACAGTTTTTTCTGTATAGTTTATAGTTTCTGAGTTATTTACAGTTGAACTGGCCAATTTTTCGTCGAAAAAAGCCTATTTAGTTACAATTTTAGTAACATAACCATATTTTTTTTAAATGGGAAAAACAAGTTTCAAAATGGATGCATCATTTGAATTCCTTGATTCCTCAACAACTGTATATTAGCGGTCATTCAGTGTCGTTATAAACGACTTTTACTGTCTATATATATTTTTAAAAAGTAAAAATGTTAAAAAAGTATCCACCCTTAAATAAATAAAATACAATGTTTTTTTTTGTTTTCTATAAATCCTATTTTGTTCAAATAATCGGCTTATTCTTCAGAGAACATTCGATATGTAAACATTACACACATATAATGATTGATCTAATTAACTGAAAAATATCTCTGTAATATCCCATCATATACAGAGATATGTTGTTGCTAATGAGATATGAATAATGAAACAAAACAAAAAAGGTATCTGATTAAATATCAGAATATGAAAGAATAAAAATATACATGATAAAAATAATACTTAACTTTTTTTACTAAAGAGAATAAACATTTTTGTTAAAAGAAAATGGTGAAAAAAAAAACATATTTTCACAATATTATTATTATTATTACTTGAAAATATATAGGAGATTCATATCATTTTGTTATTATTATCCTGTAGGGTAATATGAGAGAAAAAAAAGGATAGATGATAGGGTATGTAAATGTAGAATATGGAGAGCTATTATATACCGTTACTACTTTGTATAGGATGGCGCATAAGTAACGTTATGATTTAATAGGGAATATGCATGAAAATGTTTACTTGACAAATATCAAGATAAAATTACTTTTTAAATAACTTTAAAAATAAGCGAGATATGAATGATTGAAATTCCCGATTAGACAAAGAGAGTGGTAGCCCTCTTGATATGTTATGTGGCGTCATATTACACTTTCACCATTTAAAATACACGTAAAACTCCGTTTTTAGTATTTTTGCAAGAAAGAGGCAGATAATAATCTTTAAAAGCTTATAGCTTCCTTGATATTTGTCGGATTTTAATTTCGTTTTTAAATATTATTACAGTATTAACAGTATTTTCATATTCTAAAAATAAATGTGAAAAAAAATTTTCATGCATATTCCCTATTGGTGAATAAATTTTTTCTTTACGTAATTTTTAGGACTACCTAACGAGTAATGTGTATGCCAATTAGCCAAGAACCATCTAAGAGCTTAAGGCCAATGACCTGACATTCTAAGACAAGTTATGGAAAATGCTCTGGAAAGAGTTATGGATACCATTTGACAGATATTATCTTCAAAACATAATGTGAACATATTTCCAAACTGTAATCTAAATTTTAATAAATGCCAACGTTAAATAAAATCAGAAAGAAAAAAGTTATTTATTAAATAAGTCATAACGTTACTTATGCGCCATCCTGTATAATAAATGAAATGTTTTCTAATAAAACAAAACAAAAAGATTGCATGTTAACAAAGTAGACAAAATCTTTGAATTTTACTACAATTTCGGTTGCATTTAAGGTTGTTGTGAAGAAAATTCAATTTAATGACAGGTTCTTCAAAATTTTACAACTTATTAATTCAATAATAAAGAATATCCTGTCAAAATTTGAAGTTAATTCTGTTTTTAGTTTTTGAGTAAAAAAATGTTAAAGTTACGATTTTTAAAAGATTTTAACATAGCTTAAATGGATTCGGCGGTAAAAACATGAATACAAAAATCTATATCTCGACAATTAGATATGCCAGTGTTATGAAAATCGTGTGTTACCGTTTTGTTTTCGAAATATAAAAGTTTAAAATTATTCCTTTTCTTCAAAATAACATTATTTTGTTCATGTGAACAGTGTTTTTGTCTATGTGTTGTATATGTGTGTTTATGTGTTGGTGCTTTAATAAAATCAAACCGGTTTGTTGAACTGATTGCATAACACATCGCTGGAACGTTCTTAACATTTGTTTTATGCCTTTATATTTTAGACAAACGACTCACTAAATAATATAACTCCTGTCCTTCAGGTTTGGTCTAAATTAGAATCATATATTACTTTTCCATACATGTAAGTTCTATGAATTGAATCTTTAGAAGCAACAAACAATAAAGAAATAAAAATATAATATTTAAAAAAATAATTTTAACATGCCCAAAAATGAAAGTACGTTTGAACGTTTAAAGTAAATAAAGTTCGATGGCATGTTTGTTTTTGTCTAAAGTATCTAAAACTAAAAAACCCGATATGGATGAGTAAATCTTCCCTTTTAAGGTATCATAAAAATGATAAGATTAATATTTTAATATATTTAAATTCAATGAATTACCATTTTATTTATAAAAGATTTATAAAGACAAAAAAAAACGTTTTGTTTTTTTTTCTAAGAACATGTCATTCAATAAAAAACAGATTGTCATTATCATATGACATAAATTTTATTGTTATGAAAGAATTTGATATTATTTTAAGTAATATGCCTCCTTTTATGGTATATATGGGTTATATAAATGGGTACTATAAACCACAAAAGTTGATGTCATTGTTTTTTTAAATTTTTATTGTTGATTTGTGCCTTATCGATTCGATTTTCGATAAAATACTTCGCATAAAAGTTGTTCGTTATAAATATAGTAACAACTTTTATTAGAAAATTTTTTTCGAAAACCAAATGAATTGGGCACAAATCAAATATAAAATTTAAAAAAAAATAACATCAACTTTTGTGGCCAAGTGTACTTAAACAAATGATACTGATTCATTTAAGTGGATGATGTTTTTTTATTTTGTTTCTCAGAATTTAATACATGTGAATAATTAAATTTTGTTTTATAAAATCCGTATTTTTTCGAACTGAGAATTATTAATCATGAGAACTTACAACACTTTTGAAGCTACAGTGAGAACCACGGCCAGGCCCGAAGACCTTGAGGAGCACTACAGCACGAAGGCAAAGAGAGCCATATTGAATTGAAAATTACAAAAAGACTTGTAGATTTCTCTATGACTCATGCTCGTAAATATGCTCGTAATTATAGAAAACGCAAATCAGAGGTAACGGAATTCGCGTTGAACGGAATTTAACGATCTTTAAAAGTGCCGTGCCGAAATGTGAGAGCTATGACACCGTCGAAACGGAAAGGAACAAACGACCCATCGGGTAAACAGCGGCCAGCGACGACAGTCCAAATGTATACAGACATTATGCAGGACGTTTTCACGAAAAATCTACTACGTGAACCAAAACTGCTCCGTTTTTTGTTTACTTCTTTGTTTCCCCTCTCGATAAAAACGATTGGACTCAATATAAATGTGGTTTTTATTTAACTTGCCCATTTGAAACACCAGTTGTTTCAAAGAAGTAGAAGAGTCAGGTCACTCCTGGGCCACAGCTTCCAAATTTGTCCACCAGAGGCATTGGTGGCTCTCCGATCGGCGCATTGGTGGTTCGGAACTTTGCTAAGCGATAATGGGTGCGGGGGCAGGATCGAAGGCGTTGAAAGGTTCGTATCTCGGCGAAGTATGAAGGATGGCGCTGCGATTGTATTGTCGTGAGATAAGAGTGGGCGGTGGATGGCGCTTCGATCGTATTGGGTTGGATATGTGGCCTCCAGATAAGCGGGGGCCCCTGCCCCACACCCACTATCGCTTAGCAAAGTTCCGAACCACCGATACGCCGATCGAAGAGCCAACAATGCCTCTGGTGGACAAATTTGGAAGCTGTGGCCGAGGAGTGACCTGACTCTTCTACTTGGTAAATTTTTTTGGTATTATATAGTGAAATGCAACTTAGATCAACAGATTACGTAACAATAGTCATATCAAATGAAAGCAACTACAATAACTACCGCACGTGAGAGTATCTATAATGGATAAATAATAACAATAAAAAACACAAGACTCTATGATGATACTCATCACTGTACGCGAGAAGGCTCGAAAAAAGAAGCACATCAACAAAACAAAACTTTGTTCAGTTATTTTGTATGAAATAAGTTAATTATCCGTGAAATAGTTGAAAGTTGTACCAGATGATAAAGCTATATAAATAGATGACACATAAAAACAAAAATACAGGCAACAGAAAAAAAAAAAAAAACAGATAAAACCAGAACTTTTATCAATGCTATCTCAAGTAATGAGGATTTTTTTTTCCGGTTGTCTACATAAACACACCTGATCAGAGAAAATTGAAGCAACCGAAATGAAATACTATGACGCCAACCAAAATAAAGACGCATTAATCAAAGTAGAAGTTCCATCCCTAAAGTTCTTTCAATAATGACGAATCCAAAAGATGACCATGAAATTATACATACGAATGTTGCACAAAAACAAATTTATTTCTTTGTTTAAGAGAGTACCAGCACTGTTTTGTATAATCGGGACAAAAAACCGGATTGTTTTTATTATTGAACAAAAACATATAAACACATACACATATTTGTATACAAATTAATGTAATTTTGAAATAAATACAAATTTTAAGCTATTATATTTCGAAAACAAAACGGTAAAACGCGATTTTTTTTAAAATTTATTTAATAAATATTTATCTTCACTCTCCTAGTTGTTTTTTTTTAAATTCTGTCGAGCATGAACTTTTACATGATCCTAATTAATGAGAGAGAATAAGAGAGAATGATTACTTTGTTATTAATTTATCTCGCGTTCTAAACGGTAAAAAATTCTGAAACTTCGGGATTTAGTAGAAAACATTATCTTAAGCCTGTGAAAAAAAATAAGCAAAATCTGTCGAAAAGTAATTTCATGCTGGACTCCCTTAAGTTGAAAGTTTTCTAATTATCAATTGAATTTTTATACCCGGTATATGGTATATACCAGGGTATATTAAGTTTAGTCCCGACTTTGTAACGGTTGAAAATATTGATCGCAGAAAAAAAATTTGGTATAAATGTTCATAAAACAACCTAATTAGACCGTCCGTCCGTTTGTAAACACGATAAAGCAAGCTGAAATTTTGTATGCTTGGTCTAGAGCTAAAAGTAAGGTCAAGTTTGTGAATGCTCCAAATCGGACCATGATTGGTCAAAACTGTTTATATTTGAAACCGTAAGAGATAGAAAAAAATTTTACATACAAAAAATGTTCCTTTTTAAAAAATAAACAACTTTTGTTTGAAACTTATTTTTGGATAAATTCGGAATATATCGGGAGTTTAAGCAATTAACTCAATTTCATCATATTGGTTAAACTTTTGTAAAATCGAGTGTACAAATATTATTTAAAAAAAGAATTGTACATGCAGAAAAAATGATTATTTTGGTTTTTTTTCTTCTTTTTTAGCGAATTTCCTTCTAAAAGAAGGAGAGCTTTTTTTTTTTTTTTAAATAAATACTCATTTTATTTTTTTAATAAAATTAACAAGCCGGAAAACATCTTGACTCTCAAGTACACTCAGTCTACGAATAAACTAAATATTATTTGAAAATTATTTAGTCTGTTTTTTTTTTTACATTGGGTTGGTTGTGTATATTTTTTATTAAATGTTTGGGATTTTTTTTTTTTTTTTGGGAAAATGGAATATTTAAAAATTAGTTGTCATCTTTCTTTACAAAAAAAATGAACCTAAATCCGTTTTTTTGAAATTCTACCAATTCAATGTAAATTTAAATAAACCCTAAAATGAAAATTTAATCGACTAAAACTAAAACTAACAAGATAGGTGACAACAATTCATAATGAAAACGTTGATTAGATGAAACACAACAATAGTTTAATGTTAAATCAATATAAATGTATTTTCCATTTCAATAATAAATTAATAATTCCTATTAAATATTTCTCGCTTCTATAACACGTTCGATCTAATATTAATATTATATGTACAAAGTCTGTCCGAAAAGTATCCGACCTGCTTTTATATCTTCGCGCCAGAGTGTTCGAGCGAACTCTGCGAAGCATGAACGTCAACAGTAAAGCCTCACGAACTTATCGGTTGCGCAGCGTGCATTTGTTTACAAAGCCTTTTTTGTGTTCGCCGGATTTGGTTATTATTAAAAATGACTGAAAGATCAGATCAACGAATTTGCATTAAATTTTGCTTCAAACTCGGAAAAACTAGTTTGAATATTGTTCAAAGGATGCAGAACGCCTTTAGAGATGTGTGTATGGGCAAAACACAAATAAAAGAGTGGTTTAATCGTTTCAAAAGTGGGCACACATCTGTTGATAGTGATCCTCGCTCTGGCCGACCTTCGATGACAACAACACCGGATAATATCGAGCGCGTGCGACTTGCGATTGAAGAAGATCGACGTTTAACTGTACGCGAATTAGGATTACCAAACTTGGAATACCAAAAACTACAATTTGGGAAATTTTAACCTCAAATTTAGAAAGTGCAAGCGGTGGGATATTTCATCGAATCGTGTAGAACCTTTTTTACTAAACACAATACCGCACTGCTTCGCCAACCTCCGTACAATCCCCACATAGCCCCCTGTAACTTTTGGTTGCTCCCGAATTTGAAAAAAACGCTCAAAGGAGACTGGTTCGACGACAAAAAGATGGTTCGAAAAGTGGAAACACCGCTGGGAGCGTGTTATTCAATCAAATGGGGACTACTTTGAAGGATGTCACTCGCCAGATAACGACAAATAACGCCAGCGCGGAGATATGAAGGTAGGTCGGATACTTTTCGGACAGACCTCGTATATGTAAACATTACAGAACATATTTACGCAAACACATTGTGTAAGTGGTAGCCAATAAGTGTAATCACATGGTAGAAATAATGAATAAGGCAGAAATCAATTATATAGTTTTGAAAAATGATCCCACTTTTGTCGGCCATGAGTACAACTCATTGTATTTAACCGCTGACAGTCAGTTTGCCAAATGGCATAGATTTATATAATCATTCATCTGACAAGTCCATGAAGTCGAGTAATTAAAAGCACTCTACTCGGAACTGGGAGGTTGCTGATTCGATTCCCAACACTAGAAGATTATCAATTAAATTAATATTTTTTAAAATTAATGGTTAATTGATTAAACTGTCGGCGTATGAACAAGAACGAATGTATACGGCTATGTTTGTGAAGGTTTTCTGCAGTTCTTTTCACAAACTTAAGATGAATATTAACAAAGTTCCTATCAAACTCGGCTGCAGTCGCACAACTTTCCAGTTCCTAGGCTACATACAAATTCCTTGTCCTTAAGAGGTCGGAAAAAGAGGCTTAGAAAGATCTAATTGCTAGGTTTCGACTTCCCCTCCGCTACAACTACTAATAATCATTCAACCACTGGGAGGTTATGGGCTCGAAACCCGACATCGGCAGTTTGTCAATTATTAAGAAAAAAAAGGTCAAAGGTCGGCGTATGGACAAAAACGAAGTAACCGTCTATGCTTGAGAAGGTTTTTTGCAGTTTCCTACACGAACTCCAGATGAATATCGGCATAGTTCCTATCAGAATCGGCTGCAGTCGCACATCCTACCAATTCCTAGTCTATACACAACAATTCCTTCCACTCCACTCACATCCTCACATCCTTAGGCATCACAATGGACCTTATGGTCGACGTGTAGCCCCTCCAGCGTAGCCTCTACAATCTATCTATCTAATCATTCAATCGACTGAGTAAGTTATGTATATTAACTACGACATATACACATGACTTCAAACATAATAATAATAATAATTGAATATAGTTATATGGACCACACCGTATCGATTAATTTTAATAGGTATATCACGTGCTACAAGCCTACAGGCATCTCATTATATTAAGTACCACTACTTAAACACATCAAAGTAACTGACGATTTAACAATAGATTAAACAATAATTTTTAACGTCGAACTTAAAATGTTGTTTTATTACTCTCGGCCGGCCAACAAAAGGAATAAGAAAAGATGGTAATTGAAAAAAAAGAGTCGAATTCGATGAAAATCAATTATACTTATTTCACCTAATAAACACTCGAAAATTATTGTTTAAAATAACTATTGTCTGGAAGTAACTTTTTTCAAAGTTTCGACAATCTACGAATAGTTTGCATAATCTTCTATACATATAAAATGTCCTGTCCTGACTGACGGATCAACGCACAGCCTAAACTGCTGATCGTAGAGACCTGAAACTTGGAGGCTGTGTTCTTTGTATGACGTAGGCATCGAAAGTTTGTATGGGACAACGTGATTCCTTGGTCCAATATACTTCAAATTAAGTATATTTACTTAAATTCTAAGTAATATAAGGTCTGTAAAATTTTTGTGGGCGAAGCTGCGACGGACAGTGCTAATGTCTGTATATGGTTAAACGATCTGATAACTCAATCTCAAAATTAGTGATACCGCACGTGAAACTGCAGACGCGAGACGAGAGAAGAATAAATCAGCGAAAGATGCGTCGAAAATTAGAATCCTGATTTTCTATAGGCCACAAAAGTATATTTAAGAAAAAAAACGGAGATTTCGGGTAATTAAGCTACCGCCCACAGAAATTAAATTCATCCAAAATCTCAGTGTTTTTCTTAAATATCTTTTTTTTAGGCCCGTCATAGCGGAATTTTATTAGATCAATCTCTTTATTAATATTTCTATTTTCTATTGCGTAGTTGTTTTTTTTTATTCGTCTTATTTTATTTCAAGTGAAAATTATCAAAATATGTCGACGCCCACGGATTTCTCCATAAGAGCCAATGCATTAAAACTCAAAGTTTAACATTAAATAATTAATTCAAGACCCCCGTAATCCCCCTCGTAAAACTTTTATAATTGATTTGTATGCATTTCAACAGTTTAACTACATGTAAAAAAAATCAAAACTTAATCTTTGTGAAGCTTCAGGGCTCTTACATCCTTAAATAGTGTCCATTATTTCAAAAGTAGACAAGTTAAACAATCAAAATCATAAATCAGTAATTTAACGGGCGATGTTACCACGGTATTCAGCTACTAAATTATAAAAAACCCAATAATATATTAAATCTTACAGCCGAAGCCGTTAAACTATAATGGTCGGAAAATACTTATCTAGATATATATATATATATATATATATATATATATATATATATATATATATATATATATATATATATATATATATATATATATATATATATATATATATATATATATATATATGTATATGTATATGTATATAACATTTTCCAAGTATGCTCAATGTAGATTTTATTTCACGTTGTCAAAACCAGGAATGAAAACATTTTATCATATCACATGTAAAGAATAAATAATTGCGAAAAAGATACATAAGGTACTATAAACCACAAAAGTTGATGTCATTGTTAAAAATTTTATAATAGATTTGTGCCTCATTAATTCGGTTTTCGAAAAAATGCTTCGTGTAAAAGTTGTTCATTAGAAATATAGTAACAACTTTTATTTGAAATTTTTTTTCGAATACCCAATGAATAAGGGACAATTCAAGTATAAAATTTTAAAAAATGAAATCAACTTTTGTGACCAAGTGTACATAAAAAAAATGTTTTTTTAAACTCTGCATTATAAATTCACTACAATAAGTAAAACATTGCAAGTTTTATGCAAATTGAGTATAAAATTTCGTATTATTCTGACAAAACAATCTCTTCTTAAGCGGGGAGCAGACATACGATCATTATTCTTCAAAACATATGGTCGTAAAGGATTTGTTTTTAGTTTTATGATACTACGGACCACAAAAGTTTATATCAGTTTTTTAAACGATTTGTAATTGATTTGTGCCTTATTGATTTGATTTGATTTAAAATATAATACAATTGACGTTTTAAAATGTCAAAATTTAGAGAAAAAATTAATATTTGACATAAATTTCCTATATAGATTTTTTGAAACCCGGGCAATACCAGCTTATTCTGCTAATGTAAAATAAAAAGATTTATTATTCAGTAAATTATTTTAAATAAATTAGAATGAGTTAAAAAATTTTGTTTCGCTGTTTGTATTCTAATACTAATCATGGATGAACTAATTGGGGAAAAAAATGGAAATTATTCTTTTATTATAAAGAATAATTATAAAAATTATAAGAAGTTTTTTTATTAATATGCCAAAATTCAAATAATAATAATAGTAATAACCCAAATACTTAAAAATATCAACAATATAAATTACATTTCAAACTGTTGCCCCTATTCCTAGAACATTTATTTGTATTTTATAAATACGTTTTTCGACTACAATGTAGTCATCATCAGTATGAATTAGCTAATCGTAACTATCTCTGGAATATGGAGTCAGAGATATGTCGCTTGTTGCTAATTTGGTGCGTGTCTCACCACACAAAATCAGTTTCAATTTGAAATCGCTACCAAAAAAACTACCTCTTCTTAAAAACAAATAATTAGTTTTCTTTTAAAAGTATACAGAATTTTGGAAAAAATTTTTATCCGTTTAAGTTACTAAAAAGTTTACTACAAAAATCAAAAATAATCAATTAGACAAAATCCTCTTTTGCCAGTGGAAATTTCTGGGGAAGAAGCTGTCATTATTGAAAAGTTTTGTATAAAACGATATTTATTCCAAATAACCACAACAATATATTTTTAAAAAAGTACTAAATTTAACTAAAAATCCCTTTTGATTTGTGAAAGGTCCTTTACATGAGTTTTCGAAAACTACCTAAAACTAAATTTTTTTTGCTCGTCTGTCAAAAGAAGGGAGAAGAAGAAAATATTTTTTGTTTTGCAGTTCCTTAAATGTAATTTTTAATGTCAAAAAAAAAACTCCCACAAAAGTCAAAAACTTTTATACTTGAAAAAAAAAAGAGACTAGTATTCAATGGGTAAGAAATAAATGTGTTTGTTGACCTTTATAAAAATAAACATGAAATCATTGATTCAAGTCAATGAATATACCTTGACATTGTCAATAAAAAATACGAGTATATATATATATATATATATATATACAAGAATAAATAATTAACTTTTTTGCTGAACTGAAAAGAGTGGTCTTATCGATTAAACATGAATTCATCTTGAAATGATTCGATATTGAAAAGAAATCAAACAACATGCAATCATTGATTGAATTTCTATAGAAAAAAATACTATTAAAACTATATAAATAAATAAATAAATACCTCCACACGCATCTTTAAAATCAGTACAGCAATCGCCCAATTTCAGACATGCATGATCGCAATAACATGGTTTATCACTTAAGTCCTCAATAATTGCATTAATTGGCGCTTTTTGTACAACACATGATGAATCGCGTCCCGGACAACATAAATTTGCCTCGCGACAACTACCGGCATTTACAAAATTATTATTATATTGTACTATAAATAGTACAAACGCACTCAAAATTACAAATGATAGATGCATTTTTTTGAAACACTTTTGCAAAAAAATTTTTGTTCACACTGAAAAATCACTATAGAAAAAAAAATAATTTAATTTTTTTAATAAATTTTTGTTTATTTTATTTATTTATACGACGCGATATCTCGCCTCATCAGGACCGAAACCTGGAATGATATGATATAACTGTAGTGTGTGGTGTGTGTGCACCTTTGGTGATGATATTCACGCGACTGTTAGAGGGCTGCTGACTCCTCGGACATGAAACACAACGATATACATGATGATGGTTTAGTACAAGAATACAAAATACCATGCGCAAGTTAGACACATCTTTTGAGTGTGTGTTATGTTATATATTGGAATTGGTATACAACATTATGTGTAAGGTTGTACTATATATATGTGTTTTGTCTACTGTACAGAAAGGCCTTATATTTTTATACCCTGTATATGTAAATATACAAGGTATATTAAGTTTAGTTCCGACTTTGTAACGCTTGAAAATATTACTCCTTGACAAAAATAAAATTTCAAATTCGTACCTCCTTTACCTAGGTCAGTTTTTTTAAATTATAATTTCTAATTGTCAAAGAGTAAATTACGATTAGCTAATTTATACTGATGATGACTACTCCGTTTACCAAGATCAGTTTTTTTTGTATTATAAATACGTATTTCGACTACAAAGTAGTCATCATCAGTATAAATTAGCTAGTCGTAATTTATTCTTTGACAATTAGAAATAGATAGAAAGTCGAGATCAATACACAACAATAAAAATAAATAGAAAATTAACTAAAATAAATTAAAATATAATAAATTCGAAATTTTATAAAATATAATAAATTTTAAATTATATTGAAATTACTCTTGTTAAAATTTCTTTCATTCAAGTTTACTCTTGTTAACATCACTCTTATTAAAATTACTCTTATATTGTCTCTGGATATGTTACTCGTTGCTAAATTGGTGACAGTTTCACGTGAAGAGTAAGGTTAACAGGAATAAATGTGAATGAAAGAAATTTTAACAAGAGTAATTTCAATATAATTTTAAATTTATTATATTTTAGAAAATTTAAAATTTACTATATTTTAATTTTAATTTATTTTAGTTAATTTTCTATTTATTTTATCTATTGATCTTGACTTTCTATCTATTTCTAATTGTCAAAGAGTAAATTACGACTAACTAATTTATACTGATGATGACTACTTTGTAGTCGAAATACGTATTTATAATACAAGAAAAACTGATCTAGGTAAAGGGGGCGCATTTGAAATTTTATTTCAAAAACCTAGAGTTCTCATTAATTATCATTTGATAATATAATACTTGACAAAATTGCTTCACGAAGGTATTCATAAAATGACCTAATTCGGCCATTTCCGCAAGTCCGTCCATCTGTCCGTGAAGCCGATAACTCAAAAACGAAACGAGATAACCAGCTGAAAATTTTGTTCTGCGTTCTAGAGAAAAAATATACGGTCAAATTCGTTAATGGGCAAAATCGGAACGTGTCTCCGTAATTCAACAGAATGTCCGCGTAATTCAACAGAATGTCCGATATAGATGGAGGACTATTGTTCAAATCTAAGTGGATGCATTATCTTTATGTAACTCAAAGACTTAAGGGCTTTTTCAAACACAGCGACTTTACCGTCAGTTGTATCGGCATTTTTCCCGCTTGCAATATAATCAAACTTTGCCGTACCAATTTTATTACTTTCCATGTGGAAAAAAATGCCGTTGCCAATGACGATATAGCCTCTGTGTGTGAAAGAGACCTAAGATTATGATATTCTAAAACTCTGCTACATTCTGAGTAAACCGCTTCCACCTCTTTTATTCATGATATGTTTGTTAAGTTCGTAGCATATGAATGTTAGTAGTTGCTGTTGTAGGTAGGACACCCGGTATATGATTTTCATATTGTTTTATATGATGATTTTATATGTTATAAGGATATGGTTAAAATACTCGAAAATCTGAACGCAGAAGTATTTATATTTAGTAAGAGAGTTTGTTGTAAACTCTTAGTACTAATTACCTGTTCATTAAATAAAATTCTTTCTGTATAAACATTATTTTATATTGGAGTACGGTGTTATACATAATACATATAAACCACAAGATATAAATAGATCAGGAGCTTTATAACCAAATGGCTTTATGAGGATTTATCTAAAGATTTCAAACCTATAAAACAAAAACCATACACAGGGTTTTGTACAGAAAGTATTCATTCTCAAATGTTTATAAAACAAAAAAAAAACACTTGAAAGAAAGCTGTTTTTGGATTCATATAGAATATCAGCTTTCTTAAGGCCGTTAGGTTTCTTCGGCAAAAATCATGAAAATTTTTTGAAACCAAAGGAATATTGCTGATATTTACATTACCAAAAAAAAACAGTTAAATAAATTTTCATATCACTTAGGAAGTAAAAGCTAAGCTTATCCTTTTGAAGGCCATGCCACCCGAAGGGATTTTTTCACACTTCCTTGGTATAAACCGTGACAACTCAGCTTATGTTGTATGTATTAATTATCCACATAAACTATTTCCAAGAGACAATCTATCTATTGGCGAAAACTTGACTAAATAATGTTCAGCAATTTTTGAGATTAGTGCTTTCAAACTGACTTTACTTTATTTCTCAGAGAAATTTCACAAATTGCTAATCATAATGTCAAAAATATATAGGTACGCAAATTCTCCTAATCCACATGGTTTAGAAGTATTAGTCCTTAAAGAAATTTTGAAGTTTTTAATTCTTTTGCATCAAGAGATATATCTTTAGGTTATACTGTAGCGGCTATTCCGGGCGTAACACACTTAGACCATAAGATCCACAGTGATATCTATATACATTAAGGAGGTCGGTTGGACAAGGAATTTGTATTCAGACTAGGAATTGGTAAGGAAACTGCCACCGTTAGAAATCGAACCTGCAACTTTCCAGTTCCAAGCAGACCGCCTTTGACTGCACGGCTACTTGGACTGGTCGTATTACCTTTAGGACAGACTATTTTCTTATGAACATGACTAACAAACCCAACCTAATACCCCAATCTCTAACATTTTCCATTTCTCATGGAATATAAGCTCGATTAACCAATAATCAGTATATTTTGTAAAATTTTTTATCTCCGATGCGCCGGCTCTAAATTGGTTTATTATTATACCTAGACGAACACCATTAACCAGACCAATTCCATGTATGAACATAACGTTCCTACACAGTGTATTATTGCTTAATACATAAAATTGTTCAAGCATTTTATTCAAAATATACCTAAATTAATTATTATGTTAAACTTTCTTGTTATATTTACTTCGTTTTTTTTGTTTGAAGTAAAATTAATATTTGTATTACAAATTTTCTCTTCCAGAAAACCCCAGCTTCTATTAAATAATAATAATTTTATTTCATATAATTAACGGAAAAAAAATGCCAGACTCACTCAAGATATTCAAGATCGTTTGAAAGAATAGATATTTTATCTCAAATTATTGTAGGTAAAATTTCCCAAGAAACAATAACTAATTAAGTTGATGTCATTTTTTTTAAATTTTATAGTTAATTTGTGCTTTTTTCAATTGGTTTTCGAAAAAAAATTTCGAATAAAAGTTGTTCGAATATGTATAATGAACAACGTTCAAATGAAGCATTTTTTCGAAAATCGAATCAATAAGGCACAAATCAACTATAAAATTTAAAAAAATGACATCAACTTTTGTGGTCTATAGTACACACTCAGGGGATCCCAAAACGTCCACTAGCTTCGAAACAACAAAAGGAATAACGATATAAAATTATTGAAGTTACAATTTGTTGCAATAAAAATTTAATTGTATTCTGTCAATGACCATCTTACTAAAATCAAAATAAAGAAATGAAACGAACTAACCTACAATACAATTAAGTGGAATAATTTCATATAGAATCCAAAATTACCTATATATATATATATATATATATATATATATATATATATATATATATATATATGTTTCTGAAACCTTAGCAAAATAATAAATTTTAATTATACCAAAACGAAGTAGAAATGTTTTTAGAAACATACCTGAATTCGGGCTATAATAATAATAGTGTTACGCAAGATGAAAATTACTAAAATGTTTTTCAACAAAAATTAAACTTTATTAATAAAATAGAAAAGTATTTTAATAATTGTAGTAACCATTCATTTTCAAATACGAAATGTTTATTTACATGTTAACATATGGCTAATAGTTTATGTAATTTACACGTAAATGATACCTTTTTAGGGCGCGTTGACATATTGGGAAACATACAGAATCTCGTTAAACAGAAAATTAAAAGGCACAGAAAAAAACAATTTTAAAGAAAAAGAGATCCATTTGGGTTGAAATGTCACCGGCCTTGACTTGTTAAAATGGTGCCCGCAATATACGACAATTGTATCAAACTTCAGTATGTGAAAATATTCATCAATCTGATTCAAAGATGTTTATATAAACCAGTGATTCTCAACCCTTTTTTATTTGTGGCGGCACAATTTAAAAATTTGACGGCACACAGATAAGTTTAATAGTTGTTTACTTATCTACAATACATTGTGTAAAATAGTTTCTGATAATAATTTTGAATGTAAAATGAAATAATATGTACTACAAAAACAACAGTACGTTTATTAAGGGATTCATTACGAGTTAATAATAAGAATACTTTTAATGAGAAATTTGAGCTTGATGTTTTTTGATAATTTCATTTATATTTGGTCGTAAAAATGACAATGCTACTCTCATATCGTCTTCAACATTTAACAGTCTCGATCTTTTTTTCATTTTTATGTTGGTTAATACTTTACTATATACATTTCTAAAATTTTGCGGCACACTTTAAGAATTTGGCCGAACACAAAAGTGCCGCGACACAGCACAGTGGTTGAGAATCACTGATATAGACTATAGTTGAAAAATTCAAAACAAAATGAACAAAAAACATTACAAAATTGTTAACAATAAATCAAAATGTGAATTAACTTCAGAATTTCTCCTTCAACCATTACCATCATTGATACCTCCAAGCATTCTTCTGAGTGTATGTCTTTCGACTCTGGTGACCAGTACTAGCGGCGGGAAGTAGTTTATTTTTTACAGATTCAATTTTTCTGAACCCATGGTCAACTTTCCATAAGTTTTCACGACACCTCTACCAAAATTTCAAATTTTTGTTTTTGTAAAGAACTACCAAAATTTTTCCTTCAACTAAAATATTAAATTTATCATTTATATTCCTAACATTATATTTTTGAAGAAGATATAATTTGTAAAGGAATAAAGCATAACTCGAATTCGTAGAATTAACTATATTTAATTAAATTATGTCAGTTGTAATTTTGCACATGAAAATAATTGGTTGATGTATTTAACACTTGAAAATTCTAACGCAACTCTGAAAATGACGTATAAATTACATGTAAGATACTATATTTTGTATGTTAACGTGTAAATAATAATATGACCTTCCTTTTAAAGTAGCTCTCTTTTATAGCTCTCTACTTTTATATATAATAATGAAATATGCATCATCTAATTTTATATACTAAAAATTTTGTTGACTATTATAACAATGGGAAGAGAGAGAGAGAGAGAGAGTTTGGTATTACATAATATATGAGAATGTCTGTTCTAGGTATCAACAACCCCATAAATTGAAAGAAAATTAATATCTCTATTATGATTATGATATTATAATTTAAGTTTTTCTCTTTAATATTATTTTCTTCGCATACATATATTCATCATGATTTATTGTTTAAAACCAGTGATTTTAAAACTAAAACTTTTTAACAAACATATGTACCGATTTTTTAAAAAACTATGCTAAACAAGTAAAAATAACAACGAATCAAGTTAATTACATAAAGACCGTGTTAATAATTCTATCGCCAATTCACTTTCGTAAAAAACTTGTGTTTAATTTAATTTTTTTTTTCTTTTCTTTAACAAAAAACGTGCGTGTCATTTCAATTACAAAATATTTAGTAAAATCTTTTACTAATATATTTTTTTTTGTTTTTGTCGAGTATCGGAATCATTTGCAGGTTCGGGCAGCGCTCCTTTGAAGTAAAAGAGAGCCATGATACCGCGACAATCTGTTTTACACATTACAAAAAAGAAATGGAGGATCATAATCTAAAAATAGCACTCGTGAGCAAATATAAAATTAAACAGATCCTTGGTAACCCAAAGGACAAAATAGAAAACGAACAAAAATCGGGAATTTATAGCATAGAGTGCCCATCGTGTTTATAAACATACATTGGCCAAAGCCGCAGACAAATTTTAAACCGATTCAAAAACATATGGCTCATATGAATTACGGTAGGTTAGAAAATCCTGTGTATCTGTGAAAAAGTGAAGAGCTTCAGCTATACTCTAAACGTGTGGATTAATTAGAAATAATAACGGGCAAGTTGACACGTTATCATAGACCGTAGTACTAGCTAATAATGACTGGATGTCGACACGGCGTCGGCAATCGTATTATTACGTATTAAACCGCATTGTGGTAAAGAAAACTAGAATATTCTCGTATAGTGAAAATAAATTTTAACCTACTGAAACTTTCAAGAACAACCCCCTCATGCTCCCAAATAACTGAATTTTAAACCATTAATATAATTCACTTCTAGAAATACTATTTACAATAAACTATTTCAAAATTTAGTATATTTTATCGCGAATAGAATAACAATAATTATCTAAATTGATGTTTCATCCAATTTTATATTTCATTACTTTAGTAGCTGATCAAAAAAGTGTAGTAAACAACTTATACTTATATCTATCAAAATATAAAATTCATACGAAAATTAAACATATTTTGACCAAATGGAAACCCGACTTCAAAAATCAAATATTCTATAACAAAAATTGCACTAAAAAGTATAAAAATAATTGCATATTCTTGTGCCAATTTTAGTTCACCTAAGCAAAAATTTTTAAATATATATGTACAATTATTGTTATTTTTGGAGTCGGTGTCAGCATAGATAAATTCACATAACTTTTGGACACCGCCTCCAAAAATAACAATAATTGTACATATATATTTAAAAATTTTTGCTTAGGTGAACTAAAATTGGCACAAGAATATGCAATTATTTTTTTACTTTTTAGTGCATTTTTTGTTATAGAATATTTGATTTTTGAAGTCCGGTTTCCATTTTGTTAAAATAGGTTTTATTTCTCGCTTTTTAGTGACTTTGAAGTTCTATAACTTATTTTATTTGTGTAAATATGGGTAGACCAACTAAACGACCTACTAACTTTTAGTGCATTTTTTTATAACACATTTTTTTTAAGTCTAAGTCAACACGACTTTATCTAGCCATCTATTCATGACACTAAATATGTTCTTTGCCAGGCGAAATTTTTGACCTCTGTCCTATAATCAATGGGAAGTCATCATTTTTTTACTAGCATAGCTCCCAATTTTTACTATTTAAGATCTATTACGCGAAATTTCGAAATCGACGGTAGTAACCGTATTGGTATATTTCATGAACATTGTACTACCCAATGATGAATGACTCATGATGAAAATATATCTATATCAGGATCTCAGTAGTATAGTTAGGGCAGATCAACACTATTATGTCGATCACGGTTCGTTCCCAGTCCGATCGATTCCGAAGTCTTCGATAAAAGTTCTATATTACCGATTTATTTATTTTCTCTATAAACTAATTAATCTGTTAAATATAATTAAAAATATTTAACAGATTGGCGACTATAACATGTGTTACACACATATTTTTCGCATACTTAAATTACAATTTTAACATTGATTTGTACAAAAGCAAAGATAAAGTTACCTACATTATCATTAATAAAAAAGACATCAAAAATAACATTCAATTAATTAAGAAATATAAGAAACTCACTGTAAAATGAAGATGAAAACTTATTTATAGAACGCACTACTTTTTATTCTCTACAGGATGTTACAGTAATACAAGAATTCACTCACTTTAACTTTATTGATATTAATAGATTTTCCGGGTCACTATCAAAAAATCAAATCAGCTAAGTTTCTATCGACTACATGATGCAAGTTTAATCGACAAAAAAGCTGATGGTGATGATTTTGGTACAAAAATAATAAAAGACAGTATAATAATCTTACTTAAAGGCACAAAATGTTCCTTTTTTTAAATAGACAATATTTGTTTGGAATTGTTTGATAAACTGTTTGGAATTTGTTTGATAAACTCAGTATATACCGTGTATTTAAGCAATAAACTCAGTTAGTTGTTATTTTAGCTTGTTTTTAGTATTTTCCGCAGTAAATGTTTTATTAAAAACTAATTTGCTAAGTTTCAACATTATTTCAACCTCGGTCACTTAACCAATCCAAGTGGCCGAGCGGCGTTATGTCTGCGAAGTATGCCTAGTTGGAAACTTGGTTAACAAATTGGATTTATAATTAAATAACGGACGGACACTGAGCCGAATGCCATATTTGAATTTGATCTAATTCTTAAGAAAAATGATTTTACGAGTGAACTATCTTAAATTTCATATATTTCTCGGTATCAACCCCAAATTTGTATTATAATGTAGTATTGTAATATATAATGTAGTATTGTCATTAGAACTCCGTGTATATTCAAGGTTTGAAATCAATCCTACATTTAAAAAGGGGTAAACATTGATTTTCTATATTTTTTAAACAACCATACATATTCAAGTTAATCTTTTAAAAGTATGTTAAAAACTCATACATTTCTTATAGTTTCCGTTCCATTTGTGTATACTCGAAAACAACATACTTGAAACAGTAAATCATATTCTACAGTAAACTCAATCTACAAAATCCATCCATATAAACAAACGAAACGCGTGATCCAACCACATGGTGCCATAAGATTGATTCGTTTGATAATATGGACTTTTAAATCTGAATTAATACAAGCCTTCAGTTCATGCGTATACGAATTATTGTTTACTGGTATCATTTCTGTGATCCATCATTTCAATTGTCTGTTTGATTATTTTAAATATTTATTTTTAGTTTTTATTGTTATATTTGTTCTTGTTATTATTTTTATTGTTTCAATTCGTTATATTCGTATTTATAACAAAATAACATGGAGGAAAAACGAAAACGATGGGACGAAGCTGATCAGCTGTTTTGGCATAAGTTCAGTGAATGTATTTGTTATTGTCGATGAACTCTGCAGGTTGAGTTTAATATAGCTATGTATTTTACTGGTTCAAATTTTATGCTTCTTATTATATAATAGACTTTTCCTTAGAAAACTAATGCATAATTTTCTTCATATACCATTAGTTTTTCAGGAAGAATAAGTATATAAATAAAATAATTCGATCCTCCAGAACAACTTATAGAATTGTCTTTGTACGATTGATCCTGAAAAACTCTGTACAAAGAAAAACACGACTTAGACATTACCTATCAAACAAAAAGTCTCTTGTACATAAATGGAAAAAGAAACATTAATAAAATAAGAATATATAAATTGAAGAAAAGCTTATATATGTATATATATATATATATATATATATATATATATATTTTAAAATATATATAAAATATATAACAAAAGATGGAAAAATTATTATTATTAATATATGAAACAAAATATGGAAAATATGTTGTCAAAATATAATATTAACATTTTGTGTTTAGTTGTTGTTTAGTAGCAAAGAGAAAGAAAATTTTCATTCTCTTTGTACTAAACTGTTTTTGAACAAAGTTAAAAAGAAAATTAAAGAAAAAGAAGACAGAAGAAATGCTTTTAATAAATAAACAAATATATATATATATATATATATATATATATATATATATATATATATATATATATATATAGGACTTTTAATTAATATGGATATATTTTAATATGGAGGATCTTAATTTTATAATAATTTTATATATTAAAATAATGTCTACTTAGTTTTATTTATATTATGCTGTTTTATTTTATTCTTTTAAAATTGTATAATTCAGGGAATATTCTATGAACAAAGTATATGAGAATTAATTACTTTTGTTTTTGGTGAGAAATAATTTTGTTAATGGAATGTTTAAAAAAACAAAATAATTCTTTGTACTGTAGCAATAGTGGCATTCTTTTTTCCAAATTACATAGTTGATAAAAATTGTTCTTTATAAAAATACTAATAACTTATTCAACCAGTCCAAGTAGCCGAGCCGTATAAGGAGTAGGAGAATTATTGAGCTATGTTCATAATCCCAAAAACGTACGATAGTACTTGTATTATTAGCTACATTATTTGATATAAGTAGGTGATAAAAAAGACCTTAAATGGTAAATAAGATAAATGAAGATTTATTTTACAAAATTTCTCTAATTAATACAATTTTATTCTAATTATTAGGAATTATTTGTGCACTAATTCATTGGGTACAGAGTGATTTAATTTGAGACATAACTAATAAGAATTTAAAATTAGAAAAATATTCCGGAAACTTTTATATTATCCAAAGGAAATGTAATTAAGAAAATACCTTCAATGGAAAATCAAAGACAATTTTCATAATTAAATTTTTATTTAATTCTATTTATACCCGTCAGTTTTATAATTAAGTGAAAATATTCAAAATATATTTAATCAGAATCTTCACAAAAGCAAATATTAAAGCTCAAACATATGTTTTATCCAAACATAAATTTTCAAAATCGTTTTGTCAATAAATTATTCATTAGTCTTTTAAGGGCTATCGTATCCTTTTTTAAAAAATCGGACAACATTTAATGGCCACATAGAAAAAAATAAAAATTTTCTTAGAACTTCTAATGCCATGACATCATACAAAACAAATGCAAACCATTGTCAGAAGAAGGTTTTCTTGTTTATTGTTACAGAGTAAATTACGACTAGTTAATTTATACTGATGATGACTACTTTGTAGTCGAAATACGTATTTATAATACAAAAAATGATTTAGGTATTGGGACGAAATTGAAAATTTTTATTTCAAAAACCTAAAGTTCTTATTAATTATCTATCGTTTGATAATCTAATATTCATACTTCATCTGTATACAGACGTAAAGAAACAAAAAATAATTTCACCAATGTCTTTGTCGTTTCAATCTCAAATAGAGTGCTGGTTGGTTGTTAATTGTAATTATATTTTTGAATCTTCTATTGTTTTTCATTGTAAGATTTCTTCCGTTGTACAAAGATTATTCTTTTCTTTTCTTATTTTCGTATTATTTGAATGTTTTTAATAATTACATTTTGTTTTTAGGTAGTTTTATATTATTATGTATTTCATTAATGAATATCTTCATTATTATTTTCTATTATTCGTATTTATAATACAAATTAACAACTTTATTTTAAGCAATTTTCTGTAAATTTTATTTGCGGTTTTAGACATCATTTAGTTTGTTTTCATTGCATGAACATTTAACACTTTTGAAGTTCCAGCATGAGACCACTTTTCGGCAGATTTTGCTCATTTTTTTTTGTCAAACAAAGGAAAGGCAATTAACAATTTGACCAGTTTTTTAATATATCCACATCACACATCATTTTTGTATCTCACCGATTTTGAAGAATTTTTACTTAAAGTCTACAATAACATATTATGATGTTTATTTTCAGGGTCCAAAATCCTAAGTTTTCACCGAATCTGTACGTTTTAAAGAAGGACTCATTCGATATGAATATCTAAAAACAAATCACTACGTTTTTTGTAAAGTAATAAAATCATGAGCAAATATGGCTATCATTAATTCGATAAGTATAATTTATTTTATGAACATTTATGGTCTAATTGATTTTATTATATTATACTTTATCCTAGACAACCATTGTTATATGCAGCACAATTATCTTATATGTACTGTATGTTGTCTATACTAAAGATCAATAAAACAAAATAATTGCACTGTTTATTTATATAATTTTGTTGATTGTCTGATGTGTAATGTACGATGTTTGATATTTCGTGTCAGATATTTTAAAAATTGACTAGCATAGACAAAACTTGAATAAAAATTCTATAAACATGATTGAAGAAAATTTTCTTTTAGAGGTAAAACTCCTGGGTAGTAAATAATACCGTTCTATTTGAAATATAAAACTATTGTTTTTGAAAATACCATAAAAAAGATGGATCGATCGTTAGACATTGTGAATAAATAAAAAAGTTTTGAGCCCGGGGCTCAGACTTGGTATGAAAACATTTTCTATATACAATAGCAATGAAAATTCATATACAATATCCAATTCTTATTTTAAACATGAATGCCGATGATTGCCGATTGTCACATAGACGAATTATTTACATAAAAAACGTAACAGTTTAATCTGAAATTTCATTTCACTCTCCATATAAAATCATACTTGTATAATCTCGCTATAGATGTTTTCACATCACAAAGAAAAGTAAATGAAGCTATATAAAATGTTTTATTATTTTTCTTTCAATATTCTAACTATTTTGTTAAAAGCTGTGATTGTACTATTGATTTTTCAACAGATTTCGTCTAGTACATTAATAATCTTCTTTCAACATATTGTTACAATATTATGAGAGGTGATTATCGTTAGCATCTGTATTATTATTGATATTATCAGCCAATAAATTTATATTTATGAACGTATTTCAATGCATTTATTTTATAATGTAATATACATTCAATTATTAGTTTTGATATTACTCTATCTATACGACCCAAGTGCGGGTCCAGAGAGAGGATCATATAACGTATGCACTTCTTTATTCACATTATATCAGTTAATTTTCATGTTTTCAATGCAATGTGCAGGAAATGACTTGCGCATCCAAATATATACACGAAAATTTGAAGTAGGATAGCCATAAAATGTAACATGAATAAACTCTGCCAAAAGCTAAACTGCAAAAGGTTCGTTATCATTGTAGTTCATTATATAAGTCTCAAATACATAATAGTGACACAAATTTAACCCTCCAAGCTTTAAGTCTGGATCCACGCCTGATTCGTCTGTGTTTACTTTGTGAACAATAATAATGATCTAATTGTTTGTGTACGTATTTATAGTGAAAATCAATTCATTTTCCAAAATTAATGGGAGTCTTCGATTAACAACATAAACTCCAAACTATTTTGTATATATAGAGGTTATATGTTCTTTGTTCTATTTAAACAACTTTTTATTTTTTGCCTTTAGTGTGTTTGATGCGTCTATTTCACTTAATTTGTAATCTCATTTATTGCCAAACCTCGTCGCCAAATTTAGAATTTCTCTTTTGTGAATATATTTTCAAATTCCATCATGAGTTCATCCAGATATTCTAGTCATCAGCATTGCATATGACATTTAAAAGTGAACCAAAACACCTTTGTTGAATGTGAATAAGTGATATATATATATATTTCTAATATCTTACCCCGGGCATGTTTAAAGTTAAGTATTTCAAGGAAAAGTAACTTATATAATGTTACACGGTTGAAAGAGTAAATTGCAACTAAACATAATACAGAAGAATTTTTGAAAAAGCTGTTTCTTGATACAAATTTTAATTAAGCTTCAAAAAGAAACAGAAAATATATTCCTATTTCCTATGTAGGAAATTTATGTAAACACATTTATAATTATTAATATGCAATACTCACATTTATGGTTAATTAACATGATTATTGTGTAAATGACAACTAAAGCTCTTTCATTGTGCTTTTGTGTTCTATAATAAATACAGGCAAATTGTTGATTATTGACATTATGTAACTCAAGACATTTTGTTGTCATACAGCATTCGGTGGCATAATTTAACTGTGTTGAAACAATGTCTTAAAAAACTAACTTAGCTAAAGCTGCACTTAATATATGGGATTTTGGCATAGGAGGATCCTAAAAGAGTGGATGAAAAATCAAAATCGATTTTGGAGATCTAACACCTCTTATTATAGGTAAGCAGGCCAACGACCTATAATAAGTGCCCTGAATCCTGAGTTGAAAGGGGGTCCTAAAATTCCGAAATGTATGCTTATATATTCCTCATTCTATTGAGCTGAAATTCAAAAGATCGTTTTTTAACAGGAACCCAAACTTTAACAAGGACCACTTTATGACCTAAGACGGACTGGCGATGGAAACATATTGTTATGTAATACCGGCAATTAACAAACACTCCGTATAAACTACCAACACACACAGACAATATTCATAACGATTTCTACTTTTGAAACTACATTTATTAAAAGTTAAATAAATTTTCCTAATAACTTAGTCATTAATGGATTCACTTGAGTTTTAATAATTCAACCTGTCTGTTATTCACATTCAATAACTGAAACAGCATTCTTGATTTATAAATACATATAATTCAACAAAATGAAAGTAATTAATATTTTAATCAACCACATAGATTACAAATCGGAATACAGTGATTATCCGTACAATACGTTCCATTCATGCGAAGAAAGAATTGTGACTACTATTTATTATGTGCGAAAAAAGTCTCCAACGAGTATTTTAATATTTTTTTATAATGAAATAATACAAAATATAATTTTGTTTTGTATTATTTCCTTATGTATAGTTTGGCGTATTACTTTAATATGGTTCATAACCAAACTTTTTGAGTTCATACAATTTTAAAACACCAATGTCCTATAAGTTGCCTGACCTTTTCTGAAGAATATTTCAAAATATGTCAAATCAAACTGGGTTTTATAAACAAACAATTGCACACTAATGAGTACATTACCAGCTACCCTAACATTACCTGTCCAAACAGGTAAAGTTAATGGACCAAGAAATGAAGAAACCGAAAAATACTACCAATTTGGATCTCATCAGTTACAATGGATAAAATCATATTCAAATAACATCCAACGCAGCATTAATTTTTAAATACCTAAGAAAAGGAAATCTAGCGAAGCAAAAGTAGAGATTGCACTCTTATGAAGTTGAATTTGCTTACTTTTATAAATCCATGTAAGGTATTTTAGCATCAGGCATGAAAACAAAATCCAACGTTGCAATATTACAATGCTGGCTGACATCCTGAAGTAACTACTTTTAAAAATGAGAAATATTCAATGATGAAACCCTGAAAACCAAATGTATGAAGGAACTACTAAGCTTCGATGAATAATCGTACTGAATATTATGGTCAATGACACCATGAATGGGGTACTAAATTTTGGGGTACTAAAAATATTGTTTGAGCGCATTATGTCGAAAAATAACTTTATATCAACCTACTGAAGAGTGAGGAATTTTGAAAATGCCTCTAAATAAATCACTTTAAAGGATATCGGAATTCTTAAATTTATTAATTTCTATATAGTTTCTAAATTATTTATAATTCATCCTCTTTATTGAGTATATAATACTTCGAATTTGTCGTTTTCATGTTCTTGTATAATTGGATTTTCTTTTCTATCCATAGATAATCTCTACTCTGATAAATTTCGATGTTTCGATATAACAAGTATGTTCGATAATGCACTGATTGTTGGATAATAAATAATATATTTAGCATTTGGTGTACATACTGTTATGGAGCAGGATGCCATCGTATCATTCTTATCCATTATTTCTGATCGCTACAATATTTGGTAAATTATAGTCACTCTAATATGGAATTTTAATTGTAATTTTGTCAGTCACCTAAGATGGAATCATTCTATCTACTATTAGGTCTCAAAAGTGCACAGAGCTAATATTTATTTAAATGTACAGTGTCTGAAAGAACATTGTGTCGCATGTATTTTCAAGCCCAAAAAAATCCGGAAACTGAGATTATATAGACCCAGACCTCGCTGACATATGCAAAGGAGGCCCAAAATTCTAGCTAGACAGGTCCAGACCTCGTTGACCCGATACGAACAAGTCTTTCCACCTGAAAAATTCGAATCCCGTTAATTCTCGTGTATACCTGAGAAATTTCTGTGCAACCAGAAGCCTGCCTTTTTTGTGCAGATTTATCTAACGAATCTGATCAACAATCAACAGTCTTTAAAGTGGATTATCCTGAAAAATTATGTTCTGACTAATTAGAAAGAGGGGTACCGCAAATGGGTCCCTATCACATAGACCAAGGGGTACTTTGTGCCCCCTATGTTCTGACTATAAAGCACTAGTACCTAAACCGCTGATCGTAGAGACCTGAAACTTGTAGGGTGTATTCTTTGTATGACGTAGGCATCCGATAAGAAAGGATTTTCCGAAATTCTACCCCTAAGGGGGTGAAAAATGCGGGCAAAGTTTGTATGGGACAACGTGATTCCTTGGTCCAATCTACTACAAATTTTGCATAAAGATTCAGTATATTTACTTAAATACTAAGTAATATAAGATCTGTAAAATTGCAATTTTCGTGGGCGAAGCTGCGACGGGCAGTGCTAGTTTCAAATAAAATCAACCGTGGTTCAAATTGATTTTTTACATGGAATCTCTAATTTTTTTTAGGGTTGAAGGTTTTTTTTGCAAAAAAAGTATTACCTTAGTTTTGTTGTGTTATCTAAATAAAATGAATAGTACCATTTTTATTCCCCCCAAAAATAGTATATATGTTGCTGTCAACCAGATTTTTGGAGTAATTTGCGTGGGATACCGATAGAGAAATGATGTTGATACGATGACCTTCAGTTCTATTACGATCAAGTGTAAAATGTAATTATTAGAACATTCAGATTGTGTTATGCGGCATAATAATCTGTTAAGTTAATGATTGTGACAAAGTTGCTTGTTGTATTATAGGAGGGTAGTGGTTTAGTTGTAATGGTGGCAAAGCATTACGACTAAAAGCTAAAAGGTGGTTTAGCACAACATTTACAACAAAACCACATTATATACAGTTCACTAGTCAAAATGAATTTCTTGATATCTTATTTGCAATATTCAATATTTTAACGAAAATAGTTCTCTCGTTCTTTAGATAATGACGATGTTCATTTGTACAATTTGTAAATATCCGTTATGACTAGTCCTATTTGTAACGTTAATCTAACAGGCATGGGTGTTTCTTCTAGGCACAATGCATTTATCCCTTACCAATTTCAATATGGAGGTTGTAAACTTGAATTGTCACGTGATTAGAAGAGTAGCGTTATGTCTGCGCAGTAGTCCTACTTGGAAACTGGAAGGTTATGGATTAGAATCCCGACATCGGCAGTTTGTCTATTATTAAGAAAAAAAGGGACGGTTAATTGACTAAACTGTCGGCGTATGGACAAGAACGAAGTAACCGGTTATGATTGAGAAGGTTTTCTGCAGTTTCCTTCACGAACTCCAGATGAATTCCCTACCGGCTGAAGCCGCATATCCTACCAATTCCTAGTCTATACACAAAAATTCCTTCCACTTCATTCACATCCTCACATCCTTAGGGCACCGTCTTCACGTCCAAGACAGCCTTTATAATCTATCTATCTATCTAACACTTGGCATTGTTTTTCTGCGAAAAGTACCCATTTGAGACAATTGGAGCCATAGTCTGAAGTAGATAGATTAATAAAATGAGTTGATTTTTGAATATTCCTATTTAGGATACTGTGGAAAAGTGCCGATTTTAGGAGAAGGAAAGTAAATTAAGATTCCCTTCATAAACGCAGCTTAAGGTTTTGGCACAGGTAATATGAAATTGGCTAGTCAATACAATAATGAACGAATTTGAATTTTGTTGTCGATAAACATTTGACTGTATACCATTATGGTTACATATTCTAATATGCATTCCCATTTTCGAACTTTATGGTTCAAGAAAACCTAATGATGTGGATGGCTTATTTTATTAAACGGGGGATTAACTTGTTCAACTGTAGCCACTATTTAATTTCCAAATAACCTCACTCTAATAACAATTGTCCAGTCTTTTCTTATCAATATTATTGTGAGAAATCTTTCTCAAATCTTTTCCCGTTATCGTGGAATCGAAGTATACGATAACCTATGTTACCGGTTGTGGTGTGGTCCCTAAACTGTCACCATCGTTTGCGAAAACCTCCTACGTCCGATCGGCGTTTCGTGTATGCTTACGTATTCTTCATTACTTTAGTTTTTTTCCTCCAAAAGGATCCTTAGCGTATTTGAGTCGTTTTTTGATCCACTAACGCAAAAATGTAGTTCAAATTGATAGCTTTCCCCTAATTTTTAAACCATGAAATATAACATAGAGATCTTTGGAAAACGAAATTTAAAAAATACATTTTTTGACATTTGGGGCAAACCAAATTTGGGACAAAAATGTTATATCACGAAATTCGTTAGTTCATAGCTTTAATGACTGCCTAAAATTACATTGAAGAATCACAAAGGTATTTAATGAGCAAGCAATCTTCTAGCTATTTTGGATACTTTGGCTATTTATATTGACACGAGTCACGATGAATAGCTTAAATTATTACAAACCAGCTCAATTTACAAGTAAGGAAAAACATAAGTTTGTGTTACTGGTTGAAAAATATGTGGATTTGATTGAAAATAATCGATTAGATGTCAAATCATTAAAAGATAAAATATTTGCATGGGATTTAATAACACAAGAATTTAATAAGACAGCATCTGAAAATGGTATACGAACCGTGATTGAAATTAAATATTTATTTGATACTTTGAAAAAGTCTGCACGAAATATATTAAGGCGAAATAAAACTAGAGATATGGTAATTTTTAGTCTTACGACGACATTTGTCTTATTGATGTTTTTGGAGAATATGCTAATGTATCGCCGCAATATACAGGCCGTATTTTAAAATACACCCAATCTGCAAACAACGTATAGTGACATCTATCGCTGTCTATATTTAGTGTACTATGATATGGATTACTTTATCACACTTAATAAACTGTATTAAAATCAGTATTGTATAACATATAACTACAATCGTTTATATATAGTTTCATCTTACTCGTGCATGTATACATCGTCGTTATTGTCCGTCGTGTGAGTGTGTCTACATGTATATGTAACAAAGACACCATATCATAGTCACTACATATAGACAGGGATAGATATACTATACATTATTTCCAGATTGGGTGTATTTTGAAATACAGGCTGTATATATAAAGAGATACAGATGGATAGTAGAGGCTGCCCTGGACCGGCTACACGTCGACCATAAGGTCCATTATGATGCCTAAGGATATGAGGATGTGAGTGGAGTGGAAGGAATTTTTGTGTATAGACTAGAAATTGGTAGGATATGCGGCAGCAGCCGACTATGATAGGAACTATGCCGATATTCATCTGGAGTTCGTGAAGGAAACTGCAGAAAACCTTCTCAAGCATAGCCGGTTACTTCGTTCTTTTCCATACGCCGACAGTTTAGTCAATTAACCGCCCCCTTTTTGTCCTAACAATTGACAAACTGCCGATGTCGGGATTCGAACCCATAACCTCCCAGTTTCCAAGTAGACATACTGCGCAGACATAACGCCTTAGACCGCTCGACCACTTGGACTGGTGGCTGTATATATAAATATCTCTTTTATCCCCGATGAAGACTTTAAATTAGCAAATTTGTGTTTATGTTTCAATTTGGCGATATCCTTCAAGACAATCTACGAGTATACGGATTTAATTTAAAAACAAAAGGATTTTATAAAATCCATCCTCAAAACGTGTATTAGATGTGGATTTCCCATGAAAAATACTACCCTTAATGTCACAAGAAATTTTTACCGATTGGAAAAATAAATTATAATTTCCTTTTTGGTATTAGAAGCATATATTGAATGGTTTTTCCTACTCGGGCAACATCGGGTATTTCGGGCAACTAGTTTGTGTATAAATATATAAAACTTCATTTTTATTGTAGATTTCTGGTTCTCGAATTCTGGATTGTGCAATTTTAAATAAGGATTCTTGCTATAGTTCACGCAGAAGTTGTGCTAATTTTAAAAATACCCCTGATAATAGATGTATGGAAACCAATTTCCGAATCCAAGGTATTTATTGATCAATCAAATTTTATATGACGAAGTGTTTTATCTTGGTCGTCTGTTTCCAGAAAAACTGACGAACAAATGACACATCTCTTCATGGATAATTAATTGCGTCGTGATATATATTTAATGAAACGCATAAATATATATTAATTATCCGACGACGCAATTAATTATCCATGCAAAGCTCGATGTGAACAATATACTTTCCAATTTCAATTCGATTTTTCATCTAGTGTTCGTAAGTTTTTCTTGAAACAGACATACCAACACAAAACATTATTTGATTCTTTTTTAGAAACAGCTCCGCCGTTTTTCGATTATCCCGATTCGACAAATAGTCAGAAAGTAAGTTATCAAACTCATAAAATTTAACACTTGAATTGTAAATAAAAAAAAATAGGATTTGGTTAAATTAAAGTTTGATTTATACCAATAGAGGATGCACGTTAAGCTTTTGGGTCAAAATCGTTCAAAACCAAAACATGAACTTTACTAAACATTTCTAGACTTCCATCCCTTTTCTCCAAACAGAGGGAGTTTTGTGGTTTACCAAAATATGATCTCAGAAAAATATATAGATCTCATTAACTATCAAATTTGAATAAAATACTTAATGCATTAATAATTAGTTATTTTAGAAATAACCAATTCAGCTAGTTTTTATTACTTTGCGAGAGAACTAATTAATCGATTTTAATTTCCGACGCGCCAAATTGTTTGTCTTGTTAATACCTAAAAATGGTTTCTTTACTTTCTTTCTGTCAAATTCACAGTTTTGTCGCTATCGCTCAAAAACATCTTTTTTTCCGTTTCGCCAACTTTGAACGCGTGGCAATAAAAATGGGTGTTGAATCGGTGGTTGGAAAATAGTAGGTCTTCATCTGGGCTATCAGCCCTACAAGAATATGTAATTCGCAAATATTACGGAGAAGTATCATAAAAACGGTTCTTTTTGAACCCATTTCCTTTACTATAGCGCTTTGTGTTCAAACAGTGACAATAATACCAAAATTGGTATTTTCGGCATCAAAGATCTATAAAATGTAAAGTTCTGGTGAAGGCTCAACTTCGAATTTGAACAATCACATAATTTGTATCTTACAATCATCATTATAGTCTACACATGGAGGGAAAATAGAGATCGATCTTTTTCCTCTTCTGAATTACAACCTAACATAATCACAGTCTAAAATTTCTTCAGGCAATTGCTTTATGCGAAGATTGTGAAGCAGATTCAAAATCCTGTACAAAATTGGATACACCACCAAGACTATCGTATTCAAAATCGTATCGCAATGTACGGAAAAAAGTTGAATTGAATACAACAACGAGTACTCAATTAGAAATTTTACAATTGCGTAAGGATATTGCACATTTTCAACGTGATAAGGCATTTTTTGAGACACAACGAGCTATACTAGAATTGCAGGAGAAAAAAATGGATTTACGACTGAAAGAAAAAATGTTAAATGAAAAAGTATAAGTGCAATTATTATTTTTGATACGCTCATGTAGATATTATTTGTAATTTTGAATAGAAAATTACAGTTTTTAATTTCATATTCCATTTCTAATTAATATTCAAATTATAATTTATAACCAGATTTATAAATATCAATTATCCAAAAACAAGTGAAAATAATAACTAACTGAGTTAATTGTATAAATACCCGGTATATACTAGTTCATTATTAATGCGTGAACTGTTTATTATAATTTTTACACACGCAAAAATGTATAAAAATACAAAGTAGTATGTAAGTACTATACATACAGACTGTGTTGGAATGCTTTTCCAATAAAGAATCAATGTTAAATATTATTTATTACTGCCAGGCCGTGTGGTTACTGTGCGGAGTCAGTCAGTACACATGTAATGAGTACACACTCTTAAATGAGTCAGTACACACAGTCAATGAGCCAGTACACACTCTTAAATGACAAACAACCATACGCATATGAGATGATTCTCATTACATGTGTACTGGCTGACTGCGCACAGTAACCACACGGCCTGCCAGTAATAAATAATATTTAACATGGATTCTCTATTGGAAAAGCATTCCAACACAGTCTGTATATGGTTTTGTATCAAGAGTTATTACAGATGTAAGAGCTGAAATCGTGACAAAACTATTCAATTTATGAAAAAAAAAATTTAAACTAGGAATATTTAAAAAAAAAAATAGTTTATTTAAACCCCTGGTGAGGAGATGCGCGCTCCAATTTTGACCATACACAATAGATAGATAAATCTTGGGGAATGCAAAGTATTGCACTTCTACCTTATGACCCATTGTGCTGCCTCGTCAAGTTCCGACTAACAAGGTCTTCGCTTCTCCCATATCTTCGCCAGGACCTTGCTTATCAGGTTTTCCTGAAGGTTCATATACTCGGAGTGAGATTCACCGAATATCTTGTATCCGCTGTAACCGAGAGATTAGCAGTTAAAGATGAAGTAGCTGGATGTTTCTTCCTCTTCGCCGCACAGTCTGTACATAATGGATCCATTGTGGAGTCCTATTGTGTGTAGATGTAGATCCTATTATGCATAACCTAAAATCCGTGTATTCGTTTGCGTATATTCGCCTGTAAGGTTAAACTAAATGTTGAAAACTAATTTGATTATTATTAAACAATAAATTATATTTAGGTTTAACATTGCTCCTAAAAATTTGAAGCCACTGTCTCAAACCTGTGAGTTAAGTTTGCTTACACAAGAAGGCAAACAGAGGAGGGTAGGTGAATTTCCAGATTATACACAAAATTTGGTTGCAGTAATCATCATTCTACGCTATAAAAAGGATTAAAAACAATGTACTCTAAAAAAATGTATCAATAAAATTATATTTAGTAATGTTTTTGGGTACAAATTTAGTACAAGTGTTTGTTGTTTTTTTCATTTAATTATAATTAGTTTCTTTAATTACAAGTTTGTGTCTCAGCAAATAATGCGATTGTTCTATTTAATTTCGTATTTGTTTTCACATCGTAAAAAATATATTTATATAAAAATTTCATGAATTTTTGTTCCACAAAATCCAAAATCAATCAACACAAGACACAAAAATCTGCTACGAAGTTATCTTTTTTTTTTATACTAAAATCATAAGTAAATTAGGCACTGTGCCGTGACATATTTGGAATTAAGATAATTAAACACCACTAAAAATAGTATTTAGTTTAAACAATTATGAACAATATTATTTTTCTTTAAGAAATACGATTAAGCCATTTTGAATGACATTATTTTTACATTATAAAGATACAAAAAAGGCACAAATTATTATGTCCATAATTATTCAAAAAAAAAATTAACAAATAACAAAATTTTTTATGTAGATCTCTGTACAACACTGGGGGTTTGTTTGTCTGGGATGATTATGATTCATCGCCTATTTTTAAATATTCTTTTTACGTATCACTTAAAAATTATACCAAAATATGTTCGACACAATTTCATATTGAACTGTTCGATTAGATTACACGAGTAGATGATTATATGTTTTGTTATTTAATAGAAACACACTTAGAACAAAATTAAACAGCGTTAATTGCGAAAAGATTGCGTTTTACGCAAAAATAAATACTCTTGTGAAGATGTATTTAAAAAAAGAAAAATATATAAAGCAAAAGAAAAATAAATTAATATTATATATATATATATATTTAGTTTTTTCGAAATTTTTATAAAATTAGGCATTGATTTTAACAACATTGATTAGGAACCGATATCAGAATAGTAACTGTAATTAATCCATCGTCGGAAGATTAAAAATGGATTTTTTCTGTAGATTCCGTTCAAACATAACTTCATTCTATTAAAAGATAAGACTATTGGGAACTCTAACATTTAAATATGCTCTCTGGTGGGTAAATTATAAATTAGAGCTTGTAGGTCGATGTTTCCTGACCAATCCCGGTGACGTACCCTTTGGACTACAAGTTTCGCGGTCGCGCTCTGGTGAACAACTAAGTAACTACTGCTAGTAGGTTGAAATATTCAGCACTATCCTCTGTCAGAGATCCCAATACTTTTATAAATAAGAATGTTAGACCATTTTAACAAACACGTATTCAGGATTCGTAATAAATTAGTACATTAAAAGTAATTAATTAGTACAAGCAGATCCTACATAATGGCCATAGCGCTTCGTTTATTGGAATTCACTAATGACTTAGTAAGTTTAGATTTTAACAAGAATAATTATTTAATAAATACTAAATTACTAAATGATTACCTAAATCAGAAACCACAGATCATTTTCTAGTACACAGTGGTGTGACTTTTAATTTCCATTAATGGATGTTTTACGACCAGTATGTGGATTGTTCTTTCCCCCTCTACGTGTAACAAATAATTATATTTACAATAATTGCGAGGATTTTATTCTGAATACGTCTCTGTATTAATTTTTGGAATATTTATACGGAGCATAAATTTTTTTACAAAACACATTTTACAAAAGCTTTTTGTTTTCACAATTATAAACTTATTTTTAAACAACATTGATTAAAAATGCGGGAATATATTGTAAAAGCAATTGATTGATTAGAGTTAGTTTTTATTCTATTTGGATTATTTTCAAAGTTAGATTGAAAAGAAAATTTATTCGATAATTTTAAATGAAAAGAAAATGTGTGATATGTGATTTATTTATGTGATTACTTTCTTATCTGTTTGATAATCGCGTTTCACAATTAAAGGTGGAAGTATTTTCAATTTTTGAGTTAGACATGAAAATTACACGAATTTAAATATTGTAAAAGAACTTTTCAAATAGAAGAGGAAAATTTTGTTGTTGTAATCGTTGTATTTTCATTAGTGAGGCCATTCGTCTCATACGTAAGATACTTGAATCTTCCCGTCATTACACTGACTGACAATGGAACCAATATCTACCCCGCATCTAACGATGAATATTGATATCTATCTCTTTTTAATTAAGAGAAGTAAGGATACAGAAACATGCGATATGAATCCGTTAAAAGTTAATCGAATAAACGAAAACACAGGTAATAAATTTAACTCGTTTCGTATTGAAATGTCCTAGAAGTTGTCACACTTTTGTAGATTTGTAGAAACTTCTAAGGGTATTAATAATAATAATAATAAAATGTCAGACAGTTGCCAAGACGGATAAGAGGCAATGTTACGTCAAGACTTGGAAGACATGGAGATAACTCACCAATTCATGAGAGTGTTTTCACGGAAGGTTTACTGGAGATGATTAATTCCTTTACAATTTTTATGCAAAGAATACTGGCATCTGCCCGTGGAACGAGTTGAATTTTGAAACATCCAACAAATAATTTTCTACCTTATTTCTTGCCTAATTAGTCTTCTATATTCTCAATTTTTTCGTTTTATTTTAAGTGTGAATGGACATATCATCAGTTAAAAATAAATTAAAATACTCCCACGAATAATCACAATTGTTGTCCAAATTAATTTGATATATTAATTCGAAATTATCAAATTTTCATTACAAATACAGTTTTTGCCTTACAATTCGTATTATGAAATGTAGGTCAAATTTATTTTTCGATAATTTGTATATCGATTGATTGTCTAGAAAAAATTAACGAAACTTTGAAACGAACAGAGAAAAACTGAATAAATATATAAATTTTCCTTGAAAAGTGTGTAAGAGACGACGACATTCTATGTGAAATGAACAGTTCAATGTAACAAAACAAAAAAAAAGGAGGAAAATATAATAATGATAAAGAAAATCGATTATTATTTTTTTAAACTAATAAAAAAAAAAACAAAAAAAATAAAATTAAAATAAAGAAAAAAAGAAAAAAAGATTTTTCATTCTTTAACATCAATCGGAATAGATGTTGTAAATGTTGGCATTTCCAATTCTTCATGTTTCTTCATTTTTAACATTTGTTGTAATTTATAATGATTGATAATATCCTGATCGGCAGGACAACTTTGTGTGAATGCATCTAATCGATACATATGAAACATATAACGCCATAATGCTGTTAATTCTGTTGGTATTGTAAAATCAACAAAATATTTACCAGCTACACGTATATGTTGTAAGCGTGGCATTAGTTCACAATCAAAACAACACATTGTATCACCAGTTAAAAAGCGTGTACCACGTTTCTCTAAATGATCATTTATTTTTCTTAAATGTGCTAATAATTGTGCACTCTTTGCTTCATCTTTTTTCACCAATACCAATTTTAATTTGCTGTATAAATTTTCAATTAGCGTTGCAACTTCTTTATCCTGTAAACAATAAATTTAATATTTAAAAAAATCTATTGGCAAAATTTTTGAAGTACTCATGTTGTGTATACCGTATTTGTTGTATGCATCGCTATCTATGAATAGCATATTTAATACATTGGTTGCTTACTGCCATCTATCGAAAGGCGGAGGACTTTGTTTTATAATATAACACCTCCAACATATATCATTATATTTTAGCCAATGTACACAAAAACTTGACAAATTATATACTAAAACCTTCCTCGAGAACCACTCTATCCATTGGTGAAAACAGCATGAAAATCGGTGCAGTAGTTTTTGAGTAAATCTCGAACAGACAGACAGACGCGGCTGGGGGACTTTATTTTATACTATGTAAGGATAAATCTGATTTAGATGGAGCTACAGTTGGTCAAACGGGATAATTTTAATGGGAGTGGCAGTCTCCATTTTTATTTTTTTATTTGTCACTCGGATTTTTCCAGATATATTCGACCTTAATTCGGATACAACAATATAAAATGGGGAGACTTCCCGTTAAAAAAAAACCTCATTTGATTTACTGTAGCACCATCAGAACAGATATTGTCTAATCATGCGGAGTAATTTGGGTGGAATAATTAATAATAGTAGCTGCCAAGTATACAGATTGAATTCTATACATAGATTGAGAGGCTGTCGCCTGTGGCTTTCATTTCACAAACACACATTCATCCATCAATTCACAATCTCACACGCCAATGGCTAAAAATAGACATCAGAAGGTCCCAAAACCTAAAAGACTGGTGGAAATCCAACTTCGATTTCAAATATGAAATACCATTACCTCTACATATAACAATCTACTTTGTACATAGAGGTTGTTTATAGACGTGAAAAATATCATAAATAATAATTAATTAGTTATTTTTTCTTTAAATGTGGAAAAATTCATTTAATAATAAACTAGTTACAGGGTTGCCTACAATTCATAGTTTTTTAAGGAGTTACAGATGTGTCCGGCCGGTGTTTTTAGCAAATAGCGGCGAACATATCCAAATTTAGCGAGAATTAGTGCACGATGATTTAGAAAATATCAATGTATTCTCGCGTCCGACATTTGCTGGGAGGTTTTCAACTCAGCGAACCCCATCAAGTTTCGCCTCCCTCAGAAAATTAAATGAAGAGTACATGAAATATGCGACTCAGCATTTGATTCACCTATGTATAAGATCCATAGATTCTATTAGAGGATAAATGTTATGCAGGTGTCTAAAGAACTTGGTAGTGTGTTAATATTCTTATCCAGTATCTTTTTCAATTCAGTTCCGATCTTCAATTGCCTTAATTTCCGAAGGTTTCTCTAGATTTTGGAATATGGATGTTTGAAAACCACAATTCGAAACCATCTTTTATGAGATGTATGAAGCAAAAAGACCTAGAAACTTGATTTAACCAGAAACATTATTTGCCTTCGCTTTCGGTACAAATTTATAAGATATATTTAATCTGGTTGATCCTAAGAAGTTTTGTTTTCTCCTAAGAAATTATTTTACATTTAATTTGCACTGATGAAAATGAAAATCCAAATCTAATGCTTAGCTTATTTGTTTCTAGGATATAGCACATAGAGAGGACCTAATAGATCTTATCTTTAAATTCGAAGATGACTTAAATTTGATCTGGAATTTACTTCTTTATTTCAGAAGACAAGATGCACAAGACTTAATGCGTTCTATTTTAAGTTAACGAACGTATTGTTAGACACTTACTACTTTTTCGACGATAAAGACTCCAAATAGTCATAAACTAAGGCGATAATAAAGCACTCCACGAGTAAGACATTCTGGGACACTCTGTATGCAAAAACAACTTTATCTAGTTTGTATTATTTTAATACTTATAAATAAAAGTAACACGTACATGATAATTTTTTCCTTTCACCATAATGTGGGGCGGCATAAATAAACGTGATATTCTTGATGACTATACAGAATATTTCAAACACAAAAAAAAACCAGTGTTTTGATTTGAATTTGATGTTTAATAAAAAAAAAAATGTGTCTACGATCAATCAAAATTTCTTTTTATAGTCATTTCAAATATATCAGGTCTATATTCATAGTATTCTCAATTTCAATGACATGGTCTAAAAGCTATCAAACCAAGAACCTATATCATTTTCGCACTTTTGGGAGATTATCAAAATATCTCAAGCCAAATGCCGAGCGATTTTTCTACCTGCCCTTGCTAGCGTCAATTAAACCTCTCCTATAGAGGGATGTACAATAATAACAACTTTTGTTCATAACATTCTATCGAATACCGAATATTCGGCAGAAATCGAATGACAGTATTTTTTTTACAGTTGATCTGTGCCAAATTCATTCGATTTTCGAATTATAATTTCAAATTTTCCTCAATCTCTTATCATTTGTGTAATAAAATTTTAAGGTTAGATTAATTTTCTTACCTGTACAAATAAATTATGTCCACCTGGTACATTTTTCATAATATGTCTTTCAATTTTTTCATTTTCTAATACAGCCAAACCGTTATCAATTAAAATTGGTGGTGGTGTTGCCTCGAAATTGGTTCGAAAATCTGGTGGTGGTTTTTGCATATCAACCGTTGTTACTTTTAGACTAATTGTTTTTAATTCGGCCAATAAGTATAAATCCATAAAATATTCTTGACAAAATAGACATGCACCCTTCCGTCTACCGTCAATTGTTGAGGCCTGTAACAAATTATAGAAATTAGTCAAGTTAACATTTCAACGAAAATTTTTTATTCATATCACCATTCATACAATTGTTTTTCATTTTCGGAATTTCATTTAATCTATGGATTTCGACATTACAAAGATTGGCCAAAGATTCAACATATCGAAAACTTCATTATTTTAATATTCGGTATTCATTTCACTAAGGGCCGAGAAACTCGGTCTCAAAAAATTTTGTACTCAATTGTTCAGATATTCAAATATTTAAAAATATTAATTTTTTAAATATGTATGTGGGTATCCCCATACAAATAAATAACACAGCTTTCAAATCTATGTGTTGAGAAATTTGTGATTAAGATTTTCAATTTATTTTTTGTCACCGATTCGAACCAAATTCACAGTTCAAAGTAATTCCGATCCAAAAACTACGAAAATCATGCATCTTTAACGATTTGGGGGATAGTTTACGAGATATCGTCGAATGTCTTAAAAAATCCCAGGATTTTAAGTTAACTCCAGAAATTTAGTTAAATAATTCAGAATTCAACACTCACTGAGTCTATTAACCGTAATATTTAAAATAACAAAGGAAATTTTTTACTGTTTTATTTCTATGGCTCAAAAAAACGGTTACAAAGCGTTAAAATAATAAATTCTTCATAATATGACGAATATGATAGCTACATAAAATGACGCGACAATAACTTTAAACAAAAATTTAGTAATTTGTTTTAAATAAATATTATTTCGGTATTATCAAGTTCTAAAAATTTATCGATTTTTTGAATAACAATTAAACTCTAATAAAACAATCCAAAATCATTATTTGTTTTTTTAAATATTACAAAATCAGTACAAAACATTTTTTATATTTAATATAAAATTACGAAACATAAAAACTGATTTTGAAAGTAAAATAAAAAAAAATTGTTAACATTAAATTTTTGAACTAGTAAAATAATTTTGAATATACATTTTTACGTCCATATACAGACATATATATTGTGGAGAAGTTTTGTGTTCAATCTAAAAAATTATTATAAAAAAATCATCGTTTTCGTCCGTCTCTTAAACTTAAAATAAGGGAAAAATATCTCTTCCAAAAATGAAACGAATATTAGACGAATAGTTTATTTTTTATTGGATTTTCTCGAAAACAGCTCTTTTAAACGCACACGGATACTTTTTTGAATCGCTTTTGGTATTTTGGCAAATATTGTACCGTTCTGGAAATATAGAACTTCTAAAGATTATGCAAAATCTCGAACGCTTCTGAAGCGTGAGGTCTCGTGTCCATGCCTTGATTATACTGGCTATACAGACCATAGTCTGTATATAGACGATTTGAAGCGTTTATACCATATTTTTGTTGTATGATTTCTTCATAGGTCATTCATACAATTCATCTTGCAATGAATGATGACATACAAGAAGTAAGAGAGATTCAAATTTTATAGAAATATTCATGGTGCGGCAGTTCGTTCACATCTAAAATACTGCAGAATATAATTGTCTAGCAGTGGTGGGGCAGAAAGCGGGGGAAGAAATTGAATTACCACCTTCATTAATATTAATTGTAATAGACAACATTTATTTATTGTATTTTAATATTTATTAAAATGCCGTCCACGTATCAAGTTCTTGTGTTGTCTCATACATGTATTGAGTATTATAAAAGAAATTGATCTACCTCAATAACAAACAAAACTAGCTTATACAGAGTGTCACCCACTAAAAGTGTATCGAATTTTATTTGTGTTCAGAGTTCATCTTATTAGAGCAATGTCACGAGGTTTGTTTATTACATCTTTTATTACGGTTCAGAGTTGTAATCTTAACATGTGCGCACAACATGTGTACACTGACAAGCCACCTGCGAATACAGTAAAGTTCACTCACTGGATATATTATCCCATGTGACGCTATTAGAGAGAATTGAAGCGATCCTCCATTAGTCAAGGTACTAAATTTTGTTTCAACGCGTCTGTGCTGCGTTATGTGTAATAAGTATATGTGCTAATGTATGTGCGGCTGTCATATGTATTTCCACAAAACACACAAAGTTTTTAGTCACGCAAGCGAACTGAAGCAGATATACCCTTTCAATTTTGTTCGTTATTTCATGTTTTGGTCCTTAAGGTTACTCTGTCCAGTTATTTAGAGGTCAGTAGTCAAGGTAATATATTTTACATACAAGGTTAAGTTCACTCTAGTTCATTATTTTCCCAACAGATGGTATATACATGACGTCAGTTTAAAAATAGGTATCTCAGTTATATGCAAAATGAATTGTATAGTTCAACATGTCTTAAAAATAAAATTGAGAAAAAACTAATTTTTGATATTAATCGAGGTGAGTCGATGTTAACTTCGGATAATGCCAGCATATGGTAACTTTTGTACTAATTCGGTCACCAGCGGAAGAAGATATGTGGCAGAGGACGTAATCCAAGCTTGTTACATAAGTTTTCAATCACGTCAAACAAGTGTAACTACTAACTCGCGTTCGTAACGTATTTTCTAAGCAGTCCTTTTGAAATACTTTTCATATTTAAAACAATTTCTTTCTTATTTTTTTTACAAAATTTGACCATTAGATTTGCTATTTTGGAAGTGAATTGAGCCATGTTAGTTACATTATTGGTGGAGGGGGGGTAGGGGGTGACACACTGTATTTTATATGTTAAATGTTTTTACAATCTGTGTTGGTTGTTTGTTCAATGCATGTATAATGTATACTAGTGGTTGTTATTATTTAAATTGATCTGATTATAATGAACTTTCTTTAAATACGAGGTTGAATTTGTATATAATGAAAATAAACATGCATATAATGGGGATATCTTAGTATACCCAATAACACTTAACATTTAAATAAGTAACATGGTATTGGATAAATGTAACATAAAGGTTAAGAGTTATTATTACGGAAGATATATAAATAGAAGAAACTCGTTGATACATTCGATAAGATAGGATTGTTGATGCGGATACGAGGAGATAAAGCTGGATAAGTTGCGTCACTCCACTTGGTAGAACTTAGGAATTTCAGTGTTTCTGGAAGGAGTGGAGGGGTAGCCTTGCAGCTTCATAGAGATAGCCCGTTGTTTCTGCCATATCATCACAGAAGCGACTAATATCACTCTCGACTTATCTTAGATAGATATATTTTAGGGTATATAAAGTATTTCACGTCGACCTTATGACCTATTGTACTCCTCCTTCTACTTCAGTCTAACGATAATCGCTTCTCCCATATTTCGGTAATAGCCAGGAGCTTGCTATCAGGTTTTGCTGAAGGTTCATATATTCGGGGTGAGATTCACCGAATATCTTGTATCTGCTGTAACCGAGGGATTCGCAATAAAAGATGACGTGGCTGGTTGTTTCCTCTTCTTCGCCGCACATAATGGATCCGTTATAGAGTCCTGTTGTGTACAGATGCTTTCGTAAGTGATATTGTCCGGTTGGGCTTATCCTAAGGTAATACACCCAATGAGCAGTACATCCAATCTTAGCTCTCCTGGTTTAGAAAGAGTTTAGCTTACACAAACTTTGTTATAATCAATATCCAGACATACCCCAATGCGGGGTCCGAATTATTACCAAAGTATGATTCAATTTCAGAGTATGATAAAATTCACAAAAATGAATTTATAACAAAATTAACGTTTTGAATCGGCATTGAAGGATATAATTTATTTAAATAAATGCGGTCTGTTTTGTCTGAAGTTACGCATCAAAGACAAATTTTACAATATTTACTAAACATATATTATACAAATAACCGTAATAATTTTTAATTTAAATATTTACTTCTCTTTTTAGTTTAAATATTTTAATTTTGGGGAAATTCCTTAATACTAAATAGTATAGACCTTTACAAATTAAATATTTGTGAAGGTAAAAGACAATAAAAAAAGTATAAATTCTGGATCAAAAACTGGAAAACATATCAAAAAGTGCATAGCGAAATCGCGCTTGCGATTGGAAAATCTTTGTGCCGGCAGTACACTCTTGACAAGACATTCATAAAGCGAGAAGTCGCGAGTGTAGCTAAGTGCACTCTCGCTTCTACCGGCAATAAATTTTTCGTTTAGGCAATGGATATGATAGTTGTAGACGTTGTTGATTGGATAAAGTCCATGGTATGTCGCGAGCGTGGCATTCGCAATTTCGCATCCTTTAACTCGTGATAAAAATACGAACTTGAAATTGAGCGCTCCCGACGCGAGGCGAGTCGACACGAGACAGACTGAGTACTGCGAGTACACTCTCGCGCTGGTTACGCCTCGCCGAGAGTGTACTGCCAGCATTACGTTTATTTTTTAAGAGATAAAAGTAGTATTTGACTGTTAAATAAAGATTATTAAAATAATCAAAGAGAACTCTAGGTTTTTTGAAATTACATTTCAAATTTTGCCCCAATTCCTAGAACATTTGTTTGTATTATATAAACGTATTTCGACTACAATGTAGTCATCATCAGTATGAATTAGCTAATCGTAACTATCTCTGGGATATGGATTCAGAGATAGTTAGCTAATTCATACTGATGATGACTACATTGTAGTCGAAATACGTATTTATAAAATATAAACAAATGTTCTAGGAATAGGGGCAAAAATTGAAATGTAATATTTGACTAGGTTATATAGTCATAAATAAATATATTTTTTATGAAGATTTCAAATATTTGTTTAATTTAATATAAAAAAATTATATAATTAAAAAAAAAAAAAAGAATAAACAAGAGATGATGTCATTAAGTTGTGATATCATAGCAGTTATAACCTACTAACATACTAATTAAATTTTTTTTTTGTACAAATTTAACAAGGTATTCAATCTTAAAAGTATGTTTAGTTCACTTTATTTGTCAATATTTTTTGAAAAGTTACCGGACAACTTTAAAACATATTTACTGAAACCATGACCTTAAAATTTATTGTTGATCCTTAGAGCAATTTTTTAAATATTATTATATTCTCTAGTATGAAATTTGTATGTATTCATAACTTAAAAAATATTACTAAGAAATGATTTAATCATTGTTTTAGGTTATTCGATCGGTACAAGGACTCTGCAATCCACTCATAAAATTTATTTTGTTATTAGCTAATAATTATCTTAGAAACCATAGACAATTCAAAATATATGGGAGAATATTTCGGTTAAAAACTCTCTTTTGTGAACGATTACAGTCGATATAACTGAAACGGCTTTCCATATCAAACTAACACGATTTTAATGTTTTTTTGGTCCAATTTACTGTATTTATCCTGAATTTTAATCAAGCTGCGAATTAAAATTGTTTTTTAATTTTAAATGCGATTTTTCATGATACCTCTAAGTACTGTCCACCATATGAGGTATATAGATGCCTTGCCAGTCTTTAGTAATCGGTAGACACCTCAACCAGAAGGTTGACGTCTTTTCGGTTCTTACCAACGAGTCAGGTTCACCTTTCGGCATTATACCCAGCTGTGCCTTGTTACAGCCTGCTGTAACTTTTCATTTCATTATATTTTAAATTTTTGCCCCTATTCCTAGAACATTTGTTTATATTTTATAAATACGTATTTCGACTACAATGTAGTCATCATCAGTATGAATTAGCTAATCGTAACTATCTCTGGGATATGGATTCAAAGATATGTTGCTTGTTGCTAATTTGGTGCGTGTCTCACCATGTAATTTCAAAAAACCTAGAGTTCTTTTTGATTATTTTAATAATTCTCATTTCATGTTCATAGACATATCCACTCAATCGTTAAGGACAAAGGAGACTGCCTACTTCTAGTTATTGGACCATTTTCGTTGCCTTCAACTACGCAATGTCTCAGAACCTTTATCAAAGTGATTTCTATCGTTCTTGCTAGATTCTTCAGCTATTTCTCACAATCGAAAAAACGGACACACTTAATAGAAAGAATAAAATTGTAATATGATATGTGGTTGCAAGGATAATGTACTTAATAGCATTGAAAAATCGAAATTCCTTGAATACATTGCATTGAATAATCACATAATATGATTGAAATTCCTTGAGCGTCAAGACTCTCTAAAAATGTATACAAATTCAAGAAGATTTCTTGAAGTTTATAAACCCTGGCTAGGGATTGAATAACTTTAACGTTAAATATAATGTCATACAACATGAGATATAACTTTTATCATAATAAATTGAAATAATTCATTATTATTATTTTTACTATAGATATATAGTGGAGAAGCCATTGAAAGAAAAATAATAATATTTTCACAATATACAAAACGTCACATGAGACACGTGAAAATCAATTATTTTGTTGTAATGTGCATTGTGTATTCAATGTTTTTTTTATTAATAAATATGACCTTGCAATCAATACGATTCCGTTTTCCTTGTGTCTTTTATAACAAAATAATGCATATCCTAAATTAATTGTTTTTGTTTTTCTATTATCTCTATACAGCCGTAATTTAATATAAATTGTCCACAGTACACCACGGTTGTTTTTTTAACCCGACTTCAAAAAGGAGTCGGGTTTTTTTTGCTTAGGTGAACTAAAATTGGCACAAGAATATGCAATTATTTTTTTACTTTTGAGTGCATTTTTTGTTATAGAATATTTGATTTTAGAAGTCGGGTTTCCATTTTGTCAAAATAGGTTTTATTGATGATTAGTAACAGGCTAAATTTTTGTCAGTAGTTTCCTTTCAACGAGACGCCCAACTTTTCTCTCGAGAAAATTCTCGATAATAGTGATTAACGAAGCGCGTAAGAGATTAACTTGTTGGTTTGACGAGAGCAAAAATTTTATCAGTAACAGTTAATTTGTTAGTTAAATTGAGAGATAATGTAATAAAGACTTCAAAAAAACTTGTGTCTTACAAAATGGAAGGTGTGACAGGCAGGTCCTCCACCCTAAATAACGGGGTATACATAAGTTATTAGAAACAAGCTGATTTTTATGCTGTTAATTAATAATAGTACGTATAATTTCATGGCCATCTTGTCCTACAAATTCAGTGGTGCAATTTCCCAGTCCTACGCTCTGAACATGTCAATGTTATGATAACATTTTTATCATTAGTAACAAGCTCTTTTTTTTCTGTAGGGGATTAAATATGGAACACGATTTTCCACCTGTCCTACAAAACTAGGGATGGGAATCGAACCCACGATCTCTGGCATTCTAGACCAATGCTCTACCAACTGAGCTATCTTAGATGTTATGGTAGTGCTATGCATATGATCTTTCACTATCATTTCTGATGCCATTGTATTATTAATTTTGTTTAATTACTATTCACAAATTAATTATTTAATTTATTATGTTTGGCATCAAAACATTCCCAAACATAAACTTTTATTGACAGTATTTTTGTAATATAATGATTGAAACAACGATTTGATGGGCAAAGTAATCAGAATACGTATTCTGGACAATTAGGGCCAATTATTTTTGAACAGGAATCCCTTATGCGTGGGATCAAACAATCTTAAACATAATCTTTTATTGACACTACGTTTGTACTTTTTTTTTTTTACAAATATAGACATTGAAACAACGACTTTCATTTGTAGAAAAGATGTTTGATTTAATATGGAAATATTCAACATATTATTAATTCACATTACTTAATAACAAATAAAAACAACAGAAAAAGATAACAATATTTTTATTAATTCTCTATAACTTATTCAAATTGTTGTAAATCCACTTTCATTTAATACTTTCAATATTGTATTTAAAGGATTATTATTTATTATATGATAATTCATAATCTTCGCTGATTCATACATACTTCGAACTCGATATTTAAAAAAATATTTTCCCATACAGTTAAATGATGCTTAATGAAACGGCCTTGAATAATTAATTAATCAATAATCGAACTGATGGATGCATTTGTGAGAAAATACGCAACTATCCGCTATATTAAATTGGGTATACGCACGCACTTACTTGTTTTATTATACACAATAGAGGTGAGAATAACTCCCAGTAAACTACAGAAATCTTTGGACAAAAATATCTTTAAAAAGTGGTTGAAATTTTGTATAAAAGACTTTATCTGATTCTCTCGAAGTGTAAAAAGCTTAAATCTAGAAAAGGGCATGATTGTATCGTTGATTTTTCAATGAATTTAAACAAGTTTTCCATTGAAAATGAATTAAATAATTTGATTTTGTGCCAAAAATGGATATTACGCCATCACTTAAGACATGCAATGTGTATGACGCAATTCCATCAGTCATGTAACTAAATTAAGTTTCGTTTACTTAACCGAAATCAAACGTATTTATTGGTAATTATCCGCGTTTCCTTTTGTTTAAATCAAATAGATAAACATATTGATAGACTTCGATTGAACAACCATCAACATAATTCGTATAAATATATTTTATGATGTAAAAATGAACGATATACTGAGTATACGGCGTTAATAAAAATATTGAATATACAAGCTATTCTCTAGCATGTATTTAACATATAAAATAAAACATTATACACACAGACAACAAAAGTGAGTTTGGAAAATGAACAATTGCAACTGACTAAACTTCTTTAATAACTTCTTATGTATAGTGATTTTAATTTACGATCTATATATCATCGATTCTTATCGTATATATTCGATGTATGATCGAAGATATTTGATTTTCATCTAACAAATAAAAATAAAATATATTCAATAATTAATCCAACGATAAAAAATAAACCTAATTAAAATCTCAATTGAATTCAAAATTTGAAACAGATAAGGATAAAAAAAAAGATTGTCACGGATAAATATGAAAAACAAATTTTTAGTTCATTAACCTTTAAAATTAAGATTGTTAAAGCAACGTTTTGTAATACATAAATTCTTAAATAATTTCCCGTTGAATCAATATTAGTTATAATTGCCATATGCTTTTAATATTATTAGCTTCAATATAAATATTTCAAAATTGTTATTAAGTGTTGTAAACATTAAAGATACATTCATTCATTGAGAGCAGATGTTACTGACTGTACAATGGACAATGTCTCTTAGGTTTAGTTAAGGCAGTATTATAAAAACAGCTGCAGCAAATTTTTGTAATTGTATAGGCTTTTATTTCAAATTCATTGTTTAGAGGAAACATAAGGAAATGAAAAATATTTTAATGTGTTTAGATAATGTACAATATTACCCATAAAATTGCGAGATTTTAATGGTATCTTTCATAATAAATACTATATATATAGCTCGTTTAAAATCGCACGTTTTATTGATAAGAATTAAATTTACTAATTCTTTTTTAAGTTTTATGCAATTTTATTAATTCTTTAATGAATGGGTGTAATGTACTCGATTCCATTGTCGATCTAGACAGTGTAGTATAGTGCATAATATGTTCCTGAGTTACCTTGAAACTACCAACAAGCTTATAAATTATTATTGAATTTTGAGGTTAAAATAAACATTGATTTAACGTCTATAAATGCTTATTTATTTATCCTTTCGGTCAGATTAGATTTTAGATTGATCCCGAGCAGGGACTTGAACCTTGATTCCTTGAATTTTGAGGATAAAATAAAGTGTATAAATTTTTATTTATTTAATATTCCTCTCAGATTAGATTTTAGATCGATTGTACCAGGATATCTTGGTATATTCCAACAAATGCATTCGTATATGTGAAAATAACAGAACTTAAATGAATATTACCAACATAAAAATTTAAGAAGTTAATTTAACAACTCTGCATGTAACAAATGCCAAAAATATTGTCTGGAATATCTACTGCTTTTTTATTTGAAGAATCTCTTTAGAATATTTTTGAAAACCAGTCGTTGGATCATTGTGTATAAAGTATTACACTTCGACTTTATGGTTCATTGTATTTTCCCTCCTACTTTAGTCTGACGAGATTCGCTTCTACCATATTTTGGCAATAGCCAGAAAGCTTGCTTATCAGGCCTTGCTGAAGGTTCATATCTTCGGGGTGAGATGCACCCTTGCATATCTTGTACCTACTGGAACCGAGAGACTCGCGGTTAAAGATGATATTTCTGGATGGTTTTTCCTTCTCGCTCATAGTCTGCACATTATAGATCCATTGTCGAGTCCTATTATGTACAGATGCTTTCATATATGACAATGTCCGGTGATTATCAGATATCCAATCAAATCTATGAATGTTTTGGTCGGAACACTGTTATGGGATCATGGGCATACCTCGATTGTAGTACCTCTCTTGAGTAAAGAGAATCTATTCATTGTAAATGGGAATCTATGGGAGACTGTATATGTAACCACCGTCTAAACGAAGTGTTCTCACAAGGTGAAGCGAAATCATTTAACTAAAATTATCCAAACCAGTATACAATTTTTGTTCCATTAGGTTTTATCCTTACAATTAAATTTAAATAAAGAAAAATAAAAGCTAGAAAGTCTTTTTAACAATATACAAAAAACACTTTGGTTAATGAAAAGTGTGAAGACGGGAAAAAATAAAAGAAAACTTAAGAACTATGAATTAATAAATAATAACAAACAAACAAGGCATTGTAAAATGTAAAAAAAAATATTGTTTACATAATAAATGTAATTTGATGCGAATCTCCCACAAAATAAAATAAATAAAAGACTTTCAATGTTAGTTATACCTTGTTTGTAATAACATATTCAATGCAATTGTTTCAATGACTCATTATAGAGTATAGACATTAGGTATGACCATAGAGAATGGAGTGGAAGATGCATTGTGTAGCACCACCACTTCCAGAGATACAAATATAAAAATGTAAACAGTCTTAGTAGGCACTCTGAAATAATTACACTTATATATACAAAGATAAATCCACCCACGAATATTTCTGCCAAACAGTATTTTTAGCTATCCTGCAGTATTTTTATCTTTATCAAAATCAGTATGCCATGTCAAATTCAGATATTTGACCTCAAAATTACTTTCCACCACAGACTTTCCTGATTAAAGATTTTAAGTTTTTTGGTCTTAGGAGTTGATTGATGATATACCAGTATTTTATCCCAAGCAAACCAAGGTATTGCAATTATAAATACCTTGTCCGATAATTTTGAGTTTATTGTCCATAATAATCAAATGGTTTAGAAACATTAAAGCTTTTCTTTGGCAAATTCATAAACACTGCAATCTATGGTGCAAAACCTGAGATTATGGCAGCTATATATTCAATTGTTCTGGAGCTTAATGACAGATGGCAGCAAATAATATGTTTAATAATCGATAGAAGCTAATTTTAAGACAAATTAAAATTATCTATTGAGTTAGCTAAAATATTAAGATCATACGCGAATAGTCTATATATGTGAAAATTCAGGATATTATTTCCATGGAAATGCCAACAAAATTAAAATACTAATAATATTTGCATTTACAGTGTGTTTGATGTATACAATTGGCCACAAAATTTGATGTCATTTTTTTTAATTTTGTAGTTTGTGAAAAGTTGTTACTATATTTCTAATGAACTACTTTTATCCGAAGCATTTTTTCGAAAACTGAATCAATGAAGCACAAATCAATTCTCAAATTAAAAAAAAATTGACATCAACTTTTGTGGTCTGAAGTACATTGATACTACATTTCAATATAACATTCGACTCTTGATTCTCTCTGGTTGTAACTAATGTATGTTTTGTTTTAATATAAAAATAACAATAATAATAATTGAAAACAAATTCTAGATGAAATTCTAATAACCATAACTAAAATGAATACAATAATACTATCTATCTCTAAATAGGTGAATATCATTCAAATGATATATATTATTAGTGGTATTTTTAAATTGAAAATTATATATATTCAGATTATAGCATGTACCAAACAAAACTGGCTATTTATTTTTAGATACTACACAACAAAATAACAAAGTGCTCCAATAATACAAAGAGTTATTCGAGTCTACTCGAATAATGCTGCCCTCTGTGAAGAATCTATAAAAATTATGTTGAAAACTTTTTTAACATTTTTATTTTTCTCTTATACATGGCAAAAAAGATTTGAAGGATAGTTTCCAAGATAACTCCTTTCGTGTACGATTTCAGACGCCTATTCTTGTTAATCGTATTTATTAAATTGTCAAACTAACGCGATTCGAATTTCTCTTACCACTTCGAAAAAATCACAAAACATTGCTTGTCATTCATCGATTTGAACTCAAAATGATCAGAAAAATCGTGCTTATTTGAGGATTTGGCAGACAGTTTACGAAATATTGTATTGAAAGGAGACAAATCTCTGAAAAACTCCTTTGACTCTAAAGACCGGGCTTAAATAGAGATTAATCAAGAGCCCATACAATGATTGTATCAAAAGGATTACTCTAAAGTGAAAAGTAATATTTTAGTGTTAGTTTTTTCGATACATTCAGTATTTATTTTAAATATTAGTTATGTGTGAAGATAATTAATGCTCTGTTATATTTATTCTGTGTCATTTTAATACTTGTACGCCATATGTAATTATTCACAACTGACAATAATAAGTAGTTTGATACTTTCAGTAAGGCCGCCTAGACTTTGTACTTAACGTAGTCCGGCCACGGATAAATTTAGGTACGGTTAAATGATAAGAGATTTTAAGGGTAATCCATATCAGTCCAAATGGCCGAGCGGCCTAAGGCGTTATGTCTGCGCAGTATGTCTACTTGGAAACTGGGAGGTTATGGGTTCGAATCCCGACATCGGCAGTTTGTCAATTATTAAGAAAAAAAAGGGGGCGGTTAATTGACTAAACTGTCGGCGTATGGACAAGAACGAAGTAACCGACTATGCTTGAGAAGGTTTTCTGCAGTTACCTTCACGAACTCCAGATGAATATCAGCATAGTTTCTATCATAGTCGGCTGCAGCTGCATATCCTACCAATTCCTAGTCTATACACAAAAATTCCTTTCACTCCACTCACATCCTTAGGCGTCATAATGGACCTTATGGTCGAAGTATAGCCCCTCCAATCTATCTATCTAAGGGTAATACATACTTAGAATATTTTTATAGACAAAAAAAAGCTTTATACCAAGTTCAAATTTAAATAAATATGCTTTTAAAACTAAACATTTAACTCGTAATTTTAAATTTGACGGTGAACTTAACAATATTACTTAAATTGGAACATTAACGTTGGAAATTTATTATATTTTTATGATTTGCCGGTTTTGTTCGATATTTCATAAATACTTTTATGTTTTTTACGGGTACTTTGCGCATGCTCAATGAAAAATGTAAAATATAAAAAAATTTTTATTTTATAAAATTTTATTTAATTGCAGATTGTATTATACTCACTCAAAGGACGGCAGAACTACAGATAGTTCACTAGTTTTACACTCAAAGCAAAAAGTATAAAATACAATAATGATTAATTTACTTATTACAACTATGCCCATTGAACATATGTAGTATAACATATATAGTATTTTAACATTTATGATACAATTTACTATATGTTGTACTATGCAAGAATTGTTTTCAACAGTGATTATTCAATATTTTTGGGTAGCAGCGCAGATGCAAATGATTACTATTAAATATTCATTGATTTTTTTAAATCCGCAATATATGTTGTTTTATTTATTTATTTTTTTAAATTATTTTGTAAAGTTCACAACTGTATAAGAAATTTGTTTTTGAAAGAAATAGAAAATTTTTCGAGTTTTATAAAAAAATTACGTATACGCGAAGTCGCAAACCGTTTACGTATACCATGCATTTTAAAACAAGGCATTTCGACTCTTATGGCAAATATCTCGCTTCATAGTCACATATATTAATATACTTCAATTGCATCATATTTTTAAGACAAGTGGATTTACGAGTGAACTACCTTAAATCCATAATCCATACGAATGATATTAACAGCATTAGTACAAATGGAATCAAAAGAAAAATTATATATTCTGACACAAACACGTTTTTCAATTTTCATATGTATTTTTTCTTTTAAAGACTAAATTTAGTTTTAAGTTCTTGTGACGTAATATCGTATGTTCACATTCTCATAATTGATGACTGACTGACAGACTGACAGACGGACGGACGACTCTGTACTCATCAAATCAAATAAAAGTGACCTTCAAACAATATTTTATTACAGTCGGTACATTATTTTTTATTTATTTTTTTAACAAACATAAAATTTGTGTTTACTTAATATATCATATTATAATTTATTTTATTTGTAATACGTGTAGTATTATGAAGCTGCCTCTGCTTGGCTATAAGCTTGAGAATGTATATGAGAGAATGCTATTTTTAAATTTTGAAATAATTTAACATACATTATTACAATTACTCTGCTATTGAAGTGGTACAGAATTTCATAAGCGTTTATAAATTTTGACTCTAGTTAAAGAGAAGATGCAGCAACTTTTTATTTTTGAATAGTATTTAAAGTAAAACGAAATTAATATTAATATTTCGCAGTATAATTTTAGCCTATTTGTGAAATCTTTGACGATCTTATTTATTACGAGTGGAAATTAGGAAAAAATTTGACTTTTTTTATTAAATTGGATTTAGAAGGTATGTCAGGGGATTGTACTATAAACCATAAAAGTTTGTCATTTTTTTTAAATTTTATAATTGTTTTGTGCATTATTGATTCGGTTTTCAAAAAAATGCTGCGAAAAAAAGTATCAACTTTTATTTGGAAACTTTTTTGGGGAAAACAGAATGAATAAGGTACAAATCAACCATAAAATTTAAAAAAAAATGATATCAACTTTTGTGGTCAAGTAAGTTTACAAGGTATGCCCTCTTTAATCAATTTTATGTCCTCTTTTGTGTACACATGGCCACAAAAGTAATAACTATTAAAAGTTGTTCATTATAAAATTGCTAATAATTTTTAATCGATACATTTCCCTCAAAAACTGAATGAAGAAGGTACAAATTAACAAAAAATTTTTGAAAAATGGGCGCTCATATTACAATATTTGATATAAACAGCTTTAAAAAAATCAAAACATCACAATCATGGATTTGGATGAAACCAATTGTACGAAGTAAATTGACCACCAAAAATAAAGATATTTTAACGATTTAACGAACAATTTCCGATACTTGAAATATAACCATACCGATAACCTATACAAAAAACTTCATAAGTATGGTATGAAATTAAATTTATCAAATATTCTAAAAGGAACATGTTTAATTGCATTTGAATATACATTAAATAAAAGTTATCATTTATATACAGTTTGTATTTTAAAATAGACCCAATCTGGAAACAATGTATAGTATATCTGCTGTCTATATGCAGTGTACTATGGATATGGTGTACTTTGTTACACTTAAATTGCATTAAAATCGGTGGCGGGAGTGTACTATATATTGCTATGCTATGCACTGTCTTAGATCAGCTTTTGGTGGGGACGTATTGCTCCACTGCTTGTAAAGTATAGTTTGGATGTTACAAAGTATATTATATCATGGTATACTGTGCATAGATAGTGATATATGCACTTTACATTGTTTCTAGATTGGGTCTATATTAAAATACAAGCTGTATATGTATATGACTGATGAACAAAATAAGTATGTTAATTATCATATTATATTAAAGGCTTTTGTTTTTTATTATAACAAAAAATAAAACATTTTTAATGTTGTAATTTAATTAGGTTATCTAATTGTTGGTTTAGTAACGGTTCTAACATACGTATGTATATGTATGTACACAATAACATAAATATATTATACAAAATATATACTCCTGTTCATAAAAATTGAACCAGTTGAAACATTCTAAGTGTTACTGTATTGTAATATTATACATAATATATTTAGTACTATACACGCTTCGAATATGATGTAATGGTTCAATTTTTATGAACGTGAGTGTACATAGAGAGCCATAGGTTGTCGCTTTATTTTGTTTTTGTTGTTATTAATAAATACAAATAACAAAATATTTATATGGAATTATTATTATTATTTATTAAACTTTCTCTAATTTAAACGTGTGTTTTATTGGTTTCAATATGAATTATATACCGAGTATCTCAAAATGTAATTAAAACAATGTACGTTGAATTCCCAACCGTATCTCAAAGCGTCCGTCGATAGTTTTATGCGTGCATGCCGTTGTACGAAAAATGGTACCCGCCGATCAACAAATATTCTGACTAGGATATCCCAAACTGTGTTCCTCGGGAAGTTAATAACTGTTCCGCGAAATTGACTAAACTGCCGGCGTATGGACAAGAACCAAGTAACCGGAGAAGGTTTTCTGCAGTTTCCTTCACGATCTCCAGATGAATATCGGCATAGTTCCTATCATAGTCGGCTGCAGCCGCATATCCTACCAATTCCTAGTCTATACACAAAAATTCCTTCCACTCTACTCTCATCCTCACATTCTTAGGCATCACAATGGACCTTATGGTCGAAGTGTAGCCCGTCCAGGGCAGCCTCCACAATCTATCTTTCTATGGCTGCCTTTCGGGTATATTATACCAACGGAAGTAACCAGCGTTTAATAATACATTGACATCAAGATAGTGAGAAATTATATACATTCTACTATCATAACATTTGGTAGCTCAGAGGCAGAGCGTTGGTCTAGAGTACCATAGGTCTCGTAATTTCGATTCTCATTCTATTTCGATTCTCTCAAGCATTTGATGTCAAAGATGTGTTATATATATTCATGATTTTGATTCATGAGTTTTGGAACACCCGATAAATAATGTAATATGAAATAGTAAAACGTATATATATTTATAATTAAATAGAGAAGTAACGTACGTTAAGCCAAAGGTTTTGTTTGTTGCAGAGATGGAATTTTATGATTTGTTTATTGTTTTAGACATGCAGAACATACAATATATAGAACCACTAACTAATAATACAATCATAACAATAACAAACACGACTGATATTTATATACATTCCTGGTAATCATTATCTAGAAAATTTGTTCATTTTTTTTTTATTATACATGTACATATCTTTTCAAAATTTTAATTTATGTGACATATTTAAGTTATGACAAAAGGAAATTAGTCAGTTGAATTAGGTTTATTATTAGTATTTTGATAAGTTCAAATATATACATTATGATTTCAGTGTTTCAAGAACACGTATTATCAATACAAAATCTTAAGGATGTACGAGCGCTAATGTATATGGTCTAAGATCCGGCATTAGAAAAACCCTCCCTCATCTGTTAATTGATTGAAATATTATTGAAAACGCTTATTGAAATATAAACAATTTGGCAATGTAATGTCTGCCAGGGTAGTTCTGCTGCAATTAACATTAATTAATATTTCAATCAATTAACAGATGAGGGAAGGTTTTTCTAATGCCGGATCTTAGACCATAAGCGCTCGTACAAGCGAACAAGTTCTCTGAGCTAAAACTTTTTAACACGATTTCTACAAGACAACTCCTTATTCGTACCATTAAAATACTCAAAGTTTTGATTATACTTTAATTAGAGTATAAAATTCATAAAATTTAAAAATATATGTTGAATTTTGCTTCTTTGAGTAAGTTTTTATTTAATTTATTTTTTAGTACATTATCGAAATACATTTCGAAGTTACCTGATATTTAAAATATATAACGAAATTCCCAGATATTTTCCGGTTGCATAAAATACCCTGATAATTACGGGTTTCTTGGCCACCCTGATTTAAAAATCAAGACCCACACTAAAATTTATACATATACATTGTTTAAAAGAATTGTAATAAAACTATTTGTAATATATGGACAGACATTAATAAATGAGTAATAGTTTTAATAAGTAATCATAAGTGTTGCTCGCCTGTGGTTTCAAGGTTATGAAACTATGTTAATAATTTACTATTACATTAAGACACTACTAATAATTGTTATTAATAATTCAGTCACACAGTAATATTCACTTAGTATGTAAATTACGTATTTTTTTAATATATTATATTCTGTATAAATTGTAAATAAATACAATCCTTTTAAATACTCTAAATAATTTGTCGTAGAAAAACTAATGTTTATTGACTTTAAAAAACGATATATATTTGTTTTATTTCCTGATTGAAAAATATTTTGATCATATCGAAAATTGGAAATTGAATACACCACAAGGCAGTTCACAAAAAAAAAAATTCGTAACGCAGGAGCTGCTTCAACTTAGCGAATTTCCTTAGAATACATAAATCACTCTCTAGCAGTCACAATTTGAGTTTAATCAAAATGAAATGTCGTTCTGAAATGATTTTAGTATTTGCATGGCTAATTTTATTAATAAATGACATACGTCAAGGGGAAATGGGGGCATAAAGAAAGAAGAAAACACAAAATATAAAATATCTCTCTTAATATTAGAACAATCGAAAAATGCGTAAGGAATAAAGTTGTAGAAAATCATGTTTGCTACAATTGATCACTTTATCATTTTTTTTCAAACTCTAATGTGTACAGAGATATTGATGAATTTAATTTGAAGTCTTAAACCGTTAATATTTCTGTAAATATTAGGGTAACAGAAAAAATGATAAGAAAAAAAATTACAGTAAAACTTAGTACCTACAACTTTACTTCTTATAAATTTTTCGATTTTTCGAATATTAACGAAGATATGTTAAATTTTGTGTTTCCCCCTCACTCTAAACCCCCCTTTCCCCTTGTTCGATTTTACCCATTAACGAACTTGATCTTTTGAATACCAAAAGAGCTTCTAATACCAAATTACATTCCAATCAGATCAAAATTGTGACCGCTAGAGTGATGACAGACACATATATATATATATATATATATATATATATATATATATATATATATATATGTCCATAGATATATATATACAAATTTCACAGATGGTGATTTTCGACATCTACTAGGTAGGATCGATGGACATTTGCAAAAATTTTTGCAAAAGTTTGAAGTCGGTACGAGACCAATAGCTCTATTTCCTTTCAGGAAATTCGCTAATAGTATGAAATTGTTAACAAGTAAGTCGTGGAACTTGAAATAAGAAATAAGTTTGTATGTACTATAAACCACAGACAGGAGTTGTGTCCTTTTTGCAAAATTGTATTGATAACTGGCCACTTTGGTAACGACATTTGGTGGCCAAAAACGAATCCAGTTTACGTGTGCAGTATAAGATATAGCCGACCCAGATCTTTCATATATTTTATAGTATCCATAAAAATACCTACATTAAATAAATTTTCGATCTGTCAATAAATTTTAAATATACAAAATTAACATTTCACACTGTCAAAAATTAGAAAAAAATAATTATTTGACACTAGCTGAATTCCCCGGCGTTGCCCGTGGAACTCCAAGATTTGCTCGGGCACTTTTGGTGTCGATAGCGTATTACTGAATTATTCAACATTATTAATTTTTACCGGCACTTCCGCTATCAGAATTAAAATGTTATTTGGCTTCCCAGAACCTCCAACTTTTTACACCTCGGGTTACATTATTGGAGTTTCCCTAATTTTTTTGAAAATATAATATAGCTTATGTCACCCGGGGATAGTGTAGCTACCCAACGGTGAAATAAATCGATCCAGTAGTTTTGGAGCCTATTCAATGCAAACAATCAAATCACTCCTCTTTATAATATTAGTATAGATAACCAAATAGATTATTCTTTCGTTGCACACAAAATTCAGCCATGTTTTTAAGGCTCTCAGGTCCGTTCTCAATAGTCATTTTGTGTCTTATTCATTCGGTTTTTGGGAAAACGTTTCGAATAAAAAGTGTTAGTATATTTATAATGAACAACTTTTATTTAAAGCATTTATTAAATAAAGCACAAAGCACATTTTTCAAATTTTGAAAAATGAGCTTATTCTATGTAAATTAGTTGAGTACTATATATTCTTAATAGCATCCTTGGGTCAATGACACGAAAATTTCTTATTTCTTCAAATTACTAACTTTTTAGCCGTCAGCTGCCGGTCTATACGAACTAATCATAACCTTAACATTCGCTTTCATTTTAAGAAAGTACGTGCAACATCTCCAAAATTAATTAACCCCTACAGCAACAATTTCATCAAATTTTGTTTCAAACTCATTACACATGAACGACATATGATTTGATAATGACATGTTCCAAAAATAGTCATATCATTCAATTAAGGATGTACGAGCACTCATGTATAGTCCATTTATAAAATTCTCCAAAATCTTATATAGTACATTCATAAAAGTCCACAATAATTTATATTATTTTTTGTCGTTAGTTAAAATTCAAATTTAATTTAGGCCCGTCATCTGGGGCCTAACAAAAAAAAATATTTAAGAAAAAAACCTGAGATTTCGGGTAATTAAGCTACCGCCGACAGAAATAAAATTTACCCGAAATCTCAGTTGTTTTCTTAAATATCTTTTTTTCAGACCCGTCATACCGGAATAGGGAATATGCATGAAAATTTTTGTTCACTTGAATTGAAGCATGTTTACTTGACAAATATCACGGTAAAATTATTTTTTAAATAACTTTAAAAATAAGCGAGATATGAATGATTGAAATTCCCGATTAGACAAAGAGGGTGATAGCCCTCTTGATATGTTATGTGACGTCATATTACACTTTCACCATTTAAAATGCACGTAAAACTCCGTTTTTAGTATTTTTGCAAGAAAGAGACAGATAATAATCTTTAAAAGCTTATAGCTTCCTTGATATTTGTCGGATTTTAATTTCGTTTTTGAATATTATTACAGTATTGATAGTATTTTCATATTCTGAAAATAAATGTGAAAAAATTTTTTTATGCATATTCCCTATTATAATATCAATCTCTTTATTAATATTTCTATTTTCTATTGCATAGTTTTTTTTTTTTATTCGTCTGATTTTATTCCAAGTGAAAATTATCAAAATATGTGTAAAAATATGGGTTTCTCCATAAGAGAATAATTTAACATTAAATAATTAATTCAAGACCCCCGTAACCTCCTCTGAAACTTTTATAATTGATTTATATGCACTTCAACCACATGAAAACAAAAAATCAGGCCTTAATCTTTTTTATTTTCAGTGCTCATACATCCTTAAGTAGTGTACAATTTTTTTGTTTAGTGTTTAGTAATTAGTGAAAATAAAATTACAAACAAAAGTTGTATTTCCACTTTTTTTTTATTGAACTCTTTCACTTTCACAACAACATCATCATCTATCAATTGATGAGAATGTCGATAGATGCGGATGAGAATATCTTCATTATTATTAATAATAATTGTAAAGAAAAAATAATCAATAAGTTTGTAATAAAAAAAAATTTAATTGGTTAGAATATCAATAACTTAATTAACAAATATCATAGGTCCATTAAATCGAAACAAGTTTTGTTATCGATTTTTTGTAATTGAATATGAAACAAAATCATTTTTGAATCATATATTCATTAAATTATTGATTAGATCGCGTATTATTTTATCAATCAAAACTGATTTGTAATATTTTCAATTTTAGATTTGTTTCAAAATGCTATTGTCAGCGAATTTTCTTTCTTAAGAAAATTCAATTATTGGGGTCGTACCTATGAAATAATTTCACTAGTTACTTATAATGCCCATCGATCTCTTGAAGTATGAATTTTCAAATATGCAAATTACCTTTTAAAGAAAGAAGAAGCACACTTTTAAAAAAATCCTAGAATATTTTCTATTTAAAATAACAATTTACTTAGAGTAATAAAAGATTACCATATAAAATGTAAAATAAATGTATATGCAATATTCTTTCTGCATACGTACAGGTATTTAACCATGATCTTTGACTTTTTATTGCAAAAGAAAAAATAACTAACATTGCAGAAAAATACTTACAATTACATCTTAATATAGATAATTAAAAGTAAGAATTAATTACTATGGAAATTATTTAATGTATATTAATTATATTATTGTTACTTGAAATGAGGTGTAAAAGAAAAAATATTGAATGACTGAATGTGAGACATGCCAACGAAATATTTCAACCGCTAATCTTCGAAATATGAAGCTTATTATTGGGGGAAAATTTATACAATCGTATTGAGGTTCAAGTCGTTTTCTACATATTAGAGGGAGTAGTTATATGTAAGGTACATTGAAGTCCGGCAATTAAGCTTGTCTAGACCTCCTTACCGATACGTAAATTTTCCCATCCCAAACTTAAGCCCACCTTATATACAGTGTTATATCTACTGAGCCTACAGTGCCCAGCCAGGCCGGACTTTCATTTCAACTTGATTACCCCAGAGAGATTATCAGTATGCTATAATATTTCTTCCGGTATTATCAAATAAATTTCTTAATTTACATTTTTATATTTTATGTATATTTTTGTTTATGTAAAACAACGAACTAACATTTATAATATAAGATTCAAAAACATGCAGATGATGGACTTGGTATTATGACTCTTGAATCTCAGAGATGAGAAAGTGTTCTTATTGACTCAATCAACAACAACATTGCCGTTCGTCAGTGAAACATATGGAGAGGATAGATGACTGCATATTTATAAATTGTACTATTGTATATGAGTCATAGTAATAATCTCAGCCATGATCATATTGGTATTATGCGCAATGTGTTAATATTTTTTATATTATGATTATTTTATTATTTATTGACAATTAATATAAAAGTAAAACCTGACAAACCATCCATTATCATCTTGCCTATTTATTGTGGTTTGAAGAAATAATGTGGTTTAACTACAGTCAAATACGTCATTAAAAATGGTACTATTTGTTGATATATGATTTTAATATTTAATTCTTTTATATGTGCAAGTTTTATTTACCAAAAATGGAAAAACAGTTTTAATAAACATTTCATATAACATTTTAGTATGTTTACTACTTTTGACACATTCAATAGGATGTAAAGTTGATTTCTTCTATAAGGACTTTAAAAACTAATTTTCGATATAATATCACAATTATGTATCAAACCTTCAACAATTGAAATTCACGAGAAGGTTCTTTGGTTGATTCAACTTGCAAAGATAACTCGAGAGTGATTTCCACGGTTCAGTTGTCTCTGAGTTTTTTCTGAGCTGCCAACGAGTCACACATAATATATATTTTCTTGCCAGGCTAAATGCTATTTCAAAGGGCAGATAACTTTTTATCTAGGTTGTTGAGCTATCCGGTGTCATTCATGACCAACCTTTAAATAACTGCTTAACTATCAGAGTATAGAATTCATATACTATAGAATGATACTAAAATATTTCAGTTCACCTCAATTTTAGAGTTCAATGTATTGAATTTTAATTTGAGTATTATTTGTTTTCAAGTATTATTATGTATGTTTACAATATATACAATAATGAATGCACATCAGATCTGGGTCATTTAGCACATTCAGAGATAATAGGAGTATAATATAATAATAATACACCTTTGTATAATTCCGACGTCTACATGGGACAAATAATTTACTACACATGTCGCGATTATTTTATATTTATTCAATAAAAATTATAGGGTAATATATTTATATGATCATAAATTTAATCTTATCTGTTTTATGTTGGTAACGTATATATTCGCTAAAATTCTTGAATATAATGTGAATACTGTTTTGTGCAAAATGATTTTAACCTATTTAATTCATTATCCAATGTTCAAAAATATCTCAAGACCTAAGCAGTTGATATGCTGATTCGACGAAGAACTTTTCTCAAAGGGATGCATATGATTTTCAAACGATACATTCTACAGGTATAAGAGCTACTTTCTTATTTAATTTCAGAAAAAATCTACTTTTAAATGGGAGATAATACAACCTTCATGGTTAATAATCAAATTTGGAATTGAAACACATATTAGTCGTGATAGCAACTGATGTTGCAAGATCAAAAATTTCACTTTTACTATTAATTAAATTGGTCAATTTTAGATTTTACAAAAAAAAAAGTTTCAAAAATTTGTTTTGTAAAATATCACATAGCACGGTAGTGCGTTGGTCAAAGTTTGAGCATATACTGGTAGGACTCTTGGCAGGACACTGTCGATTGAACTACCACCTTCATAACTTGGGGATCTCTGATGGTCCTACTTGTAGGGCCTGTATGGAGGACGAAGAAACCTCCATCATGCCATTTGCTCCTGCAGAAACCTGCAGGGTGTGAGGTATAGAATGTTTGGGTCCGAAACCCTGGATCCCTCAATCCTGGGAGCAATCCCGGTGATTGCTCCCAGGAAGCTGTGTCCTTTCTGTGCGGCGTCTGGCCTCAACAGAATCCTATAGCTTCATCTGCTTAAATTAGCACCTCTTACCTGGAGATGTCACGCCTGCGAGTGATAGGTTGTTCTCAAGGGGGAGCACAGAGGACCTCTTGGTCTAGGACCTAGACTCTAGGTGCTAGGGACCCATTTGCGGTACCTCTCTTGCTAATTATTAGTATTATTTAGCATAGACACCTACAGTACTATGTTTGACAGGAAGGATTAGAGACAGTTTGTAGGCCTTTCTATATCAGAAACCAAAAAAGCTATGAAGCTGAAAAAACCCATAAATTTTCCAATACCAAAAATAATCTCAGCAAAAATAAAAATGTTCGCCTCTAAAAGTAGTGTCTTTGTATACTAAGTCTCATAAAATCTCACCTCTTATCAAGTAAATTAGTTTATTTTCTCATGTTTGTTAAAAAACTTGATCCTTACATAGATTTCACTACTTTTGAAAGCGATCATTTTCGTTTTTGCTGAAATATCACTTTCACTACTTTTTGTATGCGAAAACTTGGACCCTCTCACATTTCCATTTTTGGTCGGATAAACAGTTACAACATTAAAATCAGAAAGTGATTTAAATTTTTGTGTATCAGTAATTTGCCAAAACAATTTATCCATGATTTCAGGGAAACACAAATTGATTTAAAGATGATAATAAATTATCAATAACCGTTCAGTTCAAAGACCAGGATTATTTAGGTATTCCCTGAAGGATTTCCAGACCAGGTAGTGAAGAAAAAAAGTAATAATCGTAAAGTCTTGACCTTTTAGGATGTCTACAAGTGTAGCAGGGTTTAAATACTATGAGGGCCTTAATGAAACCACTTCTTAAAAATACACCATACACTTCGTTCTAGTCAAATTCATTCGCAACTACAATACAATTTTTCACGATTCTTTAAATCGTGTGATATATCAGATATCCTTGCAAAATTACACGGACTCAAAAATTTAAAAAAAAAACAATACGATGATGATAATATAATTATTACCTAACAATATATCACCTTGACAATAATTAAAACCTCTTCATTGAATACTGCACACATATTATACAGGCGAGTTAGTCGTACAAACCTTATGATTGTATACTTCCTATTTAATTTTTACCTCTATATACAAGGTATAGTGTTCTATGAATGTTAACATCCTGTTGGGGTGCTCAATTTTCAGTGAATTTTTCCGTTTCTAACCCGACTTCAAAAAGGAGGATGGTTCTCAATTCGTCTGTTGTTTTTTTTTTAAATGTGTGTCACCTCAGAACTCCGTCATTTATGAACCGATTTTGAATTTTTGTTTTAAACGGTTTGGTTTCCCATTAGTTACATTGTCACCAAATCGCATTCTGATTAGGGGATCCCCGGGAAATCGAGGAAAATCCTCATTTTATATGTGATAACCGATTTCTGCGAATTGTTTTTTTTTTGAAGGGTATACTCATTCATAATGGGAAAATAAGAAAATTTTTTTAAAAACCGACTTCAAATTTTTTACAAAAAAAAAAACCAACCCCAAAAAAAAAACAAAATGCTTGTAATAAAAACTGAAAATCTGTTATAAAAAAATGCACTAAAAAAAAAACAAAACGGATAAAAAAAAGTGTTAAAAATTAAAAATTAATTGGTCGTTTAGTTGGTCTACCCATATTTAGACAAATAAAGGCGGTGTCCAGAAGTTATGTAAATTTCTCTATGCTGACACCGACTCCAAAAATAGCAATAATTGTACATATATATATTTAAAATTTTTTGCTTAGGTGAACTAAAATTGGCACAAGAATATGCAATTATTTTTTTACTTTTTAGTGCATTTTTTGTTATAGAATATTTGATTTTTGAAGTCGGATTTCCATTTTGTGAAAATAGATTTTATGATAAAAAAGAAATTAAATCAGATCAAAATTTACTCATAAAATATCAAACATCAACTTTGCTTACACAATATAATATTTTTATTTTGTGTCTCAGTTTAAGACTTAAATCAACTTAGTAAATAAAATAAATCTCTAATCACAAACAATTATGACAAAACTGACAACGGCTACACATTGCCAATTATAATTGGCACTGCACTCAAGACATACACTCCCATTTAATATATTTGAACTAGTTAATCACATTCTAAGCAGATGTATTACTGAATATATGTATAATATTATAATACAATAACACTTAGAATATTTCAACTGGTTCATTTTTTTGTAAACGGGAGTGTACACGATTTGTACTCTGCCAGCAAACATGAGTTTTGTAAGAAAGTTTTGTAGGAGGACAAACTGACCCATATTTATTGCGTCTTCGGAGTGTTGAAGCTCAGATGGCAAATCTCAAAATTTGTTTCAAGTTTAACTTTATTTCAAGCGGTGGTATTCGTGTGAAATTTCAGTTGTTCAGTTTCAATATCAACATTTGATTCAGTAAGGGTAGTAAAAAATAATGGGATGTGGTTCTTGAAAGGCCGCAACCATACTTCGCATCATTCGATACAACTATGATTTTCCACAACGTGGACTGAATCGAACACGGGTATGAGTCACCCTTGGCCTGAGAGACCGCACGTCACCAGTTCAGGGTTAAATTTACCTGTAGAAAAAAGCCTTAACCTGTTAGTAGCCACCCTGATTCTACTTTTTTTTAAGGTAGTTCACTCATTAACTCTTTTGTTACAACCTTTTATTTAACTTGCAATGTATGTATGTTTGGGTCAAATCTTGCAAGCTGAATTAGAATCACTTCCTCTTATCCTACGGAGTTGAATTTATACACGTTGGTTCAGTTCCGATGACAATGCATTTTTATGGTAAGCATGACAAGAATCGACACGGGGAAAGGGAGGTTTAGAGGAAAGGAGAAACACAAAATTTGGAATATCTCTCTTAATATTGGAAAAATTGAAAAACACATAAGAAGTAAAGTTGTAGAAAATTAGTTTTACTATAAAAAGCTTCTTTTTAAAAAGTTTTTTTTAAATAGAAACTTATTTAAGAATTTGATTTTAATATAACATGAAGCTCAGTGTATTTTATTTAATTCAAAAAAGATTTTTTGACCGATTGTGAAGCACCCATTTACCGATCAACGTTGAAATTTTTAACATACATGATATATATTTGTTAACATTTCGCACGACACCAAAAATGAATGACCACTGTCAACACAAACCTTGAATAGGTCAACAACATATAGTACATTTTATAAGTAAGTATATAATACTGTATTTCATACTATTTGCTTTGACTGCTACAAGAGTACCCTAATAAAATTTCAATATTCAAGTGTCTGCTTTAGTGCATAGAGGTTTTGTGGCGTACACATCAGTTTTTTGTTTGTTTTTAAAATTCATTTGTATGATGCACTTGAAATAATTGTTAGTTTTATTACATAAAGTTTATAATTAGTTAACGGTAAATTTTTAATAATTATTTTTACTTTATATAAGTTTTATTTATGTATTTATTTATTCTTTTTTTTTTGTTACTCGGTTGTTAGAAATTAAAATATTGATTATGTTATTTGAAAAGTATGGCCTTTAATCAATTTTGATCGTGCCGCTATTTGAATTCAATAAAAAAATTTTTATCGTAATATTATAATTGCCAAATGGATATAATTTAGCCTCACTCTATCCACAGAAAGCACCAGTGTCGGATTATAGACTAGGACAACTAGGCATGGCCTAGGGGCCCCCACAATTTTTGAAAAAAATTGTGGTTAACTGCGAAGTGAATAAAAAAATATTAAAAACAATGAAGCATTTACCAACCAAAAGACAATAGGGAATATGCATGAACATTTTTTTTCACATTTATTTTCAGAATATGAAAATACTGTTAATACTATAATAATATTTAAAAACGAAATTAAAATCCGACAAATATCAAGGAAGCTATAAGCTTTTAAAGATTATTATCTGTCTCTTTCTTGCAAAAATACTAAAAACGGAGTTTTACGTGTATTTTAAATGGTGAAAGTGTAATATGACGTCACATAACATGTCAAGAGGGCTATCATCCTCTTTGTCTAATCGGGAATTTCAATCATTCATATTTCGCTTATTTTTAAAGTTATTTAAAAAGTAATTTTACCTTGATATTTGTCAAGTAAACATGCTTCAATTCAAGTGAAAAAAAATTTTCATGCATATTCCCTATTGAATGTCAGACCAATCCTGTATATACAGGATATAATAAGTTATAGACGGATCTAATCTATTCAATTCATATATTTCCAGTATATATTATGAGTAATAAAAAAGAATTTTCCATATCTATTTTAAAAACAATTAACAAGTAAGTTTACATAAAAATTAAAAAAAAAAACAACATATAAAATAAATACCCAATTTCCTTTCAACATTGATAAGTAATTAATCTAAATATTTTATGAATTTTTATTTTTTTTTTTTTTAGATTAGCAAAAAAAACGTGTGATGATATTTTCAATTATAAAAATTTTCCAGTTTTAAATTTCTCCTAAAAATATTTTTGTACACATAAATATTTTTAATTAATTATTAATTGAAATCGTGCTGTTATTAATATTATTAAAATAATTTTATTTAAAAACAATATTGCAATTCAATAAATAATATTATTTTTGGAAATAAATATTACGATATTTTGTATTTGCGTAGAGTCTAGCGCGTGTTTTAACAAATTTTTTGGATTATATGATAAAAAAATATTACTTTGTTTTTCGGTACAAGGTGTTTGGGAAAAATTCAACAAATAATAGAATTCATAACTTAATAACTTTACTTATTTAATAACTTTATACTTATGTATGCACGTAAGAAGTTATACTTCTTTGGAAATAATTTATTAAAATAATATTAAATAAGGTCAACACTACTATTAAGACACAAAAGTTTAATAAAATGATATAGTAGTGAAAAACTACAATAGAAAAATTATATACTGTATCTAAAACCAATCTACATTTTATAATGGTGGAATAGAACCAGCCTCCCGTCTTCCGTTAAAATTAGAGTTTGAAAAACTGGCATTAAATCCATTATTTACATTAGAATCAAAGTTAGTGAAATTTATCAAGATCAGCTAGGTTTATCAATTAATATACAAAGTTTTCGAGCCCATAAAAACGATACCATTGATAATGTGGCCTGTAATTATAATATTCTTTTATCAGAAATATGAAGTAATAATGATGAAGACATTCCTGTACCTAATTTCAACTGTATAGTTGAAATTTAAATGTTCTAATATAAGATCAGACGGTTCTAAAGTGTATAATATTGTCGTGTATTTCAATATGCAAAAATCATAGCACACTCATTTATTATCCACTGAAGGGTGGGGTCACTTCTGTGCCAGACTTACTTGTTGTCTGTTTCGCTAAGCATCTAATGTATGTATATATAAATTTAATCTTTATACAGTATGACACACATTTTTTGCATGTCTGACAAAGACTGCGCAATAGAGCAGGATAAAAAAACGGTGTAACATCGATCGAGAGGGGGTTACATCAGCGATTCATTACATGCTGAAAATACACCTCTGATCGGATTCTCAAAACTCGCCAAAAGAAGTATATTAGCTTCAAAAATCTTCAAATGAACAGTAGTCCAAAAAAGTTTTGCATTTTTGAGGGCTTATAACTTTGACAGATCTATGCAGAATAGTTCCAACGAATTTACAACTAGAATGGCAAACTCATGGAAAAAGTTTTGATCCTTAAAACACATATTCAAGGGCGACATACCAATAAATCTGAACAGGAAGATGATGGATTATGGATGTACTATCAGTGCTAACGTATGTATCTCAAGTTTCGGCACTAAAAAACGACTACAAAATACTTCGTGCGCAAGACCAGCGCATGCTTGATATCAAAAGAGCTCAAAAAATTCCCTCTTTGAATATAAGAGCTGTGAGCAAAATAAAAGACGCCGCAGTGCACATCAAACGACTTAAATGGTAATGGGCGGGACATGCGTCTAGGCTTGGGGTATGCGCTGGAACTCAAAAACTACAACTTGGACACCCTATAATTGCAAAAGAAGGAGAGGATGCCAGATAAAACGGTGGAGAGACGAACTTGTCGAATTTAAAGGTGGTCAGTGGATGCGCAAGGCAGAAAATAGGGAAAATTGGAAGCAATTAGAGGAGGCCTTTGCCCAGTCAGTGGGCTGGTTTAGAATATTATTATTAACTATGAAAGATAAAATTTCCTGACTTTTACAAATTTTTAAGACTTTACAAATGGCACGCCCCTGAAATATCTATACCCTACGGTTGAATAACAATATAAACATTTTGCCACCTAATTCTTATACCCAAAATAAATATCCTTGACAAATAATTACTACTTTTTTGAATTAACATAAATTTCAATGTGTAACTATTTAAAACTAAATAAATAAATAAAATTAATTAAATTAGATTATATTAATTTATTAAAATTCAATACGAGAAAGTTATCAACATATAATAATACGTTTAATTCATGATCAAAGAGAAGATTCCATATTTAATTCACTTATTAATAAAATATTAAGTTCGTTTCATTCCAAAATAAAAACTGATATAAAATCCGGTTATATTCATATATACAGGATGAGTCATTTTAATTCATCCAGTTAAATATCACGAAAACTAAGCGAAATTCAGAAATATGTTTGATGAAACAAAAGTTGCACAGTTTGCAAGGAAAGTATAATGCAATAATTAAATTTTTGTTCCATGTTCCAACATATCTTTTAAACTGCAGTGCAAAATATGGAAAATCTTTTAATACACAATATATTTATCTCATAAAAACAAACAACTTTTATTTGAAGCTTTTTTTCATACATCCTATAGTTTTGGTGAAAAGGCGGGGAATACGTAAATTTGGCTTAATTTTGTATTTACACCAGAAAAATATATGCCACATTTACACGAAACCTATGGACAAAAATTGTTTGTTTTAATGAGATAAACATTTTTTATATTTAAAGATTTTCCATATCTTGCAACCGTATAAAAGATATATTATCCCACGCGAGCACGGATGCTTGGCACAAAAATATAATTACTGTATTATGTTTCCACATTTAAACTGTGCAACTTTTGTTTCAAACATATTTCTCGATTCCACTTAGTTTTCGAGATATTTAACTGAATGAATTAAAATGAATCACCCGGTATATAAACATTTTTTTAGCATATATAACAATTTCTCTAATTTTGTAATAATAATTTTTGTAGTAAAATTAACTTTGAACGTACACTATAATGACTTCCGTTCTTTTTATAATACAGGCACGATCTTTCTTCATTTTTCGGGTCAATATTTAATGTCAAATTGCAATTAGACACAACTGTACATAAACGCATAAATATAATTTGTTTTTAAACTATATATTGCGTAGAAGAAAGAAATACTTTTGTATTCAACTTTCTTTATTTCGAAATAAAGTTGTAGGTGCGGAGAATATTTGTATAATTATAAAGATAGGTCTACACTACACACGTCGGTGAAATCGAAGCTGATACCGGCACCGGCTAATGTGTATTTTCAAACACCGGCAAAATCAACGATGATGCCGGTTAATTCACTGTTGTTAACTTTTTACAAGCTTTAATATATTTAAGAAAGAGAATATGGAAATAAAAATAATGTAATAGAAATAAAATAATGTAATATTGTTTATAATATACTATTAATAATGAAGCAAAATATTGTTTTGATCATAATGAGAAATAGTACTGCATTTAGTTCAAAGTAAAAAAACGGTCAAGTGTGTATCGGACCACGCTCAGTGTAGGGTTCCGTAGTCGACATGCCTATATGCTATTACTTATAGACTAGTGGAGCCTACACGAAGGCATATGCGAATAAGAAAAATTCAACTACTTTACATAACAAAAAACAAAATCAGATTTTATGGCATAACTTTGTAGGCGTTATGCATATGTGTAGCCATACCAAATTTCAGCTTTATAGCATTAATACACTGCAATTAAAACGGCTGTAGCATACAAACAGGCAGATAAAACTAGATGCCTGGATTAACTACGGAACCCTGAAATAAGTTAATCACTTCTCCGATACCGAGAAAAGTCCATTTCGTGTAGAATAATATTATAATCGTCAAATCGGAGGTATAACCGGAATCTGGTTTGTTTAATTAATGCAGCTTAAATTCCGGCTGCTTTTGGTGCAGAACTGGACCGTCGTTGGTGTGCCAGGATGTCTGAAAACGCACTAAAAGACAGTTTTAACAACGAGATGAGCACTTAACCGATATTACTTCAATCTAGGTTCAAGTTAATAAAGGATGATAGTGCATTTGACTTATCCATTATGTGCACCCACAATTTACAACCCTTGCGGGGGAACTGGGTGGCGGCAGATTTGTACTTAAAGTAGGCAAAATAAACATTTTTAAAGAACTATCTAACACTTTTGGTGAATAAATGAACTCATGATGAATAACACCACCTTGCACTGTTTAATGCACTTATATCAACAAAAGCAAAATATATTTTTCATTACTCTTTTCTAAAACATTTCCAAAGGGAAGTAATTCTGGGCCAATGTTCACATAAATATTTTTAAAATCATTTTGATGAGTTCTTATGCTATAATATTTTAAATTTATACTACCCTATAAAATTTTATTGGATCCACAATAATTAATTTACGATTCACAAAAATAAAAACAACCCTCACCCCAAATTCATACATCTTACGCATGTTTAAACAAATAACAGGTGTTAGAACACACATGTTATCATTATTACGTGACCGGTCTCTAGGTTAAGGGTGGCAACGTACCCATAACGGTCTATACGGAGACATATTGACGATATCCATCAACTAAATAGGAATAATCCTACAAACTATCGGTATATAATATACGTTTAGCTACTAGATGTTTTTTAACTCGGGTCAAACAATTAAGGAAATTGTCTATTTGTTAAATAAAATAATCCTTCGAACCATTTTCATTGTTGTATATCACATAGACATGAGAAGAATTTCTTATATGAATCAATCATTTATTAAAACACATAAAAGAATAATCGATAATCAGAAAAATATAATTAACTTTTGACACTCTAAGGTATAATAAATTTTGATTAAATTAAATGATAAAAACATTTTTCAATTCTTTGAATAATATTTGAAATAAAAATTTTGTATCATCAATCAAAAACATCAATATTGTTTGAAATGAACACCAAAAATTTCAAAATCTTCCAAGTCAAAAACAATATTTTTTTATTCTACTTTGAATTTGTATGTAATGTTTTAAAAGTTGAAGAAAAAAAACATGTTTAAAAAAAACTAAAATCACTTTTACTTTTTTGCTAAGAATGTTTAAATTTCAATAAATTATTGATATTTTTTTGTAATATAAACATTATTTAATAAAAATATCATATTTATGAACATTTCACTAAAAGTATTATGTAATCAATAAATGCATAAAATTAATATTTAAAAAAATTTGCAATCGGTACCAAGTACATACTAAACTAAATATTTTGAGAAAAACAATAAAATACGGCGTAATACTATTTCCATTAATGGGATTATCAAAAGTATTTATTTACACGGAAAAAGTATGCATAAAAAATAAAATTGAACATATCTGAATTCAACATATAAAAATTCTAGAAAGAAATATATAGGTAAGTGTCTTAATTGCATAAAATACTGTAAATTACATGCAAACACCATTAAAACAATAAAAATTTATAAAATTTATCTTGAAAATGTTATCTGTAGATAAAAAAAATAATAGTTACCGCAATAATTGTTTTAAAAGCAATAAAAGCATTATTTCATGAAAAAAAAATTTTGTAACATCGTACAAAAAACATGATTTTAAATCGATAAAATTATTATTGAAATAAAATTTCAAAAAAAAAAACACAGATTATGCAAATTATGAATGGAAAAAATGCAATTTAGCAAAAATATTAAAATAGAATAAAAAATCTCAATAAGAACGATGTGAAAGTTGAAAATAAACTTAAAACATCAACACTTTCACATGAAGGTCATCTGTCAAAGTGAAACGAAACTGTTTCCAAAAATTTTCATAACAATTTCCACAAAATATCAACCAACATTTACACAATGTTATCGAAAATTTCTAGTAAAATCCTATAAAAAGTATGAATCACCGTTTTGTATGAAAAATATTCTACAACATTAATATAAAAGTCAGGTAAGCCATAATATCTAACCGTCATGGCACGCCCAGACTTTACAATAATTTTTTATAAATTGTATTATTATTTACCTTTATAATAAGTTCAATTTCCGGCACTTCAGTACCATTTGTACCATTTTCATGCACTTCATCAGCCATTTTTAGTTTATTTATCACAATAACTATAAAATGTGTTTAGAACAATCGTTTTTTAACAGCACTCTCTCTAAGCGGTTTTCGTATTATACTACCATGCCGACTGATCATATTCTATACAAACGTGCGGGGATAGAGATATACAGCGGTTCAATTTCATACTAAAATGCTTTCTACTTTACATACTTTTTAGTTACATTTAATGCATATGTTAATTAAGTATCAAATGTGTACATCACATTTCGATAATATTTCATTTATGGACAAATTTTACTTAGTATTAATTGTTATTTTCACAGATAGCCTCCATTTATTACATATTCTATTTATGGTATAGTCTAGTATCGTTATGCCATCTATGTGTAGTATAACAAACAATTTATAAATTACTACATAACCAACAATACAAATGGAAACGTCATTTTGACAATTTGTGACTTGTGACGTATGTACCATAGTCATTTATAATTTGATTTTTCAAAAATTTTCACATATCAAGTGATTTAAGACTGCAATGTTGTGTTTTTACGACTAAATCTAAATAATACAACCAATATTTCTAGAACTACGTAAAAAATGGCTGATTTAAAAAAAGATTTAGATGAATATTTGTTACTACAGAGTGATACCAAAAAATCGTTTAAGATACCAACATTTCAAAAGCCTGATATAAAAGGATGGTTTAATCGTAGCCAAAGTACTGATAATGATGAAGGAAGTTGGTTTCGTGAAACTCAAAAAGACTGTTGTCCTTCGATGGTTAGATTAATACTTCGATGGTGATGAAACACTTGTGTACACAATTTTAATATTTGTATTTTGTTTTAGACACGATTGCAGCGTATTACTGGTTTTGTCATATGTATTGGTATGGGATTCTTATGTTTTGGGTTGTCATCGATTTATATTCCAGTATTGATATTTAAAGCAAGAAAATTTGCGTTACTATACACTTTAGGCAGTCTATTTTTTATCTTTAGGTTTGTTATTTTATTAATTATGTAATGTCCAATAGTTGAATGAATTGTAAACAGTATTCAATTATATGTAGCGATATTTTCCGCGGTCTAATATCCTCAATTAAACTTGACGTTTATCGTTAAAAAAATCTTCAATGTGGCAGACACCAGCCATTCGTTTTTTTATAAATCGAAGAATAAACAATATGGAATGTATTGAACTAAAAATAATCGATATACGTTTTATATCAAAGTATTCAGAGGTTAGGTAGCAGTGTACTTTTTTGCATTTAGCACCATTTGTTTGTCATAAAACAAACTTAGAATAACGTGCTTTTTGCAACTGAGCATAAAGTGTTGTCAACTGATATCAAGTTCTGAACACGTTTAGATAACAAAGGACCAAAATAAAAGTCAAATACAATTATTAATAAAAAATAAAGAAATGTATTTATTAGTATAATTTGAATATGTCACTTCTTATCAACAAAAGACAGTGTTGATAATACGAGTTAAAGCTCTATATTTACGACCGAAACGAATTCAAAAAACGTATATTCGGACGTAGCGATCTTCATGGCAATTTCGAATAGGTAACGAATTGTAATGAATTTATGTTACGTTTTATAGGCAACTTTCATATCTATTAAGATAAAATGGCCTATAAATTATGTGGATAGAATGTAATCCATTATATACAGTTGATTGGAATAAAAATGAACCAGTTTGATAAATAGTTTCAGTGGAATACTATTTCTTAAAACGTTTATTTAAAGAAATTCGAATATACCCTTCAATGAAAATTATAAATTAAAGGTGTTTGTTATTAAAAAAATGATTTAATTTTCTGGATTAAGTTATTATTTTCCAAGAGACTTTCAGTTTCTCTTTAAACCTACTAAATTAGTGCTAAAAATTAAATTAAATCTCTCAAGTTATAGTATTATAACACTTTGGATCTCATTTCCATAGTATTATTTTATCCCATCTATATTCGATTCTGGGAATTTCAGAAAATTTAAAGATCGACAAAAATTGTACAGCAAGAAGGTATAATGTGCGAAGTAAAGACATAATTTCGTTTAGAGTAAGTATATTCCCAACTACAATTGAATCAATTATACGTTTGCCTGAACAAAACGGCGTGCTTTCTTTATTCGTTAAATTATGGAAATCACTGAATATTCTAAATTTGTGTTTATTTCAATTATTCAGATCTATAGTTGATTAAGTTATAAAAAACTACAAGTTGCTATATAATTTTAGGACGGATTGGATCTTTAATAATACGGACTGAAGCTGTTTATTTATCCCTGAAAAAAAGTTCTAAAAACTATTATTCAGGCACTGTGATTTTTTTTAGTGGCGAACAGATACCTAAAGGATGTAAATGATTCTTTTTTTACATTGTGTTTAGATCTTTTAGACCAATGTATTGGGAACTCTAGCACTTGGTCAAGCTCTCTAATAGATAAATTAGAAACAATAGCTAGTAGGTCGATGCTTCTTGGCCCAACACCCGTGACATACTCTTCGGTCCACACGTTTTGTGGTCGCACCCTGGTGAACAAGTTAGAAACTACTGCTAATAAATTGAAATATTAAACTCCGTTCCCCTATCAGAAATCTCAATAGCTGCGATCTCTTGATAGGTTTCAGGAATCTTTGGCTACGAATTCTTGTTCAAATTTAGATTCAATTTTTTTTTTAAAATTAACATATACTTTTTGTTACAGTTTTTCATTTTTATGGGGGCCACTAACACACTTAAAACATATGTTTTCACGTGAACGTTTATGTTTAACACTATGCTATGGAAGTACACTAATTGCAACATTATATTTTGCACTATTTGTTCAAAGTACACCGATGACTGTGTTAGCGGCAGTTGGACAAATAATTACATTATTATGGACAACAGTATCATCGATTCCTGGTGGCATGACTGGTGTGAAATTCTTCTCGAAAATGTTTTCTAGTTCTGTATCAAATACATTACCTGTGTAATAATTAAATAAAATGATGCATGTGTTTCCTATATAAGTATTTGATTTATTTATATATATTTTGTATATAAACTTTTTATTTATATTTTTATTATTAAATAATTTTATTGAGTATTTGGTTTGTTTTTGTATTCTTCGTTGGAAAATTCGCTTTTATTAGCTTGACCTGTTCTAATTGTCGTATTATCGATTTATAAATTTGCAATTGTATGCAATTCTGATCACAATAAAATAATATAGCACCTTCTAGATGTAGGTACTGACCGTGGTAGCCTTAAAAAATTATATTTAAAAAAAACTAAATGAAAGCTTCATCTGGGAAAATAATTTAAGTGAAAACTAAATTCTACACATTAAAGTGAGAGACATAAATAGTCTTAAACAATCGAGTAGACAGATTTTGATACAAAAACCAAGATATCTGTATTAGTTTTTGATAAACGCTATATATTCTCAAAGTTCAAAGTACACTCCGAAAAAACATAAAAATCGCATGCATTTGATTAGTGGTTTACGAGATAACGCCAGAAATCTTATAAGTGGGGCATAAAAATTATAAAAATGGCATAATTCAAAATTTGGTAGTCAAATCGTTAAACCAACTGGGTTTTTGGAGGCCCTTAAAAAATTGGGAAACAAATTTAGTTACCGATTTGAATGAAATTCACTATAAAAGGTAAATTGGAACCAAAAAACATGTAAATCGCATTAATTTGATGAGCGGTTTACGAAATGTCACCAGAAAGATGGCATAGCTCGAAAACTATCAGTCAAATCATTAAACCAACTGGATTTTTGTGTTTTTTGGGTCCAATTTACCTTATAAACTAATTTTCATTCAATTCGATGATTAAAAATTTTGGTGTTTTTTTTCGATTTTTTCTAAGGGATGTACCTTAAAAAAATCGAAACAAAAATTTTGTTACTGATTTCAATGAAATTCTCTGTACAAGATAAATTGGACCTAAAAATCATAAAAATCGCATTTATTTGATGATTTGACGAGCTGTTTACGAAATGTCACCAGAAACCATATAAGTGGCTGCATTAAACCGTATAAAGATGGCATAGCTCGAAAACTATCAGTCAAATCATTAAACCAACTAGATTTTTATGTTTTTTGGGTCCAATTTACTCTATAAACTAATTTTCATTGAATTCGATGATTAAAAATTTTGGTGTTTTTTTTCGATTTTTTCTAAGGGATGTACTTTAAAAAAATCGCAAAAATCGAAACAAAAATTTTGTTACCGATTTCAACGAAATTCACTGTACAAGATAAATCGGACCCAAAAAACAAAAAAATCGCATTCATTTGATGATTTGACGAGCGGTTTACGAGATATCGTCAGAAATTTCATATGTAACCGGCATTCAGTTTCAGATTTTGTAAATTTTTAACCCGACTTCAAAAAAGGAGGATGGTTCTCAATTCGTCTGTATTTTTTTTTTTTTTTTTTTTTTTTTTATGTTTGTTACCTCAGAACTCCGTCATTTATGAATCGATTTTGAATTTTTTGTTTTTGTTTTAAAGGGTTTGATTCCCGATTGGTCCCATTGTCACCAAATCGCATTCTGATGAGGGGATCTCCGGAAAATCGAGGAAAATCCTCATTTTATATGTGATAACCGATTTCTGCGAAATTTTTTTTTTTTTTAAAGGGTATACTCATTCATAATGGGAAAATAAGAAAATTTTTTTAAAAACCAACTTCAAAAAAAATTTTTCCATAAAAAAAAACCGACCCCAAAAAAAAAAAATTTTACAAAAAAAAACCAAATTCCTTGTAAAGAAAATTGAAAATCTGTTATAAAAAAATGTACTAAAAATTAGTTGGTCGTTTAGTAGGTCTACAGACAAATAAAATCAGTTATAGAACTTCAAAGTCACTAAAAAGCGAGAAATAAAACCTATTTTGACAAAATGGAAACCCGACTTCTAAAATCAAATATTCTATAACAAAAGATGCACTAAAAAGTAAAAAAATAATTGCATATTCTTGTGCTATTTTAGTTCACCAAAGCAAAAATTTTTAAATATATATGTACAATTATTGTTATTTTTGGAGGCGGTGTCCAAAAGTTATGTGAATTTCTCTATGTTGACACCGCCTCCAAAAATAACAATAATTGTACATATATATTTAAAAATTTTTGCTTTGGTGAACTAAAATTGGCACAAGAATATGCAATTATTTTTTTACTTTTTAGTGCATCTTTTGTTATAGAATATTTGATTTTAGAAGTCGGGTTTCCATTTTGTCAAAATAGGTTTTATAGTAGTAAACTACAAATATTCATGTAGTGAACAATATCGACATACATTCATGTTCCAGAATGAACCAATTGTTTGTGCAAACAATATTATTGTGTGTGTACACACTTTCGTGTATAACAAATGAATAACAAAATTTGGGAAAATGTAAACATAATATGGTAAACGATTTTACATTAAATAGTCATAAAGGTGATTATAAAGTTGCTGATCATTTGTCAATACATCGGATTGGATCGATTAATAGTTAAAATTTCAATATACAGAGGTCAGTGCATAAAATGTAAAGAAGGCTGGTGGGAACTACTTCTAAATCATTTGTTAGAGTAAACTATATACGGTTTTAAAAATACTCCAATAGTTAGTTTTTTTCTTTCACGATACTATCATTATCTTTTATTTGACCACAATTAATTGTTTTATTTGGATGAATCTTGTTACTACAAACAAATGAAGCTTACTACAATCAATAGGGAATATGCATGAAAATTTTTTTTCACATTTATTTTCAGAATATGAAAATACTGTTAATATTGTAATAATATTTAAAAACGAACTTAAAATCCGACAAATATCAAGGAAGCTATAAGCTTTTAAAGATTATTATCTGTCTCTTTCTTGCAAAAATATTAAAAACGGAGTTTTACGTGTATTTTAAATGGTGAACGTGTAATATGACGTCACATAACATATCAAGAGGGCTATCACCCTCTTTGTCTAATCGGGAATTTCAATCATTCATATCTCGCTTATTTTTAAAGTTATTTAAAAAGTAATTTTATCTTGATATTTGTCAAGTAAACATGCTTCAATTCAAGTGAACAAAAATTTTCATGTATATTCCCTATTGACAATCTGCCGATGTCGAGATTCGAACCCATAACCTCCTAGTTTCCAAGTAGGCATACTGCGCAGATATAACGCCTTAGACCGCTCGTCTACTTGGACTGGTAATATAGGGGATCCGGAGGTGAAACAATTAAAGTGGAGCTATGCCCTGCCATTCGTAAAGAAAACGGGTAATTTCAATTAATAACGACCGTAGGGCTGGAGGAAACAAACGAATTGAGGTAGAGGAAGGAAGCTTAGGGGAAAAAGAATTATAGTAAGGCTTACTTACCAGGCTTCGGTCTGCCCCTCCACCACTACCAGCTAGTTTAGTTTTCCGAATATTGCAGAGTGAATAGTTAAAATAATCAACTCAATATCTATACTAAAATATTTATATGTATTCATTTAATAGATAACACATAGAACAGGCTTACAATATGTGAATTTCGTTGTATAGTACTATAAACGACGCTCAGGAGTTTCAAGATAGAGGGTATATAATGTAAACAAGAAATACACAATTTTAGTGATTGCAATCAGTCTTCAATTGACTTACGGAATAGTTTGTTGTTTGTATTATATTTTGATAAATCTAATATCTGTGACTTCAGTGTAGCAAATCATTTTATCATGTTTATATCATTATAGTTTAACATTTAACATTTCAATCATAATCGGTCATTTTATGGAGATTAACATCCTAAGTATTTTTTTTAAATACCGTTTTGTATCGGAGATTTGTACAGGGGCAGTCTAGATTTCCAAATAAACCTTCTCTTCCAGAATGTTTTTTTTCCTATATTTTTTATCTGTGTATACTTAAGCGTCACAATACCAGCCAAGTAGCCGAGCGGTCTAAGGCGTCATGTCTGCGCAGTATGTAGTACATGGAAACTGGGAGGTTATGGGTTCGAATCCCGACATCGGCAGTTTGTCAATTATAAAAAAAAAGGGCGGTTGATTGATTAAACTATCGGCGTATGGACATGAATGAAGTAACCGGCTATGCTTGAGAAGGTTTTCTGCAGTTTTCTTCACGAACTCCAGATGAATATCGGCATAGTTCCTATCATAGTCGGCTGCAGCCGCATATCCTACCAATTCCTAGTCTACTCACAAATTCCTTCCACACCACTCACATCCTCACATCCTAAGGCATCACAATGGACCTTATGGTCGAAGTGTAGCCCGTCCAGGGCAGCCTTTACAATCTACCTCTCTAAGCGTCACAATAGAGTACTTGTCAAATTCCATTTAGATTATATCTATATAATATCTGTTGAAACATTCATTGGCAAGAAATAAATGGCGTACGCGGTACATAAAAAAAAGTTTTCTTGTGACAGAAAATTCAAAGAAAAAATATTGCATACTTTGACACGCAAAGTATTTCGAGCAGTATCTTTGGAATATACCAGTCCAAGTGGCCGAGCGTTGTAAGGCGTTATGTCTGCGCAGAATGCCTACTTGAAAACTGGGTGGTTATAGGTTCGAATCCCGACATCGGCAGTTTGTCAATTATTAAGAAAAAAAAAGCAGCGGTTAATTGACTAAACTGTTGGCGTTTGGAGAAGAACGAAGTAACCGGCTATGTTTGAGAAGGTTTTCTGCAGTTTATCCATTCCTAGTCTATACACAAAAATTCCTTCCACTCCACTTACATCCTCACATCCTTAGGCATCACATGGACCTTATGGTTGAAGTGTAGCCCGTCCTGGGTAGCCTGTACAACTTATCTATCTATCTTAGGAGTATGCTCTTACTGTTAAGGCACTCGATACAAATAAATTTTCTCAACGAAAAAGTGTGTTTATAAAGAGAAATTTTCACATCTCTGACAAAAATATATTTATAAAAAATTATCCTCATGAATAATAATTTGAATATTTATTTAAATCCATAACGGAATAACGGAACACTTTATGAAAAGATTGTACCTACTAGTTCAAATCAAGAAGATAAAGTGTCGTCATTAGCTTCAACAGATTTAATGACGTTTCACGCTGAAGTGATATTCAAATGTTCTTTTTATAATTTTCATCAGTTAAGTTGAATGCTGCTGGCTGCAACAAGCTTTTCAACATATATATATATATATATATATATATATATATATATATATATATATATATATATATATATATATATATATATATATATACAGGATGAATCATAAGTGATGGAGTTTTTTGAAAGGGTGGATAGGGAATGAAATTCTAAGATGAAAAGTTTTTGGACATTTTTGCACCTGACCCACCGTTAATTAGATATTAATTAAATAAAGTAACCAATTAGAGAAGCGCGTTAACGGAATAAGAAATGGTACGGATTAAACGCAGTGGCAGCAGAGATACGAGCGAGCACTCCCCACCACTACCGTAGAGCGAGTCAATATTATGTGTTTCAAATCCGGGATAGTTTTTATAGCAGAGTTTTGAAAAATTTTGGAAAAAAACTTATCTTTTCACATCAAAAACCACGCTGTACGGTTGTTGTGGGGACAGCTCGCTCTCACGTATCTCTGCTGCCACTGCGTTCATTCACCACCATTTCCGATTCCGTTAATGCGCTTCTCTAATTGGTTACTTTATTTAATTGATACCTAATTAACGGTGGGTCTGGTGCAACAATGTCCAAGGACTTTTCATCTTAGAATTTCATCCCCTATCCACCCTTTTAAAAAACTCCATGACTTTTAAACATTATATTATCGAATTGGAATTAGTGAGAACTCTAGGTTTTTGAAATAAAATTTCAAATTCGCCCCCTTTACCTAGATCAGTTTTTTGTATTATAAATACATATTTCGACAACAATGTAGTCATCATCAGTATAAATTAGCTAGTCGTCCTTTACTCTTTGACAATTAGAAATAGATATAAAGTCGAGATCAATAGACAAAAATAAAAATAAATAGAAAATTAACTAAATTAAAATATACTGGATTTAAAATATAATAAATTTTAAATTATATTGAAATTACTCTTGTTTAAATTCCCTTCATTCACATTTATTCCTGTTAATTTTACTCTTATTAAAACTACTCTTATATTGTCGCAGGATATGTTACTTGTTACTAATAGGGAATATGCATGAAAATTTTTTATCACTTGAATTGAAGCATGTTTACTTGACAAATATCAAGGTAAAATTACTTTTTAAATAACTTTAAAAATAAGCGAGATATGAATGATTGAAATTCCCGATTAGACAAAGAGGGTGATAGCCCTCTTGATATGTTATGTGACGTCATATTACACTTTCACCATTTAAAATACACGTAAAACTCCGTTTTTAGTATTTTTGCAAGAAAGAGACAGAAAATAATCTTTAAGGGCTTATAGCTTCCTTGATATTTGTCGGATTTTAATTTCGTTTTTAAATATTATTACAGTATTAACAGTATTTTCATATTCTGAAAATAAATGTGAAAAAAAATTTTCATGCATATTCCCTATTGGGTGAAATTGTCACCATGTACGACTAGCTAATTTATACTGATGATGACTACATTGCAGTCGAAATACGTATTTATAATACAAAAAACTGCCTTAGGTAAAAAGGGCAAATTTGAAATTTTATTTAATCCATGACTTTTGACTCACTCTGTATATAGATATATTTGTGTGTCTTTTAGACGGTGAATATTTTTATATAAATTGTATTATCAAATAGATGTTTAGTTTTTAATGAAATTCACATTCTGACTGAAAGTAGGTATTTCAGATGCTGAATATAATAATGAGAGAGCATAATATAAATATACTTCACCACCGTTCAACTTGAAATAATTTAATACAATTTTGTGTGATTTTATTTGATGAATTACTACATTTTGCCGGTTTTTATTTTTCCGTTTTTAATTTCATTTTCTCATGTGAATACGATTTTTAATACATATCATTCGATCTAGATCGATCGAAAAAGCAGATACCTTAGCAAAGAATGGTGTCGGAATACCTTTCATTGGCTCAGAGCCTATCTTAGGAATTCCAAGGACTGCATGTAAATAGGTGATCAACGAGTGTGGTCAAATGCTAAACACCGTGATGGAAAAAGTATCGCGGCAGGAGCTTGGGAAGGTACTGCTTCAGAGTGAAACAAAGAGGCTATCTCTCGATGCATTGTAGCTAAACAAGATGCAACTACGGAGGGTTACCGGATTCATTTCCGGGAATTATCCCCTGCGGAAGTATCTGCACACAATGGGACTCCATAACGGGTCCATTAAGTGCAGATTGTGTGGCGAGGAGGAAGAGACATCCAGCCCCATTATCTTTGACTGCGAACCTCTGGGTTACACCAGATACAAGATATTCGGTGTATCTCATCCCGAATATATGAACCTTCGGGAGGACCTGATAAGCAAGCTCCAGGCTATTGCGAACATATGGGAGAAGCAAATATCGTCAGGCTGAGGTGGAAGGGGGAGAATAATGAACCATAAAGTCGAAGTGCAATACTTTTTAGATCCCAAGATGTATCTATTTATCTATTTATCTATCTATCTATCTATTTGGATAGATAATATAAAAAAATGCCAAACTTTGAATATTGAATATTGATTTAAGATCGTACACCCGAAGTTAAAACTTCTGTGGTACCTCTTATGGATTATTAAAACCTTAAGACTTCCCTATTTAATGATTACCAATAAAAACCTTTTACTCTTGATAAAATTTTTTCTAAAGAACTTAATTGTCTCAAAAAAATGCAATGTTATCTTTCAAAATCCACTTTTAACAAGTAATGTAACATCTAACTGAGTTAATTGTTTGAATATCCAGTATATACTGAGTTGTATATCAATGATTTGATGAATTGTTAACAATTCTACGTATTCGAATTGTTAACAATTCGCTTTCCGAGGAACATTTAATCACAAATTATGAGAAAACTATTGAGTTTATGAAAAGAAATTTCAAACAAAAGTTGTTTATTTTAAAATTAAGAAGATTTTTTGTTTACAAATTTTTTTTCTATCCCTTACAGTTTCAAAGATACACATTTTCCCTCCTGGCGGAAGGAAACACGTTCCGATTTTGCCCATTAACGAACTCGACCTTACTGTTTTGCTCTAGAATACACAAACAAAATTTCAGCTCGTTATCTCTTTTCGTTTTTGAGTTATCGTGTTCACAGACAGACAGACAGACGGACATGCGGAAATGGCCAAATTTGGCCATTTTATGAATACCTTTGTGAAGCATTTTTGTCAAGGGTTAATATTTTCAAGCGTTACAAAGTCGGGACTAAACTTAATATACCTTTTATATTTACAAATATACTGGGTATAAAAATGGTTAATTACTATCCGAAATAAACTGTTTTACTCAGTTTCAACGTTATTTTTTCCTCAGCTATTCGACTCTGTCGGAAAAAATATGATTTCCCATTTGAAAAATGGAAGTTGATATTCAAATAACCTTGAAGATTCAGGTGAATATCAAGAATACAAAAACCCAAAATTCAATTCAACATTGATTTAATCCGTAAAAGCAATGGAGTTTTTTCAATTGCGTTAGCATTTCTAAGCTCTGTTCAAAAAATTTATTTTAATATCAGCTATAAAATTTATATAATTAGAACGTTATAAAAATCTAACGACAGTGATTATAAAGTTTTTATGACCATATAGAAAAAAAAAATTATACCATTTTTACTGTTACAAGAGACAAATTTAATTTAAAAATATTACATTAAAGTATAAATGTTATTAATTTTTTACAATCTTAGTAGAACTATTTAGACCAGTCGTTATAAGAGTTTCATTCGACTCGGTCGAATATAGCACTGTTATTGAATTTTCAAGTGTTTCTATTAAGACTAGTCGTGTTCCCGATGGGATTTGTCATCGGCAACATTTCAGGAAGGCGTGAAGTTCTTCAGAAGCTTAAATACCAACTTCAACGTTTCTAATTTAAAAAATGATGCACTTTCCATACAAACTTTTGTACCTTATTTTACCCCCTTAGGGAACGAATTTCCAAAAACGCTGATACAAATGAACACCCATTTCCATATTTCGAGCTTAAAAAATGACAAACTTCCATATAAATTTGCAGCCCTTAGTTAACTCCCTTAGGGGATTAATTTTCAAAAAATCCTCACCAACGTTATACAAGGAACTCCTGTGCAAAATTACATGCTTCTAGACCCACCGGTTTAGGCTGCGCATTGTCTGTCATTCAGTAGATTAAATGTTCTAATTTTGCTGGACCAATCAAACAGAGGATGATTCCTTTTATACATGGAATTTCAAAAAAGGATTCTATATGATTTATAATACTTTAAATTTTAGCACTTTAAAAATAATGCAAAAATATGCAAATATTCTGCCATGCCGTAAAAATTGTCTATTTTAATCCCCGATCAAAAAAAGCGTTGTTATGAGTTTGAAGCCTTTGCTTCAGGCCCCCGTCTGCGCGGAGAAGTTCCATAAATATATAGTGGAATTGTAGCTTCCAAAAGAATAGCTCGATTTCTATGTCTTTTTCTTTTTATTTCAAGACTGGTTTAGTCGGGATAGTTCTAAACTATGTTTCATGAAAATTTGTTCATCCGTTTAAAAATCATCAGCTATTTTACAAGTTGGTGAAGGGATTTTTAAGAAGTGGAAGCGCTGTGAATTTTTTTATAATAAAATTTTATGACTTCCCAGCGCTTCCATTTTTTGAAAATCCTTACACCAACTACAAAAAGAGCGGATTTTCATCTAATATTTCCAAGAATCATCCAAATTAAACTAGTCTTTAAATACAAAAACCGCATTGAAATTGGGCTATCCGCTGGATAGATATGAAGCTACAAACAATATGGGATTTCTGTGCGTTTTTTTTTTGTTTGGAACTTGGTTTTGCCACGGAATGGTATGTATAATCCCTGATCTAATATTTATCAGTTCTTATTAAATATGAGTCTGTTTTGAGATATTATTATGATTCTGGACAATTTTCACAAATAATATTAAATTCATATGATATGCTGTAATATTTACAAATAAAAAACAGACGTGTAAGCTCTTTTCGACTTTATTCGATATAAAATGAGAATTTAATGGGTAGTTTTTTTTATATTTTTGTTATTCATCGTTCAATTCTCTTTTTCACAATTATGTTTTCGGTTGGTACACAAGTATATCTTCTATAAGAAAAATCTTCGGTAGTTTGAGGTATTCTTTCATATTCATACTATATACACAACACATGCAATGTTGTTATGTACAAAGTGTTGTAATAAAAAGTTCCACGTTATCTTCTTAGTACGATTGAATGTAGTAATAGTAATATAATAAATAAATTCAATCGATTGCATCAAAAATCGTCTCCATAATTTGTTTTGATAGAGTAGTGTTCAATAAATGTGTGTACCAACTTTCTTCGAATCAATTCATTTGAATTTGTTGTTTAGCTTTCGTGCTATCAGTCGAAAAGTGGCGGGCTACACTTCGACCAGAAGGTCCATTGTGATGCCTAAGAATGTGAGGATGTGAGTTGAGTGGAAGTAATTTTTTTGTATAGACAATGGATTGGCAGGATATGCGACTGCAGCCGACTCTGATAGGGACTATGCCGATATTCATCTGGAGTTCTTGAAGAAAACTGCAGAAAACCTTATCAAGCAGAGCCGGTTACTTCGTTCTTGTCCATACACCGACAGTTTAGTCAATTAACCGCCTTTTTTTTTTCTTAATAACTGACAAACTATTTTCTTAATAACTAAACAAAGTTAAACTAAGAGATGAGCTATTAGCTTTTACTTTTTGAATTTTAAAATATTTTGAATTCCTTGAAGGTGTCTTGACAGAGCTTTTTTTGAGCGCCGTTAGTTTATGAGGAGGAACAGCAAGCTGAAAACCTCGTCTAGTGAAGTATGTATGAGTATCTCCTATCTCTTCAAAATTGCCAATATTGCCTTTAATGTACACTGCCGCTTGATAAATACAAATTTTAATGATAAAAGTACTATTCAATTCATAGGTACTATTTCTTGAGACATACTGCAAGGATGTTATCAACAACCTTGTATATATATAACCATTTGCAAATCTCCCTCATTTCATTTTCAACCATATCGGCATACCCACCACCACACACAATTGTGTGTGTGTGTTTTTTTTTGTATACCCTCGCGTAAACATTTTGTGTCACACCAATCTAGTTTTATGACCATCACAAAATTGAAACGTTAAAAAACATAGTGAGTTTTCATATTTTGTGTTTTACGTACAACATTTTTTCTTTAATATAAAATCGAAAAAAAAAGAGGATAACATGTTATGATTGAAATTTCTCGTTTCTTTTCGGACTATTATTACTGATTTCGTTTTTTTTTTTTTTTTTTAATTAAATTTGTTTTGTTTGTTGATTTAAAATTCTGATAAAGTAAAAAAAAAAAAAAATTAATAAAATTTGTTTAGTTGGCAATTTTGAGTTTATTAGTATATTATCATAATAAACTGTTGTAATCGAGTGAGGTAATAAGGTTTTTTGCCCATCTTAAATCGTTTCGAAAAACTGTTCGATTTAAATGAAAATTTATGGACAACTTTAATGAATGGTGTTGTATTTTTCTAGCCTCAGCCTATAAGGTCGCTGCCAGTATACAGACGGGCAACATTTCGACCATTAGGTCCATTGTGATGCCTAAGGATGTGAGGATGTGAGTGGAGTGTAAATAATTTTTGTGTATAGACTAAGAATTGGTAGGATATGCGGCTGCAGCCGACTATGATAGGAACTATGCCGATATTCATCTGGAGTTCGTGAAGGAACCTGCAGAAAACTTTCTCAAGCATAGTAGGTTACTTCGTTCTTGTCCATACGCCGACAGTTTAGTCAATTAACCGCCCTTTTTTTTTTCTTAATAACTGACAAACTGCCGATGTCGGGATTCGAACCCATAACCTCTCAGTTTCCAAGTAGGCATACTTGGAAGGCTTAGATGGCTCGGCTACTTGGACTGGTTTTTACAGTTTTTATAGTTTTATGGCTTTCAAGTGTCCATTCTGAAAGGATGCATAATTTTATTGCTTTTAAGTAACATTCTGATTGGACTTTTAAAACCAATAACTCTAAATTATTACGCCAACAGTTTAATTGTTTAATTGACAAATTGCCATCGCCGGAATTCAAACCAGTTACCTCCAAGTTCCCAGCAAGCAGTGCGACTGCCTTTTGATATCCTTCGTATTCATATGATTTCTAACGAATTTGTTCGATGTACGCTGATAAACAAAAAACAAAAGTAGTGCTATATCTTTTTATGGTACTTATCCAAACAGTATAGGCAATAAAATATGTAGTAACAGCTTAGATTGTGTGTAGTACTATAGTACTATGTCGTCGGTTATTGCCGACGTCTAAAAATCATTCATCTACACTATACCGTACGTTTAGTTTACATCTTCGCATAGCAGATCCACCCACAAGTATGAGAGAGTACATATGTATACATTAAGCAATGTGTATGAGAAGCAGATCTTATAGGTTTGTTTTGTTACTGTTCTGTTGTATGTGCCTGAATAAATTTTAGAGAGTGGGGATTTTTTGTTGAATACAAATATTATTTATTGTTTTGATATTATGCAATCATTACTATGTGAATGCTTTTGGAAAATACGTGTTTGTATATTTTATTTATTGGTATTATTACAACAATGGGTTATTATTACACAAAAGATGAAAAAGTGCAAATTGTTAAATGGTACTTTTCCGGACATTCCGCACACAGGAATGTGTCAATTTTTAGCGAATTTCCTGAAAGGAAATAGAGCTATTGGTCCCGTACCGAAGTCAAAATTTCGCAAAAATTTCTTCAAATGTCCATCGATCCTACCTAGTAGATGTCAAAAATAACCATCTGTAAAATTTATATATATATATCTATGGACATATTTATATATATATATATATATATGTATATATATATATATATATATATATATATATATATACATATATATATATATATGTGTCTGTAATCACTCTAGCGGTCACAGTTTTCATTTTACCGGAATGAAATTTGGTATCTGAGGCGCTTTTGGTATTCAAAAGGTCAAGTTCGTTAATGGGTAAAATCGGATAAGGAGAAAGGGGGGTTTAAAGGGAGGGGGAAACACTAAATTTGACTTATCTCCCTTAATATTCGAAAAATCGAAAATTTTATAAGAAGTAAAGTTGTAGGTATTAAGTTTTACTGTAATTTTATTTCATATCATTTTTTCTGTAACACAAATATTTACAAAAATATTGACGGTTTGAGATTGAAAATTAAATTCCTCAATATCTCTGTACGCATTAGAGTTTGAGCAAAAATGATAAGATAATGAACTGTAGCAAACATGATTTTCTACAACTTTGTTTCTTATGCATTTTTCGATTGTTATAATATTAAGAGAGATATTTTATATTTTGTGTTTTCTTCTTTCTTTATGTCCCCCTTTCCCCTTGCCGTATGTCATTTATTAACAAAATTGGCCATGCAAATACTAAAATGAGATACATTTCATTTTGATCAGGCTAACATTGTGACCGCTAGAGAGTAATTTATGTATTCCAAGGAAATTCGCTAAGTTGAAGCAGCTCCTGCGTAACGAATTTTTTTTATTGTGGTATTTGAAGGTAGACAATCACCAACCACTCGCGCAGTTATAAATATTATTCACTGTTTTGAAAAATATGCTTGTTTATCAAACCATTGTACACATTGCTTAATGTATATACATATGTACTCTCTCATACTCGTGGGTAGATCTGCTATGCGAAGATATAAACTAAACGTATGGTATACTCCCCGTAACATTGATATCATGTCAGAATATTTTCTATTACATTATTATATAATATCGACTACAACACAAACTGGTATTATAAGATTGGCCGAAAGAATTGATCCCCAAAGTATCGTTCAAACCTTAAATGTCATCCATGGATTTTCATATGTGGTGCGTTTCAAACTTTCACTATGATAATATCATACATAAAATGAGAAGAATATTATGTTGTGAACAATGGTTATAAGAATATAGAGAGAGATATATACCATCGAATGTATTCCTCTTTATCTTATATCTAATTATGTTATATTATTATGATATATATATATGAATACAATTTGTTAAAACATATTTTAACGTAGAAAAAGAGGGTAGTATACGATGTGTGTATTTTTCTCTCTGTTTAATTATTACTGTTTTTCGATTATTGAAAATATTTGGGGAGAAGGTGCTTAGTTCATATTCATTTTGGACATGATATTTGTATTTTTATGGGAGTATTCAATTTTTGATTTATATGAATAACGTTCATTGCATTTGAAATTACCGCGAGATGATAGAATTTCAAGATGTGCCGAGATAATAATAATAATTAGAAAGAGGGGTACCGCCAACGGGTTCCTAGCACCTAGAACCGATTTTCTTGTTTTTTTTTGGGTTGAATTTATCTTATATAGTGAATTTTATTAAAAAAAACGTGAAAATCGTGCAAATTTGACGATTTGGTGAGTTATTTTTTGGTTCAAATTTAACTTAAAATCTAATGTTCATATTTAAATCAATGACTAGAAATTTTGTTGTAATTTTCTAAGGGGAAAATTTATCTTCATTTGATAACGAACGAATGAAGAATTTTCCTATTAAATTTCAAAGTTCATTTATTACATTAAGAAAAGAAAAACAATGTGTCTATTTATAAAATATATACAAAATACAATACAATGTATGATGGATATATATATATGTATAAAAGATATGCGCGATAAGAAGATTTTCATGGAAACATGGAAAATTACTTATGTACTTGAAAAATTATCTATTTTCAATTCTCATATCATTAACAACAAAACCTAGGTAAATTATTTGTATGAGTAATTATTATTAAAAACATTGATCTGACATATAATTTAAGATTAAAATTTATGCTATATAGTTGAATTCAGGGATCTCCAAACTTTTTATCTGTTGGAACATATTGTGAAACCTGGAATTTTAACAGACAACTGTGTTTATTTTGAAGGAAAACAATTTATATTTACCAAGGTTTTTAGGACTAATTCCATTTTAATTGGAGGAGTGGCGTAATTAAGCGAGTATGACATTATCAGTCAATTTATTACTGCTAAAATGTCGAAAAAAACATTTTTTGGAACTTTTTTTTCACAAAACTTTTATTGATTTATCGCGGTGAAGTGGTGTTTCATGGAACACAGTTTGGAAAATACTGGTTAAATTATTTTAAGATTTCACTTGGAAATAAATACTGGTAAAGTAATAAAAAAAAAAACAAGTCTCTCAATCAAGTCTCTTATTATTATAATTATTTCACCGCTTTCACTATTCTAATATTAAATAGAATTTTGTAGAAAATTGTTTATACAAATCAAAAGGATCCTATTCTGATAGATAATGAATCGATAAGAATTTAAAAAAAATGAAAATCGATCAAGAATTATAATTATCTGTAGCGTGTCTATATGCACACATACCAACCCATGGACGGAGATTCATATCATTTTTCGAAAACGAATTCAAATGATAATAAATAAACATGCTATTTTCGTTTAGAGGAAGATGTTTTCTATCCAAAATGTTAAATTAAAAGTTACAAAATTACCGAAGTTATAATTCAAAGCTCGAGGCAGTATGAAAACGATAATGAAACAGAAAACCGTAGGATGTGTAATAAAGTTTATATAAACCTAAATTAACACAAATTTACCTTTCAATAATAACACGATATCTAAAATGTTTGATAAAATAAATATTCAAACATAGATTGTAGTAACTTAATATTATAAAACGTGTTAAGACATAACTTTATTCACTTATTTAATCTCAAACAATCTATAAGCTATATAGGCTCTGAACTGTAATCGTAGGTGATAAGAGGTATGTTGTTATAGTTTATTTTGTATATTTATTGTATCCCTATTTGATCCCTAATGAGAGGATTGCAATTTTTACCTGACTACAAAGGATGGATGAAACGGGAAAAATTTAATATTTATGGTTTTCGCACTTGTATGGGCATGTATTTAGATACCTAGATTGTAGCGGCTGCCCTGGATGGGGTACACTTCGACCATAAGGTCTATTGTGATGCCTAAGGATGTGAGGATGTGAGTAGAGTGGATCTGGAGTTCGTGAAGGAAACTGCAGAAAACTTTCTCAAGCATAGCCGGTTACTTCATTCTTGTCCATACGCCGACAGTTTAGTCGATTAACCACCCCTTTTTTTTCTGAAAAATTGACAAACTGCCGATGTCGGGGTTCGAACCCATAACCTCCCTGTTCCAAATAGACATAACGCCTCAGGCATAACGCCTTAGACCGCTCGGCTGTTTGTACGGTATGTACCAATGTTTGTATTTTGATTTTTATTTCCTCCAAACATCCAAACGGCTGGGTACATTTAAAAAAATTGACGAGCTGTGTCTCAGATTGCTAACTCCCGACACAAAAAGAGGGGTATTATTAGTTTGATGCCTAAATGTGTCTGTCTGTCTGTGGGCCTGTCTGTGGAATCATAGTTCTTAAACGCGTTCTTTTCTTTGTGTGGACTCTTAGCTATGTTTGATAAAAATCTGTTCAGTCGTTTGAAGATTATCAGCTCTTTTCCAAGATGATATATAGGAAAATCTGTTTGTTATTACATATAAATTTGGTGGAGGTAACGAGAAGTTCTTATTGTGTTTCATATTATTGCGGTGGGAATTTTAATATTTAATTTTATTTGTTTCACATCATATAAGAAGTGTCATGAAAACAAATATATAAATCGTGATTTTGTTGCCAAACTATGAGATACATAGTCCGATTTGGATGAAAATTGGTGAATACCTTATATGGAACTTATCGAAGATTCTAGTGACTTGCGGTTGATTTTAGTTTTTTAGGAGAGTGCAAAGAAGGAGTAAAAATCAACCACCTTCTTAAAATAATCGGATCGATTCGGCACTAGGATGATCTAGTCTTCCTATAATTTACAAGAAAACGATAGACCATGTCAAATTTCTCTGTCTTCCCCGTTTTTTCCTAAATTTCTTCACGAATTGATCATAATTTATCTAAACAGTGCAAAAGCGAAGCCAACAATCTGCCATTTCTTGACGTCATACCAAAGAAATCTAAAAATTTTGGTCTAGTTGGGTGAGTGTGATTTATTAGACTACACACAACAGAATTATCTACGAAACTATTTCAAAGGAATTAGAAGTCTTGGAACGCTATGAATATAAATAGTAAGCTTCCATTGCCGTGTGGTAGCTGCGTAAGTCTGAAGCCCTTATCAAACATACCGAAGTGTTATCACATCACCTAGTAATAATTATTATTATAATATTCCTACTATCTGCTGTCCAACTCATACCATCATCATTCATACGTATTATATATTTAAATAACGCCACCCACCCCACCACCCATCCATCTATCATTCATAATGTGAACCCCCTGTATGTTATTCTTGTCTTGTTGCTAACACTTTTCATTTTAATCTCTATGCATACATTTTTGTTCTATATTATGAGAGTGTGAATGTGTTGTGTGTATTAAAATATGCATATGTATGGGTTTTAAATATATATGTGTGTGTGTACATGAGACATCTAGACTCAGAGACCTCTCATTTTCCATTCTTATTTTATTCTATTTTTGCTATACAGAATGTACTTCACTTCGTGTTAAAATTTTAATTCGTTTCAATACAGGCCTTCGAAATATGTGAACAAGTTTATAATTTTTGCCAATGAACGTGTAGCGGTACCGCTTCTTCATTAAATTATTATTATAATTTTGTTCATCATTTTTAGTTGTTGCATAACAACTATAACTTCCCTCTATTATCACGGTTGCTTTGAATGTTAACAACCTTGATAATTTACATATAAATATATATAATATTTCATAAATCAAATCAATAAAGATCAATTATAGCTTTCACATATATTTATTATTTATTTAAATAATAATTATTTAATATAACTATCTTCTACCTCTACAAACGCAATGAAGGATCTTAATCGTATGGATCTTCGGCATTTTTTTCTTGCATTGTTCTGCTCATTACTTTTCGGGGTTGTCGAAAACGAAAAGTATTTCCCCAAGTATGATTATAATATTTGACAAGAGTCTCCAATAACAAGCTGTATTGAATTCTTGTATACAGCCGTGTACAAAAATAGTTCAAAATATTCATGAGATATCCTTAATTTTCATTACTGGTAATTTTTGGTAGCTATTTGTGTATTTGAGTTCCAAATTCCACTTTTTTCCATCCCTGGATAGAGCTAGAAAATTTCAGTATATGGTGGTCAAATGACTACGCAGGAATTTTTTGAAATCAAAAACTTGATTTTTTTCTTCAGGAAACCTTAAAAAGATTGTATTCAATCCGAGTTGGTCTGGTAGAGCTGTTGTTTTAACTTTAATTACTTGGACAGGTTATTTACTTAAGTTGGTTAGGTCTAGGAGTTTTTATCCAATTTTAGTTTACTAGCTAACTCGCTTTGGTTGCCAAATCAGCTGCCATCAATCATTAACTACCAGAAGAAATGACTGGATATGGCGCAGCCGACTATGATAGAAACTATGCCGATATTCATCTGGAGTTCGTAAAGAAAACAGTAGAAAACCTTCTCAAGCCTTCTCAAGCCTTGTCCATACGCCGACAGTTTAGTTAATTAACCACCCCTTTTATTTTCTTAATAATTGACAAACTGCCGATGCCGGGATTCGAACCCATAACCTCCCAGTTTCCAAGTAGGCATATCGCTCAGACATAACGCTGTAGAACGCTTGACCACTTGGATTGCTTAACCGTCCCGCTAAGTAACGTTCTATTAAATCTAGTTTTAAAAGCTTAAAACCTTTTTATTTTTTTTGCTAAATGTAATCTATTGTCTATTGTCCATACAATGATAATAGTTAAGAATAATTGTAAAATTGTTTCCACCTATTCTGGATGTAGTAAGTAGTATATTTCCATTATATAGTGTAGCTTGATGCTTATATTATACTTCTTTGAGAGGAAGCATCACAGCACAAGGTTTAAAACCGTCTCATTGTTTTATTTTCTACCCCTTTTATTTCGACTTTATACAGTACACATACATACATACATACATACATACATGTATAACCTTTAGACTGAAAGCTCTTGCCACTTTAGTTGTTGTCTATAGTTTTCTATATATGTTGAAAGTAAAGAAGCTTTATAGAATGTTTTGTTAACAACAAGACTGCAGTAAAATTGTTTTTTATCGAGGCGCAATTGGAATAGAGAGTAGGTATACAGTAGTTATTTTGACTATAATTATTGTACGAATAATTACGATAATTTTCAATGAAAACGATATAATAAGGTTTTCATATTCTTTTGACACGAACAGTAAAAGTGTCCGTTTTTTTTTTGTAAATTCTCAATAGGGAATATGCATGAAAATTTTTTTTCACATTTATTTTCAGAATATGAAAATACTGTTAATACTGTAATAATATTTAAAAACGAAATTAAAATCCGACAAATATCAAGGAAGCTATAAGCTTTTAAAGATTATTATCTGTCGCTTTCTTGCAAAAATACTAAAAACGGAATTTAACGTGTATTTTAAATGGTGAAAGTGTAATATGACGACACATAACATATCAAGAGGGCTATCACCCTCTTTGTCTAATCGGGAATTTCAATCATTCATATCTCGCTTATTTTTAAAGTTATTTAAAAAGTAATTTTACCTTGATATTTGTCAAGTAACCATGCTTCAATTCAAGTGAAAAGAAATTGTCATGCATATTCCCTATTGTTTGATTTTCTTATGGAAGGATTGAATTTGTTGAAATCATTTTTAGAGAATTTCCTCTAAAATTGAAATCTTGGAAAAGAGCTGATACTCTTCAAACGACTGAACAGATTTTTATCAAAGATAGCTAAGAGTCCACGCAAAGAAACCATCTATCTAATAAAAAACACGTATTCAAATAGGTCCACGCGCTTAAGAACTATGATTCCACAGACAGACAGACACACTTAGGTATGTTTAAAACAACGAAGTTTTTGCCTAAAAACATCGATGTATCGATGTCAGTACTAGCGATGTTTCACATCGATATTTTTCAAAGGAAATCAGTTATTGTTTTTGTACCAATGTTGGAATTTCGTAAAAATTTCTTCAAATGTCCATCGATCCTACCTACTAGATGTCAAAAATCACTATCGTTAAAATTTTTATATATGTATATACGAGTATCTACATATATATTATGTACATATAAGTATATGTGCCTGTGGACTCTCTAGTGGTAACAGTTTTATTCCGATTGGAATGAAATTTTGGTATTTGAGGCGCTTCTGGTCTTCAAAAGGTCAAGTTCGTTAATAGGTAAAATCGGACGAGAGCAAAGGGGGGTTTAAAGGGGAAACACAAAATTTGACATATCTCCTTTAATATTTGAAAAATCGAAAAATTTATCAGGAGTTAAGTTGTAGGTATTAAGTTTTACTGTAATTTTGTTTCTTATCATTTTTCTGTTATACTAATATTTACCGAAATATTTACAATTAATGATTGAAAGTTAAAATTCTAAATATTTCTGTTCACATTAGAGTTTGAGAAAAATGATAAAATGGTGAATTGTAGCAAACTTGATTTTCTACAACTTTACCTCTTATATATTTTTCGATTATTCTAATATTAAGAGAAATATTTTATATTTTATGTTTTCTTCTATCTTTCCCCTTCGAAGTATGCTATTTATTAATAAATAAATTAATACTGTTAAGGATATGAAAAAATTGATTCATTAGTATCATTTGAAATGTATCGGTAGCACATTGGGCATGGAATCTAGAAGCTTGGGGTTCGATACTTGGTGGATGAGTAAACCCTGTTTAAAAAGCAAATGCCTACAATGTGTCGCAAATTTTGAATTTATAAAGATTAAAAATTATTATTATACGGTCCTGATTATACTTTAATGTTTACTGAAATACAATATACATATCTGTTATATATATATATATATATATATATATATATTTATATATATATTTATATATATATATATATATATATATATATATATTTATATATATATATGAAAAGTGAGGAGTTTTAAATGTAAAATGCTTTGCTTTCAACAAAATAACACAACAAGAAAAGTATACTATGCTTGTACCTAGCAGTAATGTTAGTAGCAAAAGTAGATTCTACTAGGTTCTCAAGTATTAGCGTACGTACGTATATATATATATATATATATATATATATATAGGCTGAGTCCAAAGTCATGGAGTTTATTGAAAGGGTGGATAGGGGATGAAATTCTAAGATGAAAAGTCCTTCAATATTTTTGCACCTGATCCACCGTTAATTAGATATTAATTAAATAAAGTAACCAATTAGAGAAGCGCGTTAACGGAATAAGAAATGGTGGGGTATGACGTAGCGGCAGCAGAGATACGTGAGGGGAGAGAGCTGTTAATTTAATGAAAATTGAATGATTTATTATACCTGAAAACTACATTTTTCGTTAAAAAATTTAAGCAACGAATCACCCATAATTTAGCTCACTAAAATGTTGAAAAAAAATTATACTTAAGAATTTATTAATGTTTTTACTCATCAAATCAATTGCAATTTAGACTAATTTTCAACTTTTCGTTAAGTAAATTGAAGGTTTTCAAATATTGGTTTAAGTTTTTGATTTCAGTCCCATTATCGAAAACTGAGTTTTTATAAGATCTTGAATTTTTGAGATCCTAAAAAACTATCCTGACTATCTTAATGATAATCCCAATAAATATTTTGTAAAGAATTTTTACATTACTGTACCCCGATCGATCACAAAATCTAATCAGCTCTTAACTTTAAAAGAACAACGTCAAATGCCGCCGTAAAATTTCATCGTAAGAAATCTAATAAAAACTGAATATTTCAGTTTATTATATTTTTCGGAACAAAAAAGGTAAATTTTGGTTTCAAAATTTTTTAAAATTCTACTATAAAAACGGTAACGGATTTGAGACCATCTTTTTCCGTTAACACGTTTCTCTAATTGGTTACTTTATTTAATTAATACCTAATTAACGGTGGGTCAAGTGCAAAAATGTTCAAGGACTTTTCATTTTAGAATTTCATCTCCTATCCACCCTTTCAAAAAACTCCACGACTTTTGACTCATCCTGTATATATATACATAAAGTATATGCACAAAAACCCCATTCTACTCGTATGTATACCACCGACGACAAGTGGGTAATATTCAACATACATATATTCTCACAACTCTCATAATATTTTATTTGTCTTGATCTTTGTGTGACATCATTCAACCCTATACTGTCGCCGCATAATATTGGGTAATATTTATTTTCAGACATAATATAAAATATAAATGATTTCATAACATAACTTTGTAAATTGTGATTCACCTATCTACCTACCTAAAATGGCTCGTATCATCGTATAATAGGGAATATGCATGAAAATTTTTTTTCACTTGAATTGAAGCATGTTTACTTGACAAATATCACGGTAAAATTACTTTTTCAATAACTTTAAAAATAAGCGAGATATGAATGATTGAAATTCCCGATTAGACAAAGAGGGTGATAGCCCTCTTGATATGTTATGTGACGTCATATTATACTTTCACCATTTAAAATACATGTAAAACTCCGTTTTTAGTATTTTTGCAAGAAAGAGACAGATAATAATCTTTAAAAGCTTATAGCTTTCTTGATATTTGTCGGATTTTAATTTCGTTTTTAAATATTATTACAGTATTAACAGTATTTTCATATTCTGAAAATAAATGTGAAAAAAAAATTTCATGCATATTCCCTATTGGCAGTAGGCTTGTTGTCAGAAGAAAAATTTTTCACGTAGGAGCTATGTACACTAAGCGAATTTTCTTAAAAAGACGGTTGTAGTATTTATAAAGTAATCGAAGATAGATAGATAGATTGTAGAAGCTGCCCTGGACGGGTTAAACTTCGACCATAAGGTCCATTGTGATGCCTAGGGATGTGAGGATGTGAGTGGAGTGGAAGGAATTTGTGAGAAGACTAGGAATTGGTCTAGGAACTCTAGATATTCATCTAGAGTTCGTGAAGGAAACTGCAGACAACCTTCTCAAGCATAGCCGGTTACTTCGTTCTTGTCCATACGCCGGCAGTTTAGTCAATTACTCGACCCCTTTTTTTTAATGATTGACAAACTGCCGATGTCGGGTTTCGAACCCATAACCACCCAATTTTCAAGTATACACACTGCGCAGACATAACGCCTTAGACTGCTCGGCTACTTGGACTGGTCAATTAATCAAATAGTGGAATTTCAAATATATACAAATTTTTACCGCTTCATTCCATACTAATATTTCACATGACCTCATCCCTCATAATAAACTTAACCTTTACTAAATACATAAAAATAACTAACTGTATGTTTAATTAATAAAATATTTTTCCTTCCATTAAAAAGAAAAATTCACGAAATTTTTAGCAATAATAGCAACACAAATTAAATATTAAAAAGTGACAAACGCATGTAGATGATGGGGTTGTCTCTGCATCATACCAATTCACAAAATATTTAACCAGTGAGATATATATGGCGAGATACCAGATATATGGAGAGAAAAAAGATATTATGTACGATGTATTATATAACAAACATGTCTCACAAGTGATAAATAAGTCAAAATGTGTATACAAGTAGGTTAAAATAACGCGTACATAACATATTATATCAGTATATAAATATGGTGTCATCATTCAACAGGAGGGTGGTTTCTTCTTTTTTTTGGTGGTAGATGGTGGAATGTGTATGTATATGGTGGAACATACAATTCTTGGTAAAATGAGAGGTCATTGAATATTTTACAAACTTTAAATTCGATTCGACGGGTCGTCAATAATAATTATAATTAGAAAGAAGGGTAGTACAAATGGTACCCTAGCACCAAGATCAAAGGGTCTTCTGAACTCTCCTTGAGAACAATCTGTCACCCAATCGCAAGACGTCTCCGGGTAAGAGGTGCTATTTTAAGCAGATGTAGCTATAGGATTCTGTCGAGGCCAGACACCACACAGAAGGTCGACAACTTCTCCGCCGGGATTGATCCTAGGATTGATGGATCCATGGTTTCGGACCCGAACATTCTATACCTGACATGTATGGTGGTTTCAACGTCTTCCATACAGGATCTACAAGTGGGATCATCAGAAATTCCCAAGTTATGAAGGTGGCAGCTCAATCGACGGTGTCCTGTCAAGAGTCCCACCACCCTTTTTAACTGCATTCTATTGAGTTTTAACCGAGCACAGTCGAATTGCCTAACTGTGCTTCTGTAAAACTTGGCCTATTGCATGCCCTGTGCAAAGTCCCAACGGGTCGTCAAAGTATAACGTAATTGTATTTTTCCAGCGATTTTGCACATTCGAAAACCAGAGTACCAGTTATTTTAGCAAAGCACAGTGCTTTTTGCGCAGCTTGGCTTTCGGAGCAGATATAAACCCGCCGCTCAGTGCAAACCCCTAACGTTGGCTCTAATGCTGCTTCTATTTCAGTTAGTGGCATTTTGATAATTTTCATCATTTTTCTGGTACAACGACCATGATCTTGCACTGCTAAAAAAAGATATCTTAAATGTTTTGCAAAATTTGAAAAATTTGACCCGAACAGCCTTATTATATTACAAATTTTTTGGATACTAAATGTATTCTCTTATTCTAAAACTAAAAACCTCAAATTTATTTCCCACCGCTTCCACTAACCACCTATATTTTTATGAACATTTCCACGAATTAAGCCTGCTTATAAATAAATTCCACTATCATTGTAATGTTCGAGTTTCGATAAAAATGTCTTTGAAGATTGGTGAAAAAACTGATATCAATGGATCTTTTGGATAAATTGAAAAGAGTCCGATTTTCCGAGATGAAAGATTTTAATGGCCAAATAATTAGATATGATATACATCACACATATACACCTTTATGAAACCTTCATGAACGAGGAAAAGGTTTTTCGGTGACGATTGAGTTAACTCGACTCTCTATATCTGAGAAGGGTGTCGTTGTTATAATATACATTGAAAGATGAGAAACGAAAAGCTTGAATGAATAAAAGTATAAAAAGGGGCCATCAAGCATATTATATTTTAGAAAGTTTTAAGTAATTAAATAAAATGGCATATATGAGATATATATACATACAGGGTGAGTCAAAAGTCATGGGGTTTCTTGAAAGGGTTGATAGGGAATGAAATTCTAAGATGAAAAGTTCTTGGACATTTTTTGTACCTGACCCACCGTTAATTAGATATTAATTAAATAAAGTAACTAATGAAGAGAAGCGCATGAACGTAATAAGAAATGGTGGGGAAGGAACACAGTGCCAACAGAGATATGTGAGGGGAGCGAGCTCTCCCTACCACTACCGTAGAGCGAGTCTTATCTTATGCGTTTCAAATCTGGTACAGTTTTTATAGTAGAGTTATTGTTAACGAAAAATGTAGTTTTCAGGTATAATGAATCATTCAATTTTCATTGAATAGGGAATATGCATGAAAATTTTTTTTCACTTGAATTGAAGCATGTTTACTTGACAAATATCAAGGTAAAATTACTTTTTAAATAACTTTAAAAATAAGCGAGATATGAATGATTGAAATTCCCGATTAGACAAAGAGAGTGATAGCCCTCTTGATATGTTATGTGACGTCATATTACACTTTCATCATTTAAAATACACATAAAACTCCGTTTTTAGTATTTTTGTAAGAAAGAGACAGATAATAATCTTTAAAAGCTTATAGCTTCCTTGATAGTTGTCGGATTTTAATTTCGTTTTTAAATATTATTACAGTATTAACAGTATTTTCATATTCTGAAAATAAATGTGAAAAAAAATTTGCATGCATATTCTCTATTGGTTATTTTATTTTATTAATATCTAATTAACGGTGGATCAGGTGCAAAAATGTTCAGGGAATTTTCATCTTAGAATTTCATCCCCTACCCACCTTTTCAAAAAACTCCATGACTTTCGACTCATCCTGTATATATATATACAGAGCTGGTAATACACATAGTTGATTTTAAAGGGTTGAGTTAAAGGGTTAGTTTTTTGTTGGGTTATATTTATATGATAGATAATAATGTCACACAACCGTAAAATGGGCTGTTGAACTTTTTGACAAAATAAAACATTATTTTATAAAAGTATAAGTAAATTATTAAAAATGATTTTATTTTCTATCATGTTGTTATTTTATTCTAATCGTGAGATCATTATTTCCGAATGTGAAAGAAAATTCATAAATTCAACAATAAGTCAAAATGGCATTTTTAACCTATATGCTTATAATAAAACTGTGAACCGGGTAAATTATGCACAGGGATGATTTTTCAAAACCATATTAAATTTGGCTAAAACACTTGAATCGATTTTGATTTTGATCAGATTGTAGATGATTTTTCCGTTTAACATATAGTCTATACAATTTTTGTGTGTGGTATTTAAACGATGCAAGAAAGATTAAGGGAGTTCCAGCACTGTCTCTTATAATCAGGACAAAAAAACGGTTTGCTTTTATTATAAAAGAAATACATATACACACATATACAACACATACACATATTCATATACAAATTAATGTCATTTTTTTTAATACCAAATAAATGTGCAAAATTTTTGAGATACAATTTGAGATTCTTATTACATTGATACATCAACTGAGAAGGCTACTGTAATCCAAGAAAATTTCCATAGGTTCAATATTTTTATACCCAGTATATGTAAATATATAAGGTATATTAAGTTGATCACGACTTTGTTAAAAATATTAATCGTAGGCATGAGTGTTTGGCATATGTGTTCATAAAATGTCCTAATTCAGCTATTTTCGCATGTCCGCCCGTCTGTATGTTCGTCCGTCTGCCCATGGACACAATAACTCAAGAACAAAAAGTGATAATGAGCTGAAATTTGTGTGTTCTAGAGCAAAAAAGTAAGGTCAAAATCGTTAATGTGCAAAACCGGAACGTGTTAGAAAATTATACATCATTGAAACCATAAGAGATAGAAAAAAAATTCGATACAAAAAACATCTTCTATTTAACATAAACAAGTTTTGTATGAAAATTTTTGTCATAAACTCAACAGTTTTTTCATAATTTGTGATTTAATGTTCCTCGAAAATTCAATTGTTAACAATTCGAATACGCAGAATTGTTAGCAAGTCAATCATTGATATACTATAACTCAGTATATACTGGGTATTAAAACAAGTTCATACAAATTGAAATACGCTTTAATATAATATGGAACGCGTTTATAAGAATTTAGCTTTTTTATTACGGCCTCATATGATTTGAAGGAAAACACAATTTTAGAGAGAAAATATATTAGAGTCATATTTTATAGGTAATATGATGAAAAAAAAAAATCACAACAGAGTGAGATTGTAACAAAAACCATTTATATACACCTAATTTTGAATACCTACTTGATGTGTTTCAATTTCAATATATAGATAGATAAAACAAAAAAAAATTTCGTTGAGTAAATTAATAAAAAACAAACAAAAAAATTGTTAAAATATTCTTTTTATATACTCAGATTAAAAGATATTAAAGATTTGTATCTACAGTGTGTTTACTGTGTTATATTTTATATATTTTAATATCCATTAAACATCGTATTTGCATATCCTTAAAGGGTCGTTTATGTTTAGGAAAGATATAAATCCTGGATGTAATAGTTAAATGCAATCTTAACATCTGTAACAAGGGCGGTGCCGTTCTTGTTTAAATACTACGGTACCGGCAACGTGTGTTCGGTTTAAGCATAACCCAGAAAAATGTGTTATTTTGACCACTTTTTTTAACCATTAATTTTTCTGATCTAACCATCCTTAAATATTTTAAAACCGGGAAAGTTTGATTGGATTTTAGGTCAAGAATCTTCGTGGAGTTTTTCACAGTTTTACAGATAATTTGATATCCTATTTTAAGTAATCTCTTTACATTGAATAATCATTCAAGATCTAGGTTATAGATCCAAGTCAAGGTCTCCATATAGTATCTTTTCTAATTTCCTAATTTTTTTGTCAAAGTCAATTTTTATTATGCAGTTGATATAAAAATTGATTTAAGAGTAAATTAAAATAAACTTATATTCTGCTCAAAAATAATCATACATACATATTGGTAAAGAACAGAATTTGTCTGTTTTAAAACCCAAAATTTGAACCTTTTAAAACCGCATTTTACTAAAATATAAAATTTGGATTGTGATTGACTTTTGTGGCTCTAACCTCTGATATCTGATGAATAACGTCCCCATATAGCAAGAACACTGCATTTGGAGACTATGTCATAATCTTAATATTTCGAAACTATTAAAATTGATCATTATCTTAAAGAATTGTAGATATTCGATGTTTAGAAATCCGAATTTAAAGTGTTTTTTTTTTGCTATATAAAGAGTTCGTCAAATAAAAAACGAGTGTATCTCAAAAGTAATTTTTAATATTTGAGAAACTTTAATAAAGCTACCGGTATTTTAAGTCAAATTCTATATTATACATGTATGTATCACATAACATGAAATATTAAGGGTTGCATACACAGACATAAAATTATGGTTACATTTGTAAATATATATCTTTTCGCTACTATTATAAATTGTCTGGCCATTTTTTTGCTTCTTTGTTCGACCATCAGACAAAAAATACTATACTGGCTTTGACCAACTTTTTTATTTAAAAGCTTATATATATATGTATATATATATATATATCTAAAGTCCACAGTGTACAGTCCACAGACCATAGTCCTCAGTCAACAGTCGACAGTCCACAGTCCTCAGTTCACAGTCCACAGTCCACAGTCCACAGTTCACAGTCCACAGTTCACAGTCCACAATCCACAGTCCACAGTCCACAGTCCACACCACAGTCCAAAGTCCACAGACCACAGTCCGCAGTCCACAGTCCACAGTCCATAGTCCATAGTCCTCAGTCCACAGTCCACAGTCCACAGTCCACAGTCCACAGTCCACAGTCCACAGTCCACAGTCCACAGTCCACAGTCCTCAGTCCACAGTCTTCAGTCCACAGTCCACAGTCCACAGTCCACAGTCCACAGTCCTCAGTCCTCAGTCCACCATCCAGAGTCCAGAGTCCACAGTCCTCAGTCCACAAATCGGACAATCCATTAGATTGCAGTCTCAAATTCACAAAAAAACAATTTTTTCTATCTCTTACGGTTTCATGCATATTTTCACCCTTTAGCGGGAAGAAATAAATGTTTTTTTTTTGCTATATAAAGAGTTCGTCAAATAAAAAACGAGTGTATCTCAAAAGTAATTTTTAATATTTGAGAAACTTTAATAAAGCTACCGGTATTTTAAGTCAAATTCTATATTATACATGTATGTATCACATAACATGAAATATTAAGGGTTGCACACACAGACATAAAATTATGGTTACATTTGTAAATATATATCTTTTCGCTACTATTATAAATTGTCTGGCCATTTTTTTGCTTCTTTGTTCGACCATCAGACAAAAAATACTATACTGGCTTTGACCAACTTTTTTATTTAAAAGCTTATATATATATGTATATATATATATATATCTAAAGTCCACAGTGTACAGTCCACAGACCATAGTCCTCAGTCAACAGTCGACAGTCCACAGTCCTCAGTTCACAGTCCACAGTCCACAGTCCACAGTCCACAGTCCACAGTCCACAGTTCACAGTCCACAGTCCACAGTCCACAGTCCACAGTCCACAGTCCACACCACAGTCCAAAGTCCACAGACCACAGTCCGCAGTCCACAGTCCATAGTCCATAGTCCTCAGTCCACAGTCCACAGTCCACAGTCCACAGTCCACAGTCCACAGTCCACAGTCCACAGTCCACAGTCCACAGTCCTCAGTCCACAGTCTTCAGTCCACAGTCCACAGTCCACAGTCCACAGTCCACAGTCCTCAGTCCTCAGTCCACCATCCAGAGTCCAGAGTCCACAGTCCTCAGTCCACAAATCGGACAATCCATTAGATTGCAGTCTCAAATTCACAAAAAAACAATTTTTTCTATCTCTTACGGTTTCATGCATATTTTCACCCTTTAGCGGGAAGAAATACGTTCCGTCTTTGCCCAATTGCCCACATACAAAAATTTTAGCTCGTTATTTCTCTTCTTTTTTACAGACGGACAGAAGGACATGCGAAAATGGCCAAATTAAGTAATTTTATATACACCTATGCCAAGGGACAAAGTCGGGACTAAACTTACCTTGTATATTTACATATACTGGGTCTATAAATATTACCCATTATCGTTTTGGGATATCATTAATATGGAGCCTGATAAATATGGTTTTAATTGGTAGGAGTAGGATTGTTCAAAGTACACAGCTTTAATTTATTTTAAAGCAGTGTAAGTTTTAAAATATAAATATCAATTTTCAATTGAACATCGTATAATAATAATAATAATAACTTTATTTACTTCAATCCTAACGGATTTTTCACTGGTTCATGTACATTTACAAATTACACATAACTAAGCTATTTAATACAAATTATTTAATTTTTAATGCTTCACGAATGAAGTAGAATATATCGTTTAGTTGAGCTTTACTTTTGATATGAAAAGCAGGAAGAAATCAATTGAACATCGTATATCGCTCCCTTAACAAAATATAACCAAGTACATTAGTTGAAGTACAAAATACCGTTCAACATCTAAATAAAACCTATACACCAAGCATACATACATATACATATATATATATATATATATATATATATATATATATATATATATATATATATATATATATATATATATATATATATATATATATATATATATATATATATATATATATATATATATATATATATATATATATATATATATATATATATATATATGTATATACATATCTTTATCTAACCAATATAATATATATGGATACGAGACTGAAATAGAATGAGAATGGGTGATAGAAGAAAGCGTCAAAAAAGAACTTTTCTTCACTCAAACAAACAAACAAAAAGAACGTCGTCTTTAAGATGTTTTCTATACATACATATGTATATATATATATATGTATATATAACATACAACATATACGTGTATAATACATAAATGTGGGAGGCACATGCGCATAAAATGGGGGTGCTATGGTAAACCTCACGGGCATGACTCTGGTTAGTGGGGTGAAAAATCCAGGCGTCTTTCCTGGTTGGTGGCGAAGACGGTGGCCGCACAGACCTCAACATGCTCCGCCTCCGCACTGTTTATACCCTTCTACCGCTATATACCACTACATCATTATTATTACCACCCTGGCTGCTGGTTTGGATACTATACTTTTATCGCCGCCGCGCGACTTTCTTTATTCTTTACGTTCTTTCATTTTATATATATATATATATATATATATATATATATATATATATATATATATATATATATATATATATATATATATATATATATATACGTAATGTCAAAGCGCACTACGAAAAGAACATACTGAAAAACCCAACCAACAACTTTTCTTTATATTTTCTTATAAACACAGTTTTCACTCACCAAGTAGAGTAGTTAGTTCAGTTTTATATGGACAGCTGCAATCTTACCACACTTCGAACGTCTTGATAACGAACTTGGGTTGTTGCTAAGAGAAGCAGCAGCGAAATCGTTACCTTTTTTTTTTTTTGGTTGTTGTATGATCCAGTGTTATTTATTTATTTTTTATTTTTTCGGAGAAAAACAATTATATTGAAATGTGACAATGAACTTTAATTGTTAGTAATTACAAAACAATTTTAGAGACAATTAAATCTATATATATATATATATAATTAAAGTGTATCGTTAAATTAACATTTATCATTTTGTTCAGCAACGCGAGATGAATATTATTGTTTTTGAGATCGCAAAAGTTTTGATAATGTTATAGATAAAACAAACCATATATACATACATAAGACTTGAGTGTTCTTGAGACACAGTGGCATTAGAGAGGTTCCGTTCGGTTTTGTTTGATTTGGTTTTGATATCGTAGTGTTTGGGGTTGATTCGCGGTAGTGGTGTCGATGTTTTTGACTACTTCCTTATTGCACTGTTCGTTTGCTTTCTTGCTCTACCGATATCGTGTGTGTGTGTGTGTTTTCTGTTCATTTTGCTATAGATTATATTATTATTTAAATATACATAAACAGCATCTCTCATCATCATCAGCAACAACAAAATATCTGTACAGCATCTCTGAGCTGTTCTGATGGTGGTATATACAAAAGTATATCTCCTCTCACTACGGTTATACTTTCACAAGTAAGTTTAAATTAATGGTTAATATCAAATGAGGTGTTTAATTAGATGAAGATGAATTGTTGGGTAAAACTTTTAACTCCTACTATCTTTCTCTTTGTATATATGTTATATTATAAACTTTTCTTCCTTATTCCTCTCCCAAGGAACATAATAAATAAAGGATATAATTATTTTAGTGATTATGTAATTACCTTAATATTTATATATATATTTATGATGAAAAAAAAAGTGTTATGTACCTAATTGTTTTAATTCAATTCTTTTAAAGTTGGGTTTTGTTTTGTTTTTTTTGGGAAAAGTTGTGTGGTTTGATAGTCTTAGGCTAAGAGGCTTTTAGTGGTTTGCTAATCACTCTCGTTAAATAAACTGTGGGGAAAAATGTGGTACCGGTGAAGATTTAAATGGTTCGAAGTAGTTATAATAGGTCATTGGTTAAACATTTCAATTTAAGAGGGAAAAGTCTTTCGAAAAAAGCCTGTGAAAATCTGTTAAAAACTATCTTATTTTCTAAAATATTTTTCTAAAAAGAAAACTTTATTTTGAAATCAATAAGTTCTAAGCTTGATTTCGTTCTATCTGAAGCATGCTAGGTCATTCTTACACAGGAAATTTAGTATCTATGCGCCTACTTCTTATCAGACGAATGAATATTAAAGCATCCTAAAAAATAATTTTCTAGTAAAATAAATCTCAAATTTATCTCTTTCTTTTTTAATCACCACAAACTATATTGTAATTTCCTGGCCTATTTTTCTGACCTGTTTCTCAAGATTTTCTTTCTGCAAACAGAGATTTCTTCAGCAGCTATTGGAATGGATGTAGCTTTGTTAAAATAATCTAAAATGAATAATTCCAAACATTGTCTTTAAATGTTTAAATTGTTGGTCAAAGATTGTATGAGTTAAAATTAATAACTTCAAAATTGGTCCCAAATAACATATATGAGCCCCATTCGTACAGATAGATTCGTATTCGTATAGATGCTTTTTGTAAATTTTCGTAAATCAAATCTGGTTGAATTAACTATTTTACCATGCCTATGCCTAATATATCATCCACCGAATCAGATTCAGATATTAAATTAATACTTTTATTCAAATATTTTAAAATTAGAGGTACTTTTCTCCGTGAAGAGAGAAAATGAAGGTTGAAGCAGCCATATTTAACGTAGGCAAACGATATGAAAATAATTTTTTTTCTGTTTAATATTTAGGTAATTTGCAACGACGGCAAAATTTAGATTATTCATTAAATGGTTTTTATGTTGTCATTCGAATGATAAAGTTCACATATCAAGTTTTTTAATCCATAGCTTAGAAGGCATTAGTATGGAGAACTACTGGTTCACGTTTCGAGTCCCGGCCCGGCGGATTTATATTTTTGATAACTAATTATTTTGAAATTTTTATGATAAAGCTCTTTTTTTTGAATATAGTTGAAAGAATTATAAAAAAAAACATATGATAAAATAAAATAACATTTAAAAAAAGCATCCACTTCGTTTCCTCATTTTTTATTATTAATAATCAGCTGTTACAAACATTTAACATTCAGAGAGTATAAAGCCTTAATAGTGACACATTGTAGTAAATCGAGACCTTTAACCCTAAGTACAAATCATCCCCCATCATAATATCTCTTCATACATACATTATTATTTTTTTAGGGTGAGTTGTGATGGTATATATTTATATGTATATATATATATATAGTTTTGTATTACATAATATGTATACAGTATTCCCTATAATAGTGTATGCTTTCTAATAGGGAAAATGAATATCTTAACGTTTAAATGTGTACATATCCACATATATACGTTAACTGGACCAAACGTGATATGCTTGTTAAAATAAGATTCGAAAATGCGTTGTGTAGGAGACAAAACCTATTATATTGTCGAAAATAGTATCTATTTTAGTGACAAAATATATAATAGGATTCATGCGATATGTATATTTGAATATGTTTAGGATTAATTTAATTCCTAAAATTATTCTGGAAATAGTCTTGAATACTGAAATAGATTTTACATTCTATACATAAAGAATTTTGTAATATAATTGTTTTTTTCCAATAACTAAACACAGGAATGACCAAGAACCGTAAGGACATAAATTAATTCTATTCTTTTGAATTAAGGTTGATCGGACAGTACAGTACATTTGATAATAAACAGAAACATCCTTTTTAACAGAAAAATAAAAAAATTTAATCTGTAAATTAATTATTTAAATTTAGATAGCATCTAATATCACTAGTCATCGGATTTATGTAATAATTTAATTACTAAAAATAATAAATAATCGTCTTTTGACGATTTGATGAAAATTTTTGTGAATTTTTTATCTTTTTAATTAAGATATTTACAAAACTCATCGTCGAACTTTTTTTTTTTTTTTTAAATTCTAACGTAATGTACGAGATTTAATAACATATCAAAAATTCAAATTTTTATCTATACATTGCTGATTTTACCTATACATGTGTCCGATCAACCTTAATGCGGGTGGAAAATTCAATTAAATTTATAAATAAAGTTTTGTACTTTCGTTTTTGTGTCAATTTCAAAAATCACTATATCTGAGAAACGATAGGTGAACACAATTGTATAAATTTCAAAAATCGCTCACAGATATGGTATAGTATTGTTTTGTTTAATCTATGGTTGTCGCTCGAACCCACTTATCGCGTTAGTTCGGAGTAATCCAGCATGTGGGGGCAAGGAGTTGCAATGTTTTACAGAATTTGTATAAATTTTGACAGCAGAATTTATACACTTCATCCAACATGTTTTTTTCAAGACAATGGATAGTAAAATTAGACCTCATACAATAATCAGTATAGCCTTAAAAATTTGTTCAAATAAATTGTGGAAGCGTCGGTCAATTGCATGAAAATCTAATATAATAATAAAATTAAACTGAAATCAAGTATTGTTCGAGATTAAGACGTCATTTCCATTATAAGACAAAGTTTGGAAATAATTTTCAATAAATCACACCATAAGTATTTGGCTGTGGCTTGCGTTGCTGATATAATCATATTACTTTTAAATCTACGATTTTAATAAATTTTATTCCTCAATAGAAATCTGTAATGAACTCGATACTAACTCTTAGATTTCTTCAATATTTAGGCCGCTTTGAGTACAGTTTCCTTGAATTACCTGGTAACTACCAACAAACTCATGCATTCATTTGTAAATACTCAGGCAAAATAAACGTTTGGTTGAAATTCCAAATCATTGCATTTTATTTAATTTTTCTAGCGTCGGTTTCAGGTTGAATATACCAGGATATAAATATTGGTAAATTTCTACCAATCCATCCAAGCTTTCAAAATATTACAAGAGAGAGTAGAGAAATTTAATTTGACTAAACAAACATTAACTAGAATATATCAAAAATTGATAATATTTTGTATGGAATAATTTTTACCACAACAATTCAGCTTCAGATAAAATATCTAATAAAAAATAATTTGTATCAGAAGTACAAAAATAACTAAACAAAACTCGCTGAAGTTAAAGGTCAATTCCACCGGATTTAACGAAATGGATAGAATGTCAACGTGCGAAAACAAGCTTTTATATGACGCAATTTTTTACCGGCCACGGGGTTGTCAACGCATGTGTGTGTTGTATGGGGTTTGTCGAAAGCCCAACCTGCTCATACTGCCTAGACGATTTGGACGATGCGGAACGTACGTTCTTTCCATGTCACAGATCGACTGAGAGAGAAAAAGACTTGGGACGTACTTGCGCAAGCAGTTTCCGGTCTGGTCCCTTTCTATTCAGAAAGGCAAAAAAGAGAAGATTTTTTACTGGGTAAAAATCTCAATTAAGCGGTTCAAAAATGTTTTCTTATTTCAATGACACACAACGTTTATACATATTGTAGGTCTCAATTCTTCAACCTTAGTCCATAAAAGAATACGAATATTGTTTTTATCGTGAATACACTCAATCGCGTCAAGTAACGGTTATTTAAGTAGCGCCATGTAATAACTATGTAACCCGTTGTTTGAACATGTTGGGGGTGGTGGACCTGCCTGTCACACCATCCATTTTGTAGGACACAAATTTTTTTGAAATCTTTATTACATTATCTCTCAGTTTAACTAACAAATTAACTGTTACTGATAAAATTTTTGCTATAGTCAAACAAACAAGTTACTCTCTTCCGCGTTTCGCTAGTCACTATCATCGAGAATTTTGGCGAGAGAAAAGTTGGGCGTCTTTTGCCTGTAACTAATCATTAAAAAAAACCGTGCTGTACTGTGGACTATAATATTTTATCCGGAAACTATATTATGAAATAAATGTTTTCAGTAACGCTAGTTATTTTCCGACCTTACTTATTTCTGCTTATTTCTGACAAGTGGTATTTTGGTACAGGTTATTTTGAACACCGTTAAAAATTATAGATTAAAGTTGTCTTTGACAAAGTAAAATTATTTTTCACTTTGAATTTATATCAGTTTTCTATTTTTTTTCCAGATTATTCTTGAAGAATATTTACAAAAACAATTGTCTGTGCGTAAAGAATAGAGCATAAAATCATAAAAGTTAAGGAACAGAAACAAATACGCACCATTGTAACAAATCAACCAAAAATAATATCAAAAGACAAAATAGCGTAACAATTGTTAAAAATATATATAGATTTGTCACATAGATAAATAAAAGAAAAATATAATATCAAAAAGCAAGGAAAAAACACTACAAACAACTGTGGTTCGAGTTATAATAAGACGGAGCACACCAAACCGAAGGGAATACCAACGAAGTGAGTCAACCGTAAATGAGACTACACATCTGTGTTCCAAACAATAAAAAAAAAACACCAATAAACTCTGTAACTTTATTATGTGCATAAAAAAATACAAAAACCGAAATTGAAAAAAACTACAAAATTATTAAAAAACAAAAACTGGATGTTAAACGAGCAAAAATGCATTTGGCAAATGAGGTATCTTCGACAACCGGCGGGGGCCATACAACCGTCCACACTGAGAATAGTAGCACATATATTACAGCTGAAATGTTAGCTGAACGGACATTAGACAGCCTGTTAGCTGAACATCCTGGTGAATTAGTACGTACCGGGTGTCCACATGTTGTTTGTACAGTATTACCACCACATTGGCGTTCAAATAAAACATTACCGGTAGCATTTAAAGTTGTGGCACTGGGTGATGTTGGCGATGGTACAATTGTTACGGTACGGGCGGGTAACGATGAAAATTATTGTGCTGAATTGAGAAATTGTACGGCAGTGATGAAGAATCAAGTGGCCAAGTTTAATGATTTACGTTTTGTTGGAAGAAGCGGACGAGGTAAGGGTAATGCAATTTTTTCTCTTTCTTTTATATATATATATCTTTGTTACTTCAAAATTTGTAAAATGAGACTGAAGTTCTATGTTTATAAATTTTGATGTAGCCATCTAGTATTTGAGTATTTTTATAAATAACTAGCTAATCTGACAGACGTTGTCCTGTCCAAAAATCCCATAGATAAAAATCACTTTCAGTTTTCCCCCGAAATTTCCAATTTTTCGGGAAACTTTTCAAATTTTTCTTTCCTTAAAAACATTATGCGGACTAAATTAGGGAAATCGGTCCAGCCGTTTTCAAGTGATGCGCTTCCTAACGAACAGCATTTAATTTTTCTTAGATATCTTATAGAAAAAATAAAAAGGTGTTACGCAAGAGCAGCGTCAAGTTAGCGAATTTCCTTAGAATACATAAATTACTCTCTAGTGGCCATAATTATAGTTTAATCAAAATGAAATGTCGCATCTGATATGATTTTAGTATTTTCAAAGTCAATTTTATTACTCAGTGGTTTGATCAAGGGGAAAGGAGGGCATAGAGAACGAAGAAAACACAAAATATAAAATTGCATTCTTAATATTAGACCAGTCGAAAAATACGTAAGGAATAAAGTTGTAGAAAATCAAGTTTGCTGCAATTCATTACCTTATCATTTTTACTCAAACCCTAATGTGTACAAAGATATTAAGGAATTTAATTTTCAATTTCAAACCGTCAATATTTCTGTAAATATTAGTGTAACAGAAAAAATGATAAAAAAACAAAATTACAGTAAAATTTGTACCTACAACTTCACTCCTGATAAATTTTTCTATTTTTCAAATATTGAGGGAGATATGCGAAATTTTGTGTTTCGCATATCTCCCGTGTAAAGTTGGAATTGTAAAAATGAAAATATATTAAGTGGAAATAAATTTTTTTTTAAATTATTAAAATCAATTTAGAAGATTATTGAATCAGATATTAAATTAAACTTTTATTTATTAATAATAAGTCTAACAAAATGACAAATATATACTTCACTTCTATTTATTATACTATGATCACTTCGGTACGGAAGAACAACTAGCGACGCTAGTCGCACAAAAAATAAATATAACTTCTACCATTACGTTGCCATATTTTGTCAATTCTCCCGTTTGAGTTCGGTCTCCTTGTGTAGTCTCCATGGTTCATATATCCGGAGTGTGATGCACCAAATATCTTGTATCTGCTGTAATTGAGAGATTGGCAGTTAAAGATTATGTGGTTGGATGTTTCTTCCCCCTCGCCAGATAGTTTGTTCCATTACGTAATCCATTGTAGAGTCCTATAGTGTTTAGGTACTTGTACCCTATTCAGGTTGAGTGCATCCAGTAGTGTTTCACGAGACACGAGGTGATGCCAAAACCTCGCCTCGCCTCGCTTTCTTAAATATCAACCTCGCCTCGCCTCGACCTCGGCCGAGGTAGAATGTTGACCAGCCTCGCCTCGCCTCGGTTGGATTAGGTATCATCCTCGCCTCGCCCGAGGTAAAATTTTTACTAAATGTGACTTATTTTGCATGAATGTACATAATATGGTTAAAAAAACTTATTAGAAAATAAATGTCTTTAAAACATAGAATATAAGTTGCTTAGTCTCTAAATTTTTATGACTCCTCGAATGAAAAAAAGTAAATTAAAAAAAATTTGGCCTAAAAAAATAATCTGAAAAAATGAAATCCCGTGATGTTTTAAGAACTATATAAGATATTTTTATACGTAAGAGGAAGATATAACACTTAACATGTATTAACATTACATATATTTTTTAAATGCTTACATTGTCACTGACAATGCATATATAAATTAAAAAATTTTTCTTTGTAAATTTGCCTCGGCCGAGGCGAGGTTTTTGTGACGATATACCTCGCCTCTCCTCGGTTAGTAACGAGGATTAAAATTTTGAACCTCGCCTTGAGGTTACCTCGTAGCCACGGTGAAACCCAAGCATCCAGGGAAATAATATTACAAATTTATTCAAATAATACCATCCCCCTTCCCTGTTAAATTCCCAATTGTAATAATTGAGAAAAAAAATCATTAGAATAATTTTTTCTTTTACTTATTACGAAAATAGAAGAAAAAAAATATGGCAAAAACAAAAACTGGTAGCAGAATGAATTAATCATTATCATCTCTCTATACTAAGAAACACAAATATAGAAAAAATAAAACATTATAAGAAAAGGAAAAAAAAAAAGAAGTAAACAATTCATGATGATTGTCGTCGGCAACATCCACATAAAAAATACACACCACCCACACCATTCGATTAAAATGTTCTCAGGTTATGTTTTTTGTTGTATTCCATCTTAAACATTATAATGTGTGTCTCTCTGCTATCCACCTTTATATTATAATATAGTATGTACCCCTCATTAGCTGCCCTTAACGAATGTATAAATTTTATTTTTTTCTGTATTTTAAAACAACCCTTAGAAGTTTGTCTCTCTGTTTTATTTTTTTGCACCCCAAACGTTTCTTATTATTAACTACTGCTAATGGTTGGAAGAGATCATATTTATTATACATTATGTACAATTTGAAAAAGCATTTTTTAAACTGACAACATTGTGCTTTTTTATAATTATTTATTACTGAATCATGAATAGAGAGATGAGAGAAGAGAGAGGGAAGGGGGATTGGGTATGTATGTGAATGGGTGAATGCATTTTTTCTTTTTTATCATTCTTTATATTATAATAACTGTTTGACAATTACCTTACCGTACTTCTGTAGGTTTGTTTGTTTGTTCGTTTCCCTCTCCCCCCCCCCCCGTGTACTTTGGGTAAAGTTTTCTTGTTTTTATTCCGGAAAATGTGTGTCTTTCCGCTATTAATAATAATATACTTTTGTTGATGGTAGTTTATTAATAAATATAAAGATATGTTATTTGGTTTGGAAGAATTTTAGTTGATTTGTTGAGAGTTTGGGAACAGATTTTCCCAGAAATGTACCGGAAACATTAGGTTTGATTGCAGTGGATATTCAGGTGGGACACATTTAGGCCTTTAGGCTTGTGATGCCTGAAAAACGTGAATGTCTCACATAGGGAACCACTATTCCTTAAAACATTTGACGTCGACCGATTTTTGTTCGAGATAGTCAAAAAATGGCTGATCCAAGTGTGTCAGTCTTTACCTAGCAAGAACATAATAGCGATAGAGAGGGTGGGTCATCGTTTCCCATTCCTCCTCATTGTGACATCTTCAGCAATAGTCTTGACGCACTGGTAGGCTCATTCGTTTGATCTTGTGACCCGTATTGGCTGCTTTTGTATTATTTAAACATTAAATCTCTGAGATTAATGGGCTAGTTTGGGACTAATACTGAGGTGAAAATGTTACTCTTCTGCTGGGAATCAAACGATGGACCTATTACATCACCTTATATAAATTTGATTTATCTACTATCTTTAAATTGTAACAATTTTTGTTTCTCCATATTGTAATTTTCATACATAATTTCGCTTGCCACGTATGCCACAATTTCCGTGGTTCGATTCCTGACAGATGTGTAATTTCATTTCAGTATTGATCTTAAATGGGCTCGGATATTCCAACAACATATATACCCAAAAATAAAAATTTTTACATTCAGTTTTCATTTTACAACACTAAGGCGAGAATTGGGAATAATATTTTCTCACAAACTTTACTTCGTTCTTGTCTATAAGCCAACAGTTAGGCAATTAACCGCCCCTTTTTTTTCTCTTAATAATTAACAAACTGCCGATGTCGGGATTCGGACCCATAACCTCCCAGTTTCCAAGAAAGCATACGGCGCAGACATAACGCCTTAGACCGCTCGGCCACTTGGACTGAATTACGATATGTGGATGATCAAAATTTCTTAGCTACCATCTGCTCCAATTTTATTGAGAGCGGTAGAAAGTGAGGGTAAATAATTTCCAAGCACAGAGTCCGTATTAAGGTGTGTCACTGACTTTTTTTGTTTTATATTTTTAAAGTTCGTGAGTACCTATTACCTAAAGAATATGTTAACGTTTTTTTCCAATTTTCTATTTATGAATAATTAATTCATAAAATCAATTTCGATTTGAAAGTATTTTCGAAAAATATATTCAACTCATGCAAAAATACAGTTTGTTGTTTACTTTCTTAACAAAAACATTTTGTCAATAAACCTGCCATGATAACTTATGTCAAAAATGAGCGAAATGTTAGATATATTTATATTTTAAAGAAATTTAACTTCTTTTTTTTTTTTTAATAGAAAGCTTTTTGAATATTAACTGACATATTTACATAATTATAACAACATTCAATAACAGACAGTATTTCATAACGTGAGACACTTGTTAATATGTAACAAGTGGCGTGTTTGAAAAACACAAAAAACTGTAATATTGGTAACTATTAAGGTGGAAATTAATCATTGTTTTGTTAACAAACGAAGTGTTTGCTTTGAACTAAATTTGCTAATAACTGTGTTTTAAAATAAAACGATCTATCATGCATATAACTTTGTTATTTTCTCATCTGATTCCACGAAATTCACCAAATAATTTCTTCTATGCAGTAACAAAAATACGAAGAATATAAAGTAGAAACTGGGCCTACACGCAACTCATGTGAGATCATACGCAATAGGGAATATGCATGGAAATTTTTTTTCACATTTATTTTCAGAATAGGAAAATACTGTTAATACTGTAATAATATTTAAAAACGAAATTAAAATCCGACAAATATCACGGAAGTTATAAGCTTTTAAAGATTATTATCTGTCTCTTTCTTGCAAAAATACTAAAAACGGAGTTTTACGTGTATTTTAAATGGTGAAAGTGTAATATGACGTCACATAACATATCAAGAGGGCTATCACTCTCTTTGTCTAATCGGGAATTTCAATCATTCATATCTCGCTTATTTTTAAAGTTATTTAAAAAGTAATTTTACCTTGATATTTGTCAAGTAAACATGCTTCAAATTCAAGTGAAAAAAAATTTTCATGCATATTCCCTATTGTATAATATTTGATACTTATGGATTTCATGGTCTAAAAAGTAATTCTAAAAAGTTTCATAATTCTCATTCTTCTGATGGAAACTATTTCGAATTTTTAGATTCACAGACATCGATTCATCTTCACCGGAAGGAAGTTCAGTAGACAGATTGTATCATGGCAAATTGTTTCATATTTTAATAGGTGTATTTAATAATATAATAAATTAATATGAATAGAAATATATTATTTGCAAATAAACAAACGAATCAACAGTAAAAACATTATAAAAAAAAACTTTAGATAGTACAGAGAGTTGTCGAATTATTGAATGAAAAACGACTTCTAAATTGAAAGAAATTATTCATATCCAATAATTCCGATATATCTAAAGTTGTCCAATTTTGATAGTCTGAAAATTATCATATTTTATAGATTATGATTACATATTGTTAATTTTTATGTTGGGTTTTCCCAATAACTTCCCGAAATCATCCCAGTTAGGCAAAATTAATGTCATATCATTAATTTTTACATTGGGTTATCCTAATGGGTTCCAAAATTGATCCCAAGTGGGAAAAAATAATATTACTTTAACAATTTTTACATTGGGATATCCAAGTTTTGTTTTTATTGGGTTCCGATTGGGATGACCTGCTTACTTGGCCTGCTCTCTTGATTCCCTATTGGGTCCGGACATATGTGTAGGGACAATTTCTAGTCGGGATAGTTTATGATGCAAGGCGTAGCTTAAGGGTTAAGGGTCAGATTAAAAGGGAGGATATTTTCGCTCAATTTTTTGTAAACACAATTTTTATATCACATAATATAAATGTTATCAACATTTTATATAATATTTTCATCCCTCAAAAATATCATATACACTTAACCCTCTATATACACATGTATGTATATTATGATTATATACATTTGTCAAAAATGTCAGAAACATTCCATACTTTTTCGCGCCCTCTGCATGAACATAACACAAACAACAACAACACAATCAGAAACAGATTTGTTTGCAATGTGTCTACAAGTAGTTAGGTATATTAGGGTTGGATTCTAGGTATATATAGTAAGCAAAAGGAAGGAGTAGGTGGATGAATTTACTTCCTTTTTTTAGTGGAGCTACTATATTAAACCTGCAGGCTCTTTGATTATACTACAAAGTGTCTCAGAATTATTCAACAATTGTTTCTCATTGTTTTGGAATTGTTCTAGAATAGAGTTTTCGTCTCCATTGAAAATCATGATTCGGGGCCACACAGATCTGTGAAAAATTTGAAAATCCAATTTGCTTTATATGCTGTATTAGTCCAAAAATTAATCTGAAAATGCTCGATCGAAAGCAGTTTGGGGAAAAATTAAAAAAGTTATGCCCAAAATGTATTATATACAATATTTTCTTCGTTTTCCTTGAGAAGTTTGAGATAAAAGTTGTAGACAAAAAAACTGTTCAAAATTCAGCAATGTATATTTTCTGTACTGTAGCGACGGGTAGGAAATAACATATATAAGTGGTCGCGCTGTCAAGAGCGCTTTGCTAGGAACTAGAAGGTTGCAAGTTCGATTTCCAACAGCGGCAGTTTGTTAATTAAAAAAAAAAATGGAGCGGTTAATTGATTATTTATCGGCATATAGACAAGAATGAAAGAAATCAGTAATGCTAGGTTTTCTGCAGTTTCTTTCACGAACTCCAGATATTTTTATGTATGAGATGACTCTAATTACATGTGTACTGACTGACTTCATACAGTAACCACACGGACAGCCATTAATAAATAATATTTAACATTGATTCTCTATTGGAAAAGCTTTCCAACACACACGGTATACTAGTCGTCATACATATACTAGTATATAATTTAAAAAGCCTTTCAAACAGCGCGCCGATACTCATGATGCCAACTGAACCATAAAATATAACCTTCTGCTGTGGACATGAAAAAAATTCACTTTTTTACGCATATTTTATCAAAAAACTTAACAACCCGATGGACATTCTCCCAAAGTTTAAAGGAAAAAGATTTCTAAGGAATTGAGGAAAGTATGTGTCGAATTTCAGAACAACCGTGACTATATTGAGAGAGTTCGAAGTAAAAACAATCGGAATTGTCCATTTTATTTCACTATGTTTATGAAGATGCATGTTAAATTTCCCAACTTACATAACGATTTTCTCAAAAACGCCATGGTGATATATTCTCAAAAAAATACAGCTGATTTTTGAGAATTCATTTTACTAATATTGTGAATTTCGTGAGTTCTTGACAACCTAATAATAGTTTGGAAACACCTTAATATTTGATATATATAGAGATTTGTTAAATGCTTGGATACTTTTTCCGGGCCACCCTGTACACAATAAAGTATTATTATTGTATCACATGGAGATAGATGGTGAGGTATGAGGTTTTTTTTGCTCCAATGTGTGTGTGTGTGTGTATTTAAGTTTTACGTATTTTATTTTTTATTCCTTATTATGCCGTGTATTTTTCTCCCCTTACGTAAAGTATTACCGATAACATTACCAATGTGACTATAATTAGGCAATCTGTCGAACATTGTAAAAGTAGGTTTTAAAAATCAACTTGATCCGGTGTTTTCTTTTCTTACTTTATTATGTTAGGAGGGATAGCTATCGTTCGTTCGTATTTTATACTCACTTATTCTGATATGCATCTTATCGATTTAAACAGATTATTAAATAAAACTGTTAAGTGTGCATTTATCTCAATATTGATGATGTAGTAGAATTGCATTTTGTCTGAACAATTACAAAAATAATAATTAATTGTAAGCTTTTGCATTGAATTGCAATTCACCTACAAAATAGTGCATATTTTTAGATTAGTTAAGTATATATGTTTTTGACTGTTAATAAAGAAACGGAACCCTAAATATATGTATTATTTGTTTGAACTGATTTAAATATATAAACGGATTATCTCAGATTCTTTTGTATTATAATTCATACATACATTTCGTGGAACTTGTCGATAGGGTGAACGGTGTTATCAAAGATTAGAGCCGTCAACAAGTAGTTAATGCCAATTTATGCAAAACTCCCTGTAGTTTTTTATATCTTAATTTGTTCATCCAAAGTTTACGAACATCAAGTTTAATTGTAGGATAATCAAGTGAAGAACGAGGAAAAATTTTTGTCCTACAAATTCAATGAAATGAACTCCAAATCAAAAATTCTGAAACTTCGGGATTTATTAGAAAAAGTTATTTTTCGCCGGTGCAAAAAAAAAATGAGCAAAATCTGTCGAAAAGTGGTGGTATGCTGGAACAACCTTAAACATTCTATAACGTAATATTGGAATAGTTATTAGGTTGTTTCAAAAGTTTTGTCCGTTTTTATGAGTCTACTTTAAACTGCCATATCTCAGTGAATACTTATTCAATTTAATCGAAATAAGCGCCATTTGAATCAGTGTACTTTTGCCAACGTAACACAAGTCGATTAATTCCGTCGGCATAAAAATTGGGCACTCGGGATTTGATAAAGTTGACGAAGGCCGTTTTTGCCTGGTCCTGATTGGCGAAAGTTCTATCGGTGAGAAAGTTATCGAAGTGCTTGAAAAGATGGTAGTCGATTGGCGAGAGGTCTGGGGAGTATGGTGGGTGAGACGCTCAATTCGTTTAATTTTCGGACGGTGATTTGTGAAACGTGACGATTTCTGTCGATCGTTCAAATCGTGGGGCACCCACTTAAAATCGCTTGACGACATCATAATAGTAATAACCTGAAAAGAGACAAAAAATTAAAATTTGGAAAAAAATGAACAGCATCAATGTATAGAGTACCGAATTCTCTATCGACCAGTATATACCACGGACACAAGTAGAATAAATATTTATTGAGATATGGAGCTACAAAAACACATGACATTAAAACGGACAAAACTTTTGAAATAACCTAATATTTATTATAATTGCCACATTGCGATTTCTTCCTATGAGATAATGGTCTAAGATCCGGCATTAGAAAAATCTTCCCTCATCTGTTAATTGAATGAAATAATGTTTAAAAGGCAGATTACAATATTATAAATGTATGAGTGCAATGTCTGCCACCGTAGTCCTGCTGGCTATTAATATTAATTAATTAATTAATATGATATAGTGTCTTTGTTTGTTGCTCGAACAAATATAATTGTCTCTCTCTCTGCGTAGATCACATTTTTTGAAAGTTTTATTACTTAAAAATTTTTTTATATAGGCTGAAAATAATTTAATTATATATTTATCATATAAAATATATTTTATAATATCACAGTAATAAAATTTTCAAAAAATGAGTCTACGCAGAGTGAGAGACAACTATATTTGTTCGAGCAACAAATAAAGACACTATTCATATTAATTAATGTTAATAGCCAGCACGACTACGGTGGCAGACATTGCACTCATACATTTATAATATTGTTATCTGCCTTTTAAACATTATGTCATTCAAATAACAGATGAGGGAAGATTTTTCTAATGCCGGATCTTAGACCATAATGCGCCTTGTCTGCTTACGAATTACCCAAAACGTGTATAAATAACGTGCTAAAATAAACACGTGACTGATAAATATATTACTTTATGGTTTCAGCTTTATTACACAAAGATATTAAAAAAAATTCTATAAATTTTACATTAACTTTAACACCAATCTCAATATTTGTTTTCCACCGTTTTTTTTTTTATTTTTCATTATATTTCACGATTCAAGAAAAATTGAAATAGAATCACGTATTGTAGGTATATGGAAGAACTAGAGAGAACTAAATAATAAATATAATTGAAAAACATAAAAACTAACCATAACGTCTGTGTGTTATTGCCGTAAGAAACCCAAGCCCACAATATGAATATCATTAATATTGCAAAATGTTTGAAAATGAAATCTTGTGGAAAAATATAATTATTATAGAATTTCCTTTTATAGAAATGTATATATCATAGCATATATATAATAATTTTTTTTCTTCAATTTCTTTTCAGTAACATTGGAAACTTACAGTCTTTAAATATTCATGATTTTTAATAATTCATTACATCTTGAGGCGACTGCAGTATATTTCATCTCAAACAGATCACGTGGTAGAGCTCATTTTCCAAAATTAATTAAGATTTGTACCTTATTTATTCAGTTTTTGAAAAAATTCTTCGGCTGGTATTTGTTCATTATAAATAAATTAATAACTTTTATTCGAAAAACCGAAAGAATAAAATACAAGTCAAATAAGAAATTTGAAAAATTACCGTTATTTTTGTGGCCTATAGTAATTATTATTTGGAATATTCTTTCAGGAATATTGGCAATCTTTCATATATGAATTGTGTTGTTTTTGAGGAAGAATTAAGACATTTTGCCTTCTATTTTTGCCCCAATTCCTAGAACAATTATTTGTATTTTATAAATACGTATTTCGACTACAAGGTAGTCATCGTCAGTATGAATTAGCTAATCGTAACTATCTCTGGGATATAGAATCAGAGATATGTTGCTCGTTGCTAATTTGGTGCGTGTCTCACAATAATATTAACAATGTTTTGTCTTTAATATGATCTGACTGAGGTTGTACCTGAAGGATTATTTGAGTTGACTGACTAATTAAGAGATTAAGTGTTTGAAGAGCACAACCCATTTATTGGCGGTATCCTTTTCTGACCATGCGGTGTTGTTATTGTCAATAGGGTGAGGGTGTTGAGCGAAGCTAACCTTGATATTCAGGTGTTAAATTTTTGAAAATGGTTTAATTTTATTAAATCGGAATTTGGAATTAGGCCTATGTCTAAATTCATTATCTGTTTTCTTAATTTGTGTATGCAGATACATAAATGCACAAATTAAGAAAACAGATAATGCATTTTGACATTATGAGTACCTTGTAGTCGAAATGCGTATTTATAAAATACACATAATTGTTCTAGGTGTTAAGTGCGGCAAAATTTCAAATTTAATTTCAGAAAACCTAGAGTTCTCTTTGATTATTTTAATAATCTTTTTAGAAATTTTAAAAAACATTTGTATATTTCGCATATTTTCTTCCAAATTTTAATCGACGATGGACTTTCTTTTTTTTCGAGAAAATATACAAAATGGAAACTCAAGACCTATGAAAATTTTAAATATAAACTAAAATTTTTGCTACATTACATGTAAGAATTTCAATTTCCCTCAATTTATTTTCTATATAGTAAAACATATCAATTTATTGTTGTAGACTATGTATGTAAATGTATAAGCAAGCGAATACAATACTAATAATTTAATTTATGAGTTTTTCGTATATAAAGGAGTTCGTATAAACGCCAAGAATTCTTCACATTTGGTCTATATGTATTAAATACAGGAAGCTCATGAAAAATCTTCTATCCTTCGAAGGAATACAGTTCATATCGAAGGAGGTATATTGTAAATCAAATATTTCCTCACCAAAAAATAACCAAATATTTATTAGTTGTAGTATTTTGTAAAAAAAAAGTTCGTTATTATTATCTCAAGTGAACCTTTTAAAAATTCTGAGTTTCTGCAACTTTTAAAAGCTGTCAAAAAAGAAAGTCGCATTCAAATCGATTCATGTATTTAAGCTACCAGGTCACAGATAGACTAAGTATTTGGTTCTGCTCCATCTCGGTGAAATTTATGTCTTTCAATAACAATGACGCATTAAAATTGACTCTTGCATTGAAGTTACTCTATCCCAGACAGATAAAATCTTCCACTTTTAGCCCACAGTTTTCGATATATAAAAATGGATAACCGTAGTCCAGAAAATTGGCGATTGGAGATTTAGAGGGAATAATGGGTCCCTAGCATATGGGTCCCTAGCACCTAGACTCTAGGTGCTAATTCCTCTAGGTGCGAAGGCGAAACGTTTCGGGGTAAGAGTTGCTATTTTAAGCAGATGAAGCTATAAGATTCTGACGAGGCCAGACGCCACACAGAAGGCCCACAATTTCTCTGCTGGGATTGCTCCCAGGATTGATGGATTCAAGCCTTCGGACCCAAACATTCTATACCTGACACCCTGCAGGTTTCTACAGGTGCATATAACATGTATGGAGGTTTCATCGTCGAATTTTATGGTTCTTCGAATTTTAAGGTTCTTTTATGTTCCAAGTGAAATCTACATATATATGGGAAATATGTTGTGTGTATGTATGTTTGTTCGAAATTCTTTAGAAAAAGCTATAGGAGAGAGCGAAATAATGAAGAGATAAGACCCTAGGTAAATTTTTCCTTCCGACTCCAGAAAAAATATCAGAAGTTCAAAATTACATAACTAACAAACATACTCGAATATAGTTTATAGTCTATAGAAATACCTGTATTAACAAAATTTTGGAAATAAATTATTTGTCAATAAGATTAAAATTTCCTGTATGCACTCTCTATGAGTGATTGTTTTGGCTTTTTTTTTTCTAGTAATTAATATAAAAAGTTCCACAATGGAAACTTGACTTGATACATAGAATGATTTCCTCCTCTAAGAAAATTCGCTTAACGAATATAGCTTCTATACAAAGAAAATTATTGTTTCATTATGATGCCTCCACATTTTTTCAATAAAAATCATGTCAGTGAAGTGTCATGTCAGTGAAGTCTGGTTTCATCTACTCAGAAAAGATTGTGACATCTTTTTTAAAACACCCTATACATATTTTAAATATATATACTCACACACATATAGAAATACATTTACACACATAAAATTGAAGAAACAATTTCCATCTACACCGCTTTGTAACGATTGTGCCACAAATAAAAATACCACTGGATTTTTTTTTTATATCACTTTTTGTTATATTTCTCTCCGCTAAACTTGATCTTTGGTTACCCACACTGGCGTGTTTGTTGCCTTTTAAAACATTCTCTTGTAACGTTTCTGTCTTCTGTATATGTAATGTATTTATTTTAAGGAAAAACAAAGAGATTATATATTATTTCTATGTATGTGGAAAAATATTAATGACTTTTCTTTGTTCTGGCAATCATTCAAATTGTTTTATATTCCCTGTGATATTCTTACATTTCGGTAATAAAATCCAAAACGAATCCAATCATATGCATTCCAATATATATTTTTTTATTGTTTCTTTTTATTGCGTTTCTGTTTGCGTTTTTGTTTATGTGGGTTTGGGTGTGTGTGTGTGTTTCGGTGACAGTTATAATTTTAACCGATTAAAATTTGGTTTTGTTGTTGCGATGATCGTTAATATGTCAAATTAAATTTATAATGATTTCATTATTATTATTAAACGATCGGTTGTTTTGGTTAACTTTCTGGCAAATTTTATTCTTTCTTAAATTTTTATTAATATTTCTGAATTTATTGTTCGAATACTTATAATTATGAATATTACAATGCATGCCTACTTGGAAACTGGGAGGTTATGGGTTCGAATACCGACATTGGCAGTTTGTCAATTATTCTGAAAAAAAAGGGGCGGTCAATTGACTAAACTGTCGGCGTATGAACAAGAACGAAGTGACCAGCGATGCTTGAGAAGGTTGTCTGGAGTTTCCTTCACGAAATACAGATGAATATCGGCATAGTTCCTACCAAGTCGGCCATATCCGTACAATTTACCATTTCCTAGTCTACACACAAAATTCCTTCCACTCCACTATCTAGCTCCGACGCGATAAATTTATATGGCTATTTCTGTATTCTAAATTCATTGTCTTATAGAGAATTACAAATTAAAGTCACCCAATTCGAAGTTAAAAAAAAATTGACGATGAATGGATGTATGTGCGCAATGGCCTATTGCGCGGCCGATGTTCTATACGTCATTTACTAGAGGGTTTTTAAATTACGAAATAGGTAACTCATATGTTTTTACAGGGCAGCCACAAAAATGGTAAAATAAAATTACACAAGTTTGCCAGGTTTTCCATGACTAAAAACTAAACTTCCAGGTCTATAAAATTCAATCACGGCCCTGGTTTTAGAGGCACCACGTGTGATATTTTCATGTATAATAAAGAAACGATCTTCCAAATCATTTTAATCTTCGGTGAAATTTTCTCTTGAATTGTAACGTCACCCGATTTCAAAAAATAAATTTTTTGACTATCATTGCAAAATTTTGACCCGATTTTAATGAAATTTTTGGAAATCTACTTTTTGCTATCTACTGAATCGACAAATTTTACTAAATCTACATATTTTCGAATAATTTGATTATTCTTGACCTAAAGTTAAAATTTCACCTATATAAAAAAAATGAAATTGGATAAAAAAATTTTTGTTCTCGATTTGAATAAAACTCACTATATAAAGTAAATTTAACCCAATAAATACGAAAATCGTATTCATTTGGCGATTTGTTGAGCGATTTACAAGATATCACTGGAAAGCGAATAAAACGGGAATTAAATCATATATAGGTGGGCATATCTAAAAAACTATCTGTTAAACCATCAAACCAACTAGATTTTTGTGTTGTATGGGTCCCAATTATTTTAGAAACTAATTTTTATTCGAATCGAAGACTAAAAATTTTCAAATTTTTTTTCAATTTTTTCTAAGGGGTATGCCTTAGAAAAAATTATGCAAAAATTTTTTTTCTTCTGATTTTGATAGAACTTAGTATAATAAGATAATTTTGACCCAAAAAATTCAAAAATCGTGTTCAATCCGCGATTAGATGCATTGTTTTCATCTCAACTCCATCTCACAAACTAAGAAGGATAGAGAGTTGGTGCACTCGTCATCTCAAAAACTATTCAAGCTATCTCTACGTTTCCTAAAAAATTGAATTCCTTGACATAAATTTAGTGGATTTGAAAAAAAATTTCATCAATATTGGATAAAATATATCCGTGATAGACTTAAAACGATTTTTTGGATTTTGACGATGTCGCCAAAATCAATTTTTTGACTATCATAGCTAAATTTTGTCAGATTTTAATGAAATTTGAATTATGAATTCTACTATTTTTGGGGCGTATTTTCCATTTTTACAATATAGAATTGTATAGCATACATAGATTTTGAAATACAAAACCATGGTTAGAACATCTCAAAAACTACAGCCATCTCTGCGCCATCCCTGAAAATTTCAAATCAGGAAATTGAAAACCTGTTCATGATATCGCAGAATCAGTAAATTTCTTTCACTTATTTCAATAGTAAATTTAGCAAATTAAGCAAAAATTATCTACCAATTTGCTAATCATATTTTTTATATTTTTAGGTAAAAGTTTCACCCTAACAATCATCGTATCAACGAGTCCACCACAAGTTGCAACATACAACAAGGCAATTAAAGTTACGGTAGATGGACCAAGAGAACCAAGATCAAAAACACGACATCAAGGATTCCATCCGTTTGCATTTGGACCACGACCATTTGTTCCTGAACATCTCGCCGGTTCATTACCATTTAAATTAAGTGGTAAGTATTTAAATACTGATATGAAAAAATTAACTCGTCAACCAGGAATCGAACCTCGGGCCTCTGGATATCTAGTCCAGTGTGCTTACCGCTACACCAAAGACGATTCTGGCGTAACAGCCAACTTTTTCATATCATTCTTATTTTTATTTTGATAGTATTACTTCTGTCGAAGTTATTATTCATATATATTTATTTGTGTTTCCTTAAGCATCAACAATACAATGTACAAATTCCATTTCGGTTACGTAAGACAAATTGTATAAGAATAGACCAATATCATTGGATAGACCAATACTTTATAGACCAATATCATTGGATTTTTAATTAAATATTGTTATGAAAAATTAACTCGTTAACCAGGAATCGAACCTCGGGCCTGTGGATATCTAGTTCAGTGTGCTTACCGCTACACCAAAGACGATTCTGACGTAACAGCCAACTTTTTCATTCTTATTTTTATTTTGACAGTATTAAGTAAGTATTTAATTGTATTGCTTAATTTGAAGTTTGATTAAAAATAAATTAAGAATTTGCATAAAAAGTAAATCTACTACGTGTAATAATTATTAAAATACTGCTGGGGTTTCGTTACCCAGCAGGGGCGTAGCTACCGCCGTATATGCCGTATCAATTATACGGGGTCCCCGGGCCACGGGGGTCCCCGACGTGCGTAAGCAAAAATTGAGAGTGTATATTTAATTTGAATTGTTTGTAAAAATATTGGAAAAAGTGACAGATAGATAATTATGATGAATAAATATTTCTTTTAATTTTATGCAAACATTTTTTTTTCTTTTGTGAGAAATCTTTACCCATCATAAGGGCCCCCAAACAAATTTTTATACGGGGCCCCGCCAAGGCCCGCTACGCCACTGTTATCCAGTCAAATCAGTTGAAGCATTTGACGAAGTAAAATATTACAATTTTAACGATACATTTAACTTCTATGAATCGTTGTTTAAGTTCATAGAATCGTTACTAGATGGCTGAGAGTATCTATGTTCAACATTTATTCTGTTGGGCTGTTTGTTAACTTTTAATTATAATAAAGTAGACGAATTCTAACAAATATAATAAATTTATAGTTTTTAAAAAGTCTTTACGAAAATAATATATTTTAACCATACTTAAATGAAAATAAACGGTATGTCTTAATTTTTAAATCCTTTTTCGAAAAAGTTTCATGTGTAGATAATAAATATTCATTAATTAATTTACTTCTAAAATGTTTAGAAATAGTTTTCTAAAACATTTTAAGTTATTTTTAAGACATGTATATATTATATTATATATTCATACATAACTTTACTGTGTAGTTAGTTGACTAATATACAGCATGTTTCTTGAAAATAGGGGAGAAAATTCAGTGAAATATTTCTTATATTTTCTCCGTGACATCTATAGACACAACTTCTTCATTCTAAATTAGCAAAAAAACTTTTAAAACTATCGGAACTAGAACCTATGTATCCTAGTGTATTCGACTTTCACTCTACCCAGGGCCGGATAAACTAATAGGCAATATAGGCAGGTCTCACGCCCAGAGAGGTGTGACATTATGAGATATGCTTAATTACCATCGTTGTTTTTTTAACTCGGATGATGCATCTATTACTATTAATGATCTAAGCATTTTTCTATAAAAAATCTGTTTTAGGAGAGCCCCAAGACTTGAATTGCCTTAGGGCCTCACATTGCTTAATCCGGGTCTGACTTTTCCACTGAAATAATGAGGTATACATGCTAACTGTACCTTCAACATATGCTGGTGTAATGGTCGTGAAAAAAGAGAAAGAAGAGTCAATTCTAATGAAAGACTTTGGAAGGAATCTTAAATTTTCTCCATATTTTTAAGAAACACTCTGTTACAAAATATATAAAATTTACACAAACAAATACAAGTTAGAACAAATAATAATGCTCTTCACTTATATGTGTATATGTGGATGTGTAAAAGTGTATAGGTTCTATGTGACTTTCAAGTTGATGAATTTGGATAGTAATTTTCTAAATGTTCGTAAGTTCATACAGAGACTTATTAAAATTTTGGAAGTGAAATTATCTGCAAAACTATATTATCTAGATATCAATAGTATTTTTTTATTTTATTTTGGGAAACTAATGTCTATTTATACATTGTTAGTATGGTTGCCGCTCGACCATTCCAAGTATCCGAGCGGTTTAAGGTGTTATGTCTGCGCAGGATGCCTACTTGGAAACTGGGAGGTAATGGGTTCGAAGCCCGACATCGACAGTTTGTCAATTAATAAGAAAAAAAAGGGGCAGTTAATTGACTAAATTGTCGGCGTATGGACTAGAACGAAGTAACCGGCTATCCTACCAATTCCTAGTCTATACACAAAAATTCCTTCTACTCCACTCACATCCTTAGGCATCACAATGGACCTTATGGTCGAAGTGTAGCCCGTCCAAGGCAGCCTCTACAATCTATGGTTGCCTTTCGGTTATTTATACCAATGGAAGTGACTAGCTTTTACTTGATTTGACATTTAAGTTATATGTCTGAACATTGATATTATTCGTTGTTCGTTGATATTATCATAAAAATCTAGGATGGAAATCGAGCCCACGACCTTTGGCATTCTAGACAATTCAATAATATATCTACAATGAATTATCGCTCTAAGTTGGCTACTTATTGATTGATCTATTTATTTTGTATCGCCATCTTGGTGTTTGATCAGCAACCTCACTCTAGAGCCTCATCTCCTATTTCTTTTCAGAGGGAAAGATACTGGATGGAATCATAGGGATTTGATTATCATATTCAGGTTGGCGTTCTGTATCTTATCCCGTGCAGGTTCGAAGTTAGGTCAGCCTGAACCCTATAGTTTTACAGCAGGGCATGCCTTTGTTTTTCTTTTTCTTTTGAGCTGAATACGTTAGAAGTCATCTCCTAGATCACAGAAAGAGCTGAAGATGTTAGAAGTGATCTATTAGATCACAGAATGAGTGTCATCCGTTTTGTTGTCGGTCTATCTAGTTCTTAGAGCAGACTCAATATTTTATTTGTCTAGATATATTGAACTTTTCCAGGGATATTATTTTTTAGTTTATTTTAGAGCTATATGTCTTAATTAGATTGCAGAAAAAGCGCCCTCCATTTTCTTGCAGGCTCCCTGTGATTTTCGATTCATTCCCTTTTTTGTATTTAATCCTAGAACAGGAATAATATTAGTAGTATCAGTATTATATTAATAATATCAGTATTATTATTATTAGATGTATTGAACTTTACGTCCAGGCATTCGATTTGAAAGCTGATGAAGTATTAAAGAGTTCATTGTTTTAATAACTTCATGCGATTCCGGTATTTTAAAACTTCAATACTTGTAAACGTTGACAGCCTTAAAATTAGAGGACCGTAAGTCTCACGTTTGAACAATTGACAAACTTCCATTACATATTTATATGTAGTATGTACATACATATATGCCGCGCGCGTGTTCTTGACATCTAACTAATGACACCCTTCCGCCTACAAATTGCTTTTGTGAGAAAATACATCGACCTAAATCATTACCTCTATATATGTATGTATGTATGTATGTATGTATGTATGTATGTATGTATGTATGTATGTATGTACGTATATATATAGTATGTATACAAATAATAGACATCACACACTCTTGTGTTAAATAGAACATATGTATTTAGGTTTGTATTAGGTAAAGGTAGAAATGTTTCGTAGTGAGTATTTCGAATTGTGTAAATACTTCACATGTGACGTTACAATATTATTCTTATTTAGGTGGTACATACCGTACGTAGTATGTACACTTGTACACTTACACTTGGAACAGTATTTTTTTTTGTATTTAAAAAAAAATTACAATAGTGAATTCATCTATTAATCTTGAATGGCAGTAACAACGGTTTCTTTTATATTTAGTTTGTAAAATCGTTTTTCCGAATTAAAAAAAAAATACAGTTTGCTGCAATACCGAGAATTCTTCATTGAAAAAGTTATCTTAAAATTTGGTTATAATTGGAGCAAAATAAACTTGGCCACCTACAATGCTACCTTTTTGTTTTTATTAAAGTAAATGAATTGAAAGGATTTTTGTACAAATTGAAATTAAACAATTTTGTGAACTGTTTTAAAAATATTTTGCTTCTTAAAAAACTTCAAGAAAACTTCACTTATTCCAAACAAGTCATTTTTTTATTAAAAAAAAAACGGTTCTACGCTGGTATTATGGGGTTCTCTAAAAAATCAATCAAATATCTAATTAAAAACAAGTCACATTTATTTATTCAAATGAAATTTTATGAAAAGTTCAAACGCTTTAAAAAATTCCTAAAATCATATGGATATTGGATATGGTCTCTGGTGGGCCAATCATAAACTAGAGCAAGACATTCGATAGACATGTTTCGATAGACATGATTCTTTCGGACCATTCTGAGTTTTGTCATACTCAGAACTATCGAACTCGCAATGGTTTCCAAGACAATGTTTCCAGAATCGATATGATTATCTGATTCCATCTTCTTAAGTACTATTTGGGCCTTATTTTATAAAAATCGCTATGTTGGTGTCCTGAAGATCATAGCCAACATTTACTATAAACAAACCAATCTTGCAACGGTATGCTCCCTTTATAAGCATAGTTTTTAAAATTGGCAAATCAAAAACACAGTTGTCACGCTTCAACTCTCGGTTTCGGTGGCGACTACACTAGTAGTTAAAATGGTTCTTGCTAAATTATCTGCGCTGTTTGAAGAGATATTAAAACACAATCTGAAAATTGGACATTTAAAACGTCTCAGACAAAGGAATCTTGGTTGTATTTGGAACTTGTAAGACATCAAGTCTTTCTAAACAAAAGTCTCCGTATAGGCACAGATTTTACTCCCACCAATTTAAAAGACGTATAAAGAATCTAGAATTCAGTTACTTCAATTTTCCCAAAGAATAAATTTATTTTGAAAACCAAAGTTTTGAGGTGGAAAATCAGTATTTTTTTGCTAACACAAATGTAAACATGAAAATTGTAATCAATTAATAAGGAAGGGAAACCATCAATCTAAAAGTCATAAAAATTGTGGACAAAGTTCATATAAATGTATTATTATAGGGTGAAGTGAACTTGTTTACGATTTATGTATGACATTTTCAAAATTAATGACTTTTATATTTGTTGTTTAGATGTAGAAGAGACTTGGACATATTTGTGATACAAAAACATGGTTATTAATATAATTCCGAAAACTTCATATTTAATCTAGAGAACACTGAATTGCTTATGGATTTGTTTGGGATCGCAAGTATTTATATTTCATATCCACATAATCTGGATGTAAAAGGAAATTTTTATTATTATAAGACTAAAACTTTTTGGAAATTCAATTTCCCATATTAGTGACGTTTATATCCCAGTCAAATGGGTTGAGCCGTGATTTGCTCAAAATTAATTAATTTTGGAGTTACAGAACACAAAAAGCAGGAACAAAGAATTGCTTTTGCACTTTTTAACTTGAAACAAATTATTTTTCGAGATCATAATTTCATATATCTTCGAGATATATAGTGTATTTGGCTACTGATGGGAAAACCTGACAAGGATCATAGGTGTGATTGTTTCTTTAATATTTAGGCATCTTTGAGTACAGTACATGTTTCCTTGAGTTATCTTGTAACTACCAACAAGCTCATGTATCCAACAATGATATTTAGGCAAAATAGACGTTTTGTTGTAACCCCAAATCATTACGTTTATTTAATATGTGTAGCGTATTATGGGATATCTTGGTTTCTACATGCTAGGCTCTCCGGCGGTGTATCGAACCGCGTTCTCCTGCGTGACAGGAGGGAAAACGGGGTTTTAGACAGGGAATTATTGTTTTGAGTTCTTCTTAATAATCATGAACTCTTTTGCACTTGCACTTCAGAAACATTCTTTATTTGAAAGTTAATTTTCTGAATGACATGTTTCGCATGGTAGTCCATTATCAAAACTGTGAACTAACATTGGAAACTTGTGAATAAAATATAAGTTTTTAAATAAAATAAATACAATAATTTTTCTGTAGTTGACTTGCAAAGAAAATTTATGATTCTTAAAAGTATTTTTAATCTAAAACAATATTAATGGACTTAGGTTAGGTTGGGTTTTAGCGGCTAACCTGGCCGAGACACATTTAGACCATAATGTCCATTGTGATACCTAGGGTTGTGAGTGGGGGACAAGGAATTTGTGTGTAGGCTAGGAATTGGTTGGTTTTGCGCCTGCAGCCGACATTGATAGGAACTATGCCAATATTCATCTGGAGTTCGTGAAGGAAACTGCAGAAAACCTTCACAAGCGTAGCCTTACTTCATTCTTGACCATACGCTGACAGTTTAGTCAATTAACCGTCCCCTTTTTTTTAATAATTGACAAACTGCCGATGTTGGGATTCGAACTCATAACCTCCCAGTCACAGTAAACCGCCTTAACAGGCGCGGCTACTTAGCAAGTTATTATTGGACTTACAATTTAAAACTCTCAACTCGAATAACAATTTTTATTTAATTTCGAATATTCTAGAATAATTTACATATTTCCAAGAATTGATCACATTACCAAAACTACCTAAAACTAGTGTTAAAAATTTATTGTACGATAAACTACTATAGTAGAAAATGATAACTGTCGTTACAATCTGGTGATGATGAACGTATATTATATTAAGGAGAGAGTACTGAACGGTTGTGTAATTGAGTTATAGTATTCGATCGTATAGTATACGAATAGATACACGATAGTAAACTTTATCATCTATATACTATTCTACAACTATCGATAACGTGTAACTTTATCTACACCTCGAACAAACCTAACTCTATTACAACATCGTTGCAAAAACATTGCCTGTATATCTAATATGTGTGTGTGTGTGATAAAATTTAACACTCACCCCTGTTCGAACTTACTTACAATTACTTGTGTTTAATGGAAGGATGATTCAATGTCGAGTTGATAAATTTTACCAATTTAGAGGAAAATTCATTATTGTTTACAACTAGAAAAAGTTTGATGTCGTCAAGGGGATTTCTCTATGAAATGAGAAACTATATGAGGGTATCGGGTGGTATAGGGGGTAAAAGTATTTCTTTTTTTTTGCACGTTAATTTTTAATCAAATATATTATTGATATTTAAATATTACAATAATTGGTCATCTTAAAATCCGTGCTTATACATAATTTTTACCCGACTACGGCCGAATTTTTATTAAAAATAACTCTAACAAAATGTATTCAATAAGTTTTTAACTCCCAAAAGTGATTTATTGACAACTTCAGTAAATTATTTACTAATTGTTTCAATTTTATGCTTTATAACTTTGATTGAATGGAATTTTCTCATCCTTTTTGACAGGAAGGAGAATAAGTATTGTATTGTTTCTAATGAAGATAATAAAACAAATGGTGGGAACAGTTTTTGTGAAATTAAAATGATTCGGAACAAATCGAATGCTGACTATTAAAGTCTAAAGTATGGTGGCGACCAAACTCTACCCGAGACCAAACTCTCAAAATTTTTTCTATTGAATCTCAAAAATATCCAGTAAGTAGCTACTTTTTGTCCAGTTGTGCATAATTTCATAACACTTTAATGTCTTACAAAGTACCTAGCATAAAAAAAATTCCACACTACTTTGTGAAAAATCGGTAAAAACTAATTTTTTGATAGATAATACCTAACTGGATCGAATTTTTCCCCCCGAATTCTCCTATTCTGAAAATTTTATCGAAGTCGTTTGGGCTGTTTTAAAGAACCCTAAATATATATCTACATAAATGAATAAATGTATATTTCTCTGGTTTAATTGTACCATTTGGTTTTTCGGAAAAATGTCTATAACAAAAGCTATCCTTTACTATTTCAAGCATGATGTTTGCGCCAAATATAATAGTTTTTGAGAAATTTGAAAACAACAATATTTCATCTCCTTAACACCCTTGATTTTTCAGTTTATCGATCTCAGTTTTTTTCTTAAATATCTTTTTTTTTTTAGGCCCATCATACCGGAATTTATGAAATAATGCATTTTAATTTTAACTTACGATAAAAAATAATAAACTTTATTGTAGCCTTTTATGAATGTACTATATAAGATTTTGAAGAATTTTATAAATGGACTATATCTAGTGCTCGTACATCCTTAAAAAAATAAACTAGAATAGAATGTATAATTATTAGTCGAAATGAAATGAAATATCCACAAAAAGCACACTCTAAGACACCCCAGCAACAGCAGGAGCATCGACAACAACAACAACAACAACGAGAAAAAAAACACAAGTAATATAAAACAAACAACCAAGTATAAAAATAAGGACTAACCTAATTCGTTACAGAAAGAAAAATGAACTTTTAATCCAATCTAATCCGTATAACAAACAAACGTACTATAGAACACATAAATAAATCTAACTGTTTTACTGTATGTTTCTAGTACGTCTATCTATCTATTGCATTCTAATATCATGTATTAAAAACAAACAACAAATACATAAAAATAAGACACAAAAAAAAAAAGAAACGAAAATAAAATGTATTCTATTGCAATTGCTTGCTTATTCGGTTTCTTGCTTACTTGTGTTGTGCGTTGTGCTTTAAAATAGAATTAAAAATAAAAAGCTTCTTATGTACAAAACAGTAAGAAGATGATGATTGTGCGGAGGCAATTAACTAATACACTTTTATATTATTACGTATTAAAGTTACAAATGTTTGTTTGTTTGTTTTTTTTTTATTTGAATTCAATAAAGGATTGGGTAAAAGAAAAGAAAATAAAAATCTGCTGTTTTTAATGATCTTCTGTTTTGAATTCGAAATTTTAGAATGTGTATCTCAGTTCAATAGGTTTCTTCTGTGCTATTTGACACATTCACGATATGATACTTCCAATAAATCTGTGAATTTTCCTTAAATTGGATCAAAGTAATTTTTTAGGGATGATATAGGCTACTTAACCACGTGAAAGAAGAATTAGTAATTAGTTCCAGCTTCATTAAAACCGAAGATTCATCGAAAAAGTAAATTAATTTTAAAACAACATGATCAATTTATGATGGATTTGTGTATTTTTGTATGCGCGTTAGAAGTTATACTTATTTGGTAGTATACAGAATTAAAGAATCTTTAAAATGACAACTTTTACTTTTCGAATGTATTAATTATATATTTGCATAATATATAAACTATAATTCATAAATTAATGCAATAATCTTTATTGCATGAATACATTTTATAATTCATTTGCCTTATTGATTCGGTTTTTCGAAAAAATTCTTCGGATAAATGTTGTTCTTTATTAATATGGTAACAACTTTTATTCGAAAACTATTCGAATGTTCTATTTTTGTAGGATTTTTAAAGAATGTATTACTTTCTAGGTCATAGTGTGATTGAGATATTTTAACCAAATACAAAGACAGAGAGTAAAGGATTTCCAACAAAAACATCCATGATAGTTATATACTTTTTAACCTACTACTTGAAAGGTATGCGTGATCCTTAAAGGGTATTGGTAATTCTTGAAAGACAAATTTGTTCAGGTAAACTCATCCACTCTTTTTTTTATAAATACGTGCAGGTATTAAGAAATTAGGACATGATTTGTTTTTTATCGCCAGAGGCAGTAATTTCCTATATTTCATTAAAAAACGAAAACTGGGTTACTCAAAATATTATTCTGACCTACAGGTAAAATTGTTAAATACCACACGAGTTCCCATTACTATTTAAATGCATACCCAATGCAGGGGTTGCTGCTAAATAACTTAAATAGAATATTTAATATCGGCGATTTGAGTTTAGCTAGAAAACAAGCAAGATCTTCTGCTACATTTAGTACCGTCAAATAAACATTTATTTCTTTACTGGAGTTATCTCTACGAATTATAGGTCCTAAATACGAATTATAGGTCCGAATTCTACATTATGCTTTATCTCAAAACGAAAATTTGTTCTTTAGTATCGAAAACCGAAACTAACAATAAAACGCGTGAATAACGAATATTTTGCCTCTGTTCCCGTTCCAAGAATTCATTTAGTCATTTCCTCGTAAACATTTCACGAACCACTGGTATACATTTTAAAAATATATATTTTTTATGATTCAATTGATAGTCAGTAGCTTAACGAAAGAAAATAAAAAGAATTAAAAAAAAAAAAAAAAACTTTGTTAACAACTAATCCTTAATGTTTATGTTAACAAGGATTTTACCGATATTTTCTACAAAGATGATTTTTATATCCCAGTTTATGTGTGTGCGTGTGGGTGTATAAGAGAGTGTGTATATAAATATATTGTGTAACAAAATCTTTCTGATGAGACACACAAAATGACATTTATCTTTAAGAAGAAAGGGTTACATATACATTGTACCCTGATATCTATAGAAATAGTGTGTTGGTGTGTATATATATACTAACTCCTATACACGCGAACTATATAGCAATAAGGGGATGAGATTATGTGTATACTATATAACAGAGGTGGGCAGGAGATGACTCGGCCAAGCTCTGAGTGAGAGGTAGGGAAGAGAGATAGAGTTAATACAGGGTAACCTACCAATTATTATTATTTTCTTTTTTTAATTAAAAAATTTTCTGAAAAAAATATAATAATACCAAATCTTTTTTATGGCCACTATTATACAAAGTAAATAATACAAGCAATCATTCAATACATACTCTGGAATTTTGGGCTGGTAATTAGGGTCATAAAATGTACCTTTTTAGTATATCTCATATTTGTGTATGAATAAAATAAAAATATATAAAAAATATATATAAATCTTTTGAACCTTTAAGTTTACCGCTGGACCATTGTAATAAAAGAGGGAAATTTTTGCAAAGGATAATTTAAATAGAAATATAGTTTTGGAAATTCCAAAAAATTTGTCTAAATATTTTACTATTCATATCCGAGAACTAATAAAGAATTATTTACCTGATTTAATTATTTTTTCTTCGTATGGAGTATGCTCAGTATAGTGTCATGGGAATTTGATGAATTAAGTTAAATTTTACATAAAGTGGGAATTTGAGTTCTTCGAGTTAGTCTACTTTGAATTGAAAAAGTGAAAAGTACTATTTGTAGTAGTGGTAATTATTTTTCGCATAATTTGTTTTTCAAAAAAAATAAAAGTAGTGAATTTAATAATGGAGAAGACATCGCAAGCAGTCTTGGATAAGTTCAGATTATTATTATTATTATCATTATTGTTATTATTATTATTATTATTATGTTTTTTGGTGTATCTCTCCATACTGTAAAAGATATTATTTAAACAATAAATATTTTATAAAACTATTTCTAAATTGATTGAATAAATTATTGGGCAATAATCGGTAGGCAACCTGTATTGAAACATCGTTCCGTCTTGCTTCAAAACATACCTTCTTTACTTACTCTCACCCAGCTTATGGAGAGCTCGTAAGGCTCAGACGAGCTGTCTGTGCCCACCTCTGCGTATATAACAGTTGTGTGTATATGTATATGTATAGAACCCTCTCTCGTAATAATATGGCACAAAACTAATGTTGTTGTTGAGACTATGTGTAGAGAAAGGGTTTATAAGTAATATTTTTCATGTACCATGCATAGAATGTAATCTTTCGTGAATTTTCGTTCTATATCATTATATTCTCAGATTAGCTAAAATACCAGGATGGTACACCATTTGATTGATTTATCTTGGCCTATCTTTATAAGATAGGCTCTGAACCAGTGAGGTGGTACACCCTTTAAATTTAGAATGTCCATACAGCCAGAATCAGGTACCTAGCCTTCAACTTGGAAATGGTGGAATCTGAGGAAAAACAATTAAAGTGGAGCTCTGTTCTGCCATTCACAAAGAAGATGGGTAGGCTCAACAAGGAACAAAGAAGAGGTTTAGCGTATGGGTTCCTAAGCACTCAATAAAAATGGATAAATTTGTCTACTTGCTAGGCTTTGGCAAGTCAGCCATTCTACATCTTTATGCTTTCCGTTTGTATTACTTCTAACAAACAAAAAATTTCCCATAAAAAACAATCGAATTCTTCATGTTCATGTTGCCAATAACCTTCATAATACCCAAGGATTGCTAATACGAGTAAGTAGTGAACCCATAAAAATCTAATTATATAATTAAACAAATTCACTACAAAAGTAAAATTGAAACACAACGAAAGACCTTTTGAAATCGTAACAAATATTTAAGCATTATCCAATCCAAATCCTTCAAATTGTTTTTAAGTTAAATTCGTTTATGAACATAGAAATAATTTCATGTATTAGTATATAAGTTAATTTTTTCTTTTATCTTAACTAAAATTTTTAACACCAAACACATAAAGATAGAAGTTACCATAAAAATCCCATCATCAATGGGTGTTTACACATCGTGTTCTCTACCATCGCAATAATTAAAAACACGATTTAATGAGAAAATGTCTTAAAAACAAACAAAAAAATATTTCAAAAGCTGATAGCCTGTTATTTGCCACGAATTTCGAATAAACTAAGCTTCTGAGATAACTAGAACCAATAACACAAAAATCTAGTTTAGTTGACGATTCGTTTAGAAACATCTAACTCTCTTTATACGGTTTCAGACAATATCTCGAAAATCGCTCACTAAATCGTCAAATTAATGTAATATTTTCTTATCTGTTTGGGTACAATTGCACTCAAATTGCGAGCAAAACAAATTTTGTATTTTCCGATCGGCATATCTCGGAAATTAATATTTGTGTCAATTGTAATGTTTTTGTTTTATTTGTAATCTTTTCCAGGGATAGAAAATCATTAAAAAAATTGCTAATTTCTGTCTATATGATGTTTATTTGAAGAACTACTCTTAAAGTTGTTGATAGTGTAATTTTAGAACAAGGGTTATTATTGGAAGCTCTAATGATTCAAAATCTCTAAATTCTCGGCTTAGTAGAATGTTAGTATTATGATACGACCAAAAAAACACGAATCATATTACATATGTAAAACGAATTAACCCGAAACAATCCAATCTTATACATGTTCACATATATCATATTATATTCTTAAGGTGATTCACTCTTATGTTATAAATGAGCTAAATGTCATTTAAGGTATTCACTTATACGTAATCATGATAATAATAAGTATGTAGTTTGTGTATGGGTGAATACATTTAAGGACGTTCATGCGCTACGCTAGAGTCAAATGAGTACTATCTTTAATAAAATTTATTTAGGATTTTAAAATAGTTGTAAAGTATATCAATAATCTTACAACGGATTAATAACCTTTTTTTAAAAGTATTCATTGTAAAATATCAGGAAATGTAAAATTTGACAGATCTGACAATAAACTATGTTGTACATTTGTATATATGTGCATATTTTTTTACTGTGCGCTGTCGCCAGTTTTCAGAAAATGGTGGCAAAAACAAACCTAACAAAACAGTTTTAATTTTGTTAAATAATTAATTCAAACGTTCGTCAACACCTTTTTTTTAAAGCAAACACATAAACTGCATATTTTACAGAATATTTATAAATATTATTTATTATGGTGACTACTTTAATAATATAATTATTATAATTTCGATAATTACTCGTTGAAATGATCGACGACTGGTTATAAATTTTTGAGGGAGGATAACTACATAATTGAGCTCTTCAATTCACAAAAAAAAAAATTTGTTATCTACTATCAAGTCTCATGCATGAACGTCCTTAGTATCATAACGTGGCACACAATAGCGGCTATGTTTTTCAGTGTTAATTCAGTATAAAACACACACAGTGCGCTAGTTGTTACCGCTATTCTTGTTTGTTTATTTGTTCACTTTTATATAAGTAATAATGCGTGTATTTTGTATATTTACTTTATTCTCTATATATATATATATATTTATATATATATATATATATATATATATATATATATATATATATATATATATATATATATATATATATATATATATATATCTTTTACTATACAAGGAACTAACGAACTATATATATAGCGTACTATTCAAAACCCTTTACGAGAACAGAAACAAGACCCCCTACGTTTTAACCGTATTATGCGAGTGTGTAATACCAACATATTGTATGTAGTACTTACTAGCTGGTAGCTAGCTAGCATCGTCGTTTATAAGACGGTATTTATTTATTCACTGTCATTTTAATTATAGCATACAATAGGTTGATAATTGTATCATTTAAAATTTAACACCTCTTCTCTATCACTTGGCACTTCGTGTCGTTTATGTATGCTCTATTTTTGAATTAATAGTTTTTGGTATTTACGTATTGTTTTTTTTTTCTTAAGGACGGTCCAGCACTGTGTTATATAATCGGGACAAAAAACCGGTTTGTTTTTATTATATAGCACAAATACATAAACACACATACGCAACACATAGACAAATTCACTGTTTATATATACAAAATAATGTTATTTTGAAGAAAAATAATAATTTTAAACTTTAATATTTCGAAAACAAAACGGTAACACACGATTTAAAAAAAAAATTTATATGATAAATATTTAGCTTTACTCTCCTAGTTTTTTTTTAAATTCTGTCGAGTATTTTTTCTAATACAACAGATAATAGTTGTGCAAATGTTGAGTTAATTGCTTAAATACCCGGTATATACTCAATTTATGAAAGAAAGATTCAATCAAACGTGTTGTTTATTTCTAAAAAAGGAATATTTTTTGTCTTTAAATTATTTTTCTATCTCTTACGGTTTCAAAAATAGATATATATATATATATATATATATATATATATATATATATATATATATATATATATATATATATATATATATATATGCGAGTCTGATCCAAAGAATGGCTCCTGTTACGAGGTATCAAAACATTTACTAAACGATTTTTGTCGGATAAAAATAATTATATTTTACAACATAAATCTGAAGTTCAAACACTATTATGGATAAATTTGATATAATGTGCGGATTACAACTACATATATAATAAATTATAAACATTTTTTTCAATGTTCCCTCTATTTAAATCAATAGTTTATTAAAATTACAATCATTTATTGTTTACAAAATTAAAATTAGATACCCATTATTAGTATAAACTAGTAGCAATAAATTGAATTATAATTCTAAAATCAATAAATTGTTTATATAATGTCGAATATATTTTAAAATTTAAAACATAATATACATAAATATAAAATGTATTATATATATATATATATATATATATATATATATATATACATATATATATATATATATATATATATATATATATATATATATATATATATATATATATATGTTATATATATAAAATACATTATAAATTATAATATTTTAAATTCAATAAAATTGATATTAATTTGCATTAATTTGGTTTTACTGAAAAGTTAAAATAATTTTTGAAAATGCATATTTTTTTTATTCCATCTATTTAAAATAATTTCAATGAAATTGTTATTTTGTAATTTATATAATTTTGGGTTAGTAATAATATTTATGAAAGGTAGTTAAGTGTGATTTGTATATCAAGGGATACGTATCATAAAAAAGGCTTGATTCATTTTATTTAGCAATTAAGCAAATGTTATTATTGTTGGGCGAGTTTATTGGTTCTACCCATGTTCCAAGCCTAACCTGAGAAGCACCAGCAAAGTAGCCGCACTTGTTAAGACGTTGTGTCTCCTTGGAACTGGGAGGTTATGTGTTCGAATCTCGTCACCGGCAGTTTGTTAATTGAAAATTAATGGGGCGGTTGATTGCCTAACTGTCAGCATACCGACAAGAACGAAGTAACCGATTATGCTTGTAAAGGTTTATTGAAGTTTCTCTTTAAGAAATCCAGATGAATATCGGTATAGGTGAATATCGGTCTACCTAAGTCGGCATCATAGAAACATAAAGTAAAAATTAATAAAGGTTGAAAAATAATGATGTGGGTGCTAGCGATTAATCGGCTATTAAATGTACGGTTGACATAAACAATTGCCAATTACGTTGCCTTGCGTTGCCTGTTTAATATAACTTTTCACTTGTTCATCAAATCAATCGAATTATTTTACACATCTTCAAACTTCTGAAAAACAAGAAGTAGCTTTATAATAATTAATACATGAATGGGGATATCGTGTTAAGGAAAAACTTTTTTCTCTTAATTTAATACAGGAAAATGTTGATCTAATTACGAATATAAACGATTTTACAACTAAAATAAATGATAATCCTAACAACACTTTCTATATAATAATTTTCTATATAGCATTTCTCTGCATGTCTCCGAAGTATTAATTTAAATTGTATATATCGTGCCTTGTCTACCTTTAGTACCCTATTTTGGTGTAATAAAGGTTAGATATAGTGGTGACGAAACAAGTATAGAAAGCGCACAATATATATATATATATATATATATATTTATATATATATATATATATATATATATATAAGAAGGTTAGAAGTTCGACTTGAGGTGACGCGTTGCGGCGCACCAATCAGGTTTGAGGCATCCCCACCTATTCAATAACATAACTTGTGTTTGTCCATACAAATACATGTCTATATTTTCTAGTATATATTCATACAGATTATTTGATCTGGTTGACTGTAGTTTTGATATTATACAACCCGTGTACTTAGTAATAATATTTTACTAACTATTCCACTGTATGAGTGTAAAATGGAAAGAAAAGATGCATGAGATGCTCTGCTCTGCTACCAGTAGCTGGTTGTATGCTTGAGAAAGATGGAATTATTTTATTTTAATGTCCGTGTTTTCATACATATAGGTGAAGGTGTCTAGTTGTATTACTTTAACGATTTTTGATATAAAGAAAACTAGTTTTTATTATATTAAAAAAAACCAAAAAAAAACAGAAGAAAATCTTTCATACTAATAAGCATTCAATACAAATTTTCTTGACTGCAGTGTTAAAATGAAAGCTTACTTCTAAAATCATATCAAAATAAATATTTTATATTCGATTATTATATAAGAGATCCGTAAAATATCATCAAAAATGGTTTTTGAATGTTCCTTGAAATTGCTATCTATGGCGTTATGGTCGTTGCTTTCTTAAGGTAGTATGTTCGGGACAATCCAGTCTAAATAAACGTTCTCATATATACGTAAAATGTCAGTAGTGATGTGTTCCATAATTTACGTAGATATCGTAATACAGAGACATTGCATGTATATATTATAACACTTGCCGAGAAAAGCTAAAAATTCCATATGTTATTAACGTTTATCTTTTCAAAAAATAGGGCAAAAACCAATTTCTTGGCTTGAAAAAATTCGTCATAAATTAATGTAATAATAAGTTGTTATTGAAAAAAATCTACAGAAAAGTTTATAATTTACGTTTATAAGTCACTTTCAGTTAACTGGTACTTTTAGCGATGAAAAAAGGTTCCAGTTTTGATAGTGAATATCTCTTTTATTACATGAGCAAAAAATTTCAAATTTATCAATTCTCAAGGGGACCGACATTCTGCAGAAACGTTGGTTTACGGACATACTACCTTAAATATCAATATTTTTTGGCATTTCATTGTTATTAGGATTTTTGGTAACAAAGTTTCAGAGTTATGACTCTATAACTTAATTCGACCCCATATGCATACAGCGTTTTTTCTTCAATTTGCAGCAGAAATCGTTCGTCAAATTTTATCACTGACCTAACGAATCATTCATTTATCAAGGAGATAATAAATAGAACAGCTATAAAGTTAGGTAAAGTATGTTATGAGTCCTTCTGTGGATGTAGAAACTATCTTTACCAAGAAGAGCTTCGAAAGGATGCAAAGAAGTTAAGAGACTCTCGCTCTTGAGATCTCTTCCGGAATTCAGGAGAGTCTGAAATCTTCTCGGAGTTTCTATCCGAAGAAGATCCAAAACCTACACCAGTCTGATAAAAATTAGATTACGGCTACTAACGGGTTTCTTCACGGGACATTGTGAGCTAAAGGAATATTTCAGGACGTTGTAATTAGGAACTAACAGCAGATTCAGAATTGGCAGAAAATGTGTCTGCTTTATTATTCTGAATTTTCTAGGAGAAATATAGTAGACAGGTTTCAGTATGTTATCAGCCTTCATTCATTTACTCATTAGATACATTACTCCAACACTAGGTTGTGATACGAATCTATTTACGCTGATGCTGAATTTTGTACCCAATAGATTGATTGAAAAAAATATACCATAATGCCCATAAGTCATAAAAATTAATTACTTAATTTAAGTATTCATAATTTTATTTTTTGTTACAGGTTTGGCTCATCATTTAGCAGGTTTACCAGGTCCTCCAGGACCCGGTCCAGAATGGGGTCGTCCACCAGGTTATCCACCTGGTCACACGCTCCTACCTCACCCACATCATCCTGCTCATGCACATCACCCAGGTCATCATATCACGACACAAGCGCATATGTGGCGGGAACATATGTTTGCCGCTTTAGATAGACCATTAGACACATCACCGAGAATAGCTGCAGGTAAGTTTATCACAAAAATCCCAGCTTACGACAATTTTCTGATACTGATATGTCTTTTACAGAGCCAACTACTTCCTCCAATGCCGCATTAGGACCAATTACCATCAATTGTAATCCACATAGTACAACATCACCGAAATCATCCCCATCAGGAGGTGCGGATCCTCGTCAAGACATTCCAGCTTCAGCATCTGGTTTGTTAACAACAACTACAGCACCTTTATCACCTCCGGAAGATGACATATCCGTGACTGGTTCGCCAACCCCATCACCTCCACCACCTACCACAAATATACAAAGTGTTTTAGCACCACAAAGCATCCATAGTTCACATTTATTTAATAACGCTTTAGCAGCCTCATTATTCCTAAACACACCGCTCCTGCCACCACCCAGTCAATGGATCTATTCCCATTTATACCCATCACCCGATTGGACGTGGTTACAATTACGTCATCAAACATTTTTACCACGGCCGATACAATCGCCATCAATTGAGAATCAAGTAAGTGATAGCAACGGTGATAAGGACATAGATGAAAGTCAAAAATTAAAATCAACAGAAAGTGCCGGTATAAATCTATCGATACACAGGGGTCGTAAAGCGGTTGTGACTTTAGTGAAACAAAAGAATGATGATAGTGTGACATCAAGTGAAAAAACTGCTACACCACCGATGGCGTCAAGTGTGAGTCAAAAGAGTAGCCATAGTAATAATAGTGCTGGCGGTAAAATTAATAGTTCGAATAGACATTCAGATGTTTGGAGACCATATTAATATTTTTTCGGTTATATTAATTTACCAAAAAAAAAACAAAAGCCTTTTTCCGTAATTAATGAGTAAAATGCAGTGTGTATTTAAACAAAAGAAAATTTTGACAGCCCGTCCTAAATAACAGTGTATTAAATTTTAATGAACAACTTTTCAAGAGAAAAATGTATATAAATGTGAAAATATATAAAAAAAAATCTTATATATATATATATTATATCATATATTACAGAAAAATTATATTGTCCTTTTTTTTATTTAAATTTTTTGGAAAAATTTTGTTGGAAAAGTTTTTATGAAATTTTTTGGTTGAATTTTTTGGGTCTTTAATGGATTTTATGTACATTCAATGTAAGTATTTAAATGTTATTACACAAATTGGACAAATTATCAGAAATAAATTATTTAAAGCAAATATAAAATTGTTTTTCATTGTTATAATATTATTTTCAGGACCTTTTTCTATCCATTTTAGATGTGGAAAAGTTGTAAAGTAAAAATCATTATGCTACTTTTAACATTAAATAAAAAATATTAACAATTGAGGTTTCCCCAGGTTGGGAAAAAAGGGTAAGAAACCATAATAGTTATTCAGATTATACGGCAAAAAAAAACTTTAAGAAGCTTGAAAATTAAAAATACTAGAGTATTATGTTGTTTTTGAAATGTTTCAGGTGGATAAAAAACCATATACTTCCACACTTTCATATTAAGTACTTCCCCTAATACTAAAAACAAAAATTGGATAAATCAAAGAAAAACACTGACTTTCGAAACTTTCCAAACATTATTTTACCTAGCTGAAGCATTCAGGTCCGGTCGACTAAAATATGAAGACAATGGTCTATCTACTAAACCTATACGATGTATCTCGAATAAAATACTGGGCCAAAGCGTAATAGTAATTAATATTAAAGTGGTTAAAATATTAGCAAGTTAATTATTTTGTAACAGACCCTCAAATTATAATCGTTTTCACAAAAAAACTAATATTATTTCAGTAAAAAAAAACCAACACTGAAACAACCCATAAATAGTGATTGACTATAGTAACAAATTTAACCAAAGAGAATTTTGAATTGAGTAAATTCACAGTAGGAAACATAAATTGTACAAAAACGTAGTTATTAGACCACATTAAAAAAAGTAATAATCGTAAAATTTTATTGTTACGATCACAAAAGGAATACACAAAAATTAATGTCTTTTTTTTAAAAATATTTTTAATAATTACTGAAATTTATTAAATATTTTGAGAGTCAGTCTTCATTTAAATTATAAAAATATTAAGGAGAAAAAAAAAACAACTAAAATTTATCACTAATCAACGGTTTTTTACTTTTTATTTTCTGCTTTTTGTAATAAAGCATTTTTAGGGTAAAATTTACATGACATTTATGTGTCTAGGAAACACTTGTTCACGGTGCCATAGCATAGGATTCAGGTAAATAAATGCGCTCCGACAAAGTGGATCTGTATTAAAATGTATTAAAAGGGCCACTATGATGTAATTGTATTGTTTTTTTTTTTTTGTTTAATGAAAAAAACTAATTTCAGTTAGAAATTATTGGATATTTTGAATAAAGGTTATTATTATTTTTTGGCTATTAATTAAGTTTTTGTTTGGAAGACTAACATTGTGTGTGGTAAGTATTTTTTAAGCGTTATTCTTTGTCTTAAAAATGTCTTGAAAGTTTGTTAACGTTTATGTTATACCATTTTCTTTAATTAGTTTTCACAGTTTTCTTTAAAGATAAAACACTCACGGACATATCGGTAAAATTATTCATTTCTAATTTAAGACGATATCAAAATCGGAGCTGTGGTTTCCGATAAAAATTATTTAGGAAAATGTTTCTGGAAATTACGAAACAAAGTTAAGGTAGCTCCAGCATTGATTTGTATAATCTGTACAAAAAACCGGTTTACTTTTATTGTAGAACAAATACAAATTCACATACATATATTTACATACAAATTAATGTAATTTTGAAAGAAAAAAAAATTTTACACTATTATATTTTGAAAACGCGAGTTCAAAAAAAAATTTATTTAAGAAATATTTATCTTTACTCTCCTAGTTTAAAAAAAATTTTGTCGAGTACAACAGATAATCGTTGGGGTGCATGAAGTTCTACATGCTTCTAATGAGAGAGAGTGAGAGAAAATGATTACTTTAATATTAATTAATGTGTAAAAAAAGAGCAAAATCCGCCGACAAATGATTTCATTTCTACCTTAAAGTTATTAATTTGTCTGTAAGTTATGAAATAAATCCTTTATAAATGTTAAAACTGTAAACTGTTATGAATATATGTTAACTTGTGTATGGATAAAACATTTATATCAAAATTTATGGAGCTATATTTCACCCTTTAAAAGGTTATAGAGTATGAGGAATGATCAATATTATTTTGGTAACTATGGCTATCATTTGATAGAACCATAAATAGTTATGGTTTGAAAAATGGCAAAACCTAAACGATATTTTATGCAAATTAAATTATTTTACTTTTGGAAGAGTCGTATTTATTTGACAATTTTCTGTTTCAATAAATTATTCTTAATAAAGAATCCCGCTGACATCGAGCATAATTTTTTGCAAAGAAATTATTCTTAGAAGTGTGGTTATAAATTTTTTTCATATCCAACGGGAATGATTCTTCAAACCTTGAAACGTAAAACTGCACTAGAATCTCCGATTTCTTCCCATCGGCAAGTTCTAATTATTTGAAGATGGTGGAAATAGTTCTAAAATAATCCTATTAGGTCAATTAATCCTATTAGGCAGAAAAACATTGTCTTTTCACCGTAAAAAAACACGAAATGAATAATATTTTCATTTTTAAAATAAACATATTAGAGAAGTTGCATGTTTTGTAATTTTATTTTTTTTCGAAAGTTTACTAAAACTTATTACGAGAAATTCAAAAAAAAAAATTTTAAACAATTTATTTTTCATGTAATTATACAATTAAAAATTGTTTGTTTGAAAATGTACATTCAAACGCCAGTGACGTCATTATATCGCTTTAGTAACGCCACCGCAAGGAGAAATGATAAAATATCTATGTTAACTAGAGAGATAAGTGACTATTAGACAATTTTCTTATGGCACGTGGTGATCTATACAAGTGTATAGCATGATTCCAATTGGCTCTCAGCCTCAACGGATATAATGACGTCACAACATATCACTAGTAGTTTTTTTTATACAAAAATTTATTAATTTTTAATTAATAATTAATAAGAAAATGAAATTGTTAATAAAAAAAAATTATCAAAACATTCTTCAAATGAATTATTCTTTCATTTATATATGAATTTGTAGTGATAAAAAATTAATGCAACCTCTCTATTTTTAAATATTATGTTTTTTTTCTGTTGATTGAAATTTATATTTTTTTTCTGATGATTGAAATTTATATTTTTCCTGGATCGAAGTTTTGGGGAATTTTTGACAATAACAAACAGTATTTAATATATTATTATACAACATATATTTTGATGATAGGATTGCATACACATTATCTATACCGTATATCGGTACATTGAACAAGGTGTCCCAGAATAGCTCGTCCCGTTCAGCAAATAATATAAAGTCTGTTTCAGAAACATTCGTATGTTATATAAAAACGGATTCCACATACCACAAGAATCTTTCGTTCGAATGACTTTTAGCTTAGTTATACAGGAACGGATTCCACAATGGATATCTCTGTAAGCAAAAAAAGTTCTGCAACAAGGTATAAGCTCAATCTCTAAAATGTTCTTGCGAATATAGTTGTCTTGGGGCAACAACTGGGGCAGCGAAACGTTTATATTCATGGTATACTGTTTCAACGTACACTAATATACTATTCTCAAACCAATGTCAATAAATTTCGTTCAAATTAAATTTAAAATTTTGCCCAGATTTCTAGAACAATTATTTGTATTTTATAAATACGTATTTCGACTACAAGGTAGTCATCATCGTATGAATTAGCTAATCGTAACTACCTCTGGGATGTGGAGTCAGAGATATGTTACTCGTTGCTAATTTGGTGCGTGTCTCACAATATGTAAAAAAAGAACTTGATACTTTTTAAGATACTATCTTGAATTCAACTTGTGCTTCGAGTTTTAAAAGCTCATGAAGTGGCTAGTAAATTGGTCTAGTCATACTTATAGTAACTGTATACACAAAAACTAAGGCTCCTCTTTCTATTTCTTAAATGGGAAATAAATGATTTTAGTACATAATTATTAGTTCTAATTTTTGCAACTCGATTTGGAAACTTGTTATCAGTTAAAAGACTAAAGAATAGCAACATCTGAGACATTCTGTACATATAGTGGACATAATAATATATAAATAGTAACATTTGTATGAATAATATAGTGAGTTAGTGAATCTCTCTAAAATAAAACGTAGTACCTACCTATATACGACGCGGAATTGCAGTGTTGAATGCATACATTATTGCGGCAGTAGCTACATATATATATATATATATATATATATATATATATATATATATATATATATATATATATATATATATATATTTAAAGGGGTAGGTAAAGTGCATTATGATCATTTGATTACTTTCGTAACTACTATTTAATAGAAACGAAGTTCTCAATAAATTGAAAATTTCAAGACTTATTATATTCAAGGCAATGGCACGTCAAATTTGGATGGAAAAGGCAACCGGATGGCGAGTGGTAATTTGGGGCTTGAAGGGATACTGAACCCCCCTCCTCCTTACCATCCGAATTCTCACCATTCTTACCATTCACAGAGAAATAGAGAAGTGTTCAAATAAATTTTGAAGATAAAACCACTTATAAATAGCTAAAAATGATAAACTTACATATTCGTTTAAGAAATTGAAAGGATCTAAAGAAAAAAAATAAGATTTAATAGAAAAGTCAGGATCAATAAGATATCTCATTTTTCAGTTATTATTCTGGTGAAAACATTAGCTAAAATGTAAAATTGTCGACTAGAACATTTATTTTTAGGACCGCTAGAATATCCCCTAAAACCGTACAAGTAGACAGAGTGCGTTAGATCGCTCGACTGGGAGGTCATGGGTTCGAATCCGAACATCGGCAGTTTGTCAATTAACAAAAAAATGAGGCGGTTGATGACTAAACTGTCGGCGTATGGACAAGAACGAAGTAACCGTCTATGCGGTTTTCTGCAGTTTCCTTCACGAACTCCAGATGAATATCGGCATAATTACTATCACAGTTGACCGCACAACCTACCAATTCCTAGTCTACACTCAAAATTCCGTCCACTCGACTCACATCCTAACATCCTTAGGCATCACAATGGACCATGTGGTCGAAGTGTGTCCCGTCCAGGACAGCCGCACAAACTATCTAATCTATACCCCCCTAAAAGGTTGGAGATATCGTTTAGAAACTTGCTATAATTCAGACACAGGCCAGAGCATCAGTTGTAAGTTGTACACGTATACTTACTCTCATATTCATGAAAGTAACCTGAGTATTTGGGAACATTAAAATTTTCAACTATATATAAATACTACAACATTATACATATAAAAAGCATTTTGGCTTTTACAAAAATTAAATGAAATATTCGCAATGATTTTATTTATAAATTGACTAGTTTGACTGCAGGGGCAGCAAATACACATTATATATACCCTGTTATTGGTAGCTTATATGTGGCTGACTATTATGGAACAGACGAAACACGTTGAATTACCTACCAACAGTTCAAATACAAATTTTAGTAAATAAAAACTATGGTTGATGGTTGATTTATTTATTGTATACGAATGTTTATATTATTTTGTAATTCTGTTCTCATTATTGTAGAGCCCTGATGAAGTCAGCAACGACTGACGAAACGTTTGCAACAGAATAAAAAAAGTTTTACATAAACGAATAGTTGTCCATATTTCCCTTAACAAAATTAATTCATTCTATGATGGACAGAAACAACAATAATAGTAAATAACCACTTTTGTATATAAAACATTCTTTCCAAGCTCTTGCTTGGAGCTCTCTGCTCCAAGCCTTGGAGCAGAGAGAAATAGTTATATTAATAAAATATAAACTTAGCAAAAAGAATTTTTTGAAGGTCCAGGCAACGCCGGCTTTTTCAATGAGTAAAAAATGAACTTGCCAAGTCAAATATAAAACAGCTACTATGAAAAAATATACGATAGTTTGTCCTTCATGTACATATTTCTACTTTTCTCGGAAAAATGTTGAAAGGACAAAAGAAAACTTGACTTTTGTATATTTTGGATTTTGATAAGATTAGATTTTCGACTTATATTTTATCACAAAAACCATGATACTATCAGAGTGCGTAAATGATTATGGGTTGACAGAAAAATAGGTTTCCTAAAAACTGACTATTCTTGATATTGAAAAGCTCTATTATCGTGAAAGATATCATGTTACAAAAATTCTTATGCATTAGTTTAATAAATATATTCTCCAAACAAACATTTCGAGATATTTTGTCCAGAGACCATCAGATATAGGTCAGAGGTTATTGAAGAAAATTATGTATATATATACATGTAGATAGGTATATATTTATATTAACTATTATATAGTTCAATTGTGTACCCAGCAATGCCTAAAATGCATTGTGGTTTTTATGAGAATGATAGACTGATTGTGAGTGGAACAAAATAATTAAAAACAATATTGGCTATTCACCATTAGACAAATAAATAAACAGATCATTTTAAAATGAATATATATATATTTATATATATATATATATATATATATATATATATATATATATATATATATATTTATTTATTTATTTATAGAGAGATTGTTATTGAATCATCCTCATACGGGGTATGAGATTGGGGAGTTGTCGTTTTTTAACCGGTCTCAACAACGAAGCGGAGCATTCAGGAAATATCAGTTTAATCCAAAACGTTAACGACCCACATGACTTTCAACTGCATAAATCACATCCTGAGCGTGACTTGAATCACTTGAATGATTCAGCGGATTCAATAATTCTGTAAAGACAATCTTTTCCATTTGGTATAACATCTAAATATATGAAACTTTTTTAAATACCTTGTATGCTTTATTAATTTTGAACACGCTTTTATTAAGATCGGTCTGTAACAGCTATGGAAGCAAATCTATTTACCCATTTCCAATTACAACGATTTAAAAGCTTTTGAAAGTATATAGCTCATGATCCCAATACAATAATATAACACAATCTAAATAGAATCTTCTAGGAATTCGAAAATACACATCAAAATATAAATTACAAATTTGATGAAAAGGTTAGTAAAGTATGAGGTTTAAAATAATATTTTTAGTCTTTATTGTCGAAATTGGGGATGAAAATTTGTATAAGAATTCCGTTTTTTTTAGAACCATGAAAATTGGAATTTAGGCTATTATAATTATAAACAATGCATACGTAAGGGAGTGATATACTTAGTATATGATATACTTAGAGTGCTGATACTTAAGGGAGTGTCTCCGAGTTTTGGCGCCTCGAGGAAGTGAAACACGAGGTGAGAATTTGTGTGGAAGTTAAGTTTTTTTCACAATGGAGACATGAATATTCATATTGTGCTTATGAAAATAACTATTTTACGGGTAGAAATGTCATGCTAGTCAGTAATAAGGTAATGGTAAAGGTAACGGTTAATTCTAGCAGTGTTACAAAATTAATTTTTTAACGATATGGTAGATTTTCTTAGTTCTATTTTTGTTAAAAAGTATGTGTTTTTTTACGTAGTATCTCTGTATGGTATAATATATCCATCTGTTTTTAATTGTGAGAAATATATAATCAAAAATTTTATTCGTACCGGTATATATATATTGATATTAATTAATTATTTTTGATTGCTTTTCATTTGTTGTTTCAACTAAAAATAATATTTTATTGGTTCTGATGTAAATAAACAGGTAAATTAATTAATACTGAACTGGTGGAGAGGAGAAAAGAAATATGAAATATAAATATTTTTAATGAAATTTTATTACTCTTTACTGCTTTGTAAACTTACTATCTGAAAACATGAAGGAACTTGTGTTGGAAACCTGACGGTTCATTTCGTACATGTGGTGATTATCGTCGACGGAATTTGATCACGGTACCTAACATATATTTAATTCCACATTTATTCAATCAGAAATTAAATGATAAAACGGTATTTTCGAAGATTGACTTGAGATGGGCTTATTATCAAATTCCTGTACACAACAATGGATGTCACCAACACTAACATTGTCACTCATTTTGGCCGATTTAAATTTTTGAGAATACCTTTTCGATTACGCAACGCAGCTCAAACCTTTTTTCGGTTTATGGCAGAACTATATATGTATGGTATTCTATATATGTAGCAGGAAATTTAAGGATCTAAACAATTCATTTTTGGGACATGAAACACCAGATTTTGGCTCACCAGAGTAAGTATACGTTAGATTCTATGCGAACAGAGTATATATTATATTCTTAGGATGTATTTTTTATGATATATTATCATAATAGATATCTTTTAAAACTCGACCAAATTTCCTCCTATTTTAACAAAATAAACGCTTTAAGGACACATTTATTTCAAAATTTATTTTCATCCTTTAATTAATTTAACATAGACAAACAGCAGCAAGTAAAAAAGTGATTAAAGAAAGAAGTATAAGATATTTTGAATGTGTAAAATCACAACATTTGTTGTAGAGAATTTTTGAAACCAAATAAACAAATAATTCACTGAGCTAAATGTAATTTCTTATGTCTGATTACATTTAAAAATAAATATTCCTTTTAAAATGGCTTAGTTAATTTGATTATATTCTATACGTATATTATTTGTTCAACACCATAACAAGCGTTAGTACAGGATGGCTCATCAACTTACTTGTTTTAAATATTGAATTTCACAAGTAGTTATTCGTCTTCAAGTAAAAAAAGGGAGAAACAGAAATAACAAACTTAGTAATGTTTAAGATCCGATTCTTGTATGATGATGAAATGATAAGAGGTTAATGGGATCAAAGAAATGTGCTAATGCAAATTCGTGACGTTCGCTGTTTATTTTTCAGCTTCTTCAGGCTGTGTACATAAAACATATATAAAAAATTACTATTCATTATTCATATAAAATTCTAAATTTACATATTTGTTCTATCCCTTACGGTTTCAAAGATGGGTAGTTTTGCCCATTTTGCCAAAACATGGTCCAATTTTGGCCACTTGATCTTAATTATTAGCTCTAGAACACTCTCGCAAAATTTCAGCTCGCTATCTCTTTTTGTTTTTGAATTATCGTGTCCACAGACGGACAGACATGCGGAAATGGAAGATTATTTTATGAATATGAACACCTTCCGACACAAAGTCGGAACTAAACTTTATATACCCTAGTATATATGATATACCGGATATTCAAATTGCATTTGATGTATTAATCATCGTTTTATTTCATGTAGTTTTGCATTCCTTGTGCCGAATTACGAGCAAATTCCCTATCACTTTGGTTGGGTTGCGACTTGAATTAGTCATACCCCTCTATACTATCTCTGCCTACATAGTTCAGTTTCAGTTTTAACATCTGAACATCATGATGTTCTCACGTGCACTCACTATATGTATACTTACAATATGATTATAACAAAATCTTTTTGTTTGATAACAATATATACCTAACTTAATGGATCATGTTACAAGTGAGAAGATTTTGTCATATTATTTATACCGATTACTAATAGTTTCATAATATTTGGAAACTTTTTATGTATCCTTTAAGTATAAAATTTATTTGTTTTGATAACTCTTGGTAATTTGGTAACCAAATATTTTACACATCAAAAGAACTAGACGCCACACTGTAGGCTAAAAATGAAAAGTACTACTAATACAAAACAAGCCAAGTCAAAAACCATTTTCAACCATTGGAAAATATAGGGAACTCTTTGTTGACGTATATTCTTGTATGTATGTATATGTATGTGGCATTGGCGCGACGAACATTTTCACCGTTAATTTGATTATTTTCTTTTACACACTAAACGTCCACTAGAGTAATTCTTTTCAATTAAAACCAATTTCTCTGCTACTGTTCTTGAAATATTTTCTTTCGTTTTATTTTTATTTTTTTGTCCGTGTAGCTAGCAGTACGATACGAATCAACCGACAACTTGGCTACTATATGGATATTATATTAAATTATTATTATTATATTAAATGAATTCATTCAAATGGTAGCTTGCTCTGCTCTGTATATATCGTAATAATTAATCTTTGTTATATTCTCTTATCTCCCCTTTTAATTTTTTTATAAATTATTTTCTTTTAATTTTTATGTAGGTGTGGGTTGGTGTGCACTTCTTATTCTTTTGATGTAATTTATTAATTTTAAACGATGTCTAATTATTAATAATTAAATTTGTAGTGTGGTCTTGAAAAATAGCAATGATGAATGAATAAATTTTCATGAAAACTATTTTGAGAATAATGAAAATTCTAAAAAAAAAAAATTAAGAACTCAAATACCCAAAAAACACAATGAAGTGCGTTCAAGATCATGTGAAGTATAGGATTTTATACAGGATCATGTATAAAAGTATAGGGACGTATAGAGTTTCCATTTTGAATTCATTTTGCTTTTATATTGGATGTCTAAACTTAAAAAGAGCGGTTCGGTTATTTGGGAATGGGGCATGTAATTCTATCAAAGATAAATAATATTTCGTAAAAGGTTTTCTGGATCGAAAAAGAGTTCATGAAAGTCCTCGCACTTTATATATAGCAGAAATTCACTAAAAAAATTTTTGTTTCATAACTTTTAAGCTTTGCAGCAGAAATATTTTACCCGTAAAACGGCGCTGACATATAGACGGTCATAGAGAAACATGGTCACCAAATTTCTTAATCGAGCCAATGGTTACGGAGATATGAAAGGAGAAAATTATATTCATATCAATCGAAATTTTAGAAAAAAATACTAATTTTTTCATTTATGTTGAATTTTTGGTTGTAGGTCAAGATTGTATTTTTCTATTTCTTTGCGAAAATTTGACAAATCTCGCCCCGCCTAGCGTCAAATAACCAAAAAAATAAAAAAATGAAAGATGGCTTTTACTTCACAAGATTTCTCGCCTTCTCGATTATTTTGGCAATATTTTCATCTTTTCTCAATTTTAATCGAGTTCTACTCAGTGTTAACATTTATATTTTAATTATTTTTATGTCCTTAACAAACAACTTTTTTTTAAAATTTTTCATTTATATGTAAATATGACATACACCTGTATATATATATATATATATATATATATATATATATTTGAACAAAAAACCTGAAATATGTCTATACACATGAGGTGTATTATTATACACAGACATAAATATATATTGCACACCAGTCGAACAGTAAGGAATATCAGTGGTAAGTCAAGGTGTCACCTTGGTGAATGCATTCAGGTGTAAACGTTGTCATAGCGTCACATCAACCAACATGACGATGATCAAGGTATCATACATATACATAATATATATATATATAGATATAGATATATAAGTTTGAATCCATTGAATAAATGGAATGATATCAACAAACGTGAAAATTCGTCGCGTTATTCAAGGTAATGTAACCAGTGATTTATATATTTTCATAAATCTGTATATATATATATATATATATATATATATATATATATATATATATATATATATATATATATATATACAGCACTAATTACCTATAGCCAGATGACACAAAATTGCCAAAAAACAAAAAACATTTATCGGATTTCGATGGAATTATTATGGATTCCTACTATTTTTGTAAAAATAATTTTATTTTTTTTTAACAAGAATATTATTTTTGTTACTCGTATTCGTTAGTTGCGAATTTCATGATGCGGTATCCATGGGAGCATTCTTTTCCGTAAACTTACAATCTAGCTGTATAAGTACATGCTATTGGATTCATTGTTGATAAAAAGTATTTCTAATGTATTCACAGTGTTGGAAATTGATCCCGAAGTCAATTTTTCAAGTTTTGCTCTCTCCAAGTATCATTATAGCAACATGCCTTCTTCATCAGTACTATAAATCGAAAATTACATTTTGTCAAAATTTCATCAAAACATTTTGTCAAAAGTTCTTGAAGCTCATGCGCCAATGTCTTCTAGATTATTAATTTCACACAATGAAAATAACACTTCATTTAATATAGAAGCCGGTTTAGTGACAGCCATTACGATTACAAATCGATCAACAGGTATAATATTTTAACTTGATTGGAATGAAATGAGGGTAGAATTTTGTAATTTACACTCAGATGCGTTCGACTTCATACATTTCATTCACCACCCTCATACAGATATTATTCTACACACTTCACGTATCCATTCATATTATAGATCATTTTTTTCCCTTTTTGGCATTCGACAATGTATGTGTGTTAGACATAATACCTACCACATACAGAGTATATCAACGTTTCTTAAGGATGTTCCAGCAATGTGTATACATACTTACACATATTATCGGCATACAGATACTTACACATGCTATCAAATATTTCCGGTAACGTTGATCTGGCAACGTTGCTCTGTGCCAATACCTATATATTATTATTGCTTATGTCAACAGTAACAATTCCCACTCTTTACTTGATCCAACTTGAGAGAGATTGGCGCACAACGTTGTCAGACCAGTATTAACCATAAACGGAATGTGTTATAATAATTTCGAAAACAAAACGGTAACAAACGATTTAAAAAAAAATTTTATAAGAAATATTAAAAAAATACTTTTCTAGTTTTTTTAAAAATTCTGTTGAGTATTTTTTCTAATAAAACAGGTAATATAGTTGGGTGGGCATGAAGTATTACATGCTTCTAAGGATGTGAGAGAATGTGAGAGAGGATGTGAGAGAATGATAACTTTGTTATTAATTATCTCGCGTTCTAAACGGTCAAAAATTTTGAAAGTCTCCGGGATATATTAGAAATCGGTATTTTTAGCCTGTGAAAAAATGAGCAAAATCTGTTGAAAAGTGGTGGGTATGCTGGAACATCCTTAAAATATTTGTTATGGAGTGTTATTTATCGCAATCTATTTATGAACGGTTCCATTTTTGCCAAAGTGTATTATTTTTTATTGAAATGTTGATAAAAAATATAATAATTTCTTATCTTTATACAAAATTGCTTTATACGAAATTGCTTTATACAAAATTACAATTATATTGATCAATTAAAAATTTTATAGGTCTTTCAAACAAGCGTGCATTAATTTTCAATCTTCCTAAGCAGTATAAATTCTTTTTTGTATATTAGGAGTTGCTTTATTCCTATTGATAGATGGTTTAAGTAGGATTCAAAAAAACTAAGAAATTAAGTTGCTGAATAACGGAATAACTTTAAACTTACGGGAAGTCGGAAAACATTAATTTTCCCACCGCAATCCTACGGAAATGATAAAACCGTTCAAAATTACCTTTTTTACTTCTGTTCATGCTAAAAGGGTGTGGTTTTTTTTTGTATTCTATCTAAGATACTGCCGGGGGAGTGGAACCTCGCTTCGAGTAGAGTGAGTTAATCTTATAACACTCATTGTAAATCGGACAGAAAATGTACCATTCCAATATTTCATAGTTGATTTGTGCCGAATTAATTCGGTTTTGGACAAACGTATTAGATAAATAATAATGAACAACTTTTATTTTAAATATTTTTTTGAAAACCAAATAGATTCGTTACCAAACGACGCTACTTTAGCAAGCGAATGCTTCTGATAAGTAATTCAGATAGAAGTCATGTGACATTGGCAGATTTAAACATTACCATTGTTAATATTACAGATTCATAAATGCTAAGAAATATACCCAATTAATAAAATTGAATAAAAGAATGGTTTAATAGATATGTTAAAACAATTTAGTCAAAATAAAAACCTCATCAAACCACCGTCTAAAATAATGATTTACATTTTCCTTCATACAATTAAAAAAAAAAACACCATCGCCTATATGACATTTTAAAAGAATGAATTTAAAAAGAAACATGCTATTGAAGATAATCATCCACTTTTCATTTAGTACCTTATTCAGAAGCAAAGCAAGGCAATGATGTCTATACAACATATCCCTTATATCGCTTAATATACATTAAGTAGTATAAACGTAGTATATATATACTATACTTATCGTTTGAGAATATTTTGCTATATGTTTTTAACCCTTTTAATAGTGTTAAACATTCCACCCCATTGAACACTTAAGATAATTGTAAAAGTGAACAATAGTTCATTCAAAGACAGTCATTATTATTATCGTTTTTTCTATCCTACCTATAGCGTATACTTTTTTTACCTCTATATATAGGCTTCAATGTGCTAATGGTCTAAGATCCGACAGTGAAAACCTTCCCTCATCCGTTATTGATTGAAATATTATTGAAAACGCTTATTGCAATATAAACAATTTGGCAATGTAATGTCTGCCAGGGTAGTTCTGCTGCAATTAACATTAATTAATTAATTAAAAATTGATTTTTTCATAATTAAATCCCTCACGTGTTAATTGAATTTTGCTTGTTAAATAACATAGTATACGATACGACAAATCTTGTAATAGCAGGCAGCGCTGCTTATTACTGCTACGGTTACCTGCAGCCAGGTGTTCAAACTTAAAGTAAACTTAGATTACTTCCCTCATATGTTAATTGAAAATTTTTTAGCTAATTTAAAAGTTCAGAATAATTAGAATACATCCATAACTGGCAGCCGTCTTAAAATCCATTACAATCAAGTGCAGCCTATATAAGAAAATTAAAAAAAAATAGAAATTATAAAAAAATACCTTGTAGAGAGAGAGAGACTATTGCATTATTCAACGTAATAAACAAGGAAAGTATATGATCATGCATTTGTAAAGCCTACTCCATTTCTAAGTGTATTTATACAAAACAGAAAATGGTTTGCAACATTTTCTGAAGATTATCTTTCATGATATTTTGTTTTGAGCTTTGTTTCGTTTCGAAGGCAATAAAGCTGTAAAATTTTTACGGATTCATAAAGAGAAAATATGTGATTTTTTATTTGACTTCCATTGGGTTTTAAACTACCTTGGAATTTTTTAACTTTTTCTAAATTTATGAAAATGAATTAAACCTCTGAACATACTAACTATATATAGAGGTCATGTGACATTCATACCAGATTTTTAAAAATGTAGATTATAGGTACCTACGTAGGTAATGTTAGGTATTTACTATGTAATCTTTTAAAATAATCGTTATTGTATGCCATTTTATTATTAGTAATAAATTATTCTGATAATTACTTTTTATTGTATTTAATTTTCATTATAGACTATAAAAGAGATTTTATATCATTTTTTTTTCTAACTCTTTGTAGACAAAAAATCTATACTTAATGTCTATATAAAGATATATTGATATTAATTCTCCCTCATTATACAATAAAGCTCTTTGAATGAAAGTTTTCCAAGAGTTTTAAATAGCATGTTTTAGATAAAGTTCACAAAGGTATTTTCATAACGAAACAACTGATGTATCTATTCCTTTTTATTCAAAACGTACAATAACTTCTGTTCAAATGTCCATGTCGATCCTGCCTAGTAAAAATATTATCAAAAGGTCGTTCACCCAGGACCTACTAATAAACTAACATTAAAAACGTGTAATGAAATCAAGTAACCACGGAGAAAGTTATAATATTATTGATAACTGGCCACAACATCTAGTGACCAAAAATGAAACCAGTGCTAGTGTGCTGTATAATTTATCGTCGGCACAGATCTTTAATATAGTTTCTTTAGAAATATCTGCATTGACATAAGTTTGGAAATAAATTATTTGTCAGTAAATTGAAAATATAAAAATTTAATATTTCTAACTGTCAACATTTAGATAATAAATATTATTTGATATAAGAAAAAAATATTATTCTCCCGTTGCACACAAAAGTCAGCCATGTTATTAAATTGTCAATAGTTAAAATATAAAAGTGATGATACTTTTTCGAACCATGACAAATCAATTGTTTTATACTAAACATGTTTACAGGATTAAAAAGAATTACTTTTGCTCATCAACCTACTTCTAGTTATATTTCTGGCATGCTGGGCAATGACATGCGAAATAAAATATACGAGACATAGTTTATAGTTATAAATTGTAAATTTTAGACATGCAATAATCAGGAAATTTAATTTATCTAACTCACATATCATTTGTTCTCATAAGTAAGTATACGTGCAAAAAAAAACAACAAAGAAACAGTATTGTATACATGTTTGATACAGTGTGTTTCAGTGGTATGGGTTGTGAAAAAAATTGAAACTGGCAATTTCGGATATGGAATCGTTAATAGATGATTCATTTATTTCGGAGAGAATATATATCAAATAGCCCTCCAGCAAATTGTCAAAACACCTATACTTTAGTGAATTAAACTATGTACTTATTTCAAATCTATGACTTTGGAGAATTTTCGCTTAAAATCTAAAAAAATTTGATTTGTACGAAAGTTAACATTATTCCGATTAACAATGGCCAGGACCAATTAACGGTTAATTGGTCCTGAAAACAAATCACATACAAATAGTGTTCATTGGAAGATATCATCTGAAAGCGGTTTACGAGATATCTTCTGCAATTTTATAAAAAGGACCATAAAACCGTTTAAAGAGCAAATCTCGGAAAAAAATCATCAAACCAATTTTATTTTATTTTTTAGGACTTTTTTTATTTTTTAGGTTCAATTGACTTCACAAACTAATTTTTATTCAAATCTAATATTAATTTTTTCTCGAAATTATTATTTCTCAATTATTAATTATTTTCAAGAAACGTCATACAACTTATACGAAACAGTTTCCATAAAATAAGGCACAAATCAATATTATAATTTTGTAAACTTGTGGGCCCATGATGCATCCACGAAGCCCTTCCCTTTATGTACTGAACCTGAACAGGATACAACTGCAGAAGGTTACCGAATTCATCACCGGGCATTGTCACCTGTGGAAGCATCTGTACACAATGGGACTCCAACTCCATAACGGATCCATTATGTGTATCCAGGCACATTATTTATTAAGCACATTAAGTATTATTTATTTATGTACATTTTCTAATCTTCTGGGAACGAGACCTTCCCACATTATCAAAATTATTAAGGTAAAATTTACATTAAATTAGTTAATAATTAAATTAGTTTTAGTGAGAAATAGCCGAAATTAAAATAATGATTCCGATGAGTCCGTCTGTCTACTATGTAAACCCATCTCAAAGAATAAATACCAATAAAACAAACAAAAAATACCCTCAAAGAATTTACCAAATAATTGAACATCAACAGAAAACTATAAATCAATATAGTGAATGCCATTAATTCAAAATTGTAATTTTAAAACATTGAATGCGAGAGATGTTCCTACAATACACTTTAGTGATGTAACGAATGTTGGATTTTTCACATTCGCTAACATATCTCCAATATTCGCGAATGCGAATGTTGATTATCAAATAAAGCGCTCGCAAAATGTTAGACAGGTTTGACCTGTCGTGTCATATTTAAACCCAACATAGCCGAGCCGATACAAGTTGAATGAACGAAGTTAGTCACACAACACAAGTTAATTCGATTTGTTTTGTTTGGAGTTGAGATTAGTTAGTATTATTGCATTTGTCAAATTGAACTGTTATTCAAAAGTGACAAAGGGATATAAAAACATGAGTAAAGCACATGATAGCGAAGTTTGGACTTATTTCACAATTTATGACGCTGAAAATGTGAAATGCTAGTTGTGTGATAAAAAATTCTCACGCAAAGGAACGGCCACTTGTGCTATGCGAAATCACCTTGAAGCTATACATAAAAATGAATATGACGAATTAAAAAGACGGAAAATGAAAAGCTTGGTGCTGCTAAACTAAATTCTTTGCCGTCCTTTTCGCGATAATGTACCAAAACCGACCTAAAGAAAATATCTTTAAGTGATTATCAAAAACAAAAGAGAAAGTATTTCTAATTTAGTTTCCTACCTTAAAACTGTTCCATAATCATTTTTTTATTCAAATATAAGTAAATTAAAAAAATACAAATCTTATCAGTTGTATTATCATTCCATATCCACGATAATGTAACAAAATCGACCTAAAGCAAATATCTTTAAGTGATTAACAAGAATAAACAAGAAAGTATTTCTAATTTAGTTGCCTACCTCAAAACTGTTCCATAATCATTTTTTTATTTAAATTAAAAAAATACAAATCTTATCAGTTGTATTATCATTCCATATCCATCCATAAATAATTTCCTTTTTGTTGTAAAATACATTCGCCGAACATTCGCATCGTTTCTTGCGAATATGAATGTGAATGTAAAAAAATATGCGAATATTCGCGAATGCGAATATTCGTTACATCACTAAGACACACATACTGGGTAAGATTACTGATTGATATATACACACACTATATATAATATAGGCGACGAGGTCGAATCGGACACGGTAGGTAGGCAGGCAGCATCATGACTTGACATGTGAAGGGTGGCCGAACCACCCCAAACCTAGAATTAATGATAGCTTTTATTGAAACTTCAATTTCTTGATTAGCCCTCCTCTATACCATCTTCTCCTTATGGTGTACGAATTATTTTAACAATTTATTTTAAACCAAGGAATGTTGTTTGCCTATATCTATTTATATATGTAGGCATTTTCTTGATTATCAAAGAAAAGAATTTATGTGTGTGTTTGTGTGTGTCTGTTATCCCTAAAGTTTTGATTAAAAATTTAAATAATATATTTTTTTCTTCCTGTTTATTTTTTATTTTTCATTAACCGTAGTGGAAGTATTTGAAATGGAAATAATATGTTAAATTGTATAGAAGAACCATTAAGCATTTTTTTCTTAACTAATTTCCTTTTTTTTTTACTTTTTGACCAGCGTTGTTGCTTTAATATTTTGTAAAGCATTAATCTAGCAACGTCTGAGAGATTATCATCTCGAAGGTTCTGTACGTAATGAAAAATGCTTGTGATAACTTTTATCTTACAAACAATTATGTTGCATCTTTTCTAGATATTTGCATACCTTGTATTTTCCAGATAGTTATAAAGGAATTATTATCACTACAAAAGTAACACTTAACTATTTATATAAACCGAAAATCAGGGTATATTAAGTTTAGGTGTTCGTAAAATGACACAATTAGCTTATTTCCACATATCCGTTTGTCCGCCGTCAACACTATAACTCAACAACGAAAAGAGAAAATGAGCAAAAATTGTGTGTGTGTTTTAGAGTAAGGTCAAGTTCGTGAATGAGCAAAATTAGATTACACTTCTCTTCTCCAGGGGTTCTACCTTTAAAACCGGAAGAGATAGAACAAAAACTTATGTGTTTTTAAATATTCCTTTTTTAAACACCTTTTATTTGAAGCTTTCTTTGATATACTCAGCATATACCGGTTATTTATGCAACAAGCAACGAGTTCTTGAATGGGCCGAATTGTGAATGGTGTGTATTGCGGGTAAGATACTTTTTCATGTTGACTATATCAAAAAATGATCAATATTCGTTATAAAGAGTGAATTTATGTAGAATCATATTCAACGATATGCTAGGGGTTTCACTGTACTATAAGTATTGAAAAGATAATTTTTCATGGTAAAAAAAAATTTTTATATCCCACAAAAAGCAAATGAAAAGAACAACAAAATGTTTAAAAAAAAAACAATATTCAAATGATTCAAATGAGTTTGTTTGTTGTATTTTTTTTTTCAATTGAGAACAGACAACAATAAAATAGTACGTACACGTACTCGTACACGTACGAACACGTACGAATGGATATATGTATGGAAAGTGATATCTTGAGTATTTATACGGTTCATTTACAAAACATAAAATAAACAAATGGTACGATATACACTTTTAAATAACTACATGACGTTTTGTTTAATGGTTTGAGTGAGTATATGGATGAGGATCATGGATTCAAATACACACACACACACACACACACCAACATTCACTCTAAACGTGATGGAATTTTAACATTTCAACTGTGTTTTGTGTGGTAAGATAACATAGGAAAACACACAAAAACAAACAATCCTTTTACTCCACTATATACTCTGATGTATATTCTGATGATGCCGATGATATGGTGGTGGTGATGATGGGTATGGACTATAGAGAAGGTAAAATACCACTTCTATGAATATAGATTATAACACACAAAAAAGTATACATATAGTATTATAGGTATACCATATTCACAGGAATAAGTGGATTCGAACCAAAAAAATTCGATTAGAGTTTAATTTTTATATTCATTACATTTAAAACCTCTTTTTGACGAAGTTTCTCTTACGAAAGTTGAGGTATTGGTGTATAAATTGCATAGATTGAACGTTTCAAAGTATATCTAATTTTGTTCTAAGCCCGTTTTTACACGTGACAGTTTTGATTCGCAATAAATGTATGTGATATAACTAGACTTACATCTCTTTGTATATGCAGAAATATAATCGCATGTTTTGTTAACAGCTATAACTCTCATCTTGCTAAATATTTCTTTCTTTGTCGAACACTTCAGTCACATGATCATAGTAAACCAATCACAAGGAAGTAAACCAATCACCCTATTCTTACACCTGAAGTTACATATAAGATTGCATGGAAATAGAAGCCAGGTCTATTGTGTTATAATAATGCCTAGTTTCATCAAAAAATACTATTGCGCTTGTTCACCAAGTCATGCCTTATGAATAGTTTCATGAAAAGTTGTAGAAAGGACTAATATAATTAAAAAAAAATATTTAATTCAACTTTTAAACATACTACAGAACAAAATTGGACAAATATTTTGTGAAATTTTCATTAAAAAAATTAGGTGCATGCGCGTGAATAACTTTTATTGAAGACATTTTCTGGAAACCAAATGAATTGGGCCACGCATTTGTTTTGAAGTCTTGTGTTTTTAAAAACTGAATGATTTCATACTCCGTCATTAAAAGTGTTGTCGCGCAATAAAATTTTTAATCTACTTCGAAAAAGGAAAGTAATAAAAGTTCTTGAATTCCAAAATGGTTTTCAACACCTATGGAAAAATACTGAAAAGAAAAATTTACACCTACAATTCTGAACTAAAAAGTAATAAAAATAACCTTAATAAAATTTCAGTTCCTTTATGATAGTTTCCTGATGCACTCAGCTTGGAATACTATGAATAGAAACTATTAACTACATACATACAACGATAAATTAAAAACATCACCGCGGAGATAGGTACTTTTATTTTAAATGTGATAGAAAATTTCAAGACTTTTTTAAATTATTTACATTTTTTTTTTTATATTTACATTATTTTTTTAAATATTTTTCCTCCAAAAGTATTTATATTTTATTTACAAAAGGGGTGAAAAATTCTATTTAGAAAAAATTTTACACTTTATTTACTAAATGTATTAACTTTTGAATCATAGAATGGCTAATTAATTAAAAAGTTTTGATAAAGTTTTGTAAGTAATTTTGTTTCTAAAGCTATGTCGTTAAAACGTGCAATAGATTTAGCATATGCATTTCTTTTAGCATATAAGAAAAGTTATTTTTAAGAATTTTATCCGGGTTTTTGCGAAATAAATATCAAATAAATTAGTATCAAGGGGGTATTCCTCCATCAGAGGGATTTTTTATGTAGTTTCATCAATGTTTGTATAAGCAACTAATTTCTACGAATAGATGTAGAAATATTTGTATAATATTTACAAAACTGAATTGGATTGACTTATTCACATTTTGTGAGGTTAGAATAAGGTGAGGTAATTAAGAAAAAATTACGTGATATATTTTTTTGAAACAAATTTTGTACACAGTAATACTCTCAAACTGTGTGAGAATGACCTTATTTTACAATTTTTTTTCTCCTAAAGTAAATATTTCCAAAGTGATGTTCTTTTATTTTATATAAAAATTGATAGGTTTGTTCTTGCGTTGAAGAAGAAAAAATTGTACTTTTCATATCGAATTTGTTGTAAGTTCGAAGAATAAAAAACTGTATTTGTCATTTCTTATATAAAATTCACATTATCAAAATATTAAACCTCTATTAAGGACGATCATGCATGAGGCTTGATAGTCATACTTTTAACACACCGTCTTATGGAGAACAGAATTTTTTTGTTCTTAAATTATAATAACTATATTATTAAAGTAGCCACCATAATAAATAATGTTTATAAATACTCTTTGAAATATGCAGTTTATATAATTGCATTAAACAAATGGTGTTGACGAATGTTTGAATTAATTATTTAATAAAATTAAAACTGTTTTGTTAGGTTTGTTTTTGCCACCATATTTTGAAAACTGGGTAGAGCGTACTGTAAAAAAATATACACATACACACAAATATATATAGTCAGATCTGTTAAATCAAGTCAAATCAATTTCTAATTTAAATTTACTGATATTTTACAATAAATACTTTTAAAATATTTAGGATAAATAAAAAAAGGTTATAAATCGTTATACGATTATTAATATACTTGACAACTTTTTTAAAATCCCAAAAAAATTTTTATTAAAGATAGTACAATAGCAAATGAACGTCCTTAATGAGAAAATCTAGATAAATGTTGATTTTGTATATAAATATAAAATGAGAAAATTTCGGAATATTTACAATGTGATTGATTGAACGAATGAAAAGATTTTTAATATTATTGTTGTCATCATCAATGAATTGAATGTGTTTTATTGATGAAAATGATTATTGACAAAAAGCCAGCACACTGTTCACAAACATAACATTTAACGATATTTGCTTATAGTTATTTATTCAAAATATCATTCCATCAATGTCAGGGCGAACACAACACCATATATATATAGGAGGTCAACATGACAAACTCACAATTGTAATACAAACATAATCAAATCGAAAATTCGAAAACTGCGTATACTTCTATTGTCTGTTAATGATGATCAGTCATCGTTCAATCATTATAAAAATCTATACACGGTAAAGAAAAAAATCTTTGTATGGAAAATATTCGTACGAATGTGTGATAATGAACTAGCATTGAATTTACAGGTTTTTTTTTTCTTCTTCTATTTTTAACAAATCATTTTTTAAATTAGAAGGGGACATTGTTAGGCAGAGCAGCACACAGGATGTACACAATTGGAAAAAGATAAGAGGAAATGTGTATTTGTGCATTGAAAATGTCCAGCACATACACACTGATATATACACGAGATACCCAATTTAACAAGTTGTCATCTGTCGTCCGATTCTGTCAATTCAATTTTATTTCAATACACTACCAGAACCAGCTAGTAATATCCCCTGCTGATATGGTCCGAATGATACTCGTCGCAATTTTATTCACATTTTCTTATATCAAAAAATACACACAGCTCTCTCGATATATAGCAAGCAGCCAGCATTGGACATATCGACATTGGGTTCCATTCACAGCACATACCACCACAAATAAAATGTATAGGATATAACAAATAAATACCCCTAAATAAAATTGAAAATGACACTATTCTTTAAAGTTGATTGAATCAGAAGGAATGGAATATAGAAAAAAAGACAAGAGCAGTTAAATTGAGTCTTATCGAATGTTTAATAAATAATTAGGGAAAAATTGTTTACGAAATTGATTTCAAAAGAAATTTGGTTCAAGTAGGTTTTCTAATTAATTTTACCATTCTTATTTCGTAGCTTCAAGTGAAGAAAATTACGAAAATTTTTTATGTTAAAAGATACTCGTGATGACGCTTTTATTATAACAAGACATCCAATGTGCAATATCTGACGTGGATTATTGGACTCCTGAACTGGAACTCTTGATTACTGAACAGGAACTCGTATTTAAACTAATTATTAATGGGAAATTGGAAAGCAAAGAGTGGGAACTTGAAGAAATCAATTTTGGCATAGTGTATACAAATGCTACTCCTTTATATTTCTGTTTATATTGATATTATTCAATTACGGTTTGCGATTTTCTTTTTTCGTGAATACGTCCTTCACATGATCCTTAGACGTTTGGTGGGCCAACAGTTTCAGTTTTCAGTTTTCGACGCTGCCGTATCTCTTGCATTCATTAGGTACTGCACTTTTTAGCCTCGTCAGATTTCTTTTGACGTGAGCTTTCCTTTGATATGCGTTTTATATAATTTCAAGCATATTTATGACTCATAGGAGACGAAATCTTAGATTTTTTTGTAAATTTTAATTTAATACCGATTTTAAGTTTTATTCTGGCGAAAATTTATATTGTCTCACATTGACTCCTAGTATTGCTCCGCAAGTTCTTCACAATGACACCAACGTCAATGTCCTATCTAAATGAGTTTCCACGCTACAAAATTTGAAGTCATTCACGCGCATGCACCTACATTGATACGTTGACGTCACAAGCAAAACAAATACAGCGTGACAAATTCGCAAAGAAATTATCTATCTATTGTGGGATCAACAAATTTAAACACATTGTTAGTCTCGAAGTTATTGGAGATTGAAATCTAACAGTATTTCGTCACATATATGTTCAACCGAACGTTTTCATCCAATAGTGACTTTGTTATGTTTAGGACAATTTTAGAGTTGATTTCACGTGAACTTTATGCTTTAAGCGCGACCTGACTTTTGTATAATATATATATTATTTTATTTTTGTAGTTTCGCTGAAGAATTTCAATCGATGTACAATTGAAACAAATCGATTACTGTATTATTAATAAGAAAACATTGAAAGTGCTATAAACATTACTTTAATAATTTACAAAGTATGACAATTAGTTTTAGTTTAATCATAAATTTTGATTACAATTGACATATGACTAGAGTGACCTGTCAATAAAATAATGAAATTGACACTGGTAAAAGGTAATATGTATCAACATTGCTATCCTTGTTATATATATTTATTTATAACACATATTGTTTCTGTTACTTTGATGGCAATACTGGTTGACGATTCAACTTGGTAATAAGGTTGCATTCAATATATACGTGTAGTTATATATACCGTTAGTATATAAGTAAAGAACTATATTCTATATTATAAAAAGTACTTAGATTATTAACTATTACCTATTTTACAATCTCGCACAGTAGCCTAATAACGAATCATTTATTCAGAGATAGACGATTGTGTTCATTTTAAAGATTTTAGACACGGTATAGTAACCGAAGAAGAAATGTCAATCCTAACATTTCAAAACGAAGTCTATGATGCACCTTTCTGCTATTATTTATTCTATACAGAAAATCAAATATCCTGATTTATATCAGATTATAGTTTTCATTTCACATGATGTGGTCTTTTTATGTTCAAAAGTATTTTCACATTCTGTATGTTGTTTCATAATCTGCAACACATGGTAGCTGTGCTTACTTTTTAGAATTAGGGTATGCGAAGAATTCGTCTTCTAATGCGGTATCGCATGAACTGCCCAATTCTTAATGATAATCCTAGTCTTCCTTTAGATATTTGTAAAATTTCATTTACTGGAAAGTTTTACTGAATTAAATAAATATTAATTTTTACAGAATATTCTATCGACAGTGTTAATGAAATTTTTCATTTTTATTACTCTAAATAACAATGAAAACGTAACAGTAACAATGTTACAGTCCTTAGTGAAGTTTTAGGGTTACAAATATGGACCAATTAACATACAGGTGGATCAAAAAGTAGTATATTGCCTTTGTTAAGTAAACTAAATGTATGAATCAACTTAACTACGTTATAAAAAAATGGAATCGGCTCAATCAAATTGAATAATTAGTCTTCGCCATTGTAAAAACGTGTCTAGAAAAACCTCTAAAAATGGCCAGGTTTTTCGGTCACAATTTTTAATTCAACAACATTTATAGTATGACTGGAAACAGTCGTAAACTAGTAGATGTTTAGTCTAAACATCTGATTTAGACTAAAAAAATCCGCTGGTCTGTCTAGGTGTCTATTTCCATATTTCCAAGAGAAATCCTTCTTACTTTTGAATCACATCTAGTAATTAGTAATTGCATGAGTGACGAGATTAAGACAGCGAGAGACGAGACGGAAATTAGAATCCCGATTTTCGATAAATATTCGAGAGCCAGATAGTGATATTTAAGGACAAAAAATAATATTTTTTTAAATTGTATATTTTCAAGAAAATCTTTAGCTGTAAAAGCTGTAAACGCTTTATGAAAACATTAAGAATCCGTGTACACTCAAAAATATCTGTATGTTGTTAGATGGTGTCATTTTATAGCACCTCTACGAAGTCAGTGGCAAGGGTGGTTATTGAATTACCCACGGAGAATACATACATATATATATATATAAACCTGATACTACTATATAGCTAGTGTTGTATTCACGACAACGACACAATCCCCTTAGATCAGCACATGTGTTACCACACTAGTCTCAATTTGAAATTGTTACATATTACGGAGGACGTACACGATCGTAGAGAAAATATCAGCAAAAGGCAGCAAAAATTAAATAAAGATCTCATAGTGTGTGTGTTTTTGTATGTGTAACGAATAAGTATGGTTGTGTAAAAAGTATATATATTGGGTGTTGCAAAATTATATTTTACAACTTTGGTAGATAACATAATTCGTTTCAAAATGAGAAAATAGTTTATTTGAATATTAACCTGGAAATGCTAGTCGTTCAAAAAAAATCATTACAGAAATATCTGATGTTCGTAGCAGTATTAGCGGAGGAGAGGACGAAGCCTGACAAGTAGGCCTTTCTAGAATTTTTTTACCGACCCCTTATGGACAAGGAATTTATATGTAGACTAAGAATTGGTAAGTTGTGCGACTGAAGCCGAATTTGATAGGAACTATGCGCAGTATTAATCTGGAGTTTGTGAAAGGAAACTGCAGAAACTGCGGTTACTTTCGTTCTTGTCCATACGTCGACAGTTAAGTTAATTAACCGCTCCCTTAAATTAAAAAAAAAGTTAACTTCATTGACAAAGTCAAACTGCCGCCGTTGGGAATCGAACCTCCAAGTTCCGAGCAGAGCACCTTTAATAGCTGGACACGGACTGGTCTCCGATGTTCGTAAGTAACCGAACATCTTCAAAATATGTACAATGGAAGAAACGTGATGCTACAAAAGGAGCGAAAATTATTTTTTTTGGAAAAGCAGTTGTCTTACAAACAAACTATTGTTGGCAGTTGCCTCTTGTTTTTTAATACCTACATTGTCGAATATTAATCCGAGAAGACGTTTAATGCAAATTTATTCCTGAAAAAAAGATACAAAGTGTTTTCATAACGTCCCAAAACTTTCAAAAAGTATTTTCATGTTAGTGGTAATAGTTTAATAATTTTTACCACCTTGGTGGTGTTGTCGGCAAGTTATGCAACATAATTTTGTAATACCTTGTACATGTAACTTTCATAATATACCATATAGAAAAATTCATTCGTAAACAGAATACGTTTTTCGTGTTTCTCATTTTCTTTTCTATTATTAAATATAAATTCATATTTTTACACCTGAAGATGAAAATATTTCTTTTATATATAAATTTTATTCCAGTCAATAATAAGATGTAGTTTGTTTATTGATACTTAAAATATTTATAAATTTATTCGCATGGTTTTAATTTGGTGGATAAGTCAAATTCTCCTCATTAAAACCAGTAGATCTACCATAAAAAATTTTCTAAGTAAATATATTTGGTTTTGAAAGAAATGTTTTTGTGATATTTCTATCGGGGTTTAGAAACATAATTGATTCTCGTGTCTTCAGCTTGATAGATAGATAGATAAATTGTAGAATCTATCCTGGACGGGCTACACTTCGCCCATAAGGTCCATTGTGATGTGTAAGGATGTGAGTGGAGTGGAAGGAAATTTTGTGTATAGATTAGGAACTATGATACGACTATGATAGGAACTATGCCGATATTCATCTGGAGTTCGTGAAGGAAACTACAGTCTAGCGGGGGGAAATACGTTCCGATTTTACCCATTAACGAACTTGACCTTACTTTTTGCTCTAGAACACACAAAAAATTTTCAGCTCGTTATCTCTTTTCGTTTTTGAGTTATCGGCTTCACGGACAGCCCGACAGACAGACGGACATGCGGAAATTGCCAAATTAGGTCATTTCATGAATATCGTTGAAGAATTTTTGTCAAGGATAATATTTTCCAGCATTACAAAGTCGGGATTAAACTTAATATACCTTGTATATTTACATATACAGGGTATAAAAATGGTTCAATAAGAAATATTATAAAATAAAATTTCTATAGGTGAAGCATAAAAATATGAAACCACATTTTCAAGTTTTGAAAAAAATAAATACTTTTGTAATTCAAAAAGTATACTTTACGTACAGATAAATTTTTTCCTGAATAACAAAATTACAAAAAATTGTATTTTGCAATAAAGTTAGTGGTGAAAATTCAGTGAAAACCATATTTTTGTTTTTATTTTTTTTTGTTTTAGTTAGGTATAGCAAGTATCTAGACACATAGAGTTAAAGTAATACACATTATTATTATTACATGATGTTATTTTCTGTCTCGGAGACTAAACTATATATATATATATATATATATATATATATATATATATATATATATATATATATATATATATATATTTATATATACGTAATAGTAAAATGTACTTTAGGGCGTTATATCTGTTCCGTTTTCCGGCTAGTTATACAAACTTCTGTATATTATATTATAGTTTCTGCTTTATGTTTCGTGAAGAAACAAAAACACAATATGTGTATGGAGAAAAGTATACACGAAACAACAGAACAACAATTTTGTACCAACAACTGTGACTTTAAACAAATCACATAATAAGAGTTTTGTTTTTTTAACCTCTATATACAGAGCACATCACATCTTTACTTGTTAGGCACAGGTTATTTTGACTCAATGTTCCATATATTCTTTTTTTAACGTATCCCTTGGCGTAGCTATCGGGGATGTTACAGATAGCAATCACCGGGGCCCCTTAACTCAGGGACCTCCATATTTCCGGGTTAGTTATTGCAGTAGCTTGTAGCTATGTCAGATAACGATTTATGCAAAAAGTTTAAAAAGCTGGTCAACCATTACGATGAGACATTTGTTATTAATAGACCATTATGTTTTGTCTGTCAGTTTTCTGGTTATTTGCACTGCCCTAATGTTATTTTTAATCATTCCCGTCACTGTTGCTTCAGCTGAACGTTCATTTTAGAGGTTAAAAATAATTAAAATTACCTACGAAGTATGAAATTGTCCATAGGACACGAAACTGTTGTAATGCTTTGAAACATGACCTTGATGCATTCATAAAAATGTGTGCTGAAATAAAAGTTCGGCGTATCATATTTTGAAGTTTATTTTCTGCGATCATCATGTTGTTTACTAAATAAATACAAAATTTATATTATATTTATAAATTTATATTTATATTTCATCTCTATTGTATTGCGAATATTTATAATTATAATTGAAATCAATCTTCTCGAAAGAGTATATTGTTTCTGTCAATGATCAAATATTGTTGAATATATTGAGATGTATTTTCAGTTATGTAAGGAAGCGGGGTCAAAAAAAAATTTCCACCTGGATCCCGCAAGGTGAAGCTACGCCACTGCACATATCCTACGTTTTTAAGCCCCGTATTGAAGAAATTTTGAATATTCGTTTTCTGTTGGACCTTAACGGAAAGTGCTTTAAACGTATATAGAATTTCATATTCTCATGTGGGATGTTGGAGACCAATATTCTCCACGAAGCTGTATTTCGTGAAATCCACCGGAACTGGAAGTAACACTTTACTGTGAATATATTTTAGGTTTAAGAAAATTTTCTCAAAAACCGACACTTTGAATAACAAAATTATTCCTGACAAAAATATGAACAACTTAACTTGTCTTTATTTCGCCAACTTTCGTAATCTCATTTTTAGCTAAATAATTTACATAATTTCTTTCAAATTCAATTTTAATAGTAAATAAATACCATTATGTGTGTATATTCTACTTCAATGTGGAATTATTAGAACGATTTTGTATATACAGGTCGTGTGAGTATTTTACCATAATTTTTTTCATGTTATGTTAAATAAAGACAACAAATTAATATTATTACTGTAAGCAATTGTTCTATTTTTGTTTAACATACAATTTTTTCAAATAATTTATATAACTTGAATGCACTTTTTTGTCTAAAAAAAAAAAATAAAATAAAACGGTTGTAGTTTTCCTTTTCTCTTGTTTTTTTTGTTAAAAATAATGAAACCCAAGTTATGTAATATATTTTCTGCTTGCATAACTTTCTGATATATTTTTCTGTTGATACTCTGTGTGTGTGTTTTCTTTCCGTTTTTTATTTTTATTAGATTTGTTTTTATTGGGATCGGTTGTGAAGATGTCAGTGCCGATAGTAATAAAATATAATGTTAATAAACCTAACCAAATTCACATAATTTTAAATTTGGGTACTTTTTTTTTTTACAAACATGTCACTAAGATTTTTGCAGAAAGTAATCTGAATAGAGTTGAATACAGGGTGATAAGAAAAGGCGCTAAAAATACACACTTAATTCTTCAGTCAATATTTGTTAAAAAATTCATGAAAGATCGTTTGAAGAAACTAAATGCCATTAATTTAGCCATAAATTCCTATAATGGCATCTACAACGAACTATAACTACAAGGTACTTTTACTACTTGGCAACGGATAAGAAATACACGACTAATTCATAACTGAATAATTCATAAAAGGCAAAAAGCGTAATTGAAAACCCATCGAAGTGATTAACTCGTCAATTAATTTTTCTATTGAATTACATCCTCTATTTATAATAATAATAATAATAATAATAATAATAATAATACCTATAAAGTTCGAATTCATCTCAATGGTAGGGCAACGGCCTTCTCCAGAGTAAACCATTTGTCTCTGTTTTTGGGTCTTATCATCCAGCAACCACCGGTAAGCGACACTAGTTCATCTCGCCATCGTCTGTTTAGGCAGCCCTGGTTTTTTGGTCCGTTAAACGGTGTCCAGGCAATGGTTTTTAGTGTCCTCTATTTAGTATTCAAAATCTGTTTAACCTATTAGGCAGCCCGATATTCTGAATCAAAGTAAAGTAAACAAATTAATTTACTCCGACATCAAAAACAAAGTGGCCGATCGGTCTTAGGCGTTGGTTCTGCGCAGTATACCTACTTGGAAACTGGGAGGTTATGGGTTCGAATACCGACATCGGCAGTTTGTCAAATATTAGGAAAAAAAAAAAGAAAAAAAAGGGGCGGTTAATTGACTAAATTGCCGGCGTATGGACAAGAACGAAGTAACCGGCTATGCTTGAGAAGGTTTTCTGCAGTTTCTTTCACGAACTCCATATGAATATCGGCATAGTTCTTATCATAGTCGGCTGCAGCCGCACATCCTACCAATTCCTAGCCTACACACAAAAATACCTTCCACTCTACTCGCATTCTCACATCAAAATGGACCAGATGGTCAAAGTGTAGCCCTTCCAGGGTAGCCGCTGCAATCTATCTATCTATCTATGCCCGGTAATGAATCCAGTAACCTTTCGAAGTTGAATCCTGTTTAGGTCTAATGCTTCAAGCAACTGCTTCTTGGATCCATTCCAAAACTGTATATTCCCGAGTTTTTGGTGTGATATATTTCCACAGTGATCACCGTGTTTAAAGTATGCAATATGTATCTCACTAAACGAAGCAGGATATCTAATTATCAAAAAAAGAACGTTAACTCATGTATAATAGATATTCAAGTAGTCCCATTATTATTAACGACATTGTTAAATGACGTTCTTCTTAAGATCTTCCATAGAATATATGCATCTTTATTGATGGAATAAATATAGGTGCAAAAAAAAAAAAATAAAACGAAGATAAATCATGAATTCAATTATTATGAAAATTCCCAAGTGATAAAGTAAAACCCGATCATCCATCAATTGGTTTATATAGTACCTACTACTACTATCTCTATGTAGATATTACAGGAGGTTGGTGTTGACATTTGGTATAACAATGGATATATATATTACAATAACCTATTGTTCGTACCTAGAAGTTATCAATATATTCGATGTATATTTCTGAATTATATCGAAAATACACGATCATTTAATCATGAATATGCAGTTTTTTCTCCAATAAAAATTAATTTTCTCACATTATCACATGCAAATAATTTGTATGCATTTTGTTCTTTAATACTTTAATACTTTTATTTGGAGATATTATTTTGTAGCATTATTAAGAAAAATATTTGGAGAACAAGTGGAAGGAGAATTCTGAGAGAGAAGATCAAACAAAGAACTTTACGAATGGTATAAAAAATCATGTATAATAAATGTAATTAGAACACAACGATTGAGATGGTTGAGTCTTAAGATTTCCGTTCGAAAGTGCGGCAAAATAGGTATTGACTAGAGAAAAAAGAAGAGGTAGCTGAGGAGCAGTTGGATAGAGTTAGCTGCGAAAGACTTAAGGGCATTGATCGCAAGTATCACATTTGGTGAGGTTATTTCACATGAAAGTATTGTTTCACGAGATACGAGGCGAGACGAGGTTTTGGTATCACCTCAACTCACCTTGCTTTTTTACATATCACCATCGCCTCGCCTCGCCTCGCCTTTTTCTTATTTTTATTACTTACATATTTAATATTACTTGTAAAAAGTATTAAAAAAAAAATACAAAAAAAGTAATAAAAGTAAAGATTAGACGCAGAGCATTGATCTAGATTGCCATAGGCCGTTGGTTCGATTCTCATTCTAGATGTGTATGATTTTTTACACCAAGCATTTGATACCAAAGAATGTCATGAAAACAAAATTAATCGTAAAAAAATTTCTAAATATTTTACAAATTACAAAAATAGATTTTTGTTGTTGTTGTGATTGTTATGTAATCCATTTCTCTAATCTATGAAAGTATATTAATAAAACAAAAGAGTATTAGAGCAACAACGAAGAATATCCTCATACTGGTTTCTTTCCTCTCTATAAAACTACCCCTTTTCAACATATTATTCAAAGTTATATATTCAAATGATGATGACTGTGACTTGAATGAATATTCATTTCAATTTGGAAACAAACTTCTCTACTGATGATACATTTTAAATGTAATATATATATATATATATATATATATATATATATATATATATATGTATATATACAGGGTGAATCGAACCAGGCGCATAATTGGTATACGCCTCTATTTCTTTCTATTAAACGAATAACATATTTAGTGGACTATTTTTGGTGGAGAGGGTATAATACAGCATATATTAGATAATATATATGTGAATATATTTGTGAGAGATAGAGTAAAAAAAATAGAGACGTATTTTATTATGCGCCGGGTTCTATTCACCCTGTATATATATTTGTGTCTTGTTTACTTATAAGGACAGACGACTAACTAAAATATATATTTAGAGATGGATGGTGTTCTATTACTAGGTATTATGTTAATTTTGTATAATCTTTATAGGAATATATGATGGAAACTATATTACATAATAATATATTTACTAAAACTACTGAAAGAGATGAATAATATGTGTTTTACAAATTAATTAACTAGATTAAATTAAATCAATTTTTGTTTTTGTCTAGAACTTTAAATTGATAATTTTATTATTAAGTTATTATAAATTAATATTGATATGCAAAAATTATCTCATCCATCAGGTATCGAGCCTTGGACCTCTGGATTACATGCCCAGTGTGCTATCTATTACACCACGGATGATAAAGCTGGATGAGTCAAAGATGAAGGAATTATTCATATGTCCATAATGTGTAAAAATAGTAAGGATCATGGGAATATGGACAATTAATTAATAAATTCACTTATTACATATCGTTAATAGGCAACGTTTATCGTATCGGACTCGTCAATACAGTTATACACATGGCCACAAAAGTTGATATCATTTTTGTTAATTTTCTTTGGGCGAAATTTTCCCCCTACCTACCTTTTCAACTTTAGAAAATCGAAAAATAATTTTTGCCTCCGATATTATTGAAAATTATATTTTTATTATGAAATTATTATGAAAATCTATTGAAAAATTTGATTCGGGTTATGGATTTTGAAGTAGCTACTTGTATGTGTCTTGGAATCCAAAGTTTCCAATCCAGAATGGTTGATACAAGCAATATGATACAAAAAAACAAATAAATCGTTTAATCAGACTGAATTTTGGTTTTTTTTTGGTTCAAAATGGTTTAGGAATCATCATTTTTAAACAATTTTGGCTACGAATTTGACCAACAAGGAGCCAAGTCCAACTCCAGAAAAGCTATCAGTAATCCAAATTGTTCTAAAGTTATAGCAGTTTTCTTACGGCTAGATCTTTAATATAGTTTATAGTTTCCATAGAAACACCTGTATTTACAAAAATTTGGTAATTCATTATTTGTCAATTTAAAATATAAATAAAATTGACGTTTTGGAATATCAAAATTTGGAAAACATAAAATTCTTTGACATACATTTTCTATGTATAAGAAATTTTTGAAGCCCGGACAACGCCGTTTTTTGCAACTACTTTGCTATAAAAATTAACATTTATGGTTCAGGATATAGACGATATTGAATTATAAATTAATGATGACGAATCTTCAGTCATTAGGGTCATAACGTATTAGCTGTTAAGTTTTTTTTTTGCGTAAATAACGGCAATTCAAGACTTTAAACTGTTCATTCGAGAACAATCGTTAGAATAGAGGATATATTTTTGATATTGCAATGTATAATATCAATTGGGGTTGTATGATACTAATATAATATTTGTCTTAATCTTGAATGTTCTGAACATAAATATAGAGAGATTCATATATCTAATAGTGCTGACTAAGTACATAGCTCAAAGCTATATAACTTTGGTCTAAATTTAACTTACAAATGTATACGCTTATAATATTTAAAATAGTATATACATATGTTTCACGTCAAAAACATATTATAAAATATATACAGTACGATTAACGAATCATCCATTTTTCCTTTATAAGATACTAGCTTATACCTGTGGCTTTGCTTATTGTTAAATAACAGACGCTTTAGACGCTATAAATAGACGCTAGTTTATTAAAAAACAATTTAAAAATATGTAAATAGGAAATTAACAAAATAAATAATACACTGATATAAAAAAATAGTGAGAGATCACATGCATTGGACTACAGGTAGTTGGTATATCATTGGACTAGAATACCAAAGGTCGTCGATATTCATCTGGAGTTCGTGAAGGAAACTGCAGAAATTCTTCTAAGACATAGCTGGTTACTTCGTTCTTGTCCATACGCCGACAGTTCAGTTAATTAACCGCCCCTTTATTTTTATTTTTATAATTGACAAACTGCCGATGTCGGGATTCGGACCCATAACGTCCCAGTTTCCAAGTACTGCATATTGCACAGACATAACGCCTTAGACCGCTCGGCTACTTGGACTGGTAAAAACGAGCTATGAATGTATCCTAAATGTTATTTCCCACCGCTTCCACTACTTTAAACATTTATCGACACTTCCACCAAATTTCTATTTCAGCGAATATTTACTCTTGTAGCGAGAAGAAATACATACCACTTTCAAAATCTAAACATAAGCTTCTTAACAAAAACAGTTTGATCAAAATCGGTTGAGAGGTTTTTGGGTGATGCTCAAACAAACAAATAAACTTTTAAACATAAATTTACACTCTTATAATAATCGAGAACAAAAATTGAGTACAATTATAGACAAAAACTATTACAATCGTAGAAAATATGACCGAGACAATCGAAATTTTTATTAGTTATCGGTCGAACTGCGAAATATAGAGCCTTTCTTTCCATTTCTGTAGTAGTTTTTAGTTTTTCAAACTTTGAATCCATTTCTGTAGTAGTTATTAGTTTTTCAAACTTTGAATTTTAGGATAAAAATGAATTTTCGTACAGTTAAAGCCAATCAATTTGAACAAAATATATTTTTTTGGTAGTACTTCACACGATATTACAATGGTGTGTATACAATGGTGTGTACACCTGATGATATGATTAACTGCTTCAGATGTATTGCATTCGACTGTACATTTATATACATATCGGGTAACATGTTTGTAGTTGAATATATTATATTTAAATATATCTTTATTATATTTGTACATTACAATTATTACTTTATCATATTTTAATACAATATAATAAATTTATCTTCTAATCCTTACCTATATGAAAGGATATTTATTTAAATATTTCATCAGGGAATATTATTTTGTATACACAATATGTGCATTATGTAATTTATTTGCTCAATATTATTAAAAAGTTCGAAAACATCAAATTAAAATATTGTAGGATACTTCACAAATGTAATCGTTTTAAAAACACTGCACACTGGTACTATTTTTTACTAAGATTAAACATAACTAGTCCTTAGCACATATAAAATAACTGTCAAAAATAGTAATAATTTCATAAACATATTTTAATTACTTGACATTATAAAATAAAATAAACGATTTTTATAATGCAAATTGCACAATTTATATACAAGTAAATAAGTTGTATTTGGTTGTTTACTCTCACCAATGGTTCTTTTTTTACGCTAAAAAGAGTTTCTCTAGTGGTTTATCTTGTAGCAAATTATATGATATTTTATTAGGTTTATTCAAGCAATATTCGAGCAATATTCATAAATGTCAAGATATTACCATCGTGACGTAACAAATGGTTTCATTCACCAATATAAGTAAGTAAATAATTTAAGTATATTATAATCATATAAGAACAGTGAACCATCTTAATATCTTAAATTTCATCAAAGTATCTTACAATTGCAGTGCTGAATATCTTAGTCTGCTGTAAATGCTAAAAAGTACCCTACCAAATGGACATACCAAATAACAGTATTATACCAAATGGACTCATTCATCAATATTACCAAAAAAATAAATAAACTAAGTATATTATAATCATATGAGAACATAATTAGTACACAAATGGAAAAATCATCGAAATAAGTGAAAATACAAACAATAGAACATGAGCAAAAAATGAGCCTATTAAATAATATAAACACAACCACCATACCTCATCATCCTGGGGTCACATCCATGGTACATGAAAAATAATATATCACGACACAATGATACATCACATATTTATATAAAATATATATAAAAAAAAACAACATACATACACATAGAAAAATACTCACAATTATCAACCTCTCAAAAATTACATTCCCAATGTGGTGAGCCAAAAAAACCCCAATAACCAAAGTACTAACTAAACACACATACAGCTGTACTTTGTGAGTACTGTGGAGTACGAGTTGGTAGCAGAGCGTGGTTGTGTAATTTGTATAAGTGTATCTTTGTTCATTTGTGTGTTCACTCAATGTTGTGAGTGTCTGTGTGTAGTGTTTTGTGTGTGCATTAAAATAAAATAAAAATACGAAAAAAAACATAAAAAACAACTTTTGAATTAGTGTTTGTTTGTTAAATATATATATATATATATATATATATATATATATATATATATATATATATATATCCTATCTATATATATGTATATAGATAGGATGTACGTATGTATATAGGAAATAGGTATTAGTGATATTAATGTATATGTTAAAATAAATTTGTAAGTAGTGAGAGGTGAGAAGTTAACAGGCGAGTGTCCATGGTGGTTGGTGGCAGTTCATACATATAGATAGTCAAACATTATATGTATAATACTGTGATAAATACTGTGTGGATCATATCATTTATGTTACCATTCTTTATTGCGTATAATATGATTTGGACACACTGCAGTGTCCTCCCTCTTCGAAGAATGGTATAAATTTACTGACTGCAACTTGAACTTCTTTTAACAAATGAAAATCCCTTAATTAGCGAATTTCCTGAAAGGAAATAGAGCTATTGGTCCCGTACCGAAGTCAAAATTTCGCAAAAATTTCTTCAAATGTCCATCGATCCTACCTTGTAGATGTCAAAAATCACCATCTGTAAAATTTATATATATATATATATATATCTATGGACATATATATATATATTTATATATATACATATATATATATATATGTGTGTCTGTAATCACTCTAGCGGTCACAGTTTTCATTTTATCGGAATGAGATTTGGTATTTGAAGCACTTTTGGTATTCAAAAGGTCAAGTTCGTCAAGTAATGGGTAAAATCGGACCAGGGAAAAGGGGGGTTTAGAGGGAGGGGGAAACACAAAATTTGACATATCTCCCTTAATATTCGAAAAATCGAAAATTTTATAAGAAGTAAAGTTGTAGGTATTAAGTTTTACTGTAATTTTGTTTCTTATCATTTTTTCTGTAACCCTAATATTTACAAGAATATTGACGGTTTAAGATTGAAAATTAAATTCCTCAATATCTCTGTACGCATTAGAGTTTGAGCAAAAATGATAAGGTGATGAATTGTAGCAAACATGATTTTCAATAACTTTGTTTCTTACGAATTTTTCGATTGTTCTAATATTAAGAGAGATATTTTATATTTTGTGTTTTCTTCTATCTTTATGCCCCCCTTTCCCCTTGACGTATGTTATTTATTAATAAAATTGGCCATGCAAATACTAAAATCAGATACGACATTTCATTTTGATCAGACTAACATTGTGACCGTTAGAGATTAGTTTATTTATTCCAAGGAAATTCGCTAAGTTGAAGCAGCTCCTGCGTAACGAATTTTTTTTTTCATGTAGTAGGGCACGGGAGGTTGAAGCCTTGGAAGTAGGTCTTTATTTATTACCGACCCTTCACTTTATGTAAAGGACAAGGAATTTGTATGTAGACTAAAAATTGGTAGGTTGTGTGCCTACAGCGGATCTCGATAGGAACTATATCGATATTCATTTGGAGATTTTTTTTTGGAAACTGTAGAAAACCTTCACAAGCATAGCTGCTTACTTTTATACTTGTTCAAAAGTCGACAGTTTAGTCAATTAACCGCTCCATTAATTTTTTTTGAAATAATTAATAAAATTGACACACTGCTGCCGTTGGGAATCGAACCAGCAACATCCCAGTTCCGAGTAGAGTGTCCCTACTTGGAAACTGAGAGGTTATGAGTTCGAATCCCGGCATCGGCAGTTTGTCAATTATTAAGAAAAAAAAGAAAAAAAAATGGGGGGCGATTAATTGACTAACCTGTCGGCATATGTACAAGAACGAAGAAACCGGCTATACTTGAGAAGGTTTTCTGCAGTTTCCTTCACGCACTCCAGCTAAATCTCGGCCTAGTTCCTAACATAGTCGGCTGTAGCCGCATATCCTACCAATTCCTAGTCTATACACAAAAATTTCTTCCACTTCACTCTGCACATCCTCACATTCTGAGGCATAACTATGGACCTTAAAGTCGAAGTGTAGTCCGTTCAGGGCAGCCTCTACAATCTACCTATCTATCTATCTTAATATATTTTATAGTTTCTATAGAAACACTTGCATTACCAAAATTTGGAAATAAATGATCAATAAACGTAAAATATAAAAAAAATTGTCGTATTGAAATGTCAAAATTTAGAAAATAATAATTATTTGACCGTAAATCGAATGTATGATAAAAATTTGTGTCTCGGGTCCATACAGTAAACAAGGCTTAGTTCATATACTATGCATATAGAATATACATTACTATATATAACATGTAGTACCGAATCATACCATCATCATTACGGACCCGACTCTAACCGAGGCGACTAGTACAAAATAAAAACAACATTAAAAACACATATGTATTATGAATGTATCCTAACTAATTTAGAGGTTTTTGTTAGTGGTGAGCTATCTACCATTTTTTTTTCTAACTTGTCAAAATTTTTTTCATGAACAGTATATAACGATTCTTTTTTTGAGGAGGTTATCGTCTACCTAAACAATTCGGTGGAATTTCATAAGACTCTTTTTAATATACATCTTAGACTTCAAGTTTGACAGGTCATAAGAGAGTTAATGACATTATTGATTTTCGTAAACAATTCCTAAAATTTTTTAGTTCCAAATTAAGTCTGAAACGCAATAAACTATGTGTAACTGAAAATTTTTGTGTAACTGATTGGAAAATCAAAGAAGGTTTAATTTGAATAAATTAAATTTTTTATCTTTTTCCCTAACCATAGTTTCAGTAGAATTGTTTAACAAACAAATAAGTGCACCTGTTACAAAATTTTATTTTAGACAATTTCATCCAATCAATAATCAAAATATATTTTATTATTAGACAAAAAACCCGTTGAAACTATCTCTTTTTATTTCTTTACGCTTGGGATATTTATTTGGTATATCACGTTATGCAAAATTCCAACTTTGCACGTTTTACAATGAGTGTGTATATCTCCCAAATTTTGAAGCGGAAAAGCTTCCCATCGGTAGTAATTAAGGCTGTGGGGGGGGGGGACATAGTAACTGTGCATGTTCTATGAAAGTGACATTTATATAGCCCATATAAAATATAATATACACAAGGGTATATTCATTTTAGTCCCGACTTTGTAACGGTTGAAAGTATTGTTCGCTAAATACAACGTTTGATATGAGTGTTCACAGGTGCTCATTACATAATTACTTCCGCATGTACACCTGTTCACATGCCTGCCTGTCTATCCGTCTGTAGACACGATAACTCAAAAACGAAAAGAGATAACGAACTGAAATTTTGTGTTTATGTTTAAGAGCTGAAAATTAAGGACATTTAAGTTCGGGAATAGGCACTTTCGAACCGTGCTTCTCCCCTCGTTGGAGGGGATTGAGAGAAATATGCAACTTTGAATCGGTAAGAGATTTAGAGATAAAAATGTACGTTTTTTAAAAATAAACAACTTTTGTTTGAAACTTTTTTATAAACTCATTATATATAGTAGTAGTATTGAAGAAATAACTCAGTTATTTTTTTTGTTCACTTGCTCGACAAGGAAAGCTGACTATACAAGTTAGTGACTAACTAAGTTATGGCTGATACTAGAAATTACATGAACGTTGGGAAAAATTTACAAGACGACCCTATTGTTTTTGAGATATTTTTGGCCAAACATCGGATGTTCAACAAACTGATATATATGATAAACATATATGATAAATTATATAATTTATTTAATTAAATGATGATATACATACAGCATCAAAAACACAAGAAAAAAATTAAAATACGCCCATGATATATAATAATGATAATAACAAATGATAATAATAATAGGGGAGAGAAAGAGATAACACAATTGAAATGAACCCAAACTAGATGTTCTGTGTGTAACCTAATAAGCGATGAACAAAAAGTACGTCGATCCGCTAAATCAGCCGATAGATAGATTGTAATCTGCTAATGGACACCCCACCCATACCAAACTTAATAAAAACTTTATATACTACTATAATCAGTATTGCCAACCGACAACACAACGACCATCATTGCACATAGTGGAGAGGTGTGTAGGTGAGTGTGTGTATGTGTATGTGAGTGGATGACTGTTGGTAGCTGAAACTCATTCCAATTTCAAAATATGTTACAGAAAATTTGATAAATATTGATGATGCAATCATATCAAGATATATTCACACGCAGTTCTTCGTCTAAAGACAGTGCTAAATCTGTATTGTCGTAACAAAAATTGTAATTGAAAAAAAATATATGTTACAGAAAGTTTGTTAAACCTTGATGATGAAATCATATCAAGATACATGCACAAATAGATATGTCATCACAAATATATATGTCTTCGGCTAAAGACATTGTCAAATTTGTACGGTTGTAACAAAAATTCAATAAAATAAATTGTTTAATTTAAACAAACATTACATTTGAATCAACATTAATTACTGTATATGCTACATCTAACGCTCTTGCACATTTCATCCCCGTCACAAACAATTATGCCTAGCATATGTACTTATTTTTCTATATTTTGCAGTAATGTATTTTTATTAAAGATTCATTAACATTCATTAATGAAAATTGGCCAAATATATGCTTTTATTGTTTTTAACCGACATTCAAAATAAGCAGGATTGAGGTCATTGACTATGTATAAACGTCAACACTCTCTAATTGGTATCACGGTAGTTTGAGGGGAGAAGAAATTATGATAAACACCGGAATTGAATCAAAACATATTTAACTTCTTCTACTAGATTTTTTTCTAAGCGATAATTAAAGTCGGGAATTTGTTTATGAATATTAACATACTCGTAGGATAAAAGTAAATACTTTTTCTGCCCGTATATGCATATCATAACCGAATTACAAATGCGATTGTCCATATACAGGGTGTTCAGAAATACATTTAAGAAAACTATACCACGGTGTCGAGCTGGAAAGAACAAACAAAAATGTTTTATAAAGTTTTTCGATTTGACGCTTAGTTTTTGAGATATAATTAATTAAACATTAATAATAAATTCAACTAATCACATTTGAATTTTTGGGTGTTGCTACACTACTCCACCAATCACAGTGCGCATAGTGTAAGGAGGTGAGGCCATGGTATTGGAGTAGGGCGGCCAGTCTAGAGTAGCGACAGAGTTCTCAATAAGTGTAGCGACACCCACAAAATGGTTGAATTTATTAATGTTTAATAATTTATATCTCAAAAGCTAAGCGTCAAATCGAAAAATTTTATTAAACTTTTTTGTTTGTTAATTCCAGCTCTATATTGTGATATAGTTTTCTTGAATGAATTTTGGAACATTCAGAACTGTATATTGATCCGCTTTCGAAGTTCAGAACACTATAAAATATATAGTGTAAATTTGAATATTTCAAGGTTCTAAGGAAACATTTTAAGAAAAGAAATGCTCCAAAAATGCAATTCAATGAAAGAAGTTTATGATTCTTCTTGTCCATTTCATTCCTCTTTCAAGAATTTTCAAATTTACAGTAATAAAGCTCACTATCAATGGTCCCGCATTTACAAATACTCATACTAAATATGTACCTACTGTATGTAAACCATCCGATACCTCTACCACTACTCCCGCGCGCTTGCCTACTCAATGATGATGATATGCAAACTAACAGGACTACTATATATCGTTTATGCATATCTGAATTTGTAGTACAGGAATCTATATCATCTCTATAGAGTTTGTTCATTGGTAACGAGTATGTTAATATTTGAAAAATATTCTTTGTTTCATACAATTTGAAAATTATTTTTAAAATCAACTCGTGTTTGATCTTTGAAAATATTTGAGGACTTTTAGATTAGTTAACGTCTATCCCCCGTATATCTTCCCTAACTTGGAGTATATTGAATAATGTGAATTTGTTGTATTTAAATTCCTAGGTCATTGAAAATTAAAATGCCGTTTCTAAGTTGGAAAATAATTGCAAATGACAGTATTTTCTCATCACCATTTATGAAATTTTGAAACACTGCAAATTGAAATGATTATATTTTTAGAATGACTATATTTTTAGCGAATTTCCTCCAAAGGAAATCAGCTATTGTTTTTATACAATATTGGAATTTCGTAAAAATTTTTTCAAATATCCATCGATCCTACCTATTAGATATCAAAAATCACTATCGTTAAAATTTTTATATATGTATATATACGAGTATATATATGTATATATACGATATATATACTATATATATACATATATATAAATATATATATATATATATATATATATATATATATATATATATATATATATATATATCAAAATTTATATATGTATGTACATATAAGTTTATGTGTCTGTGGACTCTTTAGTGGTCACAGTTTTATTCCGATTGGCATGAAATTTGATATTTGAGGCACTTTTGGTATTCAAAAGGTAAAGTTCGTTAATGGGTAAAATCAGACGAGTGAAAAGGGGGGTTTAAAGGAAGGGGGAAACACAAAATTTGACATATTTCCCTTAATATTCGAAAAATCGAAATTTTTATAAGCAGTAAGTTAGTAGGTACTTAGTATTATTGTAATTTTGTTTTTTATCATTTTTCTGTTACACTAATATTTACAGACATATTTACAATTAAAAATTAAAAAAAGGATAAGGTAATGAAATATAGAAAACTTGATTTTCTACAACTTTACTCGATATACATTTTACGATTGTTCCAATATTAAGAGAGATATTTAATATTTTGTGTTTTCTTTTATATTTATGCCCCCCTTTCCCCTTGACGTATGCCATCTATGAATAAAATTGACCTTGAAAATGCCAAAATAGTTTACCTAATAATAGTTTGGAAATACCATAAGTAAAGTTTCAACCAAAATTTTTACTGAAAAAACCCTCCACCATAAAATTCAGTAATTCCTGTTTTGTTAGAAATTTTCGATGTTAATGTATTGTCATCATAATTACATATATTTGCAAACTATAAAAAAGATATGACAATTAGTAATGGGAGAGAAAAATGACTTGCAAAATTTGTATCCAAAGTAGTTTCGGATTAAGCTTTTGAAAGTGTGTTGATTAGAAATAAATGTTGGTTTAAGTCGATGGATACTTAACTACGATAAATATGAACACAGTTTCAGATGAAGTATAAATTCAGAAAAATATTGTTCTAGTGCGTTTTAATGCAATGCAATGCATGAATGCCAATCTATTTGTTTGGTAACTATAAAGTTTGTAATTAAGATGTAGATACTTCATGTTCATAAAACATTGCACAATTGTACATACATATGCATACATACATACATATATATAGATACGTATGCATAAATACTAAAATAATGTAAAACAATTATTTAACACAATGAAACAATTTTAATCATATTCATTTATTCTAATCTGTGGTTGCTATTTAGATGAAATAGAGTATAGATTAGTTTTGCAGATAATTTAACAAACTTTGTATGTCGATATCAATATATGTATGATGCTAGTAGTATAGTTAATAGTAGTAGGTACCTATCTATATTTTATAATAGTTTAGTTTAGTTGTTCAAATGTACAAATCTTTCAACTATTATCGACTATATTCACAATTATCATTCATTAATGGAGTTATTTTTTTGTAATTTGATATAAAAAAAGATTGATTTGTAATGACATTCTTTGACATGTGAAAAAGCATACATTGGTAAGGTCTCTTCGTAATGGGTAAAATCGGACGAGGGGAAAGGAAGTTTAGAGGGAGGGGAAAACACAAAATTTGACTATCTCCCTTAATATTTGAAAAATCGAAAAATTTATCAGGAGTTAAGTTGTAGGTACTAAGTTTTATTGTAATTTTGTTTCTTATCATTTTTCTGTTACACTAATACTTACAGAAATATTTACAATTAAAGATTGAAATTTAAAATTCTAAATATCTCTGTACACATTAGAGTTTGAGAAAAATGACCGAGTAATGAATTGTAGCAAACTTGATTTTCTACAACTTTACTCCTTATAAATTTTTCGATTTATCTAAAATTAAGAGATATATTTAATATTTTGTGTTTGACACGAATACACGAAATATATTTTATTGTAAAAATTTTGATTGTCGTTTCCATAGTAACTATAAACTATAATCGTTATATATCGTTCTATTTTAGCTATTAATAAATTTAATTTTTGAAAATACTAAAGTCATATCAGATATTATATTTTATTTTGATCACACTTAAATTATGACCACTAGAGGGTGATTTATGTATTCTAAGGAAATTCGCTAAGTTGACGCAGCTCCTGCGCAACGAATTTTTTTTATTTTTGTCTAAAAGTTACAATTTGATAACATTTACAAAACTGCTATTTAATATGATAGAGTCGAATATTGATTTATAACTATGGCAGGCAGGCTTTAGGCCTTTTGTTACAACAATATTTTATTAAACATTATAAATCTAGTGTGTGTGTGTTTATTTTTTTTAATTAAATTATATTCGATACACGAGGAGAAGGAGAACTTCAGTTTATATTATCATCTTTCTAACTGACAGACTTTAACTGCCGGAACAGACTGACTTCACTGTCTTATTCAATTTCCGCCTTTTATATTTGTAAATATTATTCTATTACTCTTCGTTAAAATAACATGGCATCTACACGGATACCAACGAACAACGAACTCTTGTATTTGTTAATAGTATTGGTTTTTAAAACGTTTTCTAAAAAGTAATTTTATCAGACTTTAAAAAAAATATTTATAACAATACTTGGATACTTGATCTTTCATAAAATTTTCATTGTTTAAACCCAGAGTTTATGAAATGAAACCCATCAAAAAATATAAGCAATAAAAAGGGAGTTCTCATTTGTGTAAATATTTAATTGATTAAATACCCAGTAAATATTGAGTTTATATAAAAAGTTTCAAACAAAAGTTGCTTATTTAAAAAAGGAACATTTTTTGTTCTGAACTTTTTTACCTATCTCTTACTGTTTCAAAGTTGGATTTTTTTCCCCAGACGGGGTGAAGCCCGATTCGGTGTCCATTCATAACTTTAGTTTCTATTTAGATCGTTATATCTTTCCATTTTTCAGTTGTCGTGTCCATGGACAGACAGACGGACATAGGAACTGGCGGAAATGAACTAATAGGTTATTTTATGAGCATCTATACCAATTTTTTTTGTCTGCATTCAATATTTACAAAGTTGGAATTATACTTATAATACCCTGGTATATATTCTAATATATACCGGGTATAATAGTAATGTTTGGATTATGTGAAAGCCAAGCCATTGTAAGTTGTCCTTTAGTATTTCCCAGAATAAATTCCCATTGTCACATTAAAAACCTACTTAGGAAAACATACTATATTCTGTAATTTAATAAATACAATCCACCAAAATGTAAGATTGCTAGAATCATCCACAGCTTCAAATATAAATATTTTCTACCATACATAGTTCATTTACTTCAGATTTAATTCATATAAGGAGTACTATTTTCAAATAAAATATTAATATACATCGTGAAAAGGTAAGTTAGGTCAATTAAAAACTATACTTAGGTTACTTAACTTCTTTTTTTTCCCAGCAATCTGTTGCACATTATATCTGAGCTTGATACAAAGATTTCTCATACTATGTACAAATTATTGGCATAAAGGATAACCTAAACTAAAATTTAAACTTGTCCTTACAGCGTAAAAATGTTAGCAGCTCTCGAATCAATGGATGTACTATTGATATTTTGCTCGAAACAACCATATCAAGGTTAATCTGGATTCCTAAAATCTAACTTTCCTGAATTAATTCCGTAAAGATGGACCACTTCTTTGTTTGTTTTTATCGTATTTTTGTCAATATATCGATGTATATAAAATATTTTCACATATAAAATGATTTATATGTTTTCACCAAGCAAATCGGAAAAGAGAGAAAAAAAAACAGTGAAAAACTAATTTAAATAAGTTTGATAAAATTGGAAATGTAATGAGATGAACGAAATATATTTATCATTTATTATTAAACGAACAAAAAAAGAAAAATACCTAAACATTAACAAAAATAAATACGCTAGTCTAATCACATGCTAGCGTCAACGAAATACTATATATTTCTCAAATTCTCTCACGTGAATGCTATATTAAAAAGGAGCTCGAGAACCAAAAATAAAAAAATAATTTTGAAATAAAACACTGCTTTGATAATGAACCACAATACCTTTTGAAATCGACATCAGAGTATTTCTGTCTAATGATATCATCATTGGTGTCAATTTCCAATGGAATTATTGATCTATTAGAAACAAATCAACTAAAAAGTTTTGAAAATGAGCCTTATTTTTACCGTCCATAGTACAAGCGGTTATGCGGCATATTTACTTTTATTTGAAGCCGTAGCAACCTGCTTCTAAAATTCTGTATAGCGATAATAATCTCTCGTATACTACTGATGCCATTTGCGTGTGAGGATACTAAAAAACTATCATTTTGCTAGCCTGTGATGGACCCGACCATAACAAATAAACAAATACAAAGAAAAGTAAAAAAATAGACATTTATTCTTTTGAATAATCATTATCAATTCTTTTTTGGACAAAACTCTTCTTTTCAATTCGACCCATACTACCTACACCCATATACTCTACGTGAACGTATACATGAATACGTAAGTGAACCGAACATTGAGAACAGTGAGAACAGTGAAGGAAATCGGAAATCAAATTTCCCTGTTACTAACAAATATATACCACTTGAATACTTGTATGTTGGTGAACCACCTTGTATTTAGATCATGACCAATGTAATGCTATTTAATATTATACAAGTTCACATTCTAATTCAACATTTGATATGGTGGCCATTTAGGTTATGTTGTGTTTTCAATGTAAGGGTATTATGTGTAGAGGTATGTTGTACATATTATGTTTGTAATGTTCTGTTGCTGGAGGAGGAGTCAGTGGAGTGAGTCACACAATTTGTACTGGGTGTAAAAAAAGCACATCACCAGGTTAACCTGGTCATTTACAGGTAGAACGTAGGTAATAAAAACGGGGGTTCCTCTTCGTTTCTGAGACACATAATAATTATTAGAAAGAGGGCTACCGCAAGTGGGTCCCTAGCACCTAGACCAAGGGGTCCTCTGTGCCTTCCTTGAGAACAACTTGTCACCCGAAGGCAAGAAGTCTCCGGGTAAGAGGCGCCATTCTAAGCAGATGAAGTTATAGGATTCTGTCGAGGCCGGATGTCATTCAAAAGGCCCACAACTTTTCCGCCGGGAGTACTCCCAGGATTGATGGGTCCAAGGTTTCAGCCCCAAAAATTCTATATCTAACACCCTACAGGTTTATGTAACATGTATGGAGGTCTCATCGTCCTCCATACAGACCCTACAAGTGGGATCATCAGAGATCCCCAAGTTATGTAGGTGGTAGTTCCCTCGACAGTGTCCTGTCAAAAGCCCCCCACTTCTGAGACACATAGTCTATAACAGAGACCAACCACCTCATTACTCTGTAGAAAGCCTTCACAACCATAGCCGGTATCCTCCCCATACGTAGACAGTTTAGTAAATTAACCGCACCATTAATTTTAATTGACAAACTGCCACAGTCAGGAATCGAAGCAGCACCCTTCAAGTTCTAAGCAGAGGGCGTTTGACCACACGGACACTTGACTGGTCCGTAGGAAATCTTCATAATTAGAGGGTTTCTTGCCCAATACGTAAATGTTTTATCTCCGTGGGGAGAGGTGTGCAAAATGTGCAAAGTAATCTCAACCGAAAGTGGTACACGTCCCACGAGATAGTTTGGACAATGTATTGCACGAATCTTAATAATAAGGTTGTAGCAATAAAATGCGTTTATTAGGAACATCGTTTAGAGTGTTGATTCGGCGAAGGGTTGGAAAATATCGCCTAAAATCGTATTCGAAGACTTCCGAAACTATCGCACTAATCGTCAAGATCATCTTAATCGTTACAAGGTTTTTATGTTTATGGGTTCAATTTACCATTTTACAGTGAGGTCAATCAATCACCGTGTTGATGGTTTTCGAAATTTCCTCTCTTATCTAGATAGATAGATTGTAGCGGCTACCCTGGACGAGCTATACTTCGACCATACGGTCCATCCTCTTATATAAATCTCCAGTTCTATTATCCAATTAACTACCTTAGCCAATTCAACTTAAATCTATAGCCTAACTTGTTATCCCAACTCTCGATCTTTACTCATCACATTAAAAGTGTTAATCTCAATATTTATTTAAAATTTTGCACCTTTTTTCTGAGACACGTTGTACAATTATTTATATAAATGGTGGATGAGGTAAATGAGGGGGTTGATTGGCTACTATGTAAGATGAAGTAGTGACCATTTCTATCTATCTTTTACCCTTAAAACGATGTAGACGATCAGATGTAGCGGCGGACTATCAGTTAGTTCACAAGTTCAATTTCTCCCAGATGGACACTATAACAAATATAATTTATAAAAGTCTGACTCAAACGTAGCAAAATTATATTCGCTTTATATTTTCTTATTTTTGTTTCAAATGTCAATTTTAGACATTTGAGATTTTTGTTTTCTGATTATGAATTGTATGCCATTTAAACGACTGAACCGATTTTTATGAAATTTTAACAAAACATTTCTTAGACAATTAATTCAGTACATCGTATAGATGCTCAATTTAATATTTCTAAATCTCAATACTAAATTCAAGTCAAATCTAAAACTACAACAGAATCTCCACTGTTTAGATTAATCAATTTAAAAATAAAAAAATTGACAAAGTTAATGTAAATACTAAGATTGACACTACCAGCCAAGTAGCCGAGCGGTCTAACGCGCCATGTCTGCGCAGTAAGCAGTATTTGGAAACTGGAAGGTTATGGGTTCGAATCCCAACATCGGCAGTTTGTCAATTAAAAAAAGAAAAAAAAGGGGCGGTTGATTGACTAAACTGTCGGCGTATGGGCAAGAACGAAGTAACCGGCTATGCTTGAGAAGGTTTTCTGCAGTTTAATTCACGAACTCCAGATGAATATCAGCATAGTTCCTATCATAGTCGGCTGCAGCCGCATATCCTACCAATTCCTAGCCTACTCACAAAATTCCTTCCACTCCACTCACAACCGCACATCCTAAGGCATCACAATGGACCTTATGGTCGAAGTGTAGCCCGTCCAGGGCAGCCTTTACAATCTACCTCTAAGATTGACACTAGTTCTACCATACTTGTGTCTTCATAACCATACTGAACAATGGTATAGTATTATGACGTTTAAGTATACTCAAAAATAACATTTTAATAATGAGATTTTATTGACTTTAAATGTTATACCTTCAAATCGACCCATCAAATGGTCAAGTTGGTAAAGGCACTCTAGCCGGTTTCAAAAAAAAAAAAACAATGGGGTAGTTAATTAACTAAACTGTCGGCGGATGGACAAGAACAAACCTTGTGAAGGTTTTCTGCGGTCTCCTTCCACAAACTCCAGATGATTATCGGCATAGTTCCTATCAAAGTTGGCTGAAGTCGCACAACCTACAACTCCTAGTCTAAATACAAATTCCTTGTCCTTCAGATACTTGCCAGGCTTCGATCTCCCCTCTGCTACTACTATTAAATCCCCTGTGATGTTACGGTTAATGCACTGTGAACGATATCCAAACGTCCAGGGCACGATTCCTGTCGGAAGAGTGTCAATTTTTAATATTAATATTAATAACTGAAGGCATTCAGATATGCACTGTGTTCAAAATCTATTATTTTTATAAGACTCTAAACTTTCTTTCAAGAATTACAGAGAACTATTTATTTTGATAGTGTAATTGAAACTTTCGATAACTAATAACAAGTACTACACTATACAGATATATCTATCTATACATATATGTTATATACATAGATATTATACAACGATATGGTACACTAAACTATAAGACGAAGAAGAAATAGATGAATATAATATTATGAGAAAGATAACAAATTATATTAATAAGAATATGTGTTAGACAAAGATGTTGTTTTTATTGATACTTCAGAGGCTACTTGACATTTAACTGCCCATGTGATAAAACTATATATATCTTGAATTATCTTCAATAGCTTCAAATAGTATAGATAGTATAGAACTATTAATGGCTTGAAGGGACTTTGGAAAACATAAGAACATCATCATGATTGGAAGAGCAAATAAAATACATACACACACACACACACACACAAATAAGTACAAATATTATCTTATCATCTTACAAAGTTAAATCATCGATTATTGGTTTGATTTTATTATATATAAAAGAAACATATGAATAAAATGTTATTGATATTAAATTAACTAATTATTTATTTTTATTATGTTATAAAGGGTCTGATTAATTGATTTATCATCGTTGTTTATTTGTAATTTAACTTTAGATACAAAAATTGAATTACTGATAGAAACCATTGAACATGTCTGGATAATAAAGTTTGAAACTCAATATCTATAGTTTATTCATTCAGAAAATTAACTTATTTTCTAATAGTTTCAAGTATTTTTTTACAGAGAGCCTTATTCCCAATTCTACATAATACCTGAATAGTCGGACCAGTGACTGACTTCTGACATGCACTTAGGACTGAAAACTTAAAACATCTATAGATATGCATATTTACATAAACGTTATGTACATATTGATATACCTTACTTACTATGCAACCTTGCGTTGTTCGTGGTTCGACATGTGCTGGGCCGATTTTCTGTGTATAATTCGTTATTTACTTAATTCGGCCCCTCACAGCTTTTTTCTCTTTCACTGCTTCCATCACGTTGTTTTCCCATGTGCGTCTAGGTCTGCCTCAGAGTCTTCTGCCATCGATCTTGGATTGGTCCGCTTGCTTCATTCGTATCATATGTCCAAACCAGCGAAGTTGTGAGGTCTGGATAAAAGCCTGCAGGGGTTCTACATTGAGGGAGTCTTGAATGGTTTGATTTAAGATTATTTGTCTGAGGTATTTCATTCCTATCGCCTGGAGTCTTTATATGCGCTTGCTGGGCAAGGTCCATGTCCGCACTGTAAGTGAGTGTAGGGTGGAAGACGGTCTTGAATACAGTCACCTGAGTGTTCTTGGAGAATTTTTTTTCTGTTCGCGAACCCTTTTAATGTGTTATAAGGGGGTAAATGTCAGTATTCTACAAATATTGGGATCTTGTACATTT